>JALUTQ010000007.1:1250669-1989100 GCA_032718865.1 Tilletia caries | reverse complement strand
GTCGAGATCGAGGTCGAGGTCGGGAGGTCCTTCGCGGAGATCGTTGGCGAGCGCGCAGGGCGAGATGTAAGTCGGTCAGGCAGGCAGTGGAGCTTCGCCCTCCTTGTTGTGCCAGGTGATGTTGTGACGGTTGGCAAGCAAAGAGGCGGTGATGGTGGATGTGCTGAGGTCTTGATTCTTGAGGAAGTTGAGGAAGGAAGAAGAAAGAAGAGGGATGAAGAAGAGAGAGGTAGAAGTTGAGAGGAGGAGAGTGCGAGAAGAAGTGCGAGAAGAAGTGCGAAGGAAAAGAGTCGGGAACGTGCGAGGGTCAAAGAGAGGCTCGACGTTGGCGACGGAGAAAAGTAGAGGGCCGGAGCGAGAGCTGGGGCGGTCTGGAGCAGAGGGCCGGAGCGAGAGCTGGGGCAGTCTGGAGTAGTTGGTGTCTCGACGAGAGAACTTGGAAGTTGTGATCGTCGTGGGCTGCTGAGGATCGTCGGGTCGATGGTCAGCAAGAGAATCCTCTCATCACCATATACTAGCGAGCCTGTAAGGGAGCCAGTAGAGGGAGCCTGTAGAGCAGATATGTGCAAGATGCAGAGAATGAAGAGTGAATATATGACAAGGGAGAGAACTAAGTACAATGATGAGCTCGAGAAGGGTAACGATGAGAGCGAGGGAAAAGTGGGACGTGGGAAAAGTGGAGAGAAGTGGAGGTGATGTTGCTATGCAGTTGCGGCTTGCGGGAGAGAAAGGGAGAGAGAGATAAGAGGGAAAGGAAGATAAGATACTGGCCACGTGGTGTGGCCACGTGTTGCCAGCACATCATGATCCAGGCGACGCCGCTATCTACGCCTGCGTCCTGTTCGCGATGTGGTCGATGTCCCGACACGGCGAGCTCACAGTCCGCACAGGATCAGACCCTCCTTCTCGCCGCGCTCGACATGGTGACTTCAAGCCCATCCAGGACACTCCTAATGGCCCCATCAACTCATATCTACTCCACATCCCCTCCGACAAGACTCATGCTCGTGCCGGTTTTGACCGGGTCGCTTCTGCCCAGCCCAACAACCTTCCCATCTGCCCCGTTACTGCCGTCCGCTGGCATCTTCACGTCAACAGCTCTGTCCCTAAGGACGCTGGTGCCTTCGCCTATCGAGGAAAGCTAGGGAAACTCTACGAGTTGACCAGCTCCCATTTCGGCAAGACTATCAACGACTGGCTCCGCAAAGGTGGTCGCCCCCCCATCCAAGGACACTCCTTCCGCATCGGTGGTGCGACTCTTCTCCATGCCAACGGCATCTCCATCGCTGACATCAAACACCTTGGAGGATGGAAATCCGATGTCGCCGTCCAGTACATCCGGGACATTCATCTCAAGCACGCCGAGTTAACCTCCAACCTCAACGTCGACATCCTCCACCGTCCCCTCTTCGACTCTTGACTCTCCTACCTCTGCTCTCTACTCCTCAATTTCTCCTCTCTTCTGTTTCTCTCTTTCTCTTCTCTTCTACTTCTTTTCTCTTACTCTTCCTCACTCCGCCTCTAATTCCACACACTTTTACGACGTTCCTGTCCTTGTTGGTGCCTCCAACGCTCGCTAGCGGGTCTCGTCTTCGACGCTCGAGCTTGACGCTTACCGTCCTTCGGACAGGCGGGATGGCCAGCCCCCGCTGCTGCGTCCAGACTGCGAGCCCCTACCAGCGTTCCGAGCATCCTATTGCTCTAAGGCACAACAAAGACACACTCCACGTGCGTCTGGGTCTCATTTAGCAGAAAGTTACTGAGTTTCTCCTCTAAACAAGTCTCACTTCTCTCTCATGAACATAATCACTCCTAAACGCAGCGAGTGTGGCGAGTGAGTGAGCGGAGTGGTGCTCGTGCGCTTGGGCTTTCTATCGGCCGAGAGAATCACCCATCGCCCGCATCCACCACGCGCCTCGACAGCAAGAAGAAACTCGATGAGCTCGACGCAGTGTTCCATAGCAGCAAGCACTCCCAAGAAATCTCAAACGCAACATGTCGCTGCCCGCCCTCGTCGCAGGCGCACCCATCCCACGCGATGCGCGCATCATCGCCCTCATCATGTACTCCATGGGCATCACCGACGCAGACCCGGCCGTCCTGCTCCAGCTTCTCGAGTTTGCCCACCGATACACACACGACGTCCTCCAGGATGCGCTCGTCTACTCCGACCACGCCGCCTCGCGCTCGACAGGAGCAGCGACGGGCAATCTCTCGCTCGAGGACATCCAGCTCGCGATCCAGTCCAGAGTAAACTACTCCTTCACCCATCCACCACCCAAGGACGTCCTCGTCTCCCTCGCGGCCTCTATCAACTCAATACCCCTCCCAGCCATCTCGGACCGCGTCGGCATCCGGCTACCACCGCTCGAGCACTGTCTGACAAATGTCAACTTCTCCATCGTGCCCAACTCTCCACCTCGATCTCCTTCACCCGAAGTCAAACCCGAGCCACGGCATCATCACCATCAAACATCTACCACAGCCAACGGGACCGGCCCAACACGGAATCAGCAAGCGGATGAAAGTCGGAATGGTGCGCCAGACGAGGACGTAGGAATGCAAGACGGTACAGGCGCAAGCGGTCTGCCCGCCTCTGACTCCACTGGCTCACGATGGCAGCAAGACGATAACTATGACGATGCGCCAGCTCCTCCTGGCGCTGCGCCACTCTCACTCCCTCCAAGTAGAGGAACCAAACGCGCATTGGACGAGGACGAAGACTACGACTGAGGGATGGCAGTTTCTTCTTCACTCGGACATCGCTGTCATTTCTGTATTTGTACCTTGCATTCCCCTCAATTGCTTCCCACTCGCAACACGCATTTTCTGCCTCCAAGGCAGCGTCAAGCTTGGCCAGCCCATCGACCATGATACAATATGTTGATAAGGAGGTATGGTAAGAAGTTACGGCCCCGGCTCTCGAGGGAAAGGTAGCTCAGCCTGCTCACTCCTGCATCTGAGCATCCCCATCACGTGCAAGTCCCTCGCCAGATTCCAACCTCCAAGCACCCCGCTTCTCAACCCGCGTGACCGCCTCATACAGCTCCTTCGACAGCGCAGCCAAAAAGCACGGCACGTTCTGCCGCTCCTCGCCCAACCAGTACTCCTTCAACCACTGCAGGTCCTTGAGCGGCCCACCGTCCTCCTCGTCATCGCCCAGCAGAATCCGCATCTGCCCCTTGTTGTTCCCGTTCGATTGGAAGATGATGTTCGTGCCCCGTCCCTTGGACGATAATGCGTACACCGACGATAGCTTCACCTTGCCGTTCTCCAGGAATCGGATCTTGTATCCGAACAGTGATTGAACCGCCTCTCGGAACTCGGTCGCTTTGACGGTAAATACCTGCAAATGCATGCATAGGGATCAGTGTCGGCCCCACAGCTGATTCTGCCGGGCGAGAGCACCGTTCAAAGCCCTGACAACTCACCTGCTTGAGTCGAAGCATCGCCTTGTCCTTCGCCTGCATCGCTTTCTGCAAATCTTGGATGTCCTTCTTGAAGTTCTCCACGACCTGGCGCGGCACCAACGCCCCACCCTGATCATCAGCCGTCGCTTCCACTCCATCACCAGCAGAGGGACTTGTCTCCTTCGTACCGGCAGTGGCCTGACTGAGCTTCGCATTCAGCTCATCCAAGCGCTTCAGCAAATCTTCATTCTCCTTCTTGAGCGCGTCCAATGTGGCCGTTCGAACAGCAAAGTGCCGACTCGCCGGGTTGCCCGTTAGAGACCAACATTTCTCCTTGCTCTCGTCAAATTCGCCCCGTCCGACGCGTACAAGCAGCTTGTCGTTCTCGAGTGAGAGTTGCTCTGCATCCTTGAACAGCTGGTCGTACTCGGCCTTGGCGGCTTCGAGCGCTGTAAAAGTATGGATCGATCACGAATGATCTTGTCAGCTCAGTCCTCAATCGCATCCAAAGACTTGACAGAACTGACCCTGATTCAGCTCCTTGACCTTGGCAGCCGCACCTGCGTCAGCCACAGCCAAGCTGATCGCCTCCTGAGCTCCCGCCAAGTCTCTCCGTGCAGCTTCGAGTTCTGCGCCCAAATTATCGCACTGCTGATTCTGCTCCTCTACCAGACTCTCGAGCGACTTGATGCGAGCAGCCGCAGCCTCGTCGTACCCGCTCGCATTCCCGCTCCCTTTGAAGGCCTGCTGCTCTGCCTCGTACGACGCCTATGAAATGGCCACAAGAGTCCAAAAGTCAGACTCGGGTCACCCAGCGAATGCCTGCGCCCGGGAAAAAGGAGGAAGATGGTAGACAGATGAATTGGGACAAAACTCACAAGAATGTCCTTGAACCGCGTCACCTCGCCCTTCAACCGCTCCTCAGCCCGCAAAGCACGCATCCCACTAGCCTTCTCCTCCGCCAACTCCCTCCCCATCCGATCCCGCTCCATCGCATGTTCAGCCTGCTTCTCCTCCGTCTCCGCCAATCTCGTCTTGAGCTCGGACACCCTTTGCGCCGCAGCCAAGACGCGAGCTGAAAGGCCGCTCTGAACGGCGAGGAGCTGCCGGAGGTATGTCTGGAAGGTGGAGGGAGTCAGGGGCGAGGCGGGTGGAGCGGGCAGAGGGATGGCGTCTGCTTCTGCTTCGAGCATTTGCGCGACTACATGCGCGTCGGGCCCGGCCGCAAGGGTTCCTTCAATCACGCCCGTCCTAAGATAAATGTCACAGAACATCAGCAAGGATTGAAAGTTGCGCGGTAACGTCAGGGTCCGCCTTTAGGACAACAACAAAGAGCTCACCAGGCAGTATTGATCTCGACAGCCTCTTGTGCCTTCGACTCTGCAGCTGCGAGTGAATGCCTCAGCTCCTCCATGCCTCGCAGTTTGGACTCCAAGGACCGTTTCTCCTCGCGCAAAAGCTCAATGTTGGTTGCCGTCTCCACATGAAACTTGTTCTCCGCCTTCAGCTTGGCAACCGTCTCCTCGAGCGCTCGAACATGTAGTGCTTGTCCTGAAAGCAGGAGATGTGCGAGGAATAAAACAGATTAGCGATCCCAGAGCTCGAGGCACCTGCAGGGAGGAGTGGCCAATGAAAGCTGGGACTCACGTTTGATCTCCTTCTCTACCGCCTCGGCCTCCTCCCGCGTTCCCCAACCCGTGGCAACCTCTCGGGCCTTCTCCTCCCTCTCCAACCCCTTCGCCGACTGCTCCTCCAAAACCTTCTCCAACACTTCCCGCTCCTCCTCCGCCTGAGCCGCCCTCTCCCTCGCCTCCCCCACCTCAGCCGCCAACTTCTCCCTCTCCGCCTGAAGCTGCGCCACGCCAGAACGAAGCTCCACCAGTTCCGTATGCATCGTCGTCGAGCTCTGCTGCGACTCCGCGACGAGACTCTCGTGCTGGGCGCTCAGGGAATGATACCGTTTCCGAACTTCTTCGAGCTCCGCACACAGCCCTTCCCTCGTCGTCTGCACCTCTTCCTCCCGCGCGCTCATCCGCTCCTTCGCCGTTTCCCACTCGTCGACAATGTCAATCAGCTTGCGCTCCGCTTTGGACACCTCGCGCACCTTGGCCGCCAGCTGTTTCTCGAGATAGGCCGTTTGTTGCTGTTGGACGAGCATCCGGCGCTCGTACTCGTTCTTCATCTGGCTGAGCATGTACTCGGCTGACTCGGAGGGTGGGCCTGAGAGGAGGTGGTCAGGCACGCCGACATTTGCGGCGGCGGAGGATAAGGGGACGGAAGTGTCGATCGCTGGTGCGCTGGTAGGGGTCTCGGAACTCGCAGCGGACGCTATGGATGCGCGCGAGCTGGCCCGCGGTATCGTCCTGGCCTGCGATGCCACTGGTGCCGTCGCAACCAGTCGTTTCGGAGCGCCTGCAGCAAAAGAATAGATGCCCACCTCGTCAGTGATGCCTTCTGATCACCAGCGTCCAATAGAGACCTTGCTGAAACTCACCAGCTCCATCAATGGGCAGGCCCGCCGCAGCAGATGTCCTTTTGGCCAGTGCCGAGGTCCCCGCCGAGCGCGGCTGGCCAATCCGAGACGCTGGAGCAGCAGGGATGCCACTCGCACCGGCGGAGAAACCGAACCTTGACGTTGGTATCGAGGAGGAAGAAGCAGAAGCGGCAGGGCCCGTAGAGATCCGACTAGGTCCCGTGGGTCCAACTGCGGAGGTCGACGCGGACGCAAAGGCAGCGCTGGAGGGCGAGGGCGCGCGTCGAGGCAGCGCTGACCCTGCGCCCGCCGCCGGTTTGTTAAGGAGAGAAGCGCGATTGCGATCTTCTGACATTGAATCGCACAGTAGTTGCGTGTGTACTGTAATGCGCCCGCGCGGCAAGGATGATGCGATGATGGTTCTGCGCCGTCTCATCCTCGATTTTATGGAACGCCGTTTCGGCCACCTCATCAACAACCACGATCAACAACCAACGACCATCGACCATGAGCAGAACCGCTGCCATAGTCAAGCATTGAGCGACAAATACATACAGGTGAGTGCCCTTCTTCTCTCCCAGTACCTCCCCCTCCCTCTCTTTCTTATGGAGCGCCGAATGAATTCGAAGTGATCACCTTTTTGCCTTGAGTTCTGATCTTGATTCTTGACCGCCACACCAACCACACCACACAGACACGATACATAGTACTGACTCTTGTTCACAGCGCGCACTACAAGGAACGCCTGCTGCAGGTATTCGAATGATCCCGCTGCTCGTGTTACCCTTGGTTCTTCTTCTGCTGACGCTTTCTGATCATCTCCATCCCTTCTTCATCCACTCCCGCAATCTGCCATCACTCGCTGCCGCTGCCGCCGGTCGCCGCTGCCTTTCACCCGCTTCCGCCATCCACTCGCTGCCTGCTTCCACTCGTTGCTTGCCTGGCTGCCACTCGCTGCTGCTTCACAGTGAGCCCGCTGCTCCGTGAGTGAGTGATCGATGGATCTCTCATCATGCTGCTTGGGAACCAGCGCGCTGACGCACAACTTCCGCTTTCGCCAGTCTCTTGCATCTACATTCGCGCTGCGCGTGCCCCGCCCGCTCTCCGCATCAGCTGTCACGCCCTCCTCTCGCACCGCGCCGCGCCATGTCCCGGCGCCCACTCTCGTACCGCGACGCAGCGATGTCCGAGCTCGCCGCGTAAAAAAACGACGCGCCACGCACGCGTTGCACAGCTAACAGAACATTCTTATCCCTCGTCCTCTTTGCTCTTCAGCATCACGGCCGTGCCGGTGGTCTATGAAGCTCCGCCTTCTGATTAACACCGTTCTCTCTCCAGTCCTGTTCCATTCCCTTTCCCGTTCTCTGTATCTTATCTTATCTCTCCACGTGGTTCGCTCATTTTCTCACTTCATCACCTCTTTCTCTCTTTCCATGAACGCCTCCTTCTGTGCTGTACACTTATACACTTCACTCAATTCACTTTGCAGCATCCTCACTAACGTCCGCCGTTGCAATTGTCGTGAAGGTACTGACACGAATCTCAGTTCCCGGATGGCACATAAGACAACTACGGAGGCAAAGTCGACCGGTCCCCGAGGGAGCGATGGGCAGGCGGCGATGGGCGGGCAGGAAGCCAGTGAGGTGGGCAGCGGGCGGTGCGCAGGTCCAGTGGGCGACGGGCAGGCAGGCGGCAAGACAAGGATTGGCGCGACCGCGCGAAAGGCAGGCAGACTGCGAGGAGTATAATCAGAAGGGATAGGGAGGAAAGCGTCAGCATACGTAGAGCAGTGTCAGCAGCAACCCCGTCGAGCTACCTATAACAGGCGTCATCGGGAGCTGCCACAAATACGAGACGTGCGCGCGTAGCACGATGTTTCTGCTGAGAATCTGGTCTTCAAGAAGCTGCAAAAATGAGGATTGAGAAAGGCTGAGGTAACTGATAAGAGAAGAAGTGGTCAGACAGCAGCAGCACTCAGCTGGACAGCGACGCGGAAGGAAGACGGGTCAGCGGAGCCGGAAGAGGAGCGCGCGCGGGACGTGATGAAGAGAAAGGTGTCTTTGTGTGTGGGTGGGTGTGTGTATTGGTGTGTGGTGTGGTGACTGGTGGGTGTGGTGGTCAAGAATCAAGATCAGAAATCAAGTCAAAAAGGTGAGAACTTCGGCGTCCCATGCTCGAGCTTGGGGCGTCGCAGGTGCAGCGGAGAGGGAGGAGCAAGAGCTCATACTCACTGCTTGTCATCGAGACTGATCCCTGCTGTTTCTTCTCGCTTGCGCTCATGGTCGATGGTCGTTGGTTGTTGATCGTGGTTGTTGATGAGGTGGCCGAAACGGCGTTCCATACGATTTCACCGTCGTTCAAGGCGGGAAAGCATCCTCCGCGCCGCCATCGCCATCGTCATCGCCATCGCAATGAAAGATGTCGTCGGCGCGCACAAGAACAGTTCAGGCAAACGAAGGAGGAGCTGATAGAAACATAGCTGAATTGCAAAGTAAGGTCCAAAGATACATGATGGGGAGATAGATGACTGCAGAACCGAAAAGCATGTGCACCTTGACGAGGTCGCGAATTGTGTTCGTCGCTCGGGTGGTGGAAGCGGTGGAAAGCGAGGGGACTCGACATAGGGCGATGAGGCGACGAGATCGGAAGCCGAAGAGGTCGAAACGCGAAGACGTCGGAGAGAAGAAGAGGTTGAGGGCGAGGGTGAGGGCGAGTAGATCAGAAGGCGAGGGCGTCGGAGAGGAGAAGAAGTTGAAGCGTCGGAGGGCACGATGATTCGAGGGAGAAGTCGTAGCGAAAAGGCAGCAGAGAGAAAGAGACGAAGTCATGGTGATCAGTATGACAGTCCGCAAGTGGAGAGGGTAAGGGGACCGAAAAAACTCACCCCTTGCGGGTCCCGCTCTTCTCTTCCCCACGGGGGCCAGGGCGCATCAGAGCAAGCTCCGAATTGCCCAGCGGCGGGTAGATCATGAGAGAAGAGCGGAATAGGGAACCATGGCCCCCCTTGCCATGGTTCCCTGCCTCCAACCTCGTCCGCCACACTCCCCTCCTCAGGAGAAAGACCGCCGTCACCCACCAGGCCCGGCTTCCCCGGCCACCCTCCCACCCTGCAAGACCCAACTATGTGCCGAGCATCGCTCGTTCCCCGCCACGCTCGCCTCTTGCCCTCCGCGGACCCCGGCCGCTACCCCCCACGGGGCGTACGGGGGTGGACAAGGATTGAGAATGCTCGGCACGGTGATGGGTCTTGTAGGGTACGAAGTTGGTCGCGAGGGTTTGCAAGACCTGGTTTTAGCGGAGCTCGATCCCCCCGGAGGGGAGTGTGGCGTGCGAGGCTGGAGGTAGAGAAAAAGCAAGTGAAATGTGTGCTAGATCGATGTAGCATGGTATCATCGATCTAACCCACATGGAGTCGATCGAAGCTTGAGGAGGGAAGGTCGGACCGAGACTCGAGGAGGAGAGGTGACCGAAGGGGGAGAGGTCCACCGAAGCTTGAGGAGGGGAGATCGACCGAGACTTGAGGAGGAGAGCTTGGTGAAGGTGAAGGTGAAGGTGAAGGTGAAGGTGAAGGTGAAGGTGAAGGTGAGGGTGAAGGTGAAGGTGAAGGTGAAGGTGAAGGTGAAGGTGAGGGTGAGGGTGAAGGTGAGGGTGAGGGTGAAGAGAAAAGGGGGACGAATCAGCGTCCGGAGGCCCTCCTTTTATGCCTTTTCCCGTCCGTTGGACGACCTGTTTCGAAGATGCTTCGGAAACAGAATCTTTGACAGTGTCGTGTTATGAGCAGGAGAGGGCTGGCGGCATCCTGCCACTGTACTGGATCAGGCAAGCAGGGAGAAAAGGGTCAGCAGCCGGGTGTATCATCTCGCAACCTGCTGGAATCGTAAGGTCAGACAAGCCGTTGGCTTTGAGCAGCATGCGTGCAGGATCGTCATCTAATGGAAAGGTCAGTTGCTGTCGTGTAATGTTGAGATGAAAAGGTCAGGAATGCCCGTGTTGTATTCGGCCAGGTGCTGGTGAGTGGTGGTCGGGGACACGCCGAAGAGGCGCAGGGAAGCCTGCCTGCCACCTGTCCGCTGGCAGACTGGGTACCTTTGCGCTCCGGCAGGCATCGGAAGATAACGGAGGGAAGCTGTACTTCAAATGTCTATGGAATGTGCGCCGCTGTGCGAGCATCAAGGTGCATTGGAGGGGACATGAAAGCAGTCAGCTGTGCATCCATAGGCGGAAGTGAGATCGGTCGGTCCGCTGTACATGCTTACAGGTTAAAGGTGAGGTACATACCTGTTTCCTTCGGCATATCTGCGGTCGCCTCCGTACAATCTGACGAGAAAGGGACAGAGGTGAGAGGAAGACTAGAGCGATGCAAGTGGGCAGAGGGTATCAGCAAGCAGGAAGGCATTGTTGAGAAGCGTGAGCTAGCCGCTAGCGGCGGTCGGTGGGTCTCTATGTCATGTACATGTCAGTCGGCTCTGTGCTACGTCTGACAGCAGCATGTAGCTTTCAGAGATGCGTGGGAATGCTGCCTGTTGTGGGTAAGATGGAACGAGGACATCCAAGGCGTGGTGGATGCGAGCATGGTCAGCTATGCGCGCCTGGAATCCAGAGGAGATCTTGCCGATGGCAGGGAGCATACGCACCTTGTGTCTGTCCGCTGGCTCGCCGTGCAGAATCAGAGCATACGGCTGCTTTGTGTGGGATAGAAGGATCGGAACGAGGAGTCGCGAGTCCTTGACGTGAGGCATTTCCCTCTCGCGCGGGCTGCCAGTCGGTACGTGCTGATGCGCTTCTTGATGATGCATTTCGAAACGGTATGTACCGCTTGAGCGTGAGGGAGGACAGGCCTGACCGTTGGTACGTGCCGAGCCAAAAGGGTGACGTGGCCTTTTGGACGGTGTCTTCAGCTCAAACCGCTTACATCGCGCTCACTCGGCTCGATGTGAAGCTCGGGCGTTGCTCGTGAGGATAATGCTACCTTCTAAGCTGTTGAAGAGAGCTGTTGGACGTCGTTCTCCTTGCCTCGACGCTGCTTCCCGCGAACAACATCACACGTGCAACATGAGGACGGCACAACCAAGGATGAGATCAACCATTCCAAGATTTCTTTTGCGACAGAGAAAGAGAGAGAGTTGTGTGAGTAGTAGCGAGAGATGAGAGAGAGAGGGAGAGATTGCGTATATGTATGTTTGCGACGATTCTTGGGACTTTGTACAACGGTTCGAGAGAGTGGCCCATCAGAGAGGGTCGGGAAAGGTGGGACGAGGCGAGGCGAGGGGTGGGAGTGTGAGACCCAGCTGCATTAGCAGAAGCAGCATGGGCCCCGCAATCCTCACTCGTTCGCAACGTCCGTATCGCCCGACGTCCCTGATGGAGGTGTATATGTTCGGATCGAGTTTGTGCGTGTCGTTGTCCGTTCGGAGTAAGCGATTGATTGAAGGAGGAAGGGGTATTGAATGGTTGCAACTTGCAGTGTCCATTTTGTTGTTCGACGGGAAGCCGAAGGAAAGTCTTGTTCGACCCGCGGGGTCGTGGTGAAGAGAAAGAGAGAGAGAGGAAACTTGACCGAACCAGCGTTCATCTTGTCACGTCGAGCGTGGCGAGGCAGGAAACCCGAGAGGACGCCGTGGTGATTATGCAGGCGGAAAGAAAGAGTAGAAAGGTATTCGTGGTCGTATTTGCGTAAAGAAATCACGGCAAGGTGTTCGTCGTGTGTGGCTGTGGCCTAAGCTTGAAGTTGGCAGCGGTCGATGTTGCGGGAGAGCTGAAGGGGATGCCCGCCTCATACGCTCACTGTCATCGCCAACACGGCTCCGACAGCCACGGGCAGCGCCAGCGAAAGGAGCATCGAGCCCGACGCCATCCTAGCAGCAGTATTCTTGCCCCCAGTCGAAGAACCACTGCTTGTGCCATTCCCACTGGGCCCCGAGCCGGTCGCACTGTTCTGAGCGGTCCCGTTAGCAACCGCCCGGGCATCCTTGACGATCTGCGCGCCAATCTCGCCAATGCCGTAGGTGGCCGTCATCAGGTGGGCGGAAACCGAGATCGGCGGAATCGAGGAATCGATCACTCTCAGATTCGATGTGCCGTACACCAGCAGGTTCCGGTCGACAACACCGCCCATGTCTTCAGGCAATTGCGAGCACGAGCAACTGGGGTGGTACTCCGTCTGGCCTGATTCGCGGATGTACTCCTCCCAAGCAGCATCGGACTGCGTGCCACTGCCGGGCTTTGTCTCATCGCCAAAGTAGGTACTGAGCGGCGCGCCATTGCCCACCTGGCGGGCGAGCTTGAGGCCCTGACGAAGTATGATGGCGTCAGCCTCCACACTGAGGTAGCCGGGGTCAATCGTAGGCGCTGTGAACGGGTTCGCAGAGGCAATCTGGATGGAGCCGCGTGACAGCGGGTGTTGAAGCGCACCCTGCACAGAGACTTGCCCGAAACCCATGGCAAAGAGGAGCTCGACGAGGCCGAGGGGCGAGTTGAAGATAGTCTCGATTTGGTCGGACAATGTTCTCCGGTAACCGGCCTTGACTTGTGAGGGTGCATCATACGCATCGACCATCTTGGAGATGTTGGCTCGAAGCTGGTTGAGAAAGAAGTCTGCGCCCGCTTGTCCGCCGAAGAGCGTCGTTACGTTGACGTAGGAGATAGCAGCGTTGACATATCTGGAGAGAATTAGCATGAGACTTCAGCATTCGATTGTCAGAGGCTAGTAAACGCGTCCCTTGATCAATACTCACGAGTCCTTCTTTGCGTCACCAGTAACGGAGGCCGGAGCGAGGTTGTCGGTCTTAGGGGAAAAGTTGACAGCAGTAGCGAGATGGTCTTGCACGTGGAAGCCGACACCAGGCAGGTCCTTGAGCACCTTGATTTTGTACTGGCTCAGGAGCGACGCGGACCCGATACCGCTGAGCTGCAGGATCTGGGGCGAATTGACGGCACCTCCAGAGAGGATGACCTCACGACTTGCCTTGAGAGTACGAACAGTGTCCCCATCGTACTGGGCATACTGAACGCCCGTCGCTAGCAGACCGTCGGAAGACTTTGAAGACGAGTCGAAGATGACCTTGGTAACCTGATGACCGGTGAGTATGTCGAGGTTCGAGCGTCCCCTGTTAGGATCGAGGTAGCCTGTACGAGAGAAGCTGCGTGTCCAGTTTGTGGGATTGATGGCGCTGGTTGCGTAGAAAGTACCCCAGGAGTTACCCGAGTCAGGATCTGAGTTGATTGGTACGCCAAGATTGTTGAGCGTCTGGAGGTAAGCTTCTACGACGGGGTATGATGTGGCTGGCCATGTCGCGTGGATGGGACCATTGGTGCCGTGGCTATCAAGATTGAACTGGGTGGAAGGGACAGACTTGAGAAGCGCTGCTGTTGGAGGAGAGAATGACTCGCTCTTCTTCATGGCGGGAAAGAGACCGGTGTCCCATGAGAATCTGTCTTCTGCGCCGGTGTAGCCTGCCCAGAGATCGCTCTCGATTTTGGAGGAGCGGACCATGTAGAGACCATTCACTGCTGATGATCCGCCGAGAACTTTCCCCCGTGGCCAGTCTGCTGATCGACCGTTCAATCCATTTTGACTGTGCATCGGGAAGACAGATAGAATGTCAGCCCTTCCTTTTCTCTTTAAATGCTTCTTGCTGAGAGTTGACAGGAGACGTACCTGGTGGTTGTCCACTGCCAATCGTACGGCGTCTTGAGGGAAGAGTCGTAGAGGTTCGCATTAGGAGTGGTGAGCTTGCTCTCGCCGATGCCGGAGTCGCCCGCCTCAATGACAGCCACGGTAACATCGGGGTCTTCTGACAGACGAGCTGCGACAGTCAGACCAGCAAGACCGCCTCCGACGACGATGTAATCGTAGGAGGCCTCTAGCTTGGAGTAGTCTGTTGTGATGGTGCGGGCCAGGTTGAGATTGGGATGTGACAGCGATGCGGCTTGTGCCGGCGATGCTGAGATGGCGAGTGCTGCGACGGCGGCCGCTGTTGCCGCGAAAGCAATGGGTCGTGCCATCGTGTGGGTATGATTAAGGAGGAAGTCGATGGCAAGGAAGGACAGAGGGTAAAGTGAAGGGAGAGAGGGAAGGGCAGGGTGCAAAGGGGAGAGCAAGAGAGCGGAGAGCAAGAGGAGACGCCGACGATGGAAGTCGGACGATACACGCAGCTATTTATGAAATTTCGTCCCTCGCGCTCGTCGCTTATGTACATGTCGCGCTGCTGCACGCTGCGAGTTTCAACACAGCATGATGCAACTTGCAAAACACAGTGACATTCAACTATTGTCCACTCCTTGCCCGCTTGTCTCGATTCTCTCTGCCTCCGAGCGCAACCGGCTGCATCCATCGTCACCGTGCCCGCGTGCCCTCTGACCTCCCCCGTCTCATATCTCATAGTCTCACATCCCAAGCTCATCGCGCTCATCGCTCATCGAAGCGGTGTGTGCCCACTACTGGCCAAGCGCTGCAGAGCTGACATGTTTTTGTGTTCCTCAATCGGGGATGACAGGTCTGGTTGCCGAGAGGGGCGATCCCGCCGGTCTTCCGTGGATCGAAGGTTCTCTCGGCAATAATATTCGACGGTCGGCACTCGGCACCCTGTGAACGCATTCCCACCTCGGGCTCGTCTATTGGCCGACCCGGGTCGGCACCCGACCCCTCTGAGTTACCCACTTTGACCGCCCCAGCAACGTACTTAATAATGCGGGCTCAAATTTCGCGTGGAGGTCAAAGACGTCTGTAAGCGTACTCATGCGAGATTTGAGGTCAATCGATACAGAATTGATGTTGAAGTCAAGAAAGGAGCCGTTTTCTTTGGCTTAAAGGGACGAAAAGTGGAAGTCTTTGTGGTTTTCGAGCTCTGACTGCTCTAGTGCCGGGGTCGGCCCGTCGACCTAAACCGACCGGGGTCGGCCAATAGACCAATCCTTCCCACCTCACCCGTCTCATCTCTCCCCGAAGTCTGACAGGGCCCTGGCGGCGGGCCTACGAGGTCCTGACGCCCTGACCCCGAGCCTTGGTTGAGGACCTGACACACGCCAAGCTCAACTCGCCCCCGGTCCGCGTCGCGCGCTACGTGAACAAGATGACGTATTGCGCGCTCACATCAACGCACCAATGTTCAGGAGAACGCGTTGGGAAGTAGAAACGCGTCAAAGTCAGGCGCGTCGCGCGGTGCTGAATTCTGTAAGTAAAGGAAGTTTGCCAAGTGCAGTGGAGCTCTTTCATCCGTCGCCAATTCAATGGGTCGGCACCGTAATTCACCTTGCCACAGGCACGCGCTGGTGTCTTTCGACAGGCGTTCCAGGGCAGAGATGCGTGCTCTCATCGCGGCGGTTGTCGCAGGCTGCGTGTCTTGACGGTGCTGCCGAGACGTCGAAAGGCACTCTGGATGAGGGGAGGAGACGGCGGCGAAACATACAGAGCATGTTCAGCCTCATCTTCGGTCAGCGCAATGTCTTTCCTGAGCCTCGAGCACGCACTCTTGGGCAATGAGGTGAGCCTCGAGCCCTTGACTCACAACGAGCCTCAGTCAAAGGTCGGCAGGAGGTGGGTAGGAAAACGGTCAGATACTCGATCAGTACAAATTCAGGGAAACCGATGAATGGGAATGGGAAGATCAGCTCGCAACCCAGACGGACGGGCGAGGTCACTGTCAGCGCCATACATGCAGGTCCCTGTACGAGGGAGAAGACGAAGATGAAAGGGAGAGGAGGAACATCATCGGAAGAACAAAGGTCAAAGAGTGAGAGGCGAGGAAAAAAGCGCAAGGCCATGAAACAAGAAGAGAACAGGGATACCAGGGAAATTTTGTTGTTTGCCTCCGGGCGCTGGGCTTGAATTTTGGCTGGACTGAGAGTCAGCAGGTCGGCTGCCGTCAGTCGAACGCCCGCGTGTCGTGTCAAGGGCTATTACCGCGGGCGGAACAGAGGAGGGTTAACAGGCAATCGTGATGTCAGGTGTAGGTAAAAGCGGGCGGGGGGTAAGTTGAACAGGTCAAGGACAAGGGTCGGAAGAAGCCATCGCATGTCAGGGAATCGGGTTTGAAGTCAGAAAAGGCGGGAGAAGCTGTGTCCCGTCGAAGGTCGGATCCTTAGCATGTTCCAGTCGTGGTGTCGGTCAACCTTGGCTGGATGGTTGGCCAGCACCGGCACCTTGTTGACCGCCTTGAAGAAGTCCCTGTTGTCGGTAGTACCTGTAAATGAAAGAGCTCACGCCAATAGTCAGCGCTTTGTCACGAATTTGAAGCGCAAAAACCCGAATGCGTGTATACTCACTCTTCCCATTCTTTGCTGTAATCGCGCTGTTCGCCGCCAGCGCCAGCCTCTTGTCCCGTTGCTCCACCAGCCGCGCCCGTGTTCGCAACGGCCGCCTGTGCAGCATAATACGCCGCCCACTCCGCCGAGTAGTCGCGTTGGCCTTCCGCACCCGCACCAGCAGCACCCGGTGCCGGGCCTTGCGCACCATAGCCGGCGCCCTGGCCTTGCTGACCGCCCCAAGACTGATATCCTTGCTGTGCGCCTCCAGCCGGAGGGTATCCCTGGCCCTGACCGTAACCTTGCCCGCCGCCGTAAGGCTGACCGCCGCCTCCATATCCTCCCCCTCCACCCATTCCAAAGCTGGGCCGGCCACCGCCTCCGCGGCCCATGCCGCCCATGTGACCCCCGACCGCAGGAGTGTTCCACACCAACGGATCGCGCCAAGGGGGGATCCGACCTGACGGCTTGAAGCCGGACCGACCTTGCATACCCATACCCATACCAGGTCCATCGGGGCCCCATCCACGCGCACCAGGGCCCGAGTCGGGTCCACCGTGTGGCCCTGCTGAGAAGCCAGGCGGGCCTGCACCACCACCACCACCAGGGCCTCCTCCACCACCGCCGCCGCCCGGGGGACCACCGCTTCCTCCTTCTCCCAGTTCCGCGAGGAGTTGGGCATATTCATTGTCGAACGCATGCTTGACGCCGGTCTCCTCGCCATTCTCGGAACCACCGGGAGGTCCACCGCCACCGAAGCCGTTCGATGGGCCACCGCGGCCGGCCGCGCAGTCACGCGCCAGATGGCCTTGGCCACCGCAGCGATGGCAGATGATGTTGGCAGTCCAATTGCGTTCCTGTAAACCAATGCTCGGGAAAAGGTCAGTCAGCTGGCGAAGGCGGGAGGTGAAAATCCAGCGCGATTTTTCGAAACTCACCTTGGGACATTCGAATTTGCGGTGACCCTTCTCACCACAATTTTGGCAGATCTGGTTCTCGTCGTCTCGGAGCGTGCCGTTAAGTGCAGCCAGTTCGCGCAATTGGTTTCGTTTGTGGTCATTGTTGTTCTCTGGTGTTGATGCAGCCTGAAAACAATTTCAAAGATGCGTACAGAGATGGAAGGGAATGCGTCAGTTTGAAGAATTGATGAGAAAAACGTGGCTGTTGGAGCCTACTCACCGTTGCTATAATCTCATTAATCAGCCGCACACAGTGCTTGACTTTGGCGTCGTCTTCCCCCGTAACGACGCAGTGCATCTCCTCTTCGTCCTCGTCCCCGCCACGACCTTTGCCATCCTTGACACTGCCCCGGCCACGAATACTGATCTTGGCACCACTCTCGCGCTCCATCCGCTTGAGACTGTTCCCGCGCGGACCAACGAGCAGGCCGAAGAAGTTGATCTCGGGAAACTCTTTGAGGGGCAGGTAGACCTTTTCTGAAGGCCGCATGTTCCTGCGCGCGGCGTGGTACTCGGCGGGAGGGCGGTAGTTGGGGTCGAGTTTCATCTGTCGATCGATGAGCTCGACGCGTTCGTCCTCGAGCTTCTTGCGGTAGCGCACCTCGCGGGTGTTCGTTCGTCGACCATGGGCATCGTAAGTGGGGACCGGAGACGGAGAGCGCTCGCGGTCGGGAGGGATGAAGTCGTCCGTTCGGAGCTTATTGGCGATCTCTTCCAGACGGACCTGGATAGCATACTTGTCTAGCTCTTCTTGAGAGACGTGACCGGTGATAGCTGTGGGAACGACGACCTTGTCCGACGCGTCGCCCCAGCGTGATCTTCTCTTGCGCGGTGTCACTGGAGAGGAAACAGGAACGCGACGTCAATTCTTATGAATTGAAATGCGGCGGGGGGGAAACGAAGGGACGGCACAAGCTCTACTCACCACCATCTGGGCCGACCTCGCCTGATACGCCGTCATCCTCACGCTCGCGCTTCACGGATGGTGCGCCGGCAGACGCGTAGGACGCCTCCGGATTGTCATCGCCGCCGCCGCCTCCCCATCGACGTGGCGTGGTCAAAGGCGCGCCATTGGATCCTGTCTGGTTAGACACGTTCCGCCACATGTTCTTGTTCCGATTTCTCCTGTCGTGTGTGTTGCGAAGCGTGACTGATGTGGTCGGATGCTGGGAGGCTGCGCGCGCGCGTGGAAGAAAGCCTTTCCCGCATACATTTGAATTTTGAAACCACGTGACTTTCTGAGCGGCCGGATAAACTCTGTCCTTACAAAGCAAGGCAACAAGTTCCGAGGTGGCGAGGTCCCCCCGACGATCTTTGCAAGCCCCTACACGATCGAAGTGGAGGGACTCCGCGGCGCCTGCCTCTCCCCCGCCGACAGCCGACACGGATCCCGAGCCTCGAGAGTCGAGATGGAACAAGTGGAGAGAAGATGTTCGCCAGGGAAAGTGGACCCTGGCTGGTGATGACGTGGTTGAAGCTGACCATTGCCTCCCCACCAATTTCTCGCTCGCTCGTGTGCTGAGGAAGGCGTATAAAATACTTCGCATTGCTGACCGCCTTCTTCCTCTCTCTCTGTCCCTCCAACATACGATACATCTAACGTTCTCCCTCTGCACCCTCCAGTACTTCCATCAACCAGAAATGAGTCTCCCATCCTTCGCAGCCGCCGACCTCTTCGGTCGCCTCAATGGTGCCGTCGCCCTCGTCACTGGCGGTGGCACGGGCATCGGCTTGTACGCTGCCCGCGCCCTCGCTTCCAACGGTGCAAAAGTCATCATCACCGGCCGCCGTCTCGAGAAGTTGAACGAGGCCGTTGAGATTCACGGAAAGGGCCTCGAAGGAAGCTTGGTCCCGTGCGTGTTCTGGAGTTCTCCCTTCGTTTGAAACTCGTTTCGGCTGACTCAGAATGCCTCCCTTTTCACAGTCTTCAGCTCGACGTCACCGACAAGGAGCAGCTTAAGAAAGTCGCAGAGGAGGTACACAGCAAGGAAGGCCGCCTCGACATTCTCATCAACAACAGCGGCATCGCCGGCCCAGTGACAAAGTTTCCCGACGGTGTCAAGAATGCGGAGGAGTACGCGTCCAAGCATCTCAGCAATGAGTCCTTTGAGCAGTGGAACAACGTCTTCAACACCAACGTCACCGCTGTCTTCTTCAGCACGATGACCTTCCTTCCGCTTCTCGAGGCTGGCCTCAAGAAGCCGTTCCGCGAGGGCTTCACACCGGCAATCATCAACATTACGTCCATCAGCGGGACTGTTAAGAGTGCGCAAAACCACTGTAAGTATCTCCTGTGCCTGACCTTTCCAAAAGGCTCTCAATCACTGACGTGTATGGGTGGACGCTTCACACAGTCGCATACAACTCGTCCAAGGCGGCTGCGACGCACCTGACCAAGATGCTCGCGCACGAGATCAACTATGGCCACAAAGCTGTTCCCGGAATCCGAGTCAACTCCATCGCGCCTGGCCTCTTCCCCAGCGAGATGACCTCTAGCGGCTCGGAGAAGGGTGGGCACACAGAGGCCGACTCCGTGTCCATCAAGCCTCCGAACGGACGCGTTGGCACCGCTGCAGAGATGGTGAGTCATTTACCTATGCGCTCATGGAACAATAGAGGCTCTGCTTTTAATAACAGGATCTTCCGTATGCAGGCTTCCGCGGTCCTGTTCCTTGCTAACAACACATTCATGCAGGGTCAGAATGTTCACGTCGACGGCGGCTGGATCACTGTTGTCCCAAGCTCCGCTTGAAGCAGCATCAGGCGCGTCATCACAATTCGTCGCAATCAGAAAAGAAAGGTGTTTTACAGAACCTGATCAGGGTATTTGGGCTTGCCGCAAGTCCAGCACGGCGGGCAGGGGCGACAGGGAATGGAGTATGGGAAGAAAATGTGCAAAGTAAGCTCTAAGAGCATTGCGAGAAGAAGGGAGAGGAGAGTTTGATACAAGTACAGCCATACCGGAGGGGGAAATGTAACAGGGTGTTGACGGAATTAGATCTTCGACGAGGGGAAATCCCAAATCGAAGAGGATCAAGGGGCGATGGTAGGATCCTGCAACACAAAATGCGTGTCAGTGTCTAACATCGCTGCGTTCAGCACGTCGACAAGTAAAAGCGTACCTGCAGGACCACGAGGAGGTACTTCTCCGACGGACTGATAAGCATTTCGTATTTCTTCGTCCGAATGCGAACAAAGCCAAGGTCGTCCTGGTACCGCGATCAGAACAGGGGCATGTCAATACACACTGCAGGTTGAGTTGTACGCGTCTCCTGGTAAAAGATGGACTCACTGTTTCGTCGGTGTCAGCCACCTCCTTCGTCATCACATCCACCACTCTCCGTACCATCCTGACCACCTTGACGAGACGATCGCTGCGCTCCAACGCGCCCGGTCCACCAGGTTCAAAGGCGGGACCCTCCGCTCGGATGACGAGGGTTTCGGGCCGAGAGAGGATTAGACAGCCGGTCACATTCTTGTGTGAGGTGAGTTTGGTGAGTGTATGCTCGACTTCCGGCGGAGGAGCCGCTCCCTTCCGTCCTGCGCCTTCTCGATCTCTCCTCTGTCCATTCGCACCGTGATCATCACCCCCGTCGTCCTGATCATCATCGTCCTCGCGGTCATCATCAGCCGCAGAGGCAAAGGTCACATCCGCGCTGGCTCCCTCGTACTCGTCTGGCAACAGGCTGGAGGAAGGCGGCATGGGTGAACCGGGAACGGTCTGCTTGCGGTACGGGTGAGAGGCAATGGCGGCTGGATCGAGGCGGGCGTGCATGCTGTGCGCGGGGGAGTCACCAGCCGCACCGCTTGGGGACGATTGCATGATGGATACGAGTGGAGAGGTCGAGGGGGCCTGACGACGCCGGCAGACCAGAAACGGATGAGTGCTTGAATACATGGGTACTGCGCATTCGACATGGAACTGCTCACCATTCAAGTCAAGGACAACGCGAGCTGACTACGGGCCGAAACGCGAGGGAAGATCGTCGCTGAGTTGGATGGATGCGTGTCTGTATGCTGTGCCTGTGAAGATAAGAAGCATGGGAAGGCATCCCTCATCAGCTCGGGGCCGAACTCCCATCTCAGTGCGCGCGGGCCTCGACTCACTACAACGGAGACCGTCAATGAGCACCCAGTGAGAGACGGAGTCGCGTGCGCCGCTTGGTTTCGGGGACGAGTTGAGATGCTCGTGGTAATGAGTGAGAAGCTCAGGGAAAGGGAGAAAGCGAAGGCTTCTTTCTTCCCTACTCACGACCACCACCTTCCCATGCTCCCGTAGACAACCTCCCGGCTTCCAAGATGACGGAGCCCCAAGGCAGCGCGAGCTCAGCGGCGCAGGTCAAGGCGGGCGAGCCGGAAGATGTCCTGATGGCTGAGGCCAAGGACCGCGGAGAGGCCAGTGCGGAGGGTTCCGCTCCAGCGCAGCAGGGACACGAAGCAGGCACAGGCCGGCCCATGCCCATGGAGGATGCTACGGAGACTGCACCAGCAGCTGGCGCAAAGCCAGCGACGCAACAGGCGGGCGGGGCCACGGCCGGAAACGAGGCAGCGCAACCTGCAGCCCAGACATCGCTGCAGGACGACGATTCGGACTCTGAGCTGAGCGACCTCACTTCTCTCTCTGGAGAATCGGACCAAGACGCTTCCGCGCCGACGCCCGGAGAAGGTTCGCCCGCCCTGCATCAAGGCGAAGCTGGCGATTCATATCAGACGGCTCCTAATGAGGCGCCTACAACACGATCCGGACGCGTTTCCAAAAAGCCGACGAGCGAATTCAGGAAGGAACCTCAAACATCGGTATCTCATGCTGGTACAGCTGCCGACGATTCTTTTGCGCCGGCGGAGGAGGAAGCAGCTCCGGCGCTTGCTGTCGTAGCCGCTTCACCGTCTTTGAAGATAAAAATAAGTCGGCGACGTCTATGTGAGTTCAAGCTGCCGTATTGCTGGATCTGCGCTTTGCTTCGTGCTGATGATCGGTTTGTATTTGGCCCACGGTAGCGAGCAATATGGAGGCTTCTCCAACAACGGCGACCCCTACCGCAGCAGCATCGACTTCCCTCCGTCGTAAGGGCGAGGGCAAAGACGCTGGCTTTCTGGCTTTCAACGAGGACGCAGAAGGGGACGATGAAGAGGAGAGCGGGGGTGACGACCAGGACGATGAGGCTGGTGGAGCTGATGGAAACTACAAGCCTCCGGGTCTAGTCGGTAGCGCAACAGTTTCAAAGGTTCCCACAGATCGGAAAGCCGGGAAGCAACGCCAGCTCCAGGCTGCTTCGAGCGCGACAGCCAGTGCGGCGGCGAGCACGAGCGTGGCCGCGAATGTGACGGCACCGGTCAGCGCCCCAAGGCCTCCCAGACCAGCTGCGAAGCCAGGGAAAGTCGTGGTTTTCAGTTCGGAGAAGCCCGTTCCCAAGGCTATCCCGAAGCAACTAAGCCCCGAGAAGGCTGCCCAATCCGGAAGCGTCGTTCGAAAGAGCGCAGCATCGACAGCGACAGCGACGCTGGAATCCATTCCAAGTTTCGGTGTGCCCACGAGCGCGACGGCAAAGAAGCCCATCACAAAGCATCTAACAAAGCATCGGGCAACTGGGCAGATTCGACAGGAGAAGATAGCGGCTGTGGAGTCAGGTTCGACGTCTGCAGCAGCTTCAACGTCAGCCCTGCCTCCTCCTCCCCCTCCGACAACAACAACCCCAACACCAATGACAGAAGCTGAATCGGTCGACAAAGCCTCGAAGAAAGTGGACGGACCGTACGAAAATGAGAAAGAAGAGGGAAAGGCGCGGAGACACCTGAAGGTGCTTCAGGAAAAGATCGAGAAGGCGGCGGGCATCGAATCATCGATGGACAGCAAGGCGATCAAGGACCTCAAGTACAATAGAAGAGTATTCAAGCATCTTCTGGCACGACTACAGATGACTGAAGACCTTCGCGCTTTGCAGACCGGCGGCCCCGCCTCCGCTCCAATTTCATCTGACCAACCTGCACCGACGCCAACGCCAACGCCAACGCCAACGAAGAGCCAAGTCGTAGCCGGACCATCCAGGATCAAACGAAAGGGCCAGAAGCTGGCGGACTCTGATGACGAGGTAGAGATGGCGTCGATGCGGGAACCCATCGTCACAGAGAAGCGACTGGACAGCGGCAAGGGCAAGAAGGTACAGCACGATGCGTCGGTCGAAAGCAAGTCGGTCTCGGAGAGGCGTCCTGGGCCAGGCAAAGAGCGCGCGGCGGGTCCATCCGCTCCGGTGAGGGAGCGTTCGGGGCCGGCCCCGAGTGCTGCTTCTACGTCGGCATCGGTTCAAAAGCGACCGGGAATGTCGATGGCCGGCGCAGGGGCGGTGCAAGCAGCTGGAAAGACCTCAGGCTCTGTGGTAGTGTCTACAGCGGGGAAGACGAGTGCAGCGGCCCCCGCGCCACTGAATGCGGGTGGTAGCGCCAGCTCGAGCGCGACTGTGGCTGCTGGGGATGCCGGTCCGTCTGCTGGAACTACTGGCGCAGGCCCAAACATGGCAGAATGGGACAATTTGCTATATGGCATGCCTCTGCCGCCACAGTCTAAGCCGTCGAAGCCTGGGCCGTCGAAGCCTGGGCCGTCGAAGCCTACGCCGGATAAGGTTAATATTCCGACTATTCCGAAGAAGTTCGGCGGGTCGGCGGCGAAATCGGACGCCGGTGGAACTGCGCGGAAAGGGAAGGGGAAGGCGGGGCCGACTATGGGCACGTCCGGCGGGGAGGGCTCGCATCCCAGCGCGGTGATCGATATGCGCGATGCTGAAAAAGTTGTTGAGGGTGGAGAGGAGATTAGGTGAGTACTATGGCCATCCTGATGTGGAAGGCGATAAGTTGGATGGCTGACTGTGACGATCTTCTTTCGTCCTTACGCGGTACACAGCGACGAGCAGATGGCGGAGCGCAGAGCTCAAGCCATGGCTGAATACGACGACGATTCTGTGAGTCTCTGAACTGTGAGGCTCAACGTTCAGGAATGCCGAGACTCATCTTGGTTCGTTTCAAAAGGCTGCCGTCAACTTGCTGGGATACGACGAGAACATCATGCTGATCGAGGTACGTAGTGTTGCACATCGATGGCGCATAAATGGAATTCCCCTCTCACTATTCTTTTGGACTACATGGCTGCGCACAGGAGGAGATGCACCGCTGGGATAGTCAGGGACTGTTCGGAGACTCGCGGCACTTCAATCGGATCGGCTCCTTCTTCGGACGGGAGTCATTTCTGAACTTGGATCAGTTCCTCGAAGTGACCGACCCGGCTCTGAACAGGGAGCAGCAGTACGAACGGGTCCACGAGATCCGATCAGCGCGGCAAGCCCAAAGAGAGGAGCAACAGGGCGACGAACAGATGCAGATGCAGATGCAGGTGCAGGTGCAGGGCCAAGAGCACAGTCAGGGCCAGGGCGACGAAGGATTGGGCGCGCAGACGCCTGTTACGATGTCGGTCGACCTGTGATGATCCGCGGCATGGAACACCACTCAACTACATACATAGACTATCTGACTCCCTTTTGGGGATGTATCTCGACTGCACTCAAAGAAGACAGTCGCTGAAATCAAAGTGCATAACAAACTGCCCTCTGCCTTCCTTGTTCCTGTGCTTGTTGCATGCTGGAGTGAGCTCCATGCTCCATACGTCCGAGAGAGGGGAGTGGAGAGGAGAGCCTGGGCCATGGGCTAACGTTGTCCCTTCTGGAGCCTTCCTCCGCTCGGGGCCTGGCCAGCAACCACCACCAACACACCCTGCCCCTCCCCTCCCTCTCTCTTCCTCGTACGCAGTCATTGCCACCTTCCCTCTGTTCCCTTTCTGTAGCAAGACAGCGACTGCAGTGACCAGACGAGAGCTCGCCGTGCCCGTCCCAGCTTGGCCTCCATCAGGTAGCACTCACGCCAGCAATGAAGCGCTCCGCTGAGGATATGCTCAGCAGCGATAAGACAGACCGCCTGTCCGCTGAACAGGCTACTTCAAGCGCCTCCTCCTCGTCCTCCTCCTCCACTGCCACCGCTGCTGCTGCTGCGCTCGCTCTGCACACCATGTCAGGGTCGGCAGCTTCCTCAAGCTCGGCTGCGCTCGGTCCGGGTCCAAGCTTCGCCTCAACCTCCACGGCGCCCGAGTCGAGCTCCTCAGCACAGCGACGCAAGTTAGATGCTGCTTCGACCTCCGCTTCCGCTTCCTCCTCAAGCTGCGGTATGGACGACCAGCGTCATCTTGCGCACACCGGTTCATGCAAGAAGATCGACGACGCAAGCTCTGCAACAGCGGGTGCAGGCATGGTCTCTATCACTGCAACCGAGCTACACATGGATCTGGACTCCCCTTCCGACGTCGAGCCACCTTCTGAGCTGTGCTCGAATCCTGCCGCTGTTGCAGCGTCGGCGCCGATGAAGGAGAAAGAGGTCCGGGTTGAGGACGCAAAGGCCGGTCCGGACGCTGTCGCTGCTGCAGCCAAGAAGGACGCTCAACTTGAGCTCATAATCGACGAGCTCGTGTGCGACATATGTCTTGAGCTCATGGTCAACCCTGCTGGTGAGTACGCGACCTCGCATTTCCTCCCTGCGATTGCGCAGTTCCTGTATGCTCATCTTATCCTGGGCTCAATTTCTACGACTCTTATCGGCCACCTGTGCTCTCTCAGCTTTGACACCATGCCAGCACGTCTTCTGTTGGTCGTGCGCGAAGGTCTGGATGCAAGACTCGAGCAAGTGTCCGACTTGCGCCACACCCATCACACACGCACACCTCAACCACAAGCTGGCCAAGCTGGCCGAACTCGCTGTGTCCCTGGCTCCTGCTGACCGCATACGGCCGACGGTCGAGATAGAGGCCGCGAAGACCAGGCTCGAACAGCATAAAGCCCTGTTGGGCTCGAGCACGGTGAGTCTCGGCAGTTCTATGCAGGCGCAGTTTTCCGCTTGTCGGTCGTGCCGTTCTCACTGTTCTATTCTTTCGACGCAGATTCGAGCAATGGCTCGTGTTGAAGCCGAAGATCCTTATCGTCCTGATCTCACCATCTATTGGTAAGTTGTAGACCTATTACACCTCTTTTGACCTTCGCGCAAGCGCCTGACCTGTCTCTGCCAAATCTGTTCTTCAAACTCCAGGCCCTGCCTGGCTTGCCGGCCTGGAAATCGGTCAGGATTGTGAGCATGCTGCACGTTCTGCAGTCTGGAATCTCTAAGAAACTGACATGCCTCGCTGGTCACCGCAGCCAATGCACGTTCCGCATTCCGACTCCAGCAACCGGCTCGCCGCCTGCTCGAGGAGCCCACTGGCCCTTGATCGAAGAAGCTGACGAGGATGGGCTGTATGTTTTCTGGCAAATGTTGATTCTCTCGCTCATCCGTATGCTGACTTTCCCTAACCCAAAGCGCGAATGTCGAACATCACGACTCTTGCAGCGGCTGCTATGCTTGGATTCCCTTAATGGCGCCAGGAATCGTCTCTCGCTGTAAGTAGCACACATGCTGAGTGTCTGGCAATGTTTTCTCACACAACACCTTATTCCTACATACAGGCACCGCATGTTCGGAAGCGTCCTGTCACCCATTCGACCCCCAAGGATCGTGCCCAGCTGGTTTTGACTTGTACAAGCTAGATGACGAGCTCGTAGGCCCTAGACTTGACGAGCACTTCATCTTCAACAACATACCCCTTGCTGGTTTCAATGAGGTAGACAAGGAGCTGTTGATGCGGTATGTGAGGGAGAAGGACGTCGGTGAGTTCTTATTTCATCAGTCCTTCCATCTGTATCGCACACTGACAAACTGACATATGGCGCTTGTTGATTTCCTTGCAGCTGTCAAGACCATTTTGGCAGGCATTGTGCGGATCGCGAAGCGGGAACATGATGCGAGTGTGCTATTCCAAGCAGGCTCATCTATGATTCAGCCTGAGGAACACGGTGCCTCTTCCTCATCTGATGCGAACCGCCACGCCGACCCCGAATCCGTTCGGCACCGAGGCGAAGACGAAGATTCTGACAGCCGTGCGACGGCCAGAGTGGATCTTGCACGTAATGTCGTCAGGTTCGAGACGACCCGAACCGACCAGCGCCTGCAGGCGCCTCACCCGCTTGGTGTTGGTCAGTCGGCGGGGTCCTCTGGGTCTGCCGCGGCTGGATCGTTGACGTCGTATATGCTGCGCCCTATCGTCAAGCCACTTCCGATTCAGGGTCACATGGCTGAGATCCTGGCGACGTCGTCGTTTTGCGTGGACTGTATGCAAGGCATCATTGGCCACTTTGCTGTTTGGTGGTGGATGGAGGAGCGACCGAAGGCGCTGAAGGAGATTGGAGGTATGTATTCGCTGAGTCAGTTTGCTCTGCCTGGTAAGGCTGATGCTGACAGGCTGCTTTCCCACTTCACGCATTAGTCCCTGGAAAGGTTGACTGCGAGCTCGGACTGGATTGCAACATGCGCACTTATCGTTTGCATGCAGAGCAGAAGAACCATGTAAGTTTTCTCCTGTATTGTCATTTCTTCTTGCAGGTTGAGCTGATGTCCTGTTTCCTGCTTCTGAATGCTAGATTTGCATGCAAAAGCCCAAGTCGTCTACATCGAGCTCTCAACCGGCGACTTCGGGAAGCGGGTCGAACGCTGCCGCATCGTCGTCGAAAGCCGGTGAAGGCCGGACGATGAACGCCGGAGAAGGTGAATCTTCGGGCGCTGCCACTGCTCCTCAAACTTCAAGCTATCAGCTCCGCTCTCGCGCTTCCACCGTCATCGGCCGAAGCGTATGAAACACGATCCGAATACCTTTCTTCCGCAACACAAGCTTCTGAACAAGAGATGATCAAGGCTCCTTTCATACCCTACACTGTAAACCACCCACTTTCGGCTTCCCATACAAGACGACTTCCCAGCTACCTTCCTCATTCCTAGCATCGTTCCCATCGTTCGGCCACGCATATGGAACCCAGAGCCTCGCGATTGGAGGGTGGTCATTTCCTTGTGTTGGCCCTCGACGACCCTCAGAATCTCTCTGTACAACAATCAGCAATGCATTTCACTGCTTTCCCTCTTCAACTTTACACCAGCAGGCGAGGGGTACATGGGTCAGAAAAATTGTTCGATAAATGTGTAAAACGAGATGCAGAAGAGATGCTGACAGAAAGAAGCGCACTTGCAGATACGATACAGCAGAGTAGAGATAAATATCATGGAAGAAAGGAGGTCAGACACCAATCTCGCTCGCCGGCACATAAGGCGCCTTTGGGTTGGGGTCGACTGGCGAACCAGGGAGCTTGGACTTTGGTGCGCTGCACCCCCTCGGGTTGAGCGAGTTACGTGGCCATGTCTGCTCATATCCGCCATTCTCGGCCTCGCCTCCCCAAATGGTCAGATTGGGGTTATTGTACGCCTGGGCATGACGCTCGATGTAGTCCGCTGTTGGCGCTGTGGCCGGGTCGCAGCTGATGGCGGTATTGGGATCCATGGAGGCAGGCGCATAAAGACGGATATAATCGATTGACATGGTTGCAGGGAAGATCAGGTTCTCCCAGTCTTGCTGCGACCACGCCGACGAGATGGCAAGGTTCATGACTATGCTCTGCATGCCGGGAAAGTACGCACGAAAAGCATCAGCACTCGAACCGACAGCGAACACATCGTGCGACCTCAGTACTGACCATCGGCTCCTCGCTGAAGACTCGTCGACCGATTGCACTGACGGGATCGGGGTCAAACGCTGCTGCGTTCAGCCGCCAGGAGGGAGACCCAGCTGCGACCCATTGCAAATGACCGTTCGGTCCAGGCTCAACTTCGTAGCCATACACGGCGTAACCCGTGCGAGCTTGAATCGCTCCGTCTGGCGCCCGCGTTGCCGCGTTCGCCGCAGGGTGCTCCACAGCTCCTTGAAGTGTCGGCGTGACGTACGATATAGACTGCTGCGTGACTTCGCCATTATACCCGTTCGGATGCGACTGACTGTTGAAGATGGTGAAAGCTGGTCCAGTCGAGTTCGAGACTTGATAAAGGTTGTTAAAAGGGGCCATCTGCACTGATTGTGAGACACCCATCACACCCGAGTACGACACCTGCGCCTCGAAGACATCGATTTCCGGCACGCTCCGGCCCATAGCATAAGTCTGGCCGTCATCTCCATCCAGGCGTGGGCCGGGATGATCATCTTGAGGGCAGGTACATGCCGATAGCTTCTGTCCCGGAAGGAATGAAATGGCCGTGACGTCGTGCTTTCGATTATATAGAGTGTCGCCTCCGGTCTGGGCGGAGATAGGAAACCCGTCCGTCGTCGTTTGATTCGCTAGGGTGCCTACGTCGCAGGTGTCGTAGCTGTAGGGCCACATGCCCTCCAGCGTCGCACCGTGGCCAGCCCTTCCCAGATTGCCGAGAGTGAAAACGGATGGCCAGAGTCCCGAGACGTTGGCGCTGCCAGGAAGCTGGACTGCCACTTCGAGCTGTAGTTTAGGTAAGTCTTTGTGGTCAGCCAGCTGAATCTTGGTATGTGACAAAGAGAGTCATTCGAACTCACATAGCCAGCCCCATACATGCAGAGCTTGTTCCAGCTCTGAAGCATGCCCGAACGGAAATTGAGTCCTCCTATAGGCCTCTCCTCAAGCTTGATCCGAAGAGCACCGCCACCTGTTGTAACTTGACCAGAGTCGTACCGCTCATAGTCACCCGTGCCCCAGTACCAGAGGTCGACAGCTTCCCACCATGGATCCATTCCACGCTCAAAGCTGCGGTCTTCGACGTTGAACTCATCGCTGAAGACGAGGTTGTATTGAGTTTTCCCGTCCAGCCCTCCCGTACGATGCAGCGCCTGCCGCGGCGTGTCGGGGTCGATGATCGACCAGCGCAAATTCTGCAGAGTCCGAACCATGTCAGTCAAGTATACTTTTGCGACTTGCTCTGAAGCTGTGCAACTTACATCTAGGCCACTGACTGTGGCTTCTGTGATATTCGGAGGCGGTGCATGATCCTCCTGCCAGACAATGACCATGCGTAGAGCGATCGGTAGGGCAGCGAAAAGACCCACCAGAACGAATATCGTGATGAACAATGTACCCAGATTCAAGATCATGCGGGACGGGTTCAAGCTCTTTCGGCTGCAGACAGAGACAAAGGAATGTCAGCGGGTTGTGCAACCACAACAGCCATAGGCAGGAACTCACATGGGCTTTACTGGGTCGTGCATGTCATCGTCTTCTTCCGGTACTTCGTCTAGGTCGTCCCAGTCAAAGAGCAACCTTGCAAGCTCGTCATTTTCGCCATTTTGACCGTCCTTCTCGGCAGTGACGAGTCGCAAGCTGGGAACATCCTTCTCGTCGGATACAGGTCGAATCACCTTGAAAGTTCTGGCGTTCTGAGCTGCTGCCATCGTAGATGCTTTCCCGAACCGTGATTGAGGCGCCACGCCTTCGGAAGGCGTCGACAGGTTTGGGTCTGTATCCGAAGGCACATCGGTCGTGATAGGATCGCCGTTGTAGACTAGCTGTGGTGTGAGATACATGCCTTCATCCGACAGTGGCTCGGTATCGTCCTGTACCAATCCTGCCAGACTCTTCTTAAGCTGCGCCGCTCTGTCGTTCACCAAAGCAGCAGCCGCCAGTGCTGCTGGCGAAGACTTCGACTCTGTGTATCCGCCTTTATCGGAGGCTTGCTCGATGTTGATGGTTGGAAGTGCCTTGTTGCTGCCGAGTTGGGAAGGGACACTGGTAGACTTGCCCATTTTGTCATATGCTCGCTTCGCAAACATATGATACGCTCGTGCTGCCGCGCTACTTCCCGCCGCCGAAGCTGCCTCCACTTCCGTCCGGCTCATGTTCCGTTCGACATCTCCAGAAGCGGAAACTCCGGCTGCTGCTGAGGGTGAACCTAGGCCCAAGCGATGAGCTGCTTCCGCCTTAGCGCTGCGTCGGACTTCGCCCGCTTGAAAGTTAGCTGCCAATTGTGGACCATGCCCGTCATGAGAGAGCCATTTCGCCCACCCACGGCTCGACGGCTTAGACGGAGGCGAAAGAATCGGGAAGTAGGGAGGTATTCCATCCGCAGGTCGAGGAGAGAAAGATGGTGGTAAGTTCATGTGCGAGAATTGGTCGACCGACTTGGTGGGCGTGGTGGGTGCACTATGCGTCTGTGCAGCAACGGAACGATGTGATGTCCTTGATGCGGCAACCTTTCGCGGCATTCGGCCTGTTTGCGGAGGCAGCATAGCGGTGGCGGTAGGTGGGCGTGACGCTGATGTTCCATTTTCGCTGAGGTACCCCATCGAACTTGCAGCCGTCCGTGTCATACGGCGAGTTCGTGGGAATGGCCGCTCATGGAATGGAACGTGGGAACGTTGAGTCTGTGGTTTGGGAGGCAGCGAGTGGGTTCTCAAATGACTCTGTGATGGAAGGACAGTATGGTCAGAAAGCACTTTAAAGCGTGTACCATCGCGACATACTTACAGAGAATGTGTTGTCCGAGCTGAAGCCCTTCTCTAGATCTGTATTGTAGTGTTTGGGTTGGTTCATCTGGTCGCGCGGTGTCGACGGCTTAGCAGACGGTCGTGCGACTGGCGCATCGGCGTCACTTTCACTGGAAGGCCAAATCCTCGGAAAACGACTTCTTGTCGCAGTGTAGCCGTCCTCGGGTCTGATTTGAGCGAGCCTTGTTTCGGGGGAACTGCCGTATCCGCTGCCCATGGTGACAGGTGCTGGGAGTGATCCGGATTGTTCACGGTCGGCAGTGGAGACCTGTTGATAGTCCCACCTTCGTAGACCCAGGCGTGGCCCCGCTGAGCGTGGAGAGGGTCGCCAATTGCCGAAGGAGCTTGCTGTAGAGGCAGTCTCAGCAACATCGGAATCGTCGGAGCTCGAAGTGAGGGCCATCATCCTCCGCAGATTGCGTGCCACTTGAGATGTGTCGACCGGGTGAGAGACTGTGCTGTGCCCTCCGGACGTGGAGGCTCTGCTATATCTGCCTTTTGATGGCGTTGCAGATTGTTTGGATGACGACTTCGACATGGGCACGGCCAACGGCTCATTTAGCATGTGTGGGTCCGCAAATGGCTTTCCGATGAAAGGCTGACCCACCTCATCGTGAGAGAACCCCGCCAGGTCACGATGGATCGAAAGGTGGCTGAGATCAACGCTGGATCGCCGGCTGCCCCCTTTACGGGATGCTGCATGTGATGATCCGACTTGCCCCACAATAGCCGCGGCGGATGCTATGCTTGGAGGCGCAGGACTGGGAGAGCGTCGCGTCCTGCTCGGTGTTACTGAGGGAGTCTGACTGACGACGGTCGGAGAGGGACTAGTATCTCTGCGTATGCGCCCTTGCGCTGCGGGTATGGGACTCGGATCCCGTTTCTGCGGTCGAGGAGCGCTCCGACGCCCTCTGGTCGGAGCTGGTGGACGACGATGGTCCTTCTTTGGCAGTGTGCTGTGAACCTCTACCCCTCCGCGGTGTGATTCGTGCGCATGGAAGGTTGACTGAGTTTGAGTGAGGACTTCAGAAGCCTCTACCGATGACATGGAGGAGCGGCGGGCTCGTCGGCCAGATGTTGACGCGGGTCCAGGCTCACTGCTTCCTAGCTCCGCCAAGGACGCCGACACACTTGCGACGAGATCTGGGGCTACCGATGACACGGAGGAGCGACGAGCTCGTCGGCCAGCTGTTGATGAGGGGCCGGGACCATTGCTTGTGAGCTCTGAAAAGGCCGCCAACACACTTGCGGTTAGCTCTGGGGCGGCCGATGATACGGAGGAGCGACGGGCTCGTCGGCCAGCTGTGGACGAGGGACCGGGACCATTGCTTGCGAGGTCTGAAAAGGACGCTGAAACACTTGCGAACAGTTCCGAGGCTGCTTGCTCGAGTGTCTCTTTCTTTGAGGTCGCACTGGCAGTCCTTTGCAGCGCATGTTGGCCGTCACTTCTGATTTTTCGCTTGACGCGTGGTTCGTGTCGAAGATCGGAGAGCAGGGCGGACAGTTCCGCCGCAGATGGGGCATCTGTACTGGAAGAGCTGGCCTGTCGTGGCTTGGTGCGCCTGCCTTGCAGAGCCGAAGCAAAAGTGTCGTCGAGCTCACGTCTTTGCTGTTGCGTAAGGTTGAGAAGAGTGGAAGGCGCTCGTTCCGACTTGGCACTGGCCGATGCCGGCCCGGACACGACCCGGCGCGAGCGAGCAGAAGTGAGCGCCGGTTGAATCGAGTTTTTGGAAGATGACATAGTAGAAGGCTGAGGCCGTCTTCCTTCCTTCTGGAGCCGTTACGGACGAACGACCGCTGTGAATGCCGCTGCAACTTCCCGATTCTGGCGATTCTTGCACCTGCAAAAGCACAGTAGGACCTGAATTTTGAGGCAAGAGCTGTCAGTCACGCCGCGCTGACCTTGAGCCACCAGATCTTCACCACTCACAGAAGTTGTTGCTGACTGTATGCTGTATGGGACAGAGCTGAGAGCATGTGCTGATCGTCGCTGTGGAAGTTGGGATGGCCGCAACCGCGAGATCAACACGAAGAAGGCTCCGAGTCCCGAACGCGACGCGTGGAGCAGTCACGTGTTTCGCGGCGTGACCGTCTCGCACAGAGGAAGGATCCAGCTCCCTCTCAAAAAAACTAGGGTGACGATGATCATGATCTTGATCATTGATTGATCTTTCTTTCTTTCGCGCGAGCTCTAATCTTTGTGATCATAAAGGCAGAGCAGAAAGGTTGGAAATTGATTCGGCCACCGCCCTTTTTGATACGGCCACCGTCCTTTTCCCCAGACTTTAGTATGGGGTTATAGAGGGGGGTTTTGAAATTTCTTTATTTAGTCATTCGCAACAATTCCTTGCGAAGTATCTCGCCGCTTCACTAAACCGATCCTGCATCCTCAATGCACCCTACCTTTATTTGCAGCCCGCTCATCCTCTCAAAATCTCATCCCCGTCCGACGCGTTTGGACGTCTCCAGGACGTGATACTTATCGGATCCGTCATTCGCAACAATTCCTTGCGAAGTATCCTGCTCCTTCACTAAAGTTATATTGCGTCTCCAATGCACCCTACCTTTCTTTTCACTCCTCCCACCCTCTCCAAATATCATCCAGTTCCGTTCAGAATTGACGCGTACAGGTCGCGAATGTCGTGAATCGTCCGTTGGAGAGGGGGGCTGGCATTGCGTAATGAATCTATCGCGCCACGTGTTCTTGGGCAGTCACACGTTAAAGTACCACCTTCCTTCAACAAAGGCATGCTGCAGTTCTAATCGAAGTTATCTCTATTCACGGCCCACCCACCCTCGCCAAATTTCATCCTGGTCTGTTGCGTTTTGAGGTGTACAGGGCGTGACTGTCGTGAATGTTCCGTTGGAGAGGGGGGAGGCTTCATACGAGGGTCATTGCGCAACGATTTGCCGCCACGTGTGGCAGAGCAGTCTATTGCCAAAGCACCTTCTCCTTTCATCAAATGTGTGCTACATTCATAATTGAAATTGTGCCTGTTCAGAGGTCCCCCGCCCTCTCCGAATTCCATCTTGTTCCGTTAAATATTGATATGTATAGGGACCGAATGTTGTGTCTGATCCGTTGCAGAGGGAGAGGCTTCAGAATGAGGCTATTGCGCAACGAATTGGTCGTGCCACGCGTGAAATGGCAGCCAACTGCCGAATGTCCTCTTCCCTACTTCAGATTGTACGTTGCAATTCTAATTTCTGATCGAAGTTGTCCCTATTCATAGGACCGCCACGCCCTCCTAAAATCATTCCGATCTGTTACTTCTTGATGTCTATACATAGAGGTCAAATGTTGTGTTCGATCCGTTGGAGAGGGGAGGCTTCAGACGAGGGCATTGCGCAACGAATCCGTAGCGCCACGTGTGGCAACTGGCAGGGTAGTCAAATGTATGTATTCACCTCTTGCACCCGCACTGTACCTGTACCCAAGACCTACACCAATTCAGGCCAAACTCTCTACAAGGGAATGGTAGCTATATTCTGCTTGATCATGGATGTCAAGGTTTGGGAGAGATTGAGCCAGAATTGAGCGAGATTGCTTAGTACAAACTCGGCGGCTACTTAGTACCCCTGCGCGCGACGCACATATTCAGTCAGCACTCGACAACGACGCTGTTTCCGAGCTTCAAACGTCACACCCTAGTCTATCACACCCTCACGAATCTTTTTGTATTAGCAAGCATCTGTGAGAAATGCAATCTACCTTACTTAGTAGACTCGGACAGGTCCGATCACTTCCTCCGCCCGACCACGACCATGATGTCCGATCATAGGGGGAGACTATGTCATTTTTTATTTACAATCAATGGAAATGATAGCTACAGTGTTCCTGGTCATGGATGTCAAGGTTTGAGAGAGATTCAGCAAGAATTGAGCGAGATTCATAAGGGCAAACTCGGCGGCTACTTAGTACCCCGGCGCGCGACGCACATATTCGGCCAGAACTCGACAACAACGCTACTTCCGCGCTTCAAACGTCACACACTAGACTATCACACCTTCACAGTTATTTTCAACATGACCGGAGAGAGATCGAGTCAGAGTTGAGGGAGATCCGCCTGTATCAAGTAGGCTGTGTAGCAATACGTGAGGTTTGATTTGGAAACCTTTTCTCGGCCGAAAAAAGCTCAAGTTTTATTCTTCCTATTTCAATATTTCAATCATCAATCAAAATTACGATCTCCCCCTGCGGGAGTCACAGAAATTCTGGGGAAGACTCTGATCACAAACCAGGTCACTATGGTGAGTGTTGATAAATTGATAAAATTTAAGTTGCACACCACGCATGCCCAAAATTGACCGGTCAAGCAACAAGTGGCGAAAGGGCTTTTTTTTCCCAAGCATATGATATATGATAAAGCCGTGGAAACTGGAACTGGAAGTCACAAAAAGTCTGGGGAAGACTCTGGTCAAAGATCAGGTCACTATTACTACGGCCACCGCACTTAACATATGTAGAACCAACACCTTCACCGCTCCATAGCAACATACTTCTGAGGACTGAGATGGATATGGGATATGAAATGAAATTGGAATATAACTATGGTCTATGTGAGAGATAAACATAAGAGAACAGGAGAACTACTGAGTAGCTGGTACTTCTGCTTCACCCACGACAGCAGAGCGAGCAATACACTCTCGGTTGCGCGAGTTGTGCCCTGCACGGCCGCAGCGCGAGCAGACTGGACGAGCGCGGGCGTTCTGCGAGGCGTCAGCGACTTCGAATGCCGACGGGATGCGCTGTGTACCAGTGATTGCATTGGGCCTCGAACCAGACGAGGATGCCATTCTAACGGGGGCGAGAAGGCGCTGGGCAATTGAGATTGGATCTATAGTAAGATTCAACCACCATTGTTTGTTGAAGCTGTCCATGATTAAGGGACGGCCAGCGTCTAAGGCCTCTCGAATGTCATGCGCACACGGAATACCCATGGAGGCGGTGAAGGTTTTACTGCAAGGGATAGTCACATCGTCCTTGTAGAGGTTCGCCAATACCATCTGATCGTACGCCTTGATCATTGCGTAGGAAGACACCTTGCCTCGAACCTAAGAAAGGGAAATGAGATGAGAGAGGGAAATGAGATTCAATGAAAAAGTTCCGAACGCGGAACGGTGCTGGTACTTCATGTGTACTGACCTCAGCGAACAGAGAGAGCGATCCCATCCGAACGCTGATGCTGATCTTGTCCTTCTGGATGGCATGATGTATGTTCTGCTGTTGAAGGACCAAGTGATCATGGATGCGTCTTCCGAGCAGAGGGAGATCTCCAACACCTGTGTTGATGAAGCTCTTGAGCGACCGATGTGCGCCTTACACGCGCGAGCTTGAGGTCGAACCCAGGTGCAGATGTTTGTCGGTCCATGCGCTTACGATCTGCGTCTTGAGCTCCAACAGTCCTGAGATGTAGCTGTGCACATAGGGGAGGTCGTCCAATGTCAAGAGAAGAACATCTGCATTATTCTGGAATTCCTGCTCTGATTTCGACGTGACGACCTGACTCCACAATCGCTGGAATTCGGTGAATGTGTCGTCGGTGAAGAAAGCTTTGCAATTGGTCGCAATGTTCTTATTGATGTGCCATCGACATAGGTTATGTTGCGCCAGGGGGAAGACCGCGGCGACCGCCAGACCAAGCGCCGCATCTCGATCCGTGACGACGACATGGACCCCGAGCTCGCCCATCATTGTTTTGTACTCGCTGAGGACCCAGAGGTAATCTTCTTCACGCTCCCGAGAGACCAGAGCGATCGCCGAGCAGAACGTACTACCTGTGGCCGTCAGACCAATGATATGGACGAGTGGCATACTATATTTATTTGTTTTGTATGTGGCATCGATGGTGATCGCAAGGGGGTACCGAATGGTGAGGTTGATAGCCTGGCCATGCGAAAAGAGAAGTGCCGTTACCCTCTGAGTGTTCGTAGTCACCGCCTCTGAGCGAACCGCCGTTTGGTATCCTTCCGACCTGAGATAGGCAAGCAGCGCTTCTGGCGGCTCCAGGCAGTGGGTCGCTGTGCGCCTTGAGCTCGCCGCAATGTTGTATATGTCCCGTGGAATTGACGAGACTGCTCCAGGAACGCTATTGCGGAGCGCTAGGATTTGTTTTGGCGTGATGCCGACTGAAATCTGACGTTCTATTGCTTTTGTTGTCTCGTCGTCCAGCTTCCGGAGCGACGGATGCACAGACACCAGCGTACTGAGCTCGTGATTGTGCTCCCGTCGCTCCGGATTCGCTTCGTGTAGTAGCCAGTACGAGCCATCGATAGCTTCGTTCAATTTGATGCGAAATTTGCAGCCGCACAATCGGCTTCCACGATTTCTGCGACGCTCGATCTCGCTCATCCCGTGCCGGTCTCGATATTCTCCACCTCTGTCGCATTGATAAAAATGTACGTCGAAGTCCTTTTTTGTTAGATGAGAGCGTCCGAGAACGAGCGCGTATCCTTTTGTCGCAGTAAAGTCACGCATAGCAGCTTGAAAATCGGATTCGGATGTATATTGCGCTTCTGGAGGCAGCATGCTGGACGCAGACGCGGCAGACATATTTTAGATGGGCTGTAGAAGTAATATAAAGACGCGCGTCAGCGCGCGAGACCTCAGTGTGCCAATAATAGACACCACTCACTTTAACAGCGGACAGACGACGCGTTTCTGATCGCTCCTCCCGCAAGGGAGAGAGACGGGCGGAGACGGGCACGGACAGTACCCACGTATGCACCGAGGGCCGAGACGGAGAAGAAAAGCGGCGTAGATACGGTGTATGCAATGGACTGTGACAGGAACAGAGTGAGAAGCAGGAATATATAGTCAGTGAGGGGTGCTTGTGCAATGGACGCATCCTGATCGCGCTCGTGAACTCACCAAGCTCGCAGTACGAAATGCGCGTGCTTCGCGCACACGGCGCGGAGAAGCGAGCTTGGGTGCGCGTCGACGCGAACAAGAGAGCGGACGCGCTGGTCGTGAAGACTGGACGCGTTGGCGAGGAATGTATGCGCTGCTGGTGCTGGTTGCTACTTGCTGGTGAGGAACGGAGAAGGAAGGAAGGGAGGGAATAGTGAGGTTAAAGAGCAGAGCAAGAAGATAGACGCGCGTTCTGGCTTGCTCACGTCTGTGGGGATCTGTAATCGCTTGGTGTTGGTGATGGTGGGGGTTGGTGGTGACTGGACGGTTGGTGATGCTATGTGCTGCTGTCTCATATCTGTCTTTCCACGTGCTAATGCCTAAGTGCGGTGGCCGTAGTAAAAGGACGGTGGCCGTATCAAAAAGGGCGGTGGCCGAATCAATTTCCAGAAAGGTTGTCATCATCAAACCACCACTAGTAGGGGGTTTCGTCAGTGCGGTGAGCATGCGTGCTCGAACATTCTGGCTCATTTCGCTGCTCGAAACTTTGATCGAACATCCGGCGTTTCGGTGATTCCTCAATGAGCGATGTGCCAGAATGTTCGTGAGCCAAAACGCGCTTCGAGGCCGAGTTTTTGGTCCATGTACATTCTGGCACACCTCATTTCAATTCATTCTCCTTCTTATTTTCTTGACACTCGGTGAAGGGTCGCGCACGGGGTCTTCATTTGGAGCGGTCAAAACTGCACATTTCAATGACCAAAATGAAGAACATGTATGAATGCACACCTCTGACGAAACCCCTTACTATAGTTCAGCGGTCTGATATGCAGGTCAAATCTGCGCAGGTCGTCGGATCGATTCCCACTCTTTTCATTCATTCTTTTTTTTCTTTTTTTGCCCACCGTCGCTGGGTTAGAGAACTTGGTCGCTGGGTTAGCGCGTAGCGAGTACAGTTAGGGTTAGTGGGTGCGTGAGCACCCGTTAGAAAACTTAGGGAATATGTTGAGATAACTTAGTGAAGAGTTAGGTTGGGGGGTCTGGGGGGGCTGGCCCCCCAGCCGATTTTCGCGACACGGTGTTGCACCCTAGTTTTTTTGAGAGGTAGCTGGGGAGGTTCGCACAGAGTCTCGACGCGTCGCGGAAAGTCCAACACTCGTCCCGACGGCGACCTTTCCTTCCTGCTTCAGAAGGACATACACACGCGATCACTCCAGCCGAATACGAACGCGTCTCCTTTCCCCCGAAGCGCATCGCAAACCCATGGCGTCCTCATCGCGCTCCACTATGGCGCCCGGCGGGATCGGGTCGGGTACGAATGTTGCTGGAGGTGCCGCGTCCAACCTGTCGATTGCGGAGCAGCTCATGCAACTCGACCAGGCCATCACTCTTACTCTTCAAGACATCGACGCCAACCTGTCCGCAGCGCATCAAACGGTCACCTCCAAGATTCTGCCCGCGGTGAAGCGCTACGGTGTCGCCAGCGCGCGCACATGGCAGGGCGCCAAGTTCTGGATGAAGTTCTTCGAAGCGGCCGCCGACGTCAGCTTGAGCGGCACCTCCTCGGGACTGCGCGCAGGTCAGGACGAGCACGGCGCTGACGAGACGGAGTCGGACCTGTTGCACGACGGCGACGATATCACCCAGTCTCAAGGCGCCGACGAGTACGACGACGACGACGAGCAGCAGGAGAGCCCAGTGGCTGCCCATGCACCGCGCGGCAAGGAGGAAACCCGGAAGCAAGAGGCGAAACCGAATTTGGACGACGACGATCCCGATTACAGCTTCGACATGGCACAGCTGCGCGACAATCTTCCCGTATCCTCCTCCATCCACTACGGCCAGCTAGCGAACGCATCCGAACCTAGGTCAAGTCGGATCAGCACCACACCTCGCGCCGAGCCACGACGCTCAAAGATCTCTTCTGAAGTGCCTGATCCGCGCGCGGCTGGAACGACCACACCAGAGGAACGTCCGTTGTCATCGAGCGTCCGGGTCCTGAATGCAGAGGCATCGGCAAGACGTTGGGACGGCATTGCGGACCTTCGCAGCACTCCCCTCAACGCGCGCGGCAAGCGATTTGGGGCTCGCGTCGGAGCGGCGAGCGGGAGCAAACGGCTCAGCGCATCGCCACGGAAGACATCAACTGTGTCACGCTACGTGCCGGAATGGTCGGACGACGAAGAGCAGGACGACGAGGGAGACTCCCTTCCGCCCCTGATCGGGATGTCTCCTCCTCGCACAATTCAGTTCAGCGTGCCCCGGAGCCGCTACATGAACACTCCCGCCAAGGAGGCTGCTCGGCAGATGGTCGATGACGTCCTTCGGACCATCGACACGATCGCGGACCCTCTTGCTGTGGCAGCTCGCTACGCTCCCACTGCTTCCTCTTCTTCGTCAAAGCCTCTCGCCAGCGTCGTGGGCACGCCTCTTCGCAAGGACAAACACAAGGCTAACAGCAAGAACCGGCCACGCGATTCTCTGCCCACTCCGCCCACTGTCACGAAACTCCCGTCACGACCACTTTCGGCGTACCTTGCTGAAACGAAAGCTGCCTTGTCTGCCGGCAAACCTCCGAATACGACTCCCCTCGGTGCACCGGGTAACGCGCGGACCCTTGGAAGTGCTGTAAGCGCAGGAGCCACAAGTGCGCCTGACAGCAGAGGTGTAGGCAGCAATGCGGGTCGGGTAATGGACGAAGGGGAGGATGAAGGCGCGGTCGGATTTGACTTCAGCGACCTACAGCTGCGCCCAGCGAGCTCCGTCGCTGCAGCCCCTGGTCCCGCCACTGAGCGCGTGAAGACGCTCCTGAATATCGATGATGTACGTGATGACTTTCTCCCTCTCTGCTCGCCACAGTTTCTCGCTACTGACGTTTCTTTCTCGCACGCGTATCTGCAGGAGGACAGCGACTCGCAAAGCGACACCGATTCGGACGATGATGCGCTGGTCGGTGCCAACGTGATACCCGCTTATCCCGCCACGGCAAGCAAGTCATCGTGGACCGTCGGCTCGGCTCAGGGATCTTCGGGGGGTTCCCGCACGACCGGCTCTCGGCAAGGTCGCTCAATCGAGGACGACACGCTGTTCGGTGTGCGGGCGCCGTCGGCATCTACCTCTGCCATGCAGAATCCGTTTGCGAAGCCGACGACGGCCAGTGGTACCTCGCGTGGGAGCGGGGCTGCGGGTCCCTCTGTTCCGACATACCAGCCTATCGAAAGCACGATCCACGGCGGGAGAAGCTTGATCGGAGTCGATCGAAGCGATACATACAGTGCTCCGAGCCCGACTCCGTTTGGTCTGGGGGGTTCTGCGCCGAAGCGGTGACCCTTTCACAGGCATCCGGAACAGAATTCGAAGTCACCAGCTTCAAGCGGCCAACTCCTCCGCAAGAAAGAGGTGTATAGGCTACTGGCTGCAAACATACCCCATTAAAGACGGGCCGATCTCCCTCATACCTCGGCCCCAGGCCCAGCAGCATCACCCACTCCTGTGTACCATACATCTCTGAATCGAATCGCCGGATTTGATCATGCTCCTGTCGATGTCTCGTTGGGGAAATAGGGCTGGGAAAATCTACCGGTGTCGCGAGAATTTCTGTTCCTAAAACCTGGCTCGTTATATTTGAGGCCAACTGCTTGTGAGGCAAGCTGACGAACTTCCAAACGCAGCACTGACTGAACAGGCAGGAACAATGGCTTCATTCACAAGATACGCTGGACGTGCGGCAGCGGCAGGCGCCTGCGCTTCTTCTGGGCTGCGCGCCGCCGGGCCCAGCTCCATCGGCCCCGCCCTGCGCTACGGCCGTCTCGGTCTTGCTCAAAGCAGCCCAGCAACAACAACGACAGCAGCAGCATTCACGGCTTCGAGAATAGCAGCAGCGGGCTTCAGCTCATCCTCCCGCGCTTGTGTGTCATCACTTCCTGGAGGTCCTTCTCAGGGGGAGAAGAATCGATCTGCCATCGGTGTGAGTTCTTTGATAGATGGTTGAGAGTTACCACTATACCGCCTTGGTCCCTCCTGCAAGCTGACAGGTCCGTTTGTTGCCTTGCCTTACCTTGCCCAGCCCTTCTCCTTCCCTGCCATCGCTCTCTTCGTAGGTACAGGAGCAGCGCTCTTCTACTACTTCCAGCAAGAGAAAGCCAAAGTCGGAGCTCGCCGTGCGGAGGAGTCAGCCAACGTCAAAGTGGGCAGACCACGGATCGGCGGTCCCTTTGAGCTGATCGCAGCTGGGCCGAAGGGGTCAGGTTACGCTATCACCCATTCCGATCTCGAAGGCTCGTTTTCGCTCATCTATTTCGGGTTCACGAATTGCCCCGATATCTGCCCGGAGGAGCTGGACAAGATGGGTGAAGTGGTAGATACCGTTGGTGAGTTTCCTGATCCTACTCCTCATAGCGCTTCCATTTGCCTTTCTCGATGTGCTGACGATGGCCCTCGTGCGTAAACGCGATAAACAGCCGCCAAGCATGGGCCCATCGTCCAACCCATCTTCGTCTCGTGCGACCCGGCCAGAGACACCGTCCCCGCCGTGTCCAAATACATTGCCGACTTCCACCCTCTCATGCTGGGCTTGACAGGCTCATATGAAGCTGTCAAGGCAGCGTGCAAAGCCTATCGTGTCTACTTCAGCACACCGCCTTCGGCTGATCCCAATGGGGACTACCTCGTCGACCACAGCATCTTCTTCTACCTGATGGACCCAGAGGTCAGTACTTGCAATATCACCCTTTCGTTCAGCTTAATCCAATCTGACTCCCGTTTTGTTCCTTTTACGCACAGGGTCGTTTTGTCGATGCATTCGGCAGGGCGTCGACTGCAGACGAGGTCTCAGAGAAGGTGCTCAAGTACATTCAACAGTGGAAGGACGAGGGCTACGCGGTGGGTTCAGCCCAGGCCAAGGAGAGAATACTGGCGGATCCATCCCGCAAAGTATCATGAGCGTAGAAGAAGATCTTCTTCGTGTAGAAATCAGCTGTCGATCAGGAAATCAAAGCACCTCTCACTCTTTTTCGCGTCCAAAGTTTGCACAGCCTCCTCAGACAACTTGAGCATCTCTCTCTCTTCCAGGAGATTGTGACGGAACAGCGACGGGGAATTTCGAGACAATAAAAAAAAAAAAAGTGATGCTACAAACTACAACTTGCTCGCCCTCCGTCGCCTTGCCATCTTCTCTTCGTACTCCTGGACATCCTCTTCATCGAGAAGCTGCATGCCAACAATCTTCTCCAATTCCTGTAGAGCGGGAACGGACGATGTTGGCTGGACTCCTGGAGAAAAATGAATGAGGTTGAGTTCGATCGTCAGCACGAAATCATTGAAAGGAAAGCAGAGAAGTGGTACGCACGGATTGTAACGATGCCTAGCTTTTTGGCCGCTTTGAGGTTGCTGTAAAATCGAGGCTTTATCAGCCTGCGTGCTTCTTAGGAGGCCAGCAATGCTCAGTCAGAAGGGGTATGAACTTACATTCCAATGTCATCCAAAAAGACGGCCTCATGCGGCTCAACCTGTAGCTCACGTAGTGCATACTTGTAGATCTCGGGGTCCGGTTTTCTTAAGGAAAGCACAAAAAGAACACAGTCCTGGAAGTTCAGCGCGTCTCCCCGTACGGTTAGACCAGTCAGAAGCCCCCACTCACCTCAACCCGACTTTGGAGCTCTCAATGAAGAGGTGGAAGAACTCCTTGAGTTGCTTAAAGTGGGGTCCCAGTCCCAAGTGTTTTACTTCCTCGTCCAGGCTCGGAACGGTTTCACCTTCGGGAGAAGGGGCGCTCGGAGGTTGGAAGTTGTTCGTGAGCGCAGCTACTTTGAATCGACCGGACTCTGTGGTAGGTAAGAGAGGCATCAGAATCAGCTACAGCCCGACCCCCTATTGCCCGCATCACCCTGCCGCACTGAGGGATAAGGGCGAGGACCTAGATGACCCACCTCGAAGTATGTTGATGGCTTGGAGCATTTTGGGGTCCGGGTTGAAGCTTGCTTGCATCATGCAGCCGAACAGCTGCGAAGGTTGGATGAGAGTGTTAGCAAAGACTGAAGTGGCGCTGCACTTTCATCCCGAAGCGGGTCCAAAGACGCTGAAGCAAGAGCTCACCTCGCGGCCATCGATCTTGAAAGACTCTGGTAGATTGTTAGGCACAGCTGAAGAGGCAAAAGGCATGTCAACAACAAACAACTCGCCGCTCTGCCTTAGTAAACTCACGCATATCTCGCATTTCGCAGAACTTGCGGTACCATTCGTTGTTCTGCGACGCATTGCTTAGCTCTTCTCCGAACTTCTTGTAGAAAGAGTACAAGTCGATTTCGTTCCGTTCGAATCGTTGGAACGCTCCCTGGGTACCTTGCTGCGTGATGGCGATGTTGATCCAATTGCGGGGCAGGCCGCGCTCTTCTTCATAACTGGGCACGCAAAGTGTGAAACGTCAGCATGAGCTTCACATCGCCGGAGAAAGGGGAAAGATAACGCAACTCGTTGATGGCCGAGAGAGGAGATCCTACGACGACGCCTCCAATGTCCTGCGAGGGAGAAAGGGAGCCAGAAAAATCAGCTGAAATGAGGGAATAGCAGCGCCTGAACGCTTGAAGAGGTGGGAAATGAGGACGACGTACAAAGATGACACACTTGATCTGGCCGGACCCAGTCATCTTTCCAATACAAGGCTTTCCGTTTCGCACACGCGTACCCTTCTGCTCGAGACTGTGTACCTTGGAGTTGGACGAGCTCACGACAACAAATGTCTGTATCGGCGACAGGAAGGTGGTCGTGAATTGTGGGAAAGTCCATGGCATGGTTCAGGAGGGAGAACTGTGCGGAGGCCGGAGATGGATTCGGCAACTTTCGTTCCGTCGTTCCCGAGCCGAATGCCGAATGTCACGTGCTTCCCATAACCTCCGCATATCGCACAGGAATCCGCTGAGCACGGTTGCACGAACCTCCAAGTCCAACCACAAAAAACGTGTGGACTGCTGACTTCCACAAGGACCGCATGCGGCTGTGGACAAACAAATGCGCGAACGCAGGCTGTCGGTCGACGGTCGACGGCGCGAGGAATAAGGAAGAAGCTTGGCCAACATTCGTCAAAGGGACGACGAACCGCGAAACGAGCGGCAGATGTTGAACAGAGTGTCGCTCTCACCACGAGAATCAACGCCAACCGATTGCCTTGTCATTCTCCGATTCCAGTTCAGTGTCGACGTGCTCATTCATCATTGCTCACCTCTTGTTCTGCCTGCATCTCTGCCGGATCCGCGCTGATGCTCACCGCTCACGCTCTGTCTTCCGTCAATCTCAGAGCATTGGCGCTTGAGCGTCTCGCGATTCTCACTTGATCTTCCTCTCATGGTCTCACCCTTTTATCTAGGAACACGGATTCTCCCTTTTGCTCGCTCTACAGATTTGGACATGTTTCCCGATACCGCCCCCAACGCCGCAGACTCCGCTTCCTGATCTGGAAGCAAGAAAGCTTCGTGCGTTCTCCTTTCTTTCATGATCCGCAGTAGGAATCTGCACGATGCCTCACAGCGAAATGTGCATCAGTGCATGCCTCAGTTTACCATCCAGCACCTCACTCGTCGTGATACCTATAAATACCTCTTCAACTCCACCCTCTTCGGAAGAACCCGCAACGCTCGCGGGGCATCAAGACCCAACCTATCTTTCAAGCCTCCCTACGACAAGACATTCGTACTCGACCTTATCGACACCGCGGTAACCATCATGACCCGCCTGCTCGCTACCTTGGCGACCTTCATCCGAGTCCTTTCAGCTGCCGTGGTTCTCAGCTGCCTCGTACTCTCCTCCCCTGTACTTGCTGGCAAGACACTCGGCTACTACATGTCTTGGGCGAGCGACCCCAGCACGATCAACTGGACCAACCTCGACATCGTCTTCTTCGCCTTTGCGATCCCAAGTGGCAACTCGGTCGTCCTCAACGACCCGCCGTACGACGGTCCTCGACTTCAAGCACTTTTTCAAGGTGCCCGTCAGCGAGGTAAAAAGGTCGTTCTCTCTGTGGGAGGGTGGAACAATGGTGGATTCAGCGAGCAAGTTCAGTCTCAGAACAGTGCAGCGTTTATCCAAAGCATCAAATCCATCATCAATCAGTACGGTCTTGATGGTATAGACATCGACTGGGAGGTAAGTCCGGCATTCAGCGTTGGTGTTCATGATTGGACTGCTCCGCTGACCTGTGGGGCGATCTTCCATCCAGTACCCTAACTCCCCTGGCGTTGGTCATACGTACAGTCCTCAAGGTCAGTCGACACCGGGCAATGCTATTTTTCGTATCCTCCGACTTAATGGATGTTTTGTGTCGCTTTTCCAGACACTGCCAACCTTCAAGCGTTCCTCCCTCTCCTCCGAACAGCTCTCGGTTCGAAGAAAATCATCTCAATGGCCGTTCCTCAAAAACCATGGCTGGACGCAAACTCTCAACCATCCACGAATCTCACGCAGGCCGCACGCGCACTCTCCTTCGTCTTCATTATGAACTACGACGTAGCCTGGCACGTGGTCGGATCCAACGCTCCCTACGCCAACAAGTGCGGGATGGATTACATTGGGGCTGTGGAGAGCATTCAACTCTGGAGGAACGCCGGCTTTACTTCGTCCAAGATCGCGCTCGGTGTCCCCTTCTACGGGTATAACCACGCCACAACGTTGTCCAAGATTTCTCGAAAAGCTAGTTCTTCTCGCAGCGGCACGCTCGCCCACAGCCACAGCCACGTCCGGTCGCGGTCCTCCGAACCTGCTCAGCAGGAGAAGCGTGCAACAGCATACACAGACATGCAGCCCATCAACTTCAATCAGCTCATCGCAGACGGCAGTCTCGTCCTCAACCAGACCAGCGGCAAATGGGTGGGCGGAGGCGGATACCGACGTTCCTGGGACTCGTGTTCCTCCACACCTTTCCTAACAAAGAGTGGATCGTTGGTGTCGTATGACGATCCGCACTCGATTCAGCTCAAGGGCAAGCTCGCGGCTACCAAAAAATTGTATGGCGCTGGTACTTGGGCGATCCAGATGGACTATCAAGGCCAGCTCATGGCTGCCCTCAGGGCTGGGCTGAACAGCGCGTAGAGGAGGGCTCCTGGAGCTATCTGGAACCTTCGTCTTCTTCCCTTTTGTACTTTGTGTTACGCTTTGCTTTTTGCTCCCATTGTGGGAATGTACTCTGTCACAATTGCGTTGTTGTAAAACGACTTGCCATTCTCGAAATGGGTAAGAGTTCTCAGGGAGTTAGATACAGTTCTACTGAGGGGGCGCTGACCGGAGATCTGAAGAAGAAAAGGAAACGCGTTCAGTATGTATCCCGGTGCCCTGTGGCCAGCTACTTTGCGTTCGAAGAGAGTTTTACTCACCTTTTGCTAATTGGGCAGCCTTGCCTTCCAGTTTGCCGCCGGCGGAGTCACCCAATCCCGGCAATGCTGCATCTGCCGGACTCGACCCACTCTTCCCCTTCCTCAGCCCGGCCTCATCAACATCGACCCCAAACTCATCTTCTTCCAGGTCCACCTCAGCCTCACCTTCCCCAGCCAGACCCGGCTCGTCAATGACGAAGTGGGACCGGTCGTCGAGGAGGGCGGCTGTGGCTTGCCGTAACGTCGCAGCTGCGCCATCGGGCCCTGAGTATGACAGATCTGTGCCGCGCAGCGATTGTCGTTTGGCTTGTTTGGACGTCTGCGCGGCCACGGGTAATTCCGAAGGTGCGTCTGTGGAGACGGGCCCGGAGGCGGGCGGTGCACCCGGACGACCTCGGCCCAGCTCTGTACTAGACGATGCGGTTGCGGGAGCTTGGGCTGTAGAAGAGGACGTCAAGCCGACGCCGGAAGTGGCCGCGGTGACCTGTGCGCGCGCACCCTGAAGCGCTCCCGCCAACCGACCAGCCAAGCCACGCTTCCTCTCCTGAGCCATCTCTCTCGCCCTCTCCTCCTTCCTCCTCCGTTCGTCCTCCTCCATCTCACCCATGTCCATCCTCCGCCCATCGAGAGTGACCCCTCCGCCGGTCCGACCAAAGGAAGGTTTGGGACCAGTGACCGTATGCGTCTGCAGTCGTTGGGCCACCGTGTCTGCCAATTGGGTCATCTTGGCTTTACCCTCTTCTCCGAGTAAGCCGCCCAGGAAGCCGACGACGCGACCTTTGGTTCCGGTTGTGATGTCACGAGAGTAACTGGCTTCGACGACCCCGCCTGACGAGCCTGATACGGAGCCGATGCTGGTCTTGCGATCGCCAGGTACGGCGCGGGGAGCGCCGGCTGGGGTAGGAGCGGCGTGCCATGCGTAAGCACCTCCACTTGCTGATCGCTCCGGGGGTTCAAGGATGAAAGATGTGCTGAGATCGCGTTCAAAGAAGGACTCGAGGACGGGAGAGGAAAGGACGAGCATTCGGAAGGAAGCGAGGGAGAGGAAAGGCTCGTCTGCTGTTGATTCGGACGATGGTGGTGCCACTTTCTTCTCATCGGGCTGCGCTGAGCTCTCGACCACTGGTGTGGTAGCTGATGCTATCGCTGCGGGTGTTGGAGAGGAGGTAGGCGATTGTTTTGACAGCTTGCTTGCTCGATCACCTGCGATCTTCCAAAGTGCATCTTCCGCTCGGACGAGCTCATCCTGCCACTCCTCCGACTCGACCGGCCTGATCTCGTCTTGAGGGAATGTGTCGGGCTTGTCCGCGTCAATGTCCGCATTCTCCGTGATGCCGGTTCCGAGCAGTGCGGCGAGTTCATCTGCTACTGCCGCGCGTGAACGTCCCGCGACGAATGTCACAAAGCGCAGGGTGGGGAACCGCAGCTCATACAGCTTGTTGAGCTTATCCAATCTAGCCAGAGTCTCAGGTGTCGTCTCGCCCCCTTGAAGCTGCTCGGCCTTGCTGGTGTCCGAAACAGCCCCCTGCTGCAGAGGAGCTCCGATGTGCGGGTGTCCAGCTACGAAGCGAGCTCGCTCAGCCGTGGGCCAGCCCGGCTCGTCCTCGACGATGAATCGCGCTACGTCCAGCAGACCCTCATAAGACCGAGGTCGGGCGTCCGCGGGCAGGTCGTTGATGGCTGCGATGCTCTGTTCGGTGAGGGTGGGTAGTTGCTCTGCGGGGCATTCGAGGAGGTGGGACAGGAGCGGCGCGAGGGCTTCGGGCGTGGGAGACTGCGCGAGCTGGGATGGCGCGAGGTAGGACTGAGAAGCCATCTCGAGATGAGAGCAGTTGGGAAACGGAAAGAGATGGTGGTCGCTGCATGTATAGACTCTGGCTTGCTCTGCTGGATTTCCACCCTGCCCGTGCGCAAGTCGGAACCGACACCAGCGGAGCTCATTCACACGCTCGTTCATGCGGCGGACTACGACCATCCTCGCTGCATCCTGCACGAGGGCAAGATGCGAGGGCGAGTCGTTCGGAGGGAGGGCAAGCATCGGTCAGAGCACAGCGTATGTCCGCGTTTCTGTGCTTATGATCTCGATACATGCTGGATAAGAGAATTTGGAAGCGACAGCGATGCTCGTCTCCAGTCTGTAGGATGCTCATCGCTGACCTCGTTCTTCGCAGGCGCTGAGGATGCTGACTTTCTCTTCCGCAGACTTGAGCTCGTGAATACATGGTGTGCATCGCTGACTGGCTGATTCCCTCAGCTTGAGCTGATCGTTCTCTCATCCCTCTTCCTTCATGACCATCATCACGTTCTCAAGGCATCACATTTCTCCTCCTCACATTCAGAATCAGAATGAGCTCCATTGCTGCAGCACCTTCAGCTGCGGCGGCAGGCGCCTACTCCTCCCACATGAGCACCGCTTCATCGGACGAAAGAGCCCCTACCTCGCTCCAGGCTCAAAGTACGGCAGCATTTAGTCCCTTCAAGACTGCTTCAGCGGTAGGGACTTCGATTCGTCGTCCTCCAAGCTCGCGGCCGCCGACTTCGATGAGCATGCGCTCGAACCGACCCACAACGGCAGCCAGTGCTAACACATCACAGCCGGCCTCTGGTGTTTGTGCTGTCATCGAAACGCGAGGTATCGGTCGCGAAGTAGGAATTGCTGTTCTGGACCAAGATACAGGTAAGAGAATCCGACACCAAGGCCACGCATCTTCACTGCTTGCCAGAGGACTGAACGCGCGTCAATGTAAACCCCATCTACAGGAAGAGTTACGCTCTGTCAGGTAACATATCTCATCCCTTCAAGCATTGGGACCCGCAAATGCTGACCTTCCTCGGCCGAACAGCTCGCAGATACACAAACGTACATCAAGACGATTCAGCATTTGTCTCTCACCGGTGTCGCAGTTCTCCTTGCGCCAGGCAATGCGCAAAATGCCGGGGCAGGATCCTCCCTGCTGGGCGAACGTTTCTCTCAAGCAACACAGACACAAAGCTCCGTCCTCCTGCAATGTATCGAGGAAGCGTTCGGTGTTGGACCCACGCACATTCATCGCAGACATTGGAACGAGAAAGAGGGTAAGTGCGCATTTTCAGCTTCATTGCGCTCTCGAAATGCTGATTCACATTCATGTATGCATTCAATAGGGGCCGCATACATTCAGCGCCTCATCGCAGCTGAGCAACCGGCTCCGGAATCTAGCAACAATTCCGAAGACACAAGCACCAGCAGTATCAAGGACCAATCTTCCAGCAACAAACCCACAGGACTAGGCAGCGTGTCCGGCAGGGTCACAGGTACTGCCGCGTTGACAGCTGTGTCGTCCAAATATTATGCTCTTTCGGCTGCATGCGCCCTTTTCCGGTGAGCGACTCGATAGAAGTGGCCTGGGAACGGTAACGCTTTGACCAGATTACTGACAGAGAAGCTATGGTATAGATACCTCGAAAGCGCCGAAGACGCTAGCTTCAGGAACAACTCGCTCTTCATCGAATATCGCTCCCCAGAAGGTAAGACTGGTCACAGATCAGAACTAATCTTGCTCACACGGCTAACTTGGCATCGAATCATCTCACAGGAGTGCTCTTCATTGGCACGGAGACGGTCCAAAGCCTGGAGCTTCTGGAGAACAATCTGAACAGGAAGTCGAAGCAGTGTCTTTTTGGTGAGTCGTCTTCAACTGGTAACGTAATTGCCAATGACGCTCACGCAAGGTATTTTTGGCAGGCCTCATGAACTTCTGCGCAACGCCGATGGCTGAGAGGCTACTGCGCATGAATCTCCTTCAGCCGCTGACCGGTGAGCTTCTTCCAAAGCCGCGTGCCCATCATTCCGTCAGCTTATAGTACTGATCGTTGTTCCTCAGATCGGAACACCATCGAGAGTCGTCATGGTGAGCTTTCCCGAGCCTCATGACTTCAGAATTCCTGGACATTACTCATTACCTTTGCAGATGCGGTGGAGGAGATGGTTCATTCTGAGGTGAGACAAGAACGTTCGAAAGTGTGCGCGCGAGCCCAGCGTGCTGAGATTCCTATGTTCCTGCCCTCCTCCCCCCAGGAACGCTACGCTTCGGTCAATCAAAGCCTCAAGCCACTCGCTCAGCACAAGATTGACGGTGATAAGCTAATCAGCCAGGTCTGCATGGCGGAACGCTCGCAGCTGCGTAGCCCAGCCCAGACGGAGACGAAAATCGCGAACGTGCTCTCGTTGAGAACGTTTGTCCGATCGCTGCGCCCAGGTCAGTTGATGATTGATCAGGCTACGCTGAGCTGGATTCGTGGGGCTGATAGACGAGACCTGGATACTCTCTCTCTCTCTTTTAGCAAAACATGCACTCGACGGATGCAGCAGCGGGCTTCTTCGCGCCGTCAGGATGGTAGGTTTGCCACCCACACATGTATGAAGCTGTTTTGGTGCAGGAACTCGTCCACTTACCCGGATTCACAGTTTCTTGACTCGGACGATCTGGACGAGATCGCAGTGGCTATCGAAAGCTGCATCAACAATGACATGCTGGATGGGAAAGTCAAGCTGGGCAAGAGCGGGCTGGCTGCCCGTAATACGAGGCTGGTGAGTTCATCTCGCTCGTGTTGAGAGCCTAGCTATCTTGGACTAAACTTTTGATGTGGATCCCTTGCAGTACGCTGTCAAGGTTCGTTCTCTAGTCGGTGTCACTATCTAAGATAAATTATGCTGATACCTCCTTCAGTCCAACCGTAGCGCTTTGCTTGACGTCGCTAGGGAGACGTACAAGGAAAACATCAAGTAAGTGATTTCAGATCCTCGCTTTCGGACAGCAAAAACGTTCTGACATGCACTGTGTAGGGACATTTACGATCTGTCTGCAGAATTGAGCGGTACGTATAAACGACACTTGCTCAAATTGACTTGGGACTGACCCTGAAAGGACACCCACACAGAGACACATCAGCTACCTGTTACTCTCAAGTATGCAGCGACCGGCTTCATCGTATGTCAAATGCCTCGAAGCCACGAAATTTCCGAAGCTGAAAGTACTTCTCGTATCCGGATTCCTCAAAGCTCGAGATCAAGACAGAGTATGCTCCAAACCAGCGAGACTTACCTCGTGCCTTCATCAATGTGGTGAAGGGACGGTCCAAGACATACACGATGTCCACTCTCGAGCTGGTGAGTGACGTGCTCATCCTCACGTCTGCAATTTCATTCCCACTGAAAACGTTCTGGGCCTTTACGCTTCACTGTCTTGCCCAGAAGAAGCGCAATCAGAAGATGTTGGACTCGATGAATGAGGTTTTGCTGCTGTCCGACCAGACCATCGAGGAGCTTCGACAAGAGGTTACAGAGCGGGTCGGATCGCTGTTCAAGGTGAGTACAATTCTTGCGGTGGAATGCTATCTTTTATTGTTAGCCCGGAATGATGTTGACAGACGGTCCTAAACGCGGAAACTATCTGGCAGGCGTCGGAGGCGATTGCGATCCTCGACATGCTGGCCAGCTTTGCCCATCTCGTCACAGTACAGAGCTGCGTCCGACCGGAGCTTACCAACACGCTCGCCATTTCGAACGGCCGTCATCCTGTGCTGGCTCGCTTCCCGACACAGAAACTGGTTGGCAACGACGTGTATGCTTCCGAGGGGCAGTCTTTTACGCTGATCAATGGTCGTGAGTAACGTTTGAAGGAGGGAATGCTCCGCGTTGATGCTCATTTTGCGATGTATGTCTTGTCTGGGTTGCAGCCAACATGAGCGGGAAGTCGACTTACCTCCAACAGATTGCGTTATTGGTCATCATGGCCTCCGTCGGCTCGTTCGTCCCAGCCGAATGTGAGTGAAGACCCTTGTCGACGCCTCCTGATGGCTTCACACTCATAACACCCCCCATGGCATTCCCAAAATCCAGACGCAAGCTTCCCAACGTTCGACGCCATCCTCACCTGCGAATGCCGCTCGGACAACCTCGCGCAGCAACTCTCAAGCTTCGCAGCCGAGATGCGAGCAACGTCCTTCATCCTCAGCGCCGCCACGCCGCGTAGTCTGGTCCTCATCGACGAGCTCGGCCGGGCGACCTCCACCTCGGAAGGGTTCGGCTTCAGCCACGCCGTCGCTGAACGTCTCATCGGGGGTGGGACGACTACGTTCTGGGCGACGCATTTGACGGATCTGAATGTGGTGCTTGGTCGACATTTCAATGTTTGCAGTAAGACTTTTCAGGTGGACGTTGCGAAGCGGGGGCAGCAAGTGTCTATGGATTTCCGGCACCGGATTGTCGAAGGGCCTGGCGCCAAGTACGTTGCCCTGGACAATCGTACTGTCTCGATGCGAGCTGACCCTTGCGTTTTCCTTCCCCTATCCTTTGGTTCCAACAGCCATCATCTCGGACTGCAGCTTGCGCGTCTGGCAGGTGTCCCGAGGGACGTATGCGATACCGCAGAGAAGCTGGCAGCAGAGCTGCGTGAGGCCGAAGAGCGCCAACGAGCCAAGTCAAAGGCGAGCGCTGTCGTCCAGAGACGCAAGATCATCTTAAAGGTGAGACAGGCCTTTGTCTTTCCCTTCCTGGTCCAAAAAATTCAAGTTCAATCGACTGACTTCGTCCGAATTATGGGGTGACTGACATCGGTGCAGCTGGACGCCCTCCTTCGGCAAACGCTGGAAAGCTCGCGGTTGCCTGCGAAGGACTTGCGCGAGTTCTTGATCAGGCTGCAGGACGAGGCTACGGACGAGCTGTACGAGACGTATTCGGATGCGGGGACGCGCTCTGAGAAGGAGGGAGAAGGAGAGGAGGAGGACTTCAAGATGGACACGGAAGAGAGCAGTTAGGTCGGTGTCAACAGAACGGGGGAGCCATGTATCCCAGAAGCACGAATCCTGGCAGATCAGTCAGTATCCATCGATCGTCCTCACCACTCGAACACTGTGAAGATTGAAAATAGCATTTCTCTCGCAGGAGAGGAGATGATGAGGGAGGGGGACGACACAGATACGTAGGAGAATGAGAAGGGCCGGCAAGACTTGGGGTAACAGAAGAAAAGTATGGAGAAAGGGAATCAACCGAGGCAGCATTCTGGATGGAGACGCGAGGAGCGGGACGGTGTTAAAGGATGGGTGGGAGGTGGGATGGATGATACGGAGGGGGGTGACTGGGATGGGGCTGTAGGGTGGGTGGGGGTATGTAGGGGTTCAGACGAGGCCTCAGAATAGGGTAAAAACCCCTAACCCAAGTCCTCGGTGGGGGGCCAAGGTGGGAGGCGGCAACACACAATCTCGCGCGCATCCATATATGTAAAAGAAATCAACAATTGCAGCTCGACTGCGTGTTGTCGGAGTCGATTCGGATCGGGTCCGGGTAGTCCGCATAGAGCTCTGCGTCGGCCTCTTGTTGGAGTGCGTTGCGTGCGATGGTCTGGAAGGCTTGTTCGACGTTGATGGCCTCCTTTGCGGACGTCTCGAAGTAAGGGATGTTGCCCTTGCTCTGGCACCAGGTCATCGCTCGTTTTTGGGATACCTGGGGAATTGAGTTTATGGTTTTAGTCGCGGTCGGGACGCGGGGGCCAAGAGAAAAGTCGAGGGGGAAAGGGGGGAAGGGAGACTGGACTCACCATGCGCTTGCTCTCCTCCATGTCAATCTTGTTTCCCAGCACGACAAACGGGAAGTTCTCCGCATCATGAGGGCTAGCCTGGATCAAGAATTCGTCGCGCCAGCTGTCGAGGGTGTCAAAGCTCTTGGAGTTGTTCACGTCGTACACGAGCACGCAGCAGTCGGCCCCGCGGTAGAACGCGACGCCGAGGGATTGGAAACGCTCCTGGCCGGCGGTGTCCCAGAGTTGCATGGTGACGAGACGGTCGTCGACCATGACTTCGCGTGTGAGGAAGTCGGCGCCGATGGTGGCCTTGTATGCGGATGAGAATCGCTTGTTCACATCTGTTTGGGGGGGGGGAGGAGTGAGATTGGTACGTGATGTGATGCGACGTGGTAGATGAAGGGTGTCAGAAGGTGAGTGGAGATGTACGGAGACACGGCCCCCTCAGGGGTACCCCATCTCACATTGGTTCATGAGCGATGTCTTTCCGACGCTGCCAAGGGGAGAAAGGCAAGCAAGAGACGATAAGCAAGGTACTGGAAGCATACCAATAACAGATTGAAGGCACTCACCCTGAGTCACCGAGGATCTGGCGAAGCGGGATGAGGGAGGATCAGAAATCAGCGGGGTCCTTGAGAAAGCCGAGGAGGAACGCGATGCGGGCGCGATGGGCGGAGCAAGACTCACGATGACCTTGAGGAGGACTTTCTTGCGGGAAGCCATGGCTGAAATCGAGTGTGTGTGGGCTGATGGAGAGAGAGAGAGAGGGAGTGACCCTGAGCAAGATGGAGGGGAGAACAAGAACGGAGAGAGTGTCAGTGTCAACACAGGTCGATCCCGACGGCCCGGACCCTCCCCGAGCCAGCCACAGCAGCACTGACCAAGTCGTACCGGCAATGTTCGTCTTGTGTGTGAGTTCGCGTATGAGCAAGTCGAAAGTCGAGTCAGTCCTCGACGTCGTCGTCCAGCCAGGGTTCGTGTGATGAGCGAGCGGCCCGAGTGAGTGGGAGACCAACACCCGATCCCAGCGCTCGGCCCGAAGTTGCCGCATGATGACGTCGAGTTCGCGTGGCTTTTTTCTCGGCCGAGTCGTTGCAGTGAGTACATAAGCAACTTTCCACTCACCCACTCTCCGACTTTGGAAGAACGGAAGCGTTGGAAGCGTCGACGGACAACAGCAACGGGAAGGAAAAGCAAAGGAAAAGGACATGCTGATTGCAGGGATACGAACAGCCGCGCGGAGCTCCTGCCTCTGCGCGCGCACAGCCGCACGGCGCTCCGCCTCGACCTCGACTCCAGCACCCCAGTCCCAGCGCCTGGTCCTCTACCGCGGCCCACCAGCGATGAAACCACTGCTCAACCTCCTCTGCGGCACCATCTTCATCGTCACCGGCGCCAACGTGGCCTATATCGCCTCCAACCACCTCTCCTGGCCCATCTTCAACGTCGACCCCGAAAAGAACCCATCAAAACTGCTCCCGCTCGGGCTGAGGTACGCCACTGCCATGGGCACCGTCCTCCTCGGCCTCGGCTCCGGCTATTTCTTCTTCTTGGTGCCGATGAGAAGCGTGACCAGGTTGACGATCCAGCCTGCGAAGGTTGCGTTGGGGATGCAGAAGAAGAGCCTCGATGCGCTCGCGGTCACTCCGCCAGCTGCCATCCCAGCAGGAACGACAATGGTACACATCCGAACCTCCATCCCATCCTTCAACCAGCTCGTGCCCACAGCCCTGATCCCGGCCAATCTGCTGTACAGCATGCGCACCAATGGCTGGCACCACCCGGACGCGGAGAGCAATCGGGACCGCGTCGTCGAGCTCAGCAAGGTGTTCCGGTTCATGGGGAAGGCGGCGGATGGGATGTCCTCGCTTGAGGCGGCGAAGAGGAAGATGTCCATTGCGCGCGATCTCGGCCAGCGCGATCGTAAGAGCGTGATGTGAGTACATCTGCCCGTCTTTTTCCCCCCCTTCCATCGTTCTGAGGCACGCAAATACTGATTCGTCCCTCTCCCCCCCCCTCAAAATGGCAGGCTACGCGTCGGCCGCTCCCGAATCGCATACACCATGGAATCCGAAGGCGGCATCACACCCTCCGCGGTCAACCCGCTAACCGGCAAGCCCGAAAACCTATACAAAGTCTTCTGGGCCAAGGTCAAGCACAGCTTCCGCGGCACCCGGGACGACAGCGAGCCTACCGAGGCCGAGGCGGCGCGCAAGACGGGGCCGATGGCGTTGCCCGGATTGGGGTCGAAGGAGCCTTGGTTTATGGACAGGGTCAGGTTTGATCAGCTCTTGCCGTCGGAGAAACATGCGAAGAGATAGTCCTTCCCAATCAATACACACTTAATCGAACCACCATTCAAAGCAACGAGCTGCCTTCCTCACGTTCTGGTCACACGGAGAGCTGTCTGCAGTTTGAACAAAAGAACAGTTTGCATTTCACGCGCTGATGGAGGTGCAATGACATGTAAGGTGCGTACTGTAAGATGCGCGAGACAGACTTGAAAAGTCAGCAATCCCTCCAAACGTTCAAGATCTCCAGTGCAGGCCATCCGAGGAGAAAGTCAACCCGTCGGTAGGTAATCAGAGTAATGCCCGAAAAATGGTTTAGTGGCGGGCAGGTTCCGCATGATTTTGCTAAGCAGACCGTCGTGATATTGTAAAGGACTCATCCTTATACCGGGATGGGGGGGAACGACTTTCTCCTCGGGTGGGTGGGGAGCGTGACGAGGAGCAGTGAACTCACCTTTCGTCCGGTAAAAGCTTGCGGGCGGGAGGGGCCTGATGCATAGTGTACAAAATGAAGAGACAGAAAGCTGGAAGCAAGACAAAAGACAAGACAAGAATTGTCAGTACACGAACCCGGTGTCCAATGCAAAATGGAATGCCTGCCAGCCCAAATCCTGATAAGAATCCCCCCCCGCGCGAATCGAAGACTCAGTAATTCAGCCATTTGTGTCTTCAAGGGCCCCTCCACGTATGGGAGGCCCGATATTCGGTCGGTAATTCACAGCAGCAAGTCAAGCTTGCAACCGCAACATCTTTGTCGATCGCAGTGAGGGAGGTCTTCTCATGGGGATGGTGGGTTTGCACGTCATGGCGGGACGGTAGGGTATACTCACCTCAAATGGTGCAGATAAGATAGGTCGGGGGTCTTGGAGAAGATGAAAGGGGAGGATGGTGGTGTACATGGGTAGACCGGGACGTTGTGAATAGGTCTGCGTGCGAGGTATTGATTGTCAGTATCGCGCCGCTCCAGCCAAACGGTGCTTGGTGAGAGGATGAGGGGATGATGGGAGGGAAGGGGGGTGACCCTCAGCATATGTAAAAAAGGATGACGCATCTTGCTGAAGAGCCCAACTTGGGGATTCGCGGCTGTGTCCGACTCTAGTTTGTATTGAAGCATAGAAATCTTCGGGCGGAAATGGAGGATAGGAAGGAGGGAGGGGAACTGGGAAGGAGGAGGAAAAGGAAGATAAGACTCACCATTGTATTTGGTACAAGGTTCGAGGGAAAGTTTGCGGGTCGAGAGCGCCTATGTTGTAGGGGTGGATGAGGCTGTCGAGGCTGATGGTGGAGAAGCGTCGCCCTTCTTCTTCTCGACTTCTCGGACAAAATCATTAGCGTCATTGAGCTGATTAGCCTCGTCTTGAACCTTGTCCAGCCATCGTTGCAAGAGAGCAGCATTGTCCTTTGCCAGATGCTCATTCCTAAGCTCGACCTGGCCGAGCTCGAGGGAGAGCGTGTTGAGCTCGTCTTGAAGTACTTGGATGCTCTTATCCTTCTCGACCATGGCTTCGGCGTAATCCTGGACCTTCCGAACGAGCCGGTCGCGTTCTTCCCGTAGTGTCCGAAGTTCGTCCGTCGACAGACGCTCGGCATCTTGTCGTTCGCGGAGCGTCTCGTTCATGACGAGCAGACGCTGGGCATTCTGACCCTGGGTCTTGTAGAGCTCGGCCAGTTCTTCCCGGAGAGAGATGAGTTGGGACTCGAGGGTGGCTACGTAGGCTGCGTTGGAGGGTGGTGCGGTTGCGATGGAGGTTGCTGCTGCGCCGGCGACAGAGGAGGTGCCATTGGGGGCGGCCGAGGTGGAGGACGAGGTTGCGGATGCACCTGCAGCTGCTGCTCGGAGCAGAGCGCGATTCCTCTGTGTCAGAGTGTAGGTGTGTCTGGCCAGACGCTCATCTGAAGTAGAGAGAGGGTGTGAGAATAGGAACGAGACAAAAGAAAGAGAAGTGGATGTGAAGACATACAGTGCTGGATGACGAGGTCGTGCTGGTTCTCCTTTGTGTCTCGTTCCTGGAGACGCTGGAGAATAAGCGTCTGCCAGGCGGGTGCTGCGATGCTCATGCTGCTGCTGCTCTGGACATCGAGGCAGAGAGAGACAGTGCAAGAAGTGGATGGTGGTGGTGGTGGTGGTGGTGGTGGTGGGGAGGCAGAAGGAAGTCGGTGCGGCCTTTTCGTTTTCAAGGTGGTGAGAGAGGATGATCATAGGAGGGCGTGATCATGGACTAGCAAGTCACGTGGTGCGCCATGGCATGCGCTCACCCACTCACTCACTCGCAGATGAGCGCAAGGACCACTTGGACTTGGCCTCCTGTCTGACGATCCACAGCATACTCATACACCTCGATCTTCCCTTCCCTTCCCACTCCTTCCCTCTCCCCCAGCAGCACGCATCCTCAGATCACTCGCCATGGCCGGAGCTCTCGAACGCGCAAAGAAGGACACAAAGAAGATCTCCGATGAGCACAGGGAGACTCAGTTCGGCTCAGGTGAGCACATCCCATACACACACCCGCCCGCGCTGCTTCGACGGCAGCAACATCGCTCACTCTCTCTTCTCACTCTCTCTCCCTCTCTCCTTCGCAGTCTACGGCGTGTCCGGTCCCGTCGTCATTGCCCAGGGCATGACAGGTGCGTACATCGACCAGCATACACCAGCATTCATGCGTGCATGCCATCCTCATCCCCTCTTTCTACCCTTCCCTCCACAGGATCGGCCATGTACGAGCTCGTCCGCGTCGGACACGAGTCCCTCGTCGGTGAGATCATCCGAATCGACGGCGATCGCGCCACCATCCAGGTCTACGAGGAGACCAGTGGTGTCAGCGTCGGTGACCCCGTCCTCTCCACCGGAAAGCCACTCAGTGTCGAACTCGGTCCCGGTCTGATGTCCAACATCTACGACGGCATTCAGCGCCCTCTCGAGGCCATCAAGGAGAAGAGTCAGGGTATCTACATTCCTCGCGGTATCAACACTCAGGCTCTGGACAGGGAAATCAAGTGGGACTTCAGCCCAGTATCCTTCAAGGTCAGCAGCGTCTCCCCTTCCATTCTCAATGCGTTGCAAACTGACTTACCTGTCCTTCGCGTTCACAGGTTGGCGACCACATCTCCGGCGGTGACGTCTACGGAAGTGTCTTCGAGAACAGCCTGGTCAAGGACCACAGGATCATGCTCGGACCCCGCGCCATGGGCACAGTCACATACATCGCCGAGAAGGGCGCCTACACCGTCGACGACGTCGTCCTCGAGACCGAGTTCAACGGCAAGAAGACCGAACACACCATGAAGCAGCTCTGGCCCGTCCGCGCACCGCGCCCGAACGTCGAGAAGCTCACAGCGAACAACCCCCTCTTGACCGGCCAACGCATATTGGACTCCCTCTTCCCCTGTGTCCAAGGTGGCACAACCGCCATCCCGGGCGCCTTCGGCTGCGGCAAGACCGTCATCTCCCAGGCCCTCTCCAAGTACTCCAACTCCGACATCATCATCTACGTCGGCTGCGGCGAGCGCGGAAACGAGATGGCCGAGGTCCTCGCTGACTTCCCCGAACTCTCCCTCACCCGCGACGGCGAGGAGCACCCGATCATGCAACGGACGACGCTGGTTGCTAACACGTCCAACATGCCCGTCGCAGCCCGCGAGGCATCCATCTACACCGGTATCACCCTGTCCGAGTACTTCCGTGACCAGGGATTCCACGTGGCCATGATGGCCGACTCCACCTCCCGCTGGGCCGAGGCTCTGCGTGAGATTTCGGGTCGGTTGGCGGAGATGCCGGCCGATTCGGGTTACCCGGCCTACCTGGGAGCCAAGCTGGCCTCCTTCTACGAGCGTGCGGGGAGAGTTACCTGTCTCGGAAGTCCTGCGCGTGAAGGCTCCGTCTCCATCGTTGGCGCTGTCTCCCCGCCCGGTGGTGACTTCTCTGACCCTGTCACATCCGCCACTCTCGGTATCGTCGGTGCTTTCGTGAGTTGGTTCTCCTTCCTTTGAGCGGCAAGTTTTCCCAGCTCTGACCCTCGTTTTGCGATCTGTAGTGGGGTCTCGACAAGAAGCTTGCGCAGCGAAAACATTTGTAAGTGCATCAATTGGACAAGCAGGACAGGTTCTGTAAAGATAACTGATAAACCGCCAAATCAATCGATTCCAACAGCCCCTCCGTCAACTGGGACATCTCATACTCCAACTACGTCAACGCGCTCGAGCCGCACTACGAAAAGACCTACCCCGACTTCACCCAATACCGCTCCACCTGCAAGTCCCTCCTCCAAAAGGACTCCGAGCTCGCGGAGATCGTGCAACTCGTCGGCAAATCCGCCCTGGGCGAGGGCGACAAGGTGACCCTCGACGTAGCCTCGATCATCAAGAACGACTTTTTGCAGCAGAATGGTATCTCGGAGTACGATGCGTTCTGTCCGTTCTACAAGAGTTTCGGCATGTTGAAGAACTTGGTTGATTTCCATAATAAGGTGCAGTCGGCGATTGCGAACAACCCGGATTTGACGTGGTCGAAGGTGAAGGAGCATACGCAGGATGTGATGTACCGATTGACACAGCAGAAGGTGAGTTTCAGCCGGCCCCGCCCCGCACACAAAAGCACTCAATATTGGGCCCGAGTCTCTGATATTTGCTATGATCGTTCCCAGTTCGAGAACCCCAAGGACGGCGAGGAAGCCATTCTGGCCAAGTACGACAAGCTCAACTCGGACATTTCGGAGGCACTGCGCAGTGTTCAAGATTGAGAGAAAACCCAAGCCCAACATCGAATCGACCCCCAACCCAACCCCTAGGATACGAGTTTCGCTCTCTCTCACACCTCTCTCTCTCTACATAGTCCTCCCTTCCCTCGCTCTCTCTCTGTCTCTGTTATACGACCTTTTTTACATCTCTCTGTTCCTCTCTTGTTCTCTTGTCTGGTTCTGATCGAGCCCCTTCCCTTGATGTCGCTCTGTTAAATGACCAACTCGTTCTGAAAGCCTTCCAACAATCCTGAGGTAAACGATTCGTGGAGCATCCAGCATCCAAGCCCAAGGAGGCGATGCGGACCGTCCGGAGGGAAGAAGGGCGGAGGGAGGAGTCTACATCCCCCTCCTTCTTGCCCAGGCCAAGATCTCCACGCCGTTTTCGTCGCGTGTACACCGCCAACCTTCCTCGGCGATCCCTGAATAGCAGGGAGGTTTGGCTGTCTGTGGATCGTCCGGAGGACAGATCCGCGGATCATCCGGAGGGGACGATTTGATTCCCGATCGTCCACAGATACAGTGACTTCCAAAACTGTCCCAATAAATCATGGATTCGCACAAAGGTGCAGTTTTCAGCAGCAAATCATCACACAACACCACCTCAAATTCACAGGGCTTAAAGCGTAGGACAGTACGTTTCCAGCGCATGCTTCAAATTTCGTCTGCCTATTGAATTGACTCGCCGGTGGTGCTTCAAAAGGTGACGGGGTCACTGGGCCAGTTTTGCTCACACCCACTTTTGATTACAATTTTGATTACAACGTATTGTATCCAAAACCAGCTTTTTCCTCGACCACTCCGCCAAATCGTAACTCAGGTCACTTGACGATGAAGGGGAAGGGTCTGGCAGATGCCTGAGCGTGTAGCCCCGGCGGTGTTGGGGGTCCCGCGGGTGTCCGTGAGGTGGTGTGGTCTCGATTGTCGACTTACTTAGGACCGTCCCTAATTGTGACCATAAAAAGCGTGCTCACGACTCACACATACCTCGCGCACCCGGGAAAGCTGCCAGAGCTCATCCAGCTGGACCTCTTGGAGCCTACCGCAGCCATCTCTGTGGTGCTGACCCATTTTGTTGTTACAGCGCGAGCTGATTTCTGTCGGGACAATAGGGTTTGATGGGGGAGTGAATTGGAAAATTTGTAACCACTTTGTAATCAAAAATTGGGTGTGAACAAAAACTGTCCCAATGGTCTTCTAACTTTGGAGCACCACCGAGGGATCAATTTTGAAGTTACAGAGAAGCTACGACGCGCGCTGGAAACGTACTGTCCTACGCTTTAAGCCCTGTGAATTTGAGGTGGTGTTGTGTGATGATTTGCTGCTGAAAACTGCACCTTTGTGCGAATCCATGATTTATTGGGACAGTTTTGGAAGTCACTGTAGTTTTTCTGAAGTGGGACCTAAAAACGATCCACATGGGCTGTCCTCAAATAAACACTCGTGAGAACGATCCAAAAACGAACGCAGATAGAACGATTTACGGATCGTAATTATGACCAAAACCAGCTGCATTGTCCTTATACTCCTGTTTAGCAATGCACGAAACGTAGCCGCATCTCCCCATGCAATTGGATGCTGTCCAAGGCGTTGCATGTGCTGTCCTTGCTACGGGGAGCAAAAGACTTGTTGCGAATAACCGGTAAGGTGTTTGATCAAACCTTGTTGATAACCAGGACAGGAGATGGCTGGTAGCAGGACAGGAGATGTCCGAGAGGTGGACAACAGGGAGCTGAGAGCGGGGCAGGTGGTGGTTCTTGTAACAAAAACCGCAAGGAAGAATTCAGTCAGATACCACCTCATCAGCACCACCAGCAGGCATCCAGGCTCCCAGAATTGCCTATCCAACACACAGAAAGAGCCAGCGCCATGTCTAGTGAGTAGCGCAGAGTAGAAAAGCATTGCGCGCGCTGTTCTAACCTCGATCTGCTGCTGTACAGAGCCAGGTCGTCGATGCGGTCGCGGCTGCTTCAATCAAGATGGATCGCGTCAACTGTTGCCCTGTGCGCACTATAAAGGAGCTCAAGCATCTCGGGGGAAAGGTGAGTACTGTGTAGCGCATTCACATACAATGATGCTGTCCTCGTTGATGACCTTCTTTCATTTTTCAGCGCCAATCCTTTCCTCAACGGCGAGCGAAGATCAGACTTTGTCTGACCCTGGCCCTGGCCCTGCCCCTGCATCTGTCCCTACGCCTACGCCTACGGGTTCAGCACCGGACACAGCAATTCCCGCGCCAGCTCGTGTCGACGTGCAGCAAGACGATGCCGCCGCCGGCAGGCTTCATGAATCAACGGCGCTTCTTGCCGCCATTTCGGCGGCTCGCATGTCCACTGGAGAGCTCGATGCAGCTTCAACCTCCCTTGCTGCTGCTGCGCACGTCCCACCTGTTCCTGCACCTGTCCCGGATACTGCTTCGCATGCTACAACTGGTCTCAGCACGCACACACCTGGGCTGCCGCGTTTCCTCGACTCGGTTATGTCCAGGCCTCAGCATGATCATGATGCCTCAGACCCACGGATCGTCACGCGTCGCAACAGCGAATCGGACTCAGGCTCAGAAGTGGAACGCAATGCTGATACTAGTGAGTATTTGTGAAAGAGAGCAGACGCTCAACTCGGGAAGGTGATAGTTAACCTATTTGTGTGTCTCTGCAGATGACAATGATCTCAACAAGGATGCTGTCGACAAAGGCAAGAAGAGGCAACGCATGAATGTGAATCCTCGAGCCGAACCCACCCTCACGGAGAGCAAGCATCGCGAGATATGGCGTGAGTATAGAGTATCATCTGCAGACTGCGAGTGCTTGAGCAGCACTTTAAAAGTCCAAGTTTCTGGATGCTGATCTGCAAATTTCTTCTTCATGATTGAATGACAGTGAACCTGCCAAAGTCGCACAACTACGCAATGAAACACTACAGCTACGAGTCGAACCCAGAAACGCGGTTGCGTGTAGCAAAGCGAGGAGCGTGGAGGCTAGTAGAGCAGGTCAGTTTTCGATTTGAGTCAATGTCAGCTGTCAGACAAGTATGAAAGCATGAGCAATTGACAACCCTTCTTCATGCTTTCAAGTGTAGGGTGCCAAGCTCTCTGCCAGAACCGGACTCGCTGTCATCGTCGCATTTGGCCCTTTAGATGAGACTGCGAAGCGTGAAGCCCAAGATCATTTCTACGCCAGTCCTAATCTCTGAGATGCCGCTCGACCGACATTGCGCAGCATGACGGAGAAAGCTGCGAAAGATTTCAAAACGACAATGCACACGTATAGAGAGGCGGGACGAGCGGGCACGGCGAAGACCCTGGAAGCGAACAAAAAATTGATTGCGCAGAAGACAGCTCTTGCGGGAAAGAACAAAGAGCTCGAAGCACGAATTGTCGACCTCGAAAAACCGTCTCGCCTCCAGCTCAGCCAACACCCTCTAGCCCATCCTCAATTTCTTCCGCCGATTCCAGACGCACAAGAACACCCTCACGAGCGCAACCGCGTGCTCCTGATTGCAGAACGAGACCGTCTTCTTGATCCGCGACAAGCCCGAGTTTCCGCACTCGGCCGCAGAAGAGTAGAGGTGCTGAAGCGCCGGATCGTTGCGCATGTATGTGGAGAGTCGGCTAGCTGCCGAGCAATCTGAATGTCCTTTCTCATGCATCTGATCCACCACAAGGAGCGTGTCCTTGAAAAAGCCTGCTTCTCTCCTAAGAGAGTACGGACCCAGCTGGCACGCAAAGCCGTATACGATCACAGAAGGGGGACGCGGCCAGTATGAGAAGATAGCAGAGAACACGTCGTTTCTGCCCTCTGCGTGAGGAATGACATGGAATCCGACGCATATGCAATGCGTGCACCACAAAGCCATGATTCCCCCAGTACGCTGGCGCTTGACGTACTCATCGTAGAACTTGCGACACTGGTGCCCTTTATCTGCTCCCTCCAGCCTCGCCTGCTTCTCACTATTCCTCATGTCCTGCCCCTCGTTCAGATGCGGATACGTAGGCCGTGTTCGACATTGACTCGCGCCGTACAGAGTGCCTGACTTGGTGTAGCTGATAGGAGGACTGGCTGAAGCGGATGAGGGAGGTGTTCGGGCATTGAGCAAGGTCATCTGATGATCGACCACTTGTGCTGTTGATGCCATCAGAGCTTGCAAGCTCGTTCGCATGCTCTTCTCTGCTGCGTTTAAGTCGTCGTGCGCAAGGCAGACGAACACGTTTCCCAGAAACGGACAATGGCGGGACAGGGTGGTTGACAATCGCACGAGGAGTTCCTTGGGGGCTTCTTCGAGCTTGATGGTGCTGAGGTTCACGAGGATGGGGCAGCATAGAGGACGACAGAGCTGTAGAACACCCTCATTGGCGGCAAACTGAGCGACCAGCTGCTGAAGCGCGCTCTTGAGGGAAGGACTGAGTGAACCGAGCGACGCAGCCAAGCAGATGTCGACCAACAGTTGCTGAAGCCGACCCACCCACAGACGCAGAATAGGAGCCATAGCCTTTGCATCATCTACAGCGATCTTGAGCTGCTGTAGCGGCTGAAGGCATTGATCCGGATCAGAAACCAGGACCTCTGCTAGCTGCTTCAAAGCTGCTCGGGCAGTAGGGATGGGCAGAAAAGGAGTGATGGATCCGCTACGGACCGAGTCGTTGATGTCGGATCCTGTTGTAGTTGGGGGAGAGAGCTCGGCCAAGCGGAACGAGGCATTGTACGCGAGCACTACGCCATCTGCAATGACGATAGAAGGTGTGGGACCGCAAAGCTGGCAGGAAAAGTCGACGTCGAGTTGTTGTAGAGAGATGTACGCAAAGTACAACTTCACGAATGTCGAACGATGCAGGAACTTGAGTCTGGTACCAGGAGCGTGCTGTTCGTAGGCGTGCTGGATGGTGAGGCAAAAAGCTGTAAAGGGTGTAGGCGATGCGGAAAGCTGAGAGGTGTACGCATTGAAAACTTCATGCGCTACGACGATGGAGTTGTTCCAATTGGAAAAGTCCGTACTCTGACAGGTCGGGACCGATGCTTCTTCGTTCTTGACGAGATCGGCAATCACACTCCTGGGTTTGGATGAGCCGTGATACCGGTCCATTGCTGTAATAGATAGTACAGTTCCGAAGGCGAACTGGTGCTGCAAAGCTGCTCCGCTGACCGCAATCGCAGCGAGCATGCGATCCCAATGGGAGTGTTGCTGGCAGTTGGGGACCTCCTGTGGCAGGAACACCGACAGATTCAAAGGGCAGGCGGACAAATGGAGGTGGTGGAATTGGGAGATGTGAGCAAGCTTGAACCTGACGATAAGCCGACTCCAGTGCGATCTCATCGTCATTGGCAACGGCTTCTTCAACTGTAGAACAACTTCAAATTATCCAGCGCTGCTCAAGAGTTGTCATTTGTCAACCTGGATTTCAAAGAGCGGAGGCTCACCATCATCTTCATCATTTATATCTTCATGCCCTCCGGCATCGCCTGCACCATCTCCACCAGTATCACTCCAGACCTGATGCGCACGTTGACGATGAAGACATGCCTTGAAGCCTTGTCCTCCAGAAGAACAGTGCGATGCTGAGCATGTCCACAGCTGTGCGTCGCTCATCGAAACGATGCATCTCTTTCCATCCTGACTGCTCGTTGCGATCGTGCTTCTTGTTGAGAGAACAGAAAACCAGGCGCGTCGTCCACGTAAATGGGCCGCGATCTGAATGGCGATGGGATTGACTGAAAAAGAAACCAACCGCGATCAGTTCCGATTTATCTTTGCTTCTACGGTTTACTACACTCACTTTTTTGCGAGAGAACGATCTCTTTCTTGAATAGCAGGCAATGTTCGAGCAGCACACCTTTGTGTGGACAATGTACCCCGTTCCTTCCAGCTGGGCAATCGCAGGACGCGAGTTGTTCATCCGCTCCTGTCATATTCGTCCCTTCGTACAGAGTAACGTGGTAGAACTGGCCTTCCTAAAAAGACAAGACGGTGAAGACATGAATTAAATGTCAGCAAGTATGAGACATGGCTGCGCATTTGCGCGAGAAAGGTAGCTCACCTGACAAATTCCATTGGCATTGCCTTCCAGAACCCAAGTGCGATGATCGATGCGAGCCACATATGCAGACTGCTGAGAGAACAGCATCTCTGCATAGACTTGAGCTTCGTTCAGGCCAGCCGTCCCGTCGCCCGTTTCCTCGCCACCAACGATGTCTTGATCCTGATTCTGATACGACCAATCATCCGAACCCCCAAAATCGAACGCAGAAAAGTCTTGGTATATTGGCGCGGGATTAATGTCATTCCCCTAACTTTAGTTAAGGGGTTATAGGGCGGCTCCCGCCTTACGGCCGTAAGCTTTTTGCCATTCAGGCTCGTAGTTTGGGACTTTCTTTCGCAACTACCAACACAACACACCATTCTGAATCAGTAGACCCTTGACCAAATCTAGTCCTGCAACTTCTGGCACAGGTTTCGTGGTTGTAGCATCAGAATTGACTGATCTGTCCTTGAGCCAAAGTTTGGTTTTCCTTACATAAGCACAGAGTGCAGAAATCTTGCATACGTAATCAGTTCATTTCGACACTCGACAGACGACAACCAACACCGCCAGCCTTTCTTCACGCTTCCATCGAAGCCCGACAAGCATCATGCGAATTGAACAATCCCCCTCTCGATTTCTTTTTAACCGCTCTCTGCTCACCAAGGTTCAAGTTAATGATGCTCACCGCTGTTTTTGCTTCTTTTTCTTGCTTAACCTGATGGCTGATACCACTTACCCATACCAGTCTCTGCTTTGTTCCCATTCTGAGTCCGGCCCAGCAGTCAGCACTCCCGAATTGTCATCCAAGGTGAGCCTCGTGTTTATACGCGCATCTGCATCAGGTGCTCCGGGTTAGGTCCTTACTCACCCATTCGTTTTTCAGCTCTCTGCTCTTATGAATCCGGTCGACGTCGTCAAGATGAGTAGACTGACTTTCCTCACTCACCATGCCCCATCGGACAGCTCTCTCCCTCGACAAAGCCGCTGCCAAGGTTGCTCCCAAAGCACACCACCTCGTCATCTCCAACCCCGTCAACTCCACCGTGCCCATCGTCGCCGAGGTCTTCAAGTCTTTACGACCCCAAGCGGTGGGTTTTCCCCCGACCCCCTCTCCTTCTTCTAATGGCTTTGACGCTTCATGAGTTAAAATGGTGCTCATCACTGCATATCTTCGTACAGTCTGTTCTGTGTCACGGGTCACCACCTTTGACATCACACGCGCCTCCACCTTCCACTTCGACATTGCCAACGTCAAGCCCGCCGAGGTCAATGTGTCCGTCGTCGGTGGCCACCTTCGGCGTCACCATTGTGCTTCTCCTCTCTCAAGTCGCCCAGGGTTCCATACTCCAATAGTATGTTCAACACTGGACCTGACCTGACCTGACGGCTGACCTGACCTGACCTGACCTGATCTGACTTTCTTTCTGCTGTGCTCTTGCCTCTTCTATATTCCCTTACCTTCGCATCAAGCTCTGTTGGCATTCCTTTGCCCATTCGTCTCCGGTCTCAGCCTTCACCCGTCTTCTACGTCCCTTCCGTCTGCTTCCCCGGCCGCTTATGTTTCCTATCCCCTAACCTCTCCTTCTGCATTAGCCTCACGCTTTTTTCTCCTCAGTCTTTTAATCTTATCTTCATTGCGCTCGCAGCTATTCTCCGTCTTGTTTGTCAATTGTCTCTCTCTGCGCGAAGCCATCATATGACATATCATTCTTTGCTTTCTGCTTCCTTGGTAGATACAGCCGTGCGGGATGATTACGTGTGTGAAGTTCCTCAATCCCTTTTTCACGCAAGTTTGATCAACATTCAAAATGTTACATGGACAATGATATAGATGCTCGTAGCTACGATCGCAAGTCGCAGCCGCATGGCGAAGCAGACGAAGGGTAGCGAAGCTACCTTGAGCTTCTGCGTAGCCGTGCTGGGCTGAGATTTGGTGACCTTTCTGATACAAAAAGATTCGCGAAAAAGGGGAGGGGGAGAGGACGCGCCCCCAGTCACGTCTTCGCACATCTCTACCAGGTCATAAGGGTCTGAGGTCCACATCGAGTCTGAGGGACACCCTGGCCTCTGGGCTTCAGCCGACAGCCAGGTCACTATGGTTCCAAGGCGTAAGTTGCTGCTACTTAACTTTGTTGACTAAGTCTGTATTTAAATCCCACTCCCAGCCCCCAGCGACCTGTTATTCAACAAGGCGAAAAAGTTAGGGGAACACTCTGGTAAGGTACGCACCCAGGTCAGGAATCATTGAACGGACCAGAGCTTGATGATGGTAGAGGAGCTTGATGGGGGGCAGCGGAGCTTTCGCTGCGCGCAGGACGTTTGGATGTTGCCTGCCGTTTTCGCGGTCGCTTCGGGTTCGGAAGCATGACGTCCTCTTCTGAAAACAAAGCAAAGGTAGTGGATGGAATCGGAAGAGGATCAAAGAGTTGAGAAGGAAGAGAGGACAGAGGTAGGGGATCAGCAGGGGAGGAAGATGAGTGGTAAAGCGGTAAACTTTCGCGCTGCTGAGTAGGGACAGGTAAGGTCGATGAAATGCGCTGCAGCTGAGCAATAGCTCTCTCCCGTCCGCGGCGCGCTGCCGTTTTGATGGAAGTATGCATCTGAGAGAGAAGCGGAGGGTGTGAAGGGGATTGTGGAAGGAGATAAGTGGCGGTGATGTGGTAGGAATGATGGTATCTGATTGAATTCTTCCTTGCGGTTTTTGTTACAAGAACCACCACCTGCCCCGCTCTCAGCTCTCTGCTGTCCACCTCTCGGACATCTCCTGTCCTTCTCACAGCCATCTCCTGTCCTGGTTATTGATAGTAATAATCTCGGCACCTTACCCCCGAATAAGAGGGGCAGTAGCCGCTCGTATTTTGGTCGTGGAACGGGCCAGGAACCGTATTAAAAAACCAACCAGGATCTGGCTGGACACAGGACAGAATCTGTCCTTTTCAAGACAGCGGACAGCCACCTTCCGTAGCAGCTGATATAGACTCCTCGCAGCCATGCCTTTCCCTGCCCTTACCTGGATGGCATCCAAAAACACACATAGTCATACAAGGTAAAGCAAAGCCTGGGTCGTTTAGGTAGCTATGAAGTCGCTCTGGATGCCGTTTGCGCGCGATTGGTGCTGATTCTGACAGTCAGCTGCCTTTCAAAGATCACTAACTCTCCCCATTCCTCAACTCTGCCGTGACTCTGACCGTTCAATATCTTCTCCTGTCCATTTTTTCAAAGCTGACTGTCTCCAATCTATCGCAGGGATACTTGAAGAGGTACTGGGTCAATTTTGAAGTCATTTGGATCATAGCTCCTCTCTCTGTGCACTGGCGACTGTTGAATGGCATGGTTATGCTCACATTTTCCATCCCATCCATCTCGATTGCTCACCCTCTCTTCTTTCTGATCATCCCTTACTCTTCTTATTTGTCTATACAGTATAGTATATTGAAATGAAGCTTCTTTCCCTCCTCTAGCTGCCGTTCAGCACCTCTGTCGCCCTTGCGAGCACGTTGGGCTCTCCCAGGCCCTTGCTGCCTGTTTCCTTTTCAGCTCGCATACCTGTGAAAAGGTACGTACGCTCTCAAAACTTCTCGTAAAGCACCATGGTATACTTACGTACCATTCCCGCCCTCTTTCGTCTCCTTGCAGGCTTTGGTTGCGCTTCAGCAACGTCAGATGTCCTCAAATCTGCTGATCAACGGTGAGTACACACTTCCTTGTTTTTTTCACCGCTCACATCTTTTTAACACTCTCTATACAGCATTTCCTAGCTTCATATGGTACTCTGGTGCTCGTGAAACCTTTCTGGCGTTGATCTGACTCTTTAACGCTCCTACGCATATGCCAATCCTGTTTCTATCCTGTTCTTCTTAATACACATCATTTTGTCCCTACCACGCCCCATTCCCTGATCCAAATTTCAGTCTGAAAGGTTCTATGAGCTCGCAATGAGCATACCTTTCGAACGCATACACTTTTGTTTTGAAGTTCGAGGTGTTGGAAACTCAGGTGCACTTGGTGTACCAAAAAGTGTCTAGGCATACACATCGTGTCATTGTCTGGAAATTGTGAACTCCCATTCACGACCATCCAACTATTCAGAATTCAACACATAACAAAATGGTACCTAATTGCTTGCATCATCCCAGAGACCTTTCCTGCCAACTTTGAGAGTGTTCTGAGCAGTATTGACTCCTCAGGGTAAGAAAAACATGTTCTCAGTGTTAACTGATTGTTAATCACATAGCCTACCTCAAACGCTGACGGTCACTCCTCTGCCGGGAAGCACCAGAGAAGGGATCAAAGCCTACCGGCGCATCACTGATACCTACAGCTGTCCATGAAGCCATCTTTTTCGACTTTCTGATTTAGAGTGTGGACTATTCTCGCATGTTAGCTTCAGGCGTGTTAAGAGAAGCAGCGACATTGTCGCGGGAATGCTTCCCGTGAGAAGGCCCTTAAGTTTGGACATGTATTCGAACGTCGCCTAAAGCTTTATCATACATCAGGTATTGCTGGATAGAACCTATGCCGTGTTTCATGGAGCTGTCCGAGTCCAGTATGGAGTATGGATGCATAAGGACGAGCATTATTATTAATTATTATGCATCGATTGACATATATCGAGCCATCCCACGCCGCAAAAAGCATTCTTGCAGCTCTTGATTCCTCCCATAGTATTAAGGGGTAGTACAAGCATCTCCTACAGCTGTTCCGTTGTGTACTACTTAGCAAACTGATGTTCATTGCATGTGAAGGAAGGAAGCAGGTATAATAAAAATTGGCATGCGTTAACAATTACTTCGAGCGTTCCCACGCTTGGAATGAATCTATAAGACTACAAACCACTTCTACAGTATGGAAGGATATCAGAGAAGAGTTTCCAGGTGTATAGTTGTGCTTTGTTTTGTATGATGATGCCCATTGCGGTGTCAGGGAGCAGGCAGAGCTGTCGGGGAGGTAGGCTCTGTCAGCTGAGCTTTTCATCTCCTGAGTCACTGAGGGCCTTTAAAGGCTCAAAACCGGCGCACGTTGCTGTAGCAGTACAGTATCTTTTGATCCAGACCTTCTTAAATGGCCAAACATTGTAGTCGTTGATCTGGCTGCGAGCATTCCAGCGGAAGGCGAATAGCTGGATACCATGATTTTTGTGTGGCTAGGCATTGAGGAAGGCCACGTGCTAATGCTGAACAGCAGCAGGGCTCAGACATAGTGGAGCCACGTGGCTCTGCGGACGACAGATTCTGTCCTAGGTCCAGCCAGATCCTGGCTGGTTTTTTGATACGGTTCCTGGTCCGTTCCACGACCAAAATACGTGCTCAGTCTACCCGGAATAAGAGAAGCCTTGCAATGTCACTACGTTTCTCGGCCGAGACGTTGACATCACCAAGTTGATTCCTGCACCAGCCTGCACGACTTAACAACCACCACCACCACCACCACGACGTCGCCGACAGCATGCGCATCCATTTGACCACGGTCTCATCGCAGGGAGTGGGTGCGCAGGATGCGGGTTATGGTGAGCATCCACTGGTTCTGCTGCTGCCTGCTCGTTGCTGGGTTCGCGTGGATGGATTCCACTGACATCTTCTTCCATGCGCAGGCGGCCATCCCACCGTTCAGCAACGCATGGTGCCTTGCACCTTAAGGCGCTGGTGAGTTACACTGACCACTGCTGCTGGCTTACTCTCTTCTGTTCGTTCTTTGCCTCCTGACGCGACGCTGCCGTCCTCTGCTCAGCTGCTGACATCCGCAGCCTCAACCTGCGCGGCCCGTCCTTCGCTCTTCTTTCCAGCTCACAACTTCCTCGTTCTTCTTCTGGCTTCCCAATCCACTCGCTCTGATGCTTGCCTCTGGTCTCCTCCTCTTCCCACAGGTTGGACTCAGGCCTCAGCATGGCCACAGCGCCATCGACGAATAAGGTGCGCTTCCCTCTGCTGGCGCGACTTCTTCCTTTCCGACTACTGACTGTTGACATACTCTTTACTTCTACGGGCTCCCACAGACCGCAACCGCTGCAGTAACGCGAATGGTCGCCAGCTTCTGAGGTCAGTCGTCCGTCACTACTGATCGCTCTCACTGACATGTATTCTTGCTCTTCATTGACAGCGTTGCCATCGCGTCTATCGTAGCCGCAGGGTGTAGGGCGTCTCGCTGCTTGCAATACACTGTATATGATCATCAATACTGCTTTGTCTGACGTCTGAGGAGGAGGGTGAAGCGCTGGGAATGCCTATGGGAACGCACTGGGACGACCCTCTCCCGGGCGATCCCTGGGCGACCAGAAAATTGAGCTCCAAAAAAGCCCCCTCTTTGAAGTGCACGTCAATCCAAAAATGATCCGCCTTACTAATTGGCCGGACGATCCAGAAATCACAGAGCCCGTCAACCCATGGATCGACCGGCAGGGTTGGCGGTGTACCGTCGCGAAGCGTGAAGACCTCAACGCCCTGAACCTTCCTTCTCACACAAGAATCAAGGTTATTCCCGTGCTCTTCAGGCACACTGCGCCACCCATTCCGAGCACAACGAAGTTCTTCGCACCCACGCTCCAGTTTTCCTACAACGAAGGCGTGGCCGAGGACGAAGCCATTATCGACTCGCTCCCATGTGTCTCCAGAGTCCTGCCGAGCCCCTTCATCGGAAAAACGTACACACTACAACAGCCCTCGACACGGGACACCCCAATCCCATGCATCCTCCTCTCATACGCACGCGCCGCCGCTCTCTGCGGGCAGGCGGAACTCGGGAAGGGCGAGGTGAAGGGTATCGATACTTCTGTGGCAGCGGAGCTTATTTATCTTCCAGCGAAGCCCGAAGCCCCGCATCTCCAGGTCCAAGAAACCCAGAATCCAGATAGGCCCTCTATCTAAAGCTTGAGGCTTGAGGAGGGACGGGAACGGCAATGGGATCACAGAAGGCGGTACCTGCAGCGGGAAGCCTGCAGAGTCCAGCCCACACGGGAGGCGGTGCCTGGGGTGGTTTCGAGACACCGCGACGTCGATGCCGGTGTGGACTTCAAGAGGCCATTCGCAACTTCTTGCACTACATATATAATTGACCTTGGCCATCCACCGACCGCCTATCCGATGAGGGCCCGCCGCTCCTCAGTCTATGTTACAGCATCTCTGACGTCTCTCAACCACCCCTTGTCTTTCCCTTCGCTCCCCTTTTTCCATCCGCAGCCCCAGACGATCATCGCGCATTTTCTTGCTACGGTCAGTCTTCATCCCGTATTGTCGGCTCAGAGGCCTCACTGCTCACTGCTCTTCCCTTCTGCCTGAAGCCTCACAGCCTCGTCCTGTAACCGGATTCCCTCGAAGCAAGAACATTTCCCATTTGCACCTTCGCCCTTCCCCGTACGGCTGCTCCAATTCGCTGTGTCAAGATGGCATCGCTTCAACATGGCGTCAACGAAAAGCTCGACGAAAGGCTCAAGCCGGAGATCCGACCGCTACTCGTCTCCGAGGAAACTTCCTCCACTCTAGCGAACGTTCCTGCTCTGCCCTCACAAAAGCAAGGACTACACGTCCCATACGGGGCATTCTTGCTCGCTCTACTCTATGCGTGCTGCATCTCTGCTCCAATCGTTGCGCTCGCCTATTACCTTTACAAGCTCAACCGCACGGCACTCGACCCTTCCAACAGCCTCTACCTGCTCACTACGGCCCCGGCCACGCGTGTGCTCGCCATAACATAAACCGGCAGCACTGCCATGAAGCTGCTCATGGGTCCATCGATGACCATCTTGGCTTGGTACGTTGCCGGTCAATGGATCCGCGGCTCTGAGCGCAGCCAGCTACGACATGGCCCCTCAGTATTGTCGGAGAACTCCCAGGCCAAAAAGCGTCGCCCTACTCCCGCCCAGTTTGCAATCCTGCAAAACATTTTCATTTCAACTGGCATCACTGCTTTGTTGGATGCAGTAACCTACAGCTTCCGACTAACAGGGACGACCAAGAAGCTGCGCAAGACAAAAGTCCCGTCACCCAGCTACTTCCGTCTGTCCGTTGCCGTCTTTGCCATACTCCTCGTTCTCAATTACGCTTGTATGCTTCTGGACACAGCTCTGCATTTTACCACCCGACAAGCTGTGGCTGGCCTGCCTGTCCAGCCCCAGGACTTAATTTACCCTGGCAGCACAAAGGAATTCGGTCGTTCGCTAAACACGTCAAAAGCCATGATGGACATTTATGTGTGAGTTATGCTCAGTGTACTCTTGCAGCGTGGGACTAGGTACTAGGTATGAACGATATTCTGATTATTCACGTTATACAGGGGACCAGGGCCGGACTACAACCACCAAGGGCCCCAGATTCTTCGCATTCGATCCAATACGTCAGCTTTGAATCGCATGGCTTGGACCGATCAAGCATCGACACTCCTGGTTGCACCTACCAGTCCTCCCTTCTCCTACATGGCCTCTTCGATCGGAATTCGGGCTACATGTCAGAGCATTTCAAGCGAGTGCGATTGCCATGACACAATCATTTGCTCCCCAACCGGCGCAGGAACTATCTTCACCCCGTTCTGTATTGGACCTCACGCCCTCAACTTATCCGGCAGTCCTGTAACGTCAATTGGTGGCACTTTCGACTCCGCCCTATCTGAGACTGGACAACCCATCGCCTTTGCAAACATTGCCTCGAAGTGAGTATCACAGAGGGAGAGGGAGCATGACCTTTTCTTTGGTCTGACTCTCCTTCATCATGCCCTGGTCGAAAGCCTGTTCCCGTACGCGACCGTTATCCATAGCCGAGCTTACCTTGGAGAAGGCACCCCCGATCGGACAGGGTTTATGAGTGCTAGCGGGTCCCGATCCTATACTGGAAGTGAGTCCGTGAGCGGGCTATGCCGATATCCCCTCTAGACACTTCAACTCAACTGTGGTTCGATGCAGATGCCTGGAACATTCTTTTCTGTCAAATCACTGTTGGCGGCATCCGGTTTCGCTTCGATCCACCCAGCAGGTACACGGAACAGAGCTTCACCCCAATGTCTGTTCAAGACACCCAGCTCGTCGGACATATAGTCGATCAGTGAGTATGTTCAGCCAAACTTGATACTCGAAAAGTGTCTTTAGATTGCTAATGGCCACACAATCCCCCTGTAGAGGATCCCGTGTTCTCACAGATGATGCACAGGTGCCGCTCGCAGAAGGTATCTCGACCGTCATCGATGGAACAGGCTTGATGCCCGATTCTGAACCCTACGAGTCTGCATTCGAGCGCAATCTGGCCAAATCCATGCTATCATTGGCCTCCATAATGGCAATTCCAGAGGCGGACTCTGTCAGGTTGCTCGGCAAGACCACGTCGGGAGCTCGGATCCTCTGGCCACTCCTTCTCGCGTACACGCTTTGTGCAGGGTTATTGGCGTGAGCAGCTCCACGAACGTTCATTCAGTCAGAGGTCTGGGTTGACTGATGCGACCCGTCTTTTTTCTCTCTTTCTTTTTCATCTGCAGGTGTGTTACACTCTTTGTCGGAATACTTGCCATCTGTGCGGGCACCTCCCGCTCCATCCTAGTTGGGCCCTTGTAGATGCGGCTCCGATCGACAACTGGCATTGTATCCCAATGCATGGGCGACCCCAATCCCTCCCCAAAGGCTCAGTTTGGGACGGACCAGCTGGACGTTTTCGCACCCGAGACCGAGGAGCATCGACTCGACGTTCAGCAAGGTTGGATCAGAGACCATATTAGCGGAGTCGTGGTTGGCACCACAAGAACTACGGAAAATGGAGTCGACGCTGGTATGAAGTGCTGATGCCGAATCGGCTCAGGCGCCAGTCAACGACGTTCCGCCACAAGGGTCCCAGCTGGCTGCTTGCATCTCTCCTCGGGTCGATGCTGCTTGGCTGTTCCCTCTTGTCGAGATTTCTTATACTCCCTCCATGACATCGTCTCTCTCTGTTGTACGACTTTTGTTTCTCCTGTCTGGTTTCTCATCATTCCCCTTTTCATTCCCCTTCATGTTCGCTATGATAAATGACCAACTCGTTCTGAAAGCCTGCCCAACCGAGCCTGAGGTGAAGGATCTGAGTGATTCATCCAAGTTCACACACCGAGAAACCATGGGTAAAGATCTTCCAGTTTTCTATTTGTCCAGGCCTTCCTTCAACCCCCTAGTATAACATGGGCTAGCCCTTCTGCGCAGAGAGGACGAAGAACGCCTCACGCGCATCAACAGCCTCGACGCGCACCTGCCGCTTCGGATCGTCGATGCCCCTGCTTCGGGTGGCGAGGGCGCGGAGGACCCGGTTCGCGTGCGAGTGGATCGAGATGTGCGGCACGGTCCGGGCTAGGGTGGCTAGGCACTTCAGTGCGGCGATGCGGACCGTCTGGAGCGAGGTAAACGAGGGCGGAGGAGGGGGAGGAGCGGTTGTTCAAAGATGTCAGTTTCGAAAACACTACCGTAGATATTGAGAAGGGATCGGAGAGAGGGGGTTATGTACTCACCGGCGTATTCTCAGCCCCAGGATCCAACATCCCGCCCACCCTCTCCAAAAGCGTCCCCACATACTCCTCAACCAAATCCAACCCAACTCCAACGACACCATCATTGACATCCTCCCCCCGCGCCCTCATCACCCCCTCCTCCTTCTCCCGCTTCCCCCACGCCGCAGCAAGCGTCACCGTCCTCACCGCCGCCGCGCGCCCGGGCGGGTCGGCGAGGTCGAGGGAACGGACGAGGAGCGGGAAGAGCGGGCGGATGCGGTCTTTGAGGAGGGGGAGGGGGAGGTTGGGGAGGATGGAGGTGAAGGCGGTTAGGTAGATGGATTGGGTGTGGGAGAGGGGCGGGGGGGTCTTCTTTGTTGTTGTTGGAGTTGGGGTTGGGGTTGGGGAAGGGGAAGGGTCGGATTGGGATGGGAAGTTGGATTGGTAGCCGTCGATGATCTTGGGGAGGAGGTAGGAGAACAGCCTTTGGCGCGCCAGAGCCTGTTCAAAAGTAAAGCAAGAGATGGGAAAGGTCAGCATTCCCCTTCAGCAGTTCCCACCAAAACCCCTTTATTCGAAAAAAAAAACATACCCTGACAACAGCCCCGTTCTCCTTAATCAACACCCCATCCTCCCCCTTCGTAACAACACCAAGCACCCCCGCCGCCAACCGCTGCACCCCCTGATCCACCCCCTCCCTCACACACATAACCTCCTCCATCATCCGATCCACCATCCCAAGCCCCTCCCCCGCGTTCGCCCCCCCACGCACAAGAAGCGCCTTCGCAGCCCAACTCCACGCGCTCAACGTCCGTTCCCAAGCTACCCTCCCCTCCCGATCCACGGGGGAAGAGGAGAGGCGGTAGAGGGAGTCCTTCCAGAAGTCGTCCAACACTCCCTTGACGATCGCAGGTAAGGCCGAGCCCGCGTACTTGTTCAACGCGCAGACGAGGAGGGCGTACCCCGCGTCCGCCTGGATGCTCGTCTGCGCATCTGCCGTGAAGCGGAGGACGACGGTGAGCCAGTTGGCCAGGGCTTCCGGTGCCGTCGTTGCTGTCGTCGTTGTGCGACCGGGCACGGTGGGCAGGGGTACGGCAGACGAGAGCGGGATGGACGCAGCTGCGAAGAGGAACAACGCGTCCCGTTCCTCCCGTCGCTCGCTCCTCGCTCCATCCCCTGAAGTCAAGGACAACGGATCGAACCTAAACCGAGCACCCACCCTCCCCCCATCCAAAACGCCACCAACCTCCCCCTTGACGAAAACAGCCTCCAACACCCGCGCCAGCTCAAACTGCTTACTCTCCTTCCCCGGGGCCACCTGCCCCAACGCACGCACGAGCACGACGAGCAACTCCCCCGTCTGACGGATGACGCTCGGGTCCAGTAGGACCACGTCCTTCTTCCCTCCCTCTTCCCCCCCCATGGTAGCAGTGCCCAAGTGTCGCAGCACAAGAGCAACGAGCTTCACAGGCAGGTCCGAAACGATCCTTCCCAGCGCAACGATGCGCACCTGCGCCGACGCAGACGCGGACGCCGAAGCCGAGAGCACCGTCGCGAGCGTGGACAACAGCCCACGGACGTAAGCCACGTTCTCCTCGAACTGTCTCCGTCCGACTTCACCATCGGAAGTGGAGACAGCGGTGGCGCCCGCGAGCTCGATCTTCGTACACAGCCTCACCACAGCCAACTCGCACAGCCCGGGAGCCTCGTCTGCATCACAAAGCGCGGTGACAGTGCTCAACGCAGTCCTCACCGCTCTACGCTGTACCTCCACGCTCCGCGGGATGCCCTCCCGCGCTCCTCGAGATGAAGGCCAGATCATCCGATCGGGCAGAAGGGCAAAGATCTGCGGAAGGACGTCGGTCTCGAGTAGACGGACGCCCAAACCTTGCGGGGGAACGGTGCGGATTTCTTGCAGGGCTAGGATGGCTGCTTGGCGTGCTACGAGTTGGGCGGAGCTTTCTTCTTCTAGTACTGGCTCTGGGGAGGGAGAGTCTACGTCCATGTTTTGGGAGGCGGAGGTCCATTCGAGGGTGGGGCCTGCTTGGGTGAGGGAGGACGTGATCTCCCTCACACCCCACTCCAGCTCGTTCTCCTCCAACTCGGGCTCAGCGCCATCCTCATCCTCATCTCCCCCATCTTCGCCTCCCGGTCCAGGCTCGCGCTGTTTAGGCCCACCGAGGGTGAAGAACCCCTCGATATGGGCGAGGTTGACGAACAGGTTCATAGCGGAGGCGCGGTAGCCTCCTCTTCCTCCTCCGCTGTTGGAGGACAGGAGAGGATTGGAGTGGGAGGAGGAGACGACGGGTGCGCGGAGGCCGTTGGAGAGGGCGGAGAGGATGTCGAGGCGGAAGGGATGCAAGGGCCGGTTGTCGCCGAAGTAGGTCCTTCGCTGTTTGCGCATAGCAGGAGGGCCCACTGAATCAGCCTCGTCTGTGGACTCTTGGGTGGGGATGAGCTCGGCCGGCTGGGGGGCTGCGTCCGTGCTGGCTGTGGGAGCGTCAAACTTGTACCCCGTCGCCGCTGCACTTGAGTTCTGCGCGACGACGGCGGGCACAACCTTGTTATCCTGCTCGTAGCTCGTCCTCAGCGCGTATACCACATCACTGAGCGCTTTGAGTACCGGCGCGCGAACGGCCACGCCCTCGTCTGGATCTTTGAAGATGGGGAGGAGGACGTCGCAGGCGGCATAGGCAGCGAGGTACGCTGTTCCCTTATCTGCGCGGACACATGCGCCGAGGAGGTACTTGGCTGCGCGCGGTGCGAGTGCCGAGGCCGGTTCGCGGAGGTAGGTGCTTGCCTTTGTGATGATGGTGGGCGCGAGACCTTCGGGCGGGTCTACCTGTGGCCACTGTCGTTCGGGCGCGGGGTCTGCGGAGTACAGAGTGCGGAGGAGGACCGCGAGTGTGTTGACGGCTGCGTTTGTGAGGACCTCGGCCTCGGCTGGCGTGTCCGCGTCGGAGGGGTACATGATCTCGGTCTCGAGTACGTTTGCGAGTTTGTCTGCGTTGTCCTGTTTGCTCACGGCTGCGCGTCCCCAGATGGGGATGGTCTCGGAGAGGAGGTGGAGACAGTCTAGTTTGGTCTGTGTGGGCGATGCGCTTAGTTTTTCGAGGAGGAGGGGGAAGAGGTGTTTGTGGAAGTGTGGGGTGGCGGAGAGGGCGCGGGCGAGGGCGAGTTTGAGCTGGGCTGTTGTGATGCCGTACGGGTCCGAGGGCGGCGGACGGAAGGTGATGGGGAAGTAGCAGAATGTGATGTCGAAGAAGGCCTCGACCATGGTAGGCTCGAGATCGAACTCGGTGAGGATGACCCAGTCGATGGCGAATGCGTAGACGAGGTTACGGGGATCCTTCTCGCCCTCTGCGAATTTTGTGTATCCGGCGAGGATGGCTTGTTCCTGCTCTGTTTTTCCGCTCTGTTTGAAGATGGAGGTGCGGTGGCGGGCGAGGATTGCGTCGAAGAGACGGAAGAAGGCGAAGCGCTGTGCCTGTGGGAGCAGGTGTTTGACGGGTGGGATGTGTGTTGTGATGGCGTGTGCGAGGGCGGGAGCGAGGGACGCGGCTGGGAAGGTGGGTACGGTGGCGAGGGTGGTGAGAGCGGCGATGGTGTACTGGACCATGGTCGTTGGTGAGAGGTGTTTGTGGCGATCTGGATCTGGAGTGGCTGTGAGGATGTCGGCTGCGTCCTCTAGCTTGTCAGTGAAGAAGGTGGTGAGAGTCCTGAGTGCCTGTGTGTTGAGGATGGCGGACTTGTTGCTGACAGCGGCGTTGAGGACGATTGCGAGCAGGCGGACAGCGCGTGCTCTGGTTGAGTGATGTTCTGCTGTGAGCTGTGTTCCGAGCATGCGGACGAGGTCGAGCAGGGGCAGGTCGTTGGATGTGAAGAGGGCAGCACTGAGTGCGGGAGGGAGCACGTCGCGAGCACTGCCGTTGCCGCCATCGCCATCGCCGAGCTGGCCAGCGAAGTACGCACGCAGCTCGTTCGCAATCGCGTCCGAACTCATCATCATCAGTAGTGCTGAGAGTGAGAGAACGAGAAGCAGATCGAGGAAGCCAGCCAGGAACGAAGGGAAGGTGAAGGAAGGTCAGAACAGCAGCCGAGATTAGATAACACTCCCTTCCTTACGGCCGAGTACTTACTCAGTCCTCAGTCCTCACCTTAGTTCTCACCCTCACCTCGCACGGCTTCTCGACACCGACGGCCTCGATCTCGTTCTCGACACACACAGCGACAGCACAGCGATGATGGGACCAGCAACAGCAACAGCAACAGTGGCAATCACCACGCACATCAACACCACCACCCTCCCCACACACCTCCTCAGCCCCATCACAGAACTCGCAGCCCATCCCATCCGCACCAGCACCAGCACCAGCACCAGCACCAGCACCAGCACCAGCACCACACAGCACACACTCCTCCTCACTTCCCACCCACACACACCCATCACCACCCCAGCACATCCACACACCATCGCATGGAACCTCGTCTTCATCCCCACACGCGCCATCCACAGACGCACCCTCCGCATCCACCCACACCACCATCACAGCACTCACACAATCACCATCACGGTCCTCTACCACCCAGATCGCACCACAAACGCATTCCGCGCACTCGGTCATGTCCTCGCCATCGCCCGCTCACCAGACATAATCAAAGCCTACACAGCAGACGCATCCAACCTCCTCCAGCACACTCCCACCACCTCCCAACTCCAACTCCCCAGTGTCCAGCTCACAATCGACCTCCTCACCCGCTCCGAACACGCACACTTCCAGACCATCGGCACCATGATCGACTGTTCCCGGAACGGCGTCCTCAACGTGTCCTCTACCAAGTTCCTCCTCCGCATCCTCGCCCTCCTCGGCTACAACATGCTCCAGCTCTACACCGAGGACACCTACAAGATCCCGAACGAGCCCTTCTTCGGCTACCTCCGCGGCGGGTATACCTTCCAGGACACCAAGGAGATCGATGATTATGCCCATCTCTTCGGCATTGAGCTCGTGCCTTGTATACAGACCCTTGGCCATCTCGGACAGGTGCTGCAGTGGCCACGCTTCCTCTCCCTCCGGGATACCTCCGAGGTCCTCCTCGCCGCACCCGCACATCCACCCACCGCCACCCTCGTCGCACAGATGCTCGACGCAGCTTCCGCACCCGTACGCTCTAAACGGATCCATCTCGGCATGGACGAAACTCACGGGCTCGCCATGGGCAGGTATCATCAGCTGTACAACGCCCGCGAGGGGAAGGACGCTAGTGAGGTCTTTGTCAAGCATCTGCAGATCGTTCAGGATCTCTGTCAGGAGAGGGGTCTCAAGGGCATGATCTGGAGTGACAGTCAGTATCATCCCTCCATTCTCCTTCTTCTCTCACCGTTCCTTCAACTGCTCACACGTCGATCTTCTTCCCCCCCCCCCCCCACAGTGCTCTTCTGTCTCCATGCCCGCCAGAACTCCTTGCTAGGGTACTACGACTCCACCGCGCCACCCACCAGCACAGCAACAAGTCTACCCAAGCAGACCGACCTCATATTCTGGTTAGTGCTCCTCACTATGATCCCATCCCTCTTGATCCCTGTTAACAGCAAAGCTTCCCCCATATCCACTCTCGCAGGGATTACTACCACCTCTCCACAGACAGCTACCGGCAGAGACTCAAATCACACAGAGACCTCATGAACACCTCCTCTTCTTCTTCTTCTTCTTCTTCGAATAACAACAACACGTCTTCCTCCTCCTCCAGCAGCGCAGCCTCCGCCTTCACCAACACCTTCAACGCCCTCCGCGCCCGCACCTTCAGCACAGACGAATCCACCCGTCCCACTCCACCAACACCCACTCCAATCCCACCCAAACGCGACCTCTGGATGGCCGCCGGCTCCTGGACCTGGTCCCGCTTCTGGACCGCGCTCCCCTTCACCTTCGCCACCGTGCGCGCGAGCATGTCAGCCTGCAAAGAACCCAGCAGCGACGTCGACAATGTGTTCCTCACCATCTGGGGCGACGAGGGGAATGAGGTCGATCTGTGGAGCTCGTTGCCCGCGTGGACGTATTATGCGGAGCAGGCCTTTGGGACGGTGCAGGAGCTGGGGGAGGAGGAGTGGAGGGCGTTGGTGGCTTCTGCTTCTGAGGAGGAGGAGGAGGAGGAGGAGGAGGATATGGTCGTCGAGGAGGACGACGACGACGAGGATGCCGACCTGCTCCAAAACGGAGAAGAAAAAACCGCCGCGGAGACAGAAGTGAACGTCTCCCTGCTCCGCTGGAAATTCGACGCCCTCTGCGGCGGCCACTTCGACGACTTCGTCGTCGCCTCCCGCGTCGACGACGTAGCCCCCGAACAACAAACAGTGGACGACCGGATCCACTTCGCGCCGAATACGAGCAAGTGGTTGCTCTGGGAGGAACCTTTTTTCGGGTTTGTGAGTCCTAGTACGGGGTTGAGTGGGGTGGATTTGCAGGGGCATTATGAGGCGCTTGCTGCGTATTTGAGACCGAGGATTTTCGTGCCTTCGTCTACCTCTTCGTCGGGAGAGGGAGATGGTGATGGTGTGGTTCCAGATGGGGAAGGGGCGGATGGGTTCCCTTCGCGCGCGGGAGCCACGGCTGGCCAACAAGGACCGTCCTCGTCCTCGTCCTCGTCCACCTCGCAGGCGCAAGACGATACCGACCCCAGCTCGAGCGCGGACCTGCCGAACCCGTCCAGCCACCCGCTCAACGCCCGTCTTGTCCTGCCCTACCTCCTCGCCCAAGCCCTCTCGCTCAAAGCCGGCCTCCGACGCGAGCTGCACGAAGCCTACCGCACCCGGAACTGGGTCGCCCTACGTGGCCTAGCCGGAAAAGGCGGGAGCAGTCGACTGGGGAGGTTGAGAGTTGCGGTGGAGAGGCTGTGGAGGTATCACCGGGAGATGTGGATGAGCATGTATCATCCGTTTGGGTGGGAGACTGTCGAGTTGCGGTATGGTGGGCTTCGGACCAGGCTGGATACGATGCATGCGCGGATTGGGAGGTTCTTGGATCATGTTGATGCGGGCGGGGAGGTGGGTGTGTCTCTGCCCTCGGCTGGGTCTGGGGATCTTGGCTCGAAGATGGCGCAGCAGCGGCAGCAGCAGAGTGCGGGACGGTCGGATGGGCTCTTGCTGGACGTGAGCGCCGCGGAGGGGATCGATCCCCGGCCCGTCCAGCGCACGGCGGCCCTCCTTAACGGCACCAGCAGCAGCAGCAACGTCCCTGGCTCCGACGCGTCCTCCTCCTTTGCCTCGACTGGGAACGGCACGGGCACGGAGACGGAGACGATGTACAACTCGCTGGTGGTCGAGTTGCCTGAGTTGGAGGTGGAGCTGGAGTTAGTTTATGGGAGCGCGGATCAGCTGTTGGATTATCATCGGGTTAGTCGGCCGACGTACTGCTGAAGCAGTTCAGGAACCCACGGCTTTCGGGTTTCCTCTGGCGAGGGACTAATGTATGTACTCCCTGCCGCCCGGGAAACGAGCTCGACGACTCGGACATGAACGACGGGCTGGAGCATTCATTCCCTCCCGCCACGACCGTCAAGCTCTGCTGTATCATCACCGTCTCTTCTACATACGCATACACACCGCCACGACACACTTTCCAAAAGCCCCATTCGGCAAACGCACACACACAACCGGACATGCTCGCGCCTCGCACTCGGCCTCCCTCCACTTCTACACCCAAGTCATTTCTTTTTTCATTATTACACACACCTCGGCTCAACTCATCTTACCCATACATTTACGTTCCTACGCCTTCACCAAGCATCAAGCATCAAGCCTCATCCCGCGTCCCGCGTCCCGGCTCAGAATTCAGCACCTCTTCTACAGCCTCGAGGCACTCACTTCCTCTTACCTGTTTCACTGCTATCCGCCGCGAGTCCCGCTAGCCATGCTGTTGTCAGGAAGTCTGTGCTTCGATTGAGATAGATGGATTTGATGAGAGCATGTCGAAGGACGGATGCAGAGGAGTGTAGAAGTACAACATGGGGCCCGAAAAGTGAAAGTCCGAAAAGAAGGAAGAGGGCGCGAGGGGTCGAAGGGCTGCCGGGGTTGGGTTCACAGAGGATCGGTCCACCAGTTTGCCTTGGACTCGACTTTTCTCCGCTTGGGCGGTCCATCGCGGTCGAAGCGTTTCCCATCACCTCCCTTCCGCGGGTGGGAATCTGATGAGAATGGTCTTCTCGCTGGGACTCCCGACTTTGTCGCGTCGCCTGCCTTCCTGTGCTTGTTGCCGTTGCGCCCTTGTTGAGTCTTTCCACCTTCTTCTTCCTCGTCTTCGTCGTCGTCGTCGTCATCGTCCTGCCCGCTGCCAACGTCGGCAGCGGCAGCGGCCGCAGAAGCAGCAGCCAACGCCCTCGCGCTATCGGCCGTCTTCCGATTCAAGCTCAAATCCCACGCGGCCTTATGGGCCTTGAAGATGGCCATGGTGGCCCTAGCGTCCTCGACCGAGGAATGTTCGTGCCCTTCCCTCTGAATCTCGATGCCGAGGACGATCCTGGCAAGCGTCTTGAGGCCGGGCCGTTTGGTGCGGGCCAGGTCGCGCAGGCCTTGATAGGCGCTCGTATCGCGGATGAGGCGGAAGGGGTGGGAGAGAAGGAGGGCCTGTAGGTCATTCTGGATCGCATGTCCGACCAAGATCCGATCCTTGATCAGCTCCGCCACGCGACTCTGTACGTCGGCGAACAGAGGCGCATCGAGGACGTCCCTGGGGCGCACGCCGGAAACCCAAGTGCGATAATCGGTGACCTTCTCAGCGGGACGGACGAAGGTGTCGTACAGGGTGAAGCCGTGCCAGTTGACGAGGGAGACGCGGGCGAGGACCGATTCGGAGCCGTTGGGGCCGACACCGACCATCTCGCAGTCGATGGCGATGTACTGGCCCGGTTCTCGCTTGGCTGCGCTGGCTGCGTTGTCGTCGCCGCCGAGGATGAGCCTCTTCTTGCGTTCTTGCTCGGCGCGGTCTTGGGAGGGGGTGGTGAGTGCGGTGGTTATGGTAGCGTCGGACACGGGTGCTCCTCTTGCTGGTGGTGGTGGTGCTGGCTTCTTGCCCTTGGCTGCTGCTGCTGCTGCTGCTGCTGCTGCTGATGGTGGAGCGGGTTGCGGGTTGGGTGCGAAGTTGAACATGATGTTTGTGGTGGGCATGGCTGATGTTTTCGGTCTTGGTTTTTTGGGGCGCGGCGGCTGCGGCTGCGGCTGCGGCTGTGATGCGGTGGAAGCGCTGCCTGCCATTGTTGCTGTTTTGCTTCTTCCTTCCTTCCTTGCGCTCATCGCTGTGTGCTCAACTTCCAAGCTGGGAAGGTGGAAGGTGGGAAGGATCAGCGATCAGCTCCAGCTTGAACCGCGTCTCGCCTTCCCTCGCCCTCCCAGCGAAATTTTTGGGAGCGCCCTATCTCGGATAAACTTCGCAAACTCGGAACGTTCCGGAGTGTGGCGATCCCGACTTTGCCCGAACTGAGGGAAGCCCCAAGCCCAACCTCGCTCAAATCCAGTCGTCGACGGGGATGAGGTCAACGACGATGGCGATGAGGTCGAGCATCATGTCGCTCCCAGTGAGAACACTCGCACGCGCCGCCTCCACTCGGAGCGCATCCACTGCTGCTCTGCTAACGCGCCCCCTCTCCACCTCCCCCACCCGCCTCCAACGAACCCCCACCCCGCAGTACGAAGGCCACGTCCCCCTCTCCCCCTTCCAAAAGGTCTTCCTCACCATCGGCTCAGCCCTCGCATCCCTCCACAACCCCGCACGCGCAGACATGATCGCAACCCTCTCCGAGACCAGCGGCGAACCGTTCCTGCCGCGTCTACGCGACCAGATGCTCGCCTCCGCCGAGGGCAGGGGGTTACTGTTCGACCAGCCCACGATTAGCAGTGCGACGGTCAGCATGCATCATCTCCGTTCTTTGCGCGAGGGTTCCCTGGGGAGGGCGTATGTAGATTGGCTGGAGTGGTGCGGCGTCACGCCTGATACCCGCGCGCCGGTGCAGTACGTCGACGACCCGGAACTGCGATATGTGATGCAGCGCTATCGCGAATCGCACGACATCTACCACCTCCTCTGTCTCATGCCGACGAACCTGCTCGGCGAGACCGTCGTCAAGTACTTCGAATACGCACACTTCGGCCTACCCGTCGCCCTACTCTCCTCCATCGGAGGCCCCGTCAGACTCGTCACGAACGAACGCACGCGCGGGATGGTCCTCGACCCGCTCTTCACCAAACTCGTACCCTGGGCCGTCAGGAATGGCACACACGTGCAGCCGCTCATTGGGATTCGGTGGGAGGATCGCTGGGAGCAGGACTTCGGCGAGCTGAGAAGGGAGCTCGGGTTTGATGACCCGCCTGTCAGGGTCGAGTACGAGCGCAAGCGCACGGGAGGGAAACGGAAGGCGTGGAGCTCGCAAGTCGTCGCTGCCGCACATAACGCTGCACAGGCGACAGCCACGTCGCAGTCGCAACCGCAGGCGCCGCCATCAGCTACCACAGCGACAGCGACTCCGACTCCAAATGCAGCACCAGTCAGAGATACATAAAATAAAAAAGCAATTAAATGACATGCATCTAGCGAATAGCGAAACGTGTTACAAATAGCAAAGTGGGGGGGGGAGTCGGTTCGCCCGTGTCCGAAAGTGTTGAAAAAGATAACTTGTGTGTGTGTAAAGTATGGGTGCGTCCCTGGAACGAACCGAAAGAAGCCCAAAGACACGATGGCATGCATCATATCATCCCCCCCGGCGCGACCGAGTCCTGCAACTCCTCCACCGTATCCTCCACCCTGCCCGAACCATCCAACGACGGCCGTCCATTGTCCCCACCACCACCACCACCACCCCAAAACGGCGCCCGATGACCCCGAATCGACGACGACGAGGAGCCACTGGTACCCCCAAAAAGACTCCTCCCGCCGAACGAGCGCCGCTTCGTGCCCGTCCCGTTGCCGTTGCCAGTGAAGGAAGGGGCATGATTCGAGAAGACAGAGCCAGAGCCGAGACTGGCAAGACTGGTCTGGCTGGAGGAAGCAGCTGCGTTCATATAAGGCTGCGAACCCCGCCTTTGCCTCTCCTGTTGTCCCTGCCCCTGCGGCCCCGGCGGCGGCGGCGGAGCGACAGTATTCGCCGTCCCCCGATCCGCAGCAGTCCACGCCGACCCATCATCCTCACCATCCCTAGCCTTACTCCCCGACCGATCATGTCTCGAAGAAGAAGAAGTTCTTGAGCTTCTTCTTCTTCGTCTTGCTCCCCGCCGTCTTCTCCGGCGTGTTCACCGTCGCACTGTCGAACGAGGACGTGTTCCGTTCTCGCTGGGCTGGTGAAACGGAGGATGGCGTGGGGGAGACGTGCGGTGCAGGGGATCCAGCATGCGAATCCTGTCCCTGTACGAAGGATCCCAGAGGGAACGACCCCGGCCCCGGCCCCGGCCCCGCCTGTCCCTGCGCCTGTTGCGGCACATACCCACCACCCCACCCCCCAACAAACTCCCTCGGCAACCCAACAACCCCCGGCGCAAGCCTAGCAACCTCACTAGCCGTCCGATCCGCATCCTCCGCCTCCTCCCCGAACGCGCTGAAGAGCGGGTTAAACGACGACGACGAGGTCGGCGGCTGCTGCTGCTGTTGCTGTTGCTGGAAGGTGAACCCGGACGCGGAAGTTGAGATGGGGGGGGAGGTCCGGCTGATGATGCTCGAGGAGCTGAACGACGTTCGGCCTGCCGTTGGTCTCTCGGTGGTGGTGGTATGCTGCTGGTAATGACCGTAGCCCGCAGAAGGGGACACCGATGCGCCCGTCGCACTCGACACAGAACCGCGTTGGGAATGATGCGTATGGTGAGAGGACACGCTGGACGACGAGCCCATGTTCGCAGCTGAGGCCGCCGCTGCGGAGGTGCGCCGGAGAGCGAGCGCGATCTGAGGTTCGCCTGACCATCGTCCCCCACCGCCGCTGCTGATGGTAGGGGGATGCACGACACCCGCCCCACTCTGGACAATCGCGTTTCCCCCGCTACCACCACCACTGCTGCCGATGACAGGGCCCATCACACCCCCAATCCCATTCGAATGCGGATTCGGATTCGAGCCGAGCCCGCTCGAGACGGACGCATGGCCTATACTGCGCTCCCTCCCATTCCCATCCCTACTCGGACTCGAGAGCCCACCACCACCAGCGGAAGACACGGCTGGAGCATTGTGGTTATACGACAGCCCCGCGAAGAGCGGATGGACCGATCCGACGAACGTGGGTGGTGCGCCTTCTTGCGTCGTGGGCCCCCCCGCAGGCGCAATCGTACTTGCGGTTGAGCTTTCATCCGACGGTGGGATACCCTCAGACGGACCAGACGCGACGGAACCTAAGCCTGAGGTCGGACTGGTTCGCAGCGCACCCGCACCCGCATCGGCATTGGCGACACTGTGTACGCAGGACGTCCCATCTTCATGCGACGTCTTCCCGTCCTCATGTGAGAACGACTGCCCGCCCATCTTCCCATCCGCATCCGCATTCCCATTCCCATTCCCACCCACGAATGGCTGACGCTCCGTGTATGAAGGCGGATCAGCCGAGGAGACTCCACCCTCCTGCGCCTCCTCCTCCTCCTCCTCCTGCGTCCGACCCGTCCCCGCACTCAACCCGCGCCGCATCTCCCCAACCTCAGCGCCAGCCTCAGAGTCGACGAAGGACTCCACGTCCGTAGGCGCGTCGATCTGGGATGGCGAGAGTAGCTGATGATGCTCGTCGATCGGCGTAGGGACCTCCGTGCTCAGACGTAGGTTTGCTTCCCCTGCTTTTCCTGCTGATGGTGTAAGGGCCGGCGCGCCTTGAACGGCGGTGGGTACGGACAAGGAGGAACTATCATCGGACGTCGGCACTTCCGGCGCAGAAAGGGCGGCCGGGTGTCCGGGCCGGTTGGGGTTCATTGGTGTACTCCCCGCTGGCGGTGGGCCGGGTGGGACGGGGAGAGGGCGGGGGATCGTGGTCGCGTGCGCGTGCGCGTGCGCGTCGGTGTGCGCTGCCGCAGATCCATTAGCAGACCTCTCCGGGCCCCCACTGTCGTCCCCTTCCGCACTCGGGGCCGCGAGAGCGTGATAAGAAAGCCGCGCGTCATCCCGGCTGTCCTCAGTCCGAGCCGAGGGAGGGAGCGAACCTACTACCGACTCGGGAACATCGATTCCATACCGCCCACCCGCTCCTCCACGCGCCCCCTCCTCCCCCGCGCCGAATTCCCCAAGGTGCGCCGCGATCTGGACAGGCGGCAGACTCATCGTCTGTGCGCCTTCTTCCCCTTCTGCCTCCTCGATTTCGGCGTCGTTGAACGCAGCGGCGGTTTGGGCGAGACCGGCTAGGGAGGAGGAGATTGATGATAGTGAGGATGAATGGGCGTGAGGATGGGAGGTGGAAGGAGGGCCTGGCTTGGATGGATCTGTCGGTTTTCTCCAGAAGGAATCTTCTTCGTCCGGCTGCTGAGAGCGTGCCTCCAATCTCGAATCAACAGAAGGATCATCCCCCGCCCCTTTGACCTGTTCTTCTTCCTCCTCGTCCTCTTCGACAAGAACAGCAGGATCAGGAGCAGGAGCCTGCTGTCTGCGCTCGGACCGACTGCGAACTTCGTCTGCGATGGCTCTTGCTAGGTCTTCATCTTGGGCGATTTCGGACCTGAGTTCGTGTGAGCCGCGACTTGCGCGGAGTCCGAGACCGAGGGCGTAATCCTCCTCTTTGCCTTTACCCTCTGCCTTTCCCTCTTCCTGTCCCTGTTCCCCGGTGACACTACTACTGCGCCCAGTCACATCGCCCTTCGCACGCGCGTGACTACTAGACCCCGCACCTGCACCGCTGCCACCAGCAGGCTGTCTCCACATACTAGCCTCCTGCGACTCTACGATACGCTGCTGCTCGACCAACTCCGCGGCGCGGCGACTGCGCTCGAGAATACTGGCTTCCCACGCCTGCTGCTCGTCCCTCTTCTTCCTGTCCTCTTCCTCGGCGCGTGCACTTTCTTCGAGGACGCGTGCGAGGAGCTCTTCGTCGGTGAGTGCGGGTGCGGGTGCGGTGCTGCTGGATGCGGATGAGGATGCGAGCCAGTTCTTCCTTCGTTCTTCCTCGCGTGCGGACTCTTCTATTGCGCGTCGGAGGAGCTCTTCTTCGTCGTCGTTGTGAGGCCTCTCTGGCTGTTGCTGTGAGAGACGGATGGCGTTCTGTAGTTCGTCGCGCTCGCGTTGTTCATCTGCCTGTCGTTGCTGTGCGTCTGTGGTGAGGGAAGCGTTGATGGCGGCTTGGTACTCTGCGCGACATGCGGGACAGTCGTCGAAGGAGTGTGGTTGGTCTATTGTTGTTGTTGTTGCTGCTGTGGTTGTTGCTTGAGTGTGTGTGGGTGGTGATTGTGGCTGTGGCTGTGGCTGTGGTGTTTGGAGTGGGAAGAGGGTGCTGAAGCGTGGAGGGTGTGCTGTGGGTGCTGGAGTGGGGATGTATGATGCCGGGGTGAGTGTGCTGATGTGGAGCGGCAGTCGTGGTGCTGAGGCTGATGATGGGCGGGAGTGATCCATGGCTGGCTGTGTGCTACTGCTGGTTGTGGTCAGTGCATTGAATGAATGTGGCAGACGGGAGGCAGGAGCAGGAGCAGGCGCAGGCGCTGATCGGAGGAGAGAGGGATGGATGAGCGATGGTCCTGCCAGACTGACTGTTAATATGGCCACTCACCCAGACAGATAGATAGATATCGATAGCGAGTCAGTGCTGAGTGCTGAGTACTGAGTGTGTCGAGGATGCGAGGCTGATGAATTGGCGAAGCGATGGGTCGCGCCTTGGCTGCTCTGCTCGCACTCCGCAGTCAGCTCACCCGGAATGGGACGTGGTCCGCACGCCCGGTTTGACACTCTGACAACAACGCTTGGGGCTTCGATCCATCTGATATCTGATACCTGCCTGAACCTGAGCTATGCTGTACAAGGAAGCCGAGTGAATGAGTAATGAGTAGTGCCTCGGTCAGTCAGTGCGTCGTGGACACTGGAGAGCATGTGAAAGTGACAGACAGTTCGCACAACATTCATCACATCATCATCCATAAGTACTCCCACCAACATCACTCTAACACTCACTCACTCACTCACTCACTCACTCACTCACTCACTCACTCACTCTACTGCCACCCACCCGCCGCCCCCACCACTGCCCAGCATGAGCGCAAACGGCGAGACTCAGCCGCCCAATGCAACCGCAGATCAGCTCCCAGGAAACAGCTCAGCCCACAAGCACAAAGACCGACAGCGCGCAGGAACAGCTGCTGTAGAAAAAGCAGCCAATGCCACCTCAGCATCCACCACACAACCTGTCCCCGGCCCACCCTCCACCAAGGACAGCAACAAGCACGGCACAGCACCCGCACCAGCACCCGCACCCGCATCAAACACCCTCACAAACATCCTCGGACACTACGCATCCACCGCACGCCCATCCACAGCACGCATCGACCCAGCCGCACAGCCAAACTCATCCCCCATCGCACTCACCATCGGCAACCTCTGGCGATACATCCCCCTCGTCGCATCCGCTGCGTCCTCCATCACCTCCGCCATCGCATCACACGCCATCTACGGCCCACCGAAGAAGTCATGGGGCGTCGAGATGACCATCTTCACCCGCATCATGCGCGACTGCGGCACACGGTCCGAATTCGCCACCATCTCAGGTCTCCAGCAGTTCTTCGATCTCGGCTCCTTGCTCCCCGTTCCTAAGGATGGCCTCATCACCCCCGTCACATTCCGGGTCAAAACTCGCAATCTCCGCGGTTTCCTCAAAGACCCCGATGCCGCTGAGGATGGCAAACGCGAGTTGACCGGCGAGTGGGTCGTCACCAAGTCCACCTGGAAACGCCTCCAGTCCGAGTGGCGCACCAAGACCGGCGCAACAGCCACAGCCACAGCAGGCGCAGGTGTCGAGAAGTCCAACTCCACCTCCAGCGTAACTACCTCCTCATCCGAGCAGCGCAGTCACAGTGTGCCCCCATCCTCCCAACCAAAACAAGCCAATGGGAAACCAACCACGGCCGCTGTGAACGGCACACCACCAAGCACCAACACCAACACCTCCCCTCCTCAAAAAAGCACCTCCCCCACAGGAACAGCAGCACCGAACGGCACCGCCCCCAACGTCGACTTCAAACGCTCCGACTCCACCCGCGGCACCGGCACCGGCACCAACGCAAACGCCCCACGCCGCGAACGCATCATCTACTACATCCACGGCGGCGCCTACTTCGTAATGTCAGCAGCAACCCACAGACCCCTAACAATCTCCCTCTCCAAATACGCAGAATGCAGAGTATTCGCCATCAACTACCGGTTGGCACCCGACACCAAGTTCCCGGGTGCGCTGCACGATTGCGTGGCTGCTTGGTTCAGGCTTGTGGATGATTTGGGCATTCCGCCGAGGAATATCGTGTTGGGCGCTGATTCGGCTGGGGGTGGGTTGGCCTTGGCGCTGTTGTGTTATTTGAGGGATGAGAAGTACGAGTTGCCTGCGGGGGCCATGCTCTTTAGTGTGAGTGTCATCCCCCACTCCTTCTCACCGAAAAGCTACGCGTTCTACCGTACCCGGGGACTGATTATCCTTTCTCTACTCCCTGAAATCACAGCCCTGGGTTGACTTGACGCTCTCGTGCGACTCCTGGGATACCAATTCCAAATACGACTACCTCCCCATGCCACCCAGCGGGAACCATATGAATCCGGTGCACGCCTATCTCGGCGACGATATCGAACAGTACCTCACACACCCTTACGTGAGCCGTGAGTACCGCTATTTCTTCTGCTTTTGTTAGACGCGTTCCTCGACTGACTCTCCCTCTCTATCCCCCCCTTCGACACAAACAGCCCTCTTCGCAGACATGCACGGCCTACCCCCCCTCCTAATCCAATGCGGCGACGCCGAAGTCCTCCGCGACGAAGGCACCTTACTCGCGCACAAAGCCTCCCTGGCCGGCGTCAGCGTCCGCCACGAGCTCTACGAAGACTGCGTGCACGTCTTCCAGGCGTTCCTCTTCCTGGACGCCAGTCGGAAGGCGTTGCAGAGTGCGAGACATTTCATGCGGACTGCGTTGGATCGGCCCAGTGCGAGTGGGAGCTCGAGGAGGATGAGTCGGAGCGTGAGGGCGAAGAAGGTTGGTGCGGGTGGTGGGGGAGGGGAGGGGGAGGGGAAGAAGGAAGGCGGTGGGGAGGGGGTGGAGGGGAGGAAGATGTCTTCTTCTTCCTCCTCTGCTACAGCAACAGCCTCCGATCCGAGAAGGAAACTCCTCGCCGAAGAAGCAGCCGCCGCCGGATCCACAACCGGCGGGGACGACACAGGCACCGAAACCGAGGGCGAAGACGGGAAAGAGGCCCGCGCCACCAAGGCTGCTGCGGCACGGTTGGACGCGGCGACGCGTGATCGGATGGACGCGGAGATGAGGAGTGGGATGGGGAATGTAAGGGGCCAGCGGGTCGAGCCTAGTACGGGCGAGAGGGAGCGGAGACATCATCATCATCATCATCATCATGGAGCGAGTCGGAAGGTGGGCGGCGGGGAGGATGGGAAGGTCACGTCTTCCAGTTTCAGTTCCAGTTCCGCTGCAGGCGCGGGTTCGGGTGCGGGTGCGAGTGCGGCGGAACGCTCCTCCTCCGTCGGGGGGAAGAAGCAGGGCAAGTCTGTCCTCATCGACTCCGACTCCTCCTCTGATTCGGATGAGGAAGTGGAGGATGAGGACGAGGATGAGGAGTTCGCGTATGCGCGGACGAAGAAGGGGAGTGCGACGGGGAATCTGTCGAGTAGCGCTGCGGCGGCTTTCAAGGCGATGCATCAGCGTCGGACGCCTTCTTCGAGCTCGCTTTCGGCCGCTGCTGGTGCTGGTGCTACCACCACCACCACCACTTCGTCTTCGGCAGCGGAGTCTACGACGGGTCCGACGAAGAAAGACAGTGCAGATGATGCGGAACTTTGGGCTACGACGTTCCACCCGCCGAAGTCGGTCCTCACACCCCGGATGCGACAGAGTTCCCTCGTCGGACTGTCGACGGACGTCGGCGCTTCCTTACCTCCCCCAGCCATGTCCGCCTCGTCCGCTTCCTCCTCTACGACGACGACTGGCGAGTCGAGTGCGTCGCTCCCTCCCCCCGGCGCCGGCGCCGCCGGGGCCGCTGAGGGATCGTCAAATGAGAGTCCTAGTGCGAGTGCGAGTGCGAGTGCGAGTGGGAGCCTCAAGCGCCCGACGGCCCCTCATTTGCTCAAGAGGGATAAGAGCAGTGCGGCGATTAGCTCGCTTATGGAGAGTTATGCTGCGAATCCGGGGGTGTTGCGGACGAATGTGTGGACTCCTTCTGGGGAGGGGGGTGCTGATTCCGGCGGTGGGGCGGGGGGTGGGAAGGGTGGAGAGTAATAAAGGGGGCCATTGAAGGCTTCACGAATTTCGGCTTCACGAATTTCAAGGACTTCAAGTGGCGCGCGATGGTTCTCCCTTTCCTTTTTCTTATGCCGTCTTTCTTTTATTTTCCAAGGCACTTCTTAACCACGTTTCTGGTTACTTACCCCATCCATACGTTCTCTTTTCGCTATGGCTTCTCACGTTTTACTGTGTCTTTCCGGAAATCTCTGCATATCACGGTTGTCGTCTTTGTTTTTTCCCCTCTCCTCTCTTTGCGTTACCTTCCACCTTGCACCTTGGCCTTCGTTGTTTTGGGCATCTGGACGTTCTTCATCTTTTTTGCTTTTGTGGATCCCGTCTCTTCTTGCTGACTCTCCCTCCCCCCTACTGATGCCCTTATATCAATCATGTCTGTTTTCCTCAACTTGCAGAAGCAGCCCAGCAGGAGCAGGTCAGGAACTCAAGGTCGTTGATGTGATGATCGGATCGGATGCCAAACCGCCCATCAGCCATCGTACCAGCCTCAAATCACACCCTTTCCGGGCGTTGCCCTGAGCCAAGCTCACTGCCACAGGCATCTCGATCAAGGCCGCCGGATCAGACATCAACGTATCTCGGCAGTCGGCAGTCGGTGTGTAAATTGTACATAAGTACTTGTAGCGAGGTGCTGCTTCTGCTATATCTTATGGGGCATTCCAACGAGATGAAGTCGACGAAGTGACATGGGACCCCCCCAGTCCCGCTAGGTGAAGAGATACCCGAAGGCCCAGACTCCGGCTCGTTCCCGCTGAGTTGCTGATGTTGCTGACGTCGGGGTAATATAAAACCCGCCACTGACCTTTTTCCTTCCCTTTCCTTCTCTCTACCCATCCCATCCCATCCCATCCCATCCCATCCCATCCCATCGCCCATCAAACCCTCTAATACCCCATGAAGTCGATCAACCTCCTCCTCGTCCTCCTCCTCGGAGTCGCGGCCGTCTCCGCCGCCCCCGCACCGTTCACCACCGTGGACAAACCCGACACGTTCACGAACGACGTCCCCGAGGCTCGCCGTATCCGTCGTCCCCAGCCTCCGGGTCCGCCTAGTGAAGGCAATGGTGGGCAGGGAGGTGATCTGTCTCCTGGACATCCGCCCAAGCGCGAGGACAACGAGCTGGAGGCTCGCCACTTCCTTCGTCCTCATTTCCCCGTTCCGCCTACGGGGGGCAAACGTGGAGAGGAAAGTGATCCGGATGCACCTAATCCGGGCGGTCGGGTCACAGGCGCTTAGAGCACATCCGACCATTCGCCTTGGAACCCATCCCTCGTCGTTCCGCCTTCCTACGCTCATATGTAAGTGGTCGATCCTGTCCTTGGAAGCATCGAGTACTTATATGTCTGCTGACGCTCCAGTGATCTCTTTTGCATTCAGGCGACCTACATATGTGAAGAATCACCTCACCGAAATTCGATCGTCAAAACGTCCCTTCACACCTTTGTCCCCTTCCTCTCCGTAATGATCACACGAGTTTTTTTTCAGACCTCCAGCTTGAGCTCCGTGGTCAGCTCGACACAGACTGCCGCCTCTCGCAGTTCCAGGCGCAAACGTTCCCAACCGTGCACATCGTTCGCAAAGAAACGTTACAGACCTTCTCTCCGCATGGTCGGCTGGAGCTCGGCTTCATCGCTTCATCCAGGACTCTGGCTGCTCGAGGATTGTGACATGGCTTGCTGGAGATTTGCATACGTAGTTAAGGGCGTAGCGACGCGTTGCAGCCTGTACATAAGAGGACGCCGTCGGGTCTTGGATTGTGTCCATGACAGATTTTGTGCGCTGTACAGCGCACAGTGGAACAAACAAACGAACGAAAGAACAAACCAACAAACGACGCAACGACGTTTTTTTCCCTTAGATTCATACACTGTCCGGAGCCCCGAGACCTACGGCCTACTGTATGTACATAGTGGTCTATCTAGATTACGGATACAGGATAAAAGTTTTGGGAGATAGGGGAATCGAGCCGCATCGCGGCGTGGTGATGGTACTTTACTGAGTGGGTGCCGACTGCCGATGCTGTCCAGCCCAGTGTCAGAGATGCTGCGACCCTGCTGGTCGTGGCCACAATTCCGTAGGACCTACATACGAACATTGCACATGGATCTACCGCAACATATCTTCATCAACGCAACCTTTACTCGTCGCCTTCCGCAGATCGCACCAATTAATGGTCATGGTGATGTTGACTGCAACGCATGACCCGGGACAATCAGTAGACCAGCCTTCACTCTACACTGTATTGCGCGTTGTGGATTGTGGACCGGGAGCTTGACCTCGAGCTGTGGTACAAGATAGAGAGCTGGAGTGATACGTGCGGTGGAACATCGCTGTGGCAGCACGACATCAGGGTTTATGGATTTGCTTCTCATAATCATGCAAAGCCTTCTCGTAGCCGGCAATAGAGAAGGGCAAAGTCATCGCACCGATGGCGCCCGAACCAATCTCCAAAACTTTGGAAACTTCGTCGATCGAGGATCTGGCTCGAACTCCTTGATCGGCTGGAACCAGGACAGCGTTGAGCTCTCCCTTCTGACATGGACAATCAGGGCACAGAAGGAGAAGGGGGGGGGGGTTCAGCCTCATGCGCCAGTGTCGCGAACCGAACAGAAAAAAGGACGTACCGAGCCGACGATCCTCACAAGCACTACGTTATTGAGCGGGGTAGAGTGTGTCGAGGAGTCTTGATGCAAAGATCTCTTGATTTGGGGCTTCGGCAGCAATTCGGCGTTGGCAAAGGCATACGGCACTCCTATACGGACATCAGCGCAGTCCATGCTGTCAGGGCCATATTGATGTTTGCAGTTTTCGTGCTGGCCGCGGCAGCGGCTGCCTCCTCAGCGACCACGTTGCGAGCGACCGTGCTGGCAGCTGCCTCCTCTGGTTTTTGATACAGGCCTCGAGTTCTATGAATGAGAACGTCTGCACCAGGATCGTTGGTGTCCCGCCGTTTGAAGCCGTAGTTCATTCCGTAACGATGACCGATCATTCCCAAGCCAGCGACTTCGGCGGTGAGAAAAACCCCGGCTAAGGTGAGGCGAACTGTGTCATAGTCCTGGGGGAGAAACATGCCACAGTATGAAAGAGAGAAAGTGAACGTCAGTAGCTCGGTACAACTTCAACGGCGATGATCGAATACATACGCGTGGTTCCAGAATTTTCGTCTGGGGCCGAGCAGACTGCTCAACGACGGGGGTGAATTCCTAAGTCGAGCCAGATAAAAGTCTTAGTAGCCTTCCTCGAAGCATGGAAAGAGAATCACTCACAGGTTGAGAGGAGTCAGCGTTCCAGCCAGAGGGCTTGGAGGCGGAGCATCGACGGGCGACGAAGAAGGCGAGGGTGAGGAAAGCAATTACTGTGGGACGCTTAGGGAGGAAATCTTGCGGTTCGTAAAGCGTGAAGGAGCGATAGAGAAATGATGTGAATGTGTAGACCAGCTACTGAAGAAGGATAGATGAAGACAGGAGAGGAGACCAACAAGGCCCTCACGAATTGCATCCTGTGTCGTCTTTATATTGCAATCTCGCCAACGGGTGGCGACGTGCGACGTGCTTGGTCGCCGAATAAAAATTTATGGACGCTCGCTCAGAATGATCCGAAGTACGAATATGTAAAGAGGTAGCTCCCCGCATCCGGGCACTACTATCATCGCATCATCCTTTGCCTGCTTTGCTGGATATGAGATGCGTTGGATCGTCAAGCTCATATGTCGTGAAAGGTTGATTGCATGTGGTGGTAGGATGGAAGATACAACTTATATGTCGTCGGAAGCAGATGAGCTTTACTTATCGTCTCCTCGGTCTTTTCTGTTTACATGTGGTCATGTGGTATATCCATCTACATACAATGTATGTACGCAGCACGGCCCTTCCACAGCTTCGCTGGCACGTACATATGTATATCTGTGAGCTGGCAAATCCTTTCTTGAACGCCTGACCGATCAGAAGCCGCAGAACCCCTGATTACCGGTCCACACAATGACAATTGACAGCCCTGGCAGTGCAGAGAACTTCTCATCTCCGAGCTCGGATGTTCCATGCGATTGGCCGAGGCGACTTCTTCGGACGTTCTGCCGTATCACTTTTCAGCCGGATCTCAACTCTTGATCCATCATCATCGCATCATCTTAGCTTGGGACCTAGCAGTGCGCGCTGGAAATGGAGGTTCGGGGCGCGGAGAGCGGCACACCGCTTCGCTTGCGTCCTTCCCAAATGAGCGCGTGACGGTAGCCGATCTAGGTCACCGGCTGGACGGTATGTATGTATGTCGTGATGTGTGCGGAATCGTCGCTACCTTGATAAGAGACCTCGCTGAAATCGTCCCTCCCCCCTTCCTGTCCGTCTCCATCTCTCTGACTTGTTCTTCTTCTCCTTCTCTGCGTAGCTGGTCTACGACATTCTCTCCCACATTCTCTCTCACATTTTCTCCCACATCACCCTCCTATCCCTTCTATGTATTAAACTCTTCCACTCCCACACCTCATCAACTTCACCTCCCATCCTCCGGCTTGATGCAGATGAGAAAGCAGAAGGTAGCCTTCCTGGCTGTGCTCATCGCCTTGGTTCTCGCAGTAACGGCAGGCGGCCGTCCTCAACGTATGTCATCCTCGCAGGTGAGTAGTTGCTGATCGACGGGCATGAACATTCGAGTGACTGAAGACCCTACATCTGGACCAGCTCGGAGAATCGTCCGCGCACCAGCCCCTTGCGCAGCACGCTCCCACGCACTTTGATGCGAAGAAGGACACGACCAGCCTCAGCTTGGAAGCCAGGGTACGTCATGGGCTCAAGGTTTGGGAGGGTAGATACGTCTGATACATACTGACATCCTTTATACACAGGCAACCGCGGCTGAACAGTTCAGGTTCGGCACAGCCGTCATATTCCTCGCGACAACTCTCGCCAACGTGAGAGCAGCAGGTCTCGTCTATCAAAACAACTTCGGCCGAGATATAAGCCAGCACGAGGCTCCTGAAAAAAGGGTACGTCGAATATCACCATTCGAAACAATAGCCAACCGAGCTGATCAGCCTCCCCTGCTCGACTCTTCCCACAGGAGAACCCCGAATGGCTGTCATCGGCTCTTTGGGCATTTTCCAGCACCGCCGGGCTTTACATCACCCTCGAAGCGCACGCCAAACTCTTGGCCATGGCCGCCCAGCGTAAACTTAATGGTACGGCCCCCCAGCGTCGCGCCACACACGATCTAAATGCTCGAGTCACCAAAGAAAGTGCCGCTGAGACTTTGGAGCTCAGTGCGGCTATCGTTGGGGTGTTGGGCATACCGTGGGCTATAGCAAATGTCATGCACATAGGAAAGCCTATTACAAAGCCTACAAAACCTCAGTGAAGGCTGGTTGGTGGGAAATATGACGTTACTCGTTGCAATCAGCCATAGTATCTCTTCAGCTTCCATTTCAACATGCGTGCGAAAGTGAACTGCATTCAATCCAGTATTTGCTGATACCATTAGTCCGTCAAGCGCGGAGCTATGGGTGCGCCACGCACTCCTATTCACATGATTCACAGGTCTTTCAATTCTCCGTCTCCTGTCCATAAAGCATTTGGCAGGTCTATCCACACGCCTGCGAGACTTACATAGGATCTGTTCAAAATGAAGCAAGGACGACAATATTTCCGAGGTGTATCTATTCAGCCTACGCTGGGTATATTTCCGAGGAGTATCTGTTCATCCTACGCTACGTTTATGTAGACCTGCTTGTACTTCACCCTGGCTCCTTTCCTCATTTGGCCCACATTCAGCAACTTTATGTGCCAACCTGGCCTTCAGTCGTTCTTACGAGGCAGTCGAAGGATACAAAAGGCTGGGAAGTCGCTCACTCTTTCGAATGGCTTCCATCATTCTTCCAAGGTTCCCCTGCCTTCCGTATCAGTAGCTGGTCTACATCGATTTTCTCACCTCTCTTCTTCGTTCTTCGATCGATCACCCATCGAATCCTCTCAATCTTCCTTCACAACCTCCTCAATGCGGTTCCATCATGTCCTTCTGCTCGCCACCTTTGCCTTTCTCTGTGCTCACGTTAGCACCGCTCCCACACCACTCCCTCAGCAAAGTACGGTCACGGAGCACGCAGCCATTGAGCCAGCTAAGGTGCGTTGACGTGTCAGCTCGAAAACGTTGATGTGCTGATGTATCTCTCTTTTCCATCATTCTTTTCTCCATCATTCAGGACATTTCGAACCGCAATCACGTCGCGACGTGGCCCTCGGAGCACCAGAACGTTGCTCGCAAGCTGGTGAGCAATGTGCGATAATTCATGGTGTCGATCGCAGATGCTCACTTGCCGTGCTATCTCTTCCCAGACACCAATCCAGATGCGACTGATGGGAGGCGGTCTGTGGCTAGCTGCAGAGACGGCCGGCTTTACACTCAACTTGTTGCGCTTCAACAAGAACTACGGTCGCGACTTGGCCAACAACGTTATGGAGGAGCAGCCACGCCCCCGAGATGTCTACAGCACGGTGGGCAGAGCGATGTTTGCAGTCGCCACCGTTATCGGCGCGGTCACCTTGCCGATCGCTTATGCCAACTCGCTACTGCTGCCTTACCCGGAGCATCCTACAACCAAGAGGGACCATGCGCCAACCTTGAAGACGGACGAAGACACTGGCCCTCCTCCTGGGACAGCCTGTCCTCCAGAGCACGACCTTATGGTAAGCTTGCGTTGGGCATTTTTACGTCTCATCACCATAGACAGAGACTATGTACTAAATGTCGTTCGGTCATCGTTCCTAACCCACCTCAGCGCCTTTCCTCGCGAAACAAGGTAGAAGCTGCTGCGCAGGCACTCGGCGTCGGTTCCGTCGCTATCTCTCTCCTAGGGCTTCCCCTTAACATCGCGTTGTACAAGCACATGAGTCCCCAGCACCTGGCATTCACTCTTGGCAGCATCAGCTTCTGATCGTTTCCGATCCCATGTAATGCAACCTTCTGCTGTCATCCTTACTCATCTGTCATAGTCGTGCTATCCTGAGTACTCTTTCAGCTCGAGGCTGGGTTCCTCAGTATGTAGTCAGCATGTCTAAGAACGTGTGGGGGACCAAACCGGTCAAGAGCTCAGCGACACCAAAGCCATGGAAAGAACGATCGCGAAGTCGAACAGAGTTGACTGCTGCATGAGGTGAGCCGTGAGATGCTTGAAGTATGTATGTATCAACAGGTTCCGATCGACAGAGTTCAGCCAGAAACGTTCTCGCAGTAGTCCGGGGCAAATGAAATACATATGAAGGACACTCACGAGGAAACCGAATATGATCTGAAACTCCTTTCCATTTTGAAGGCTGCTCAACGTTGTCCTGAATCCTGTGCGTAGCGATGGACTGCGCCGAGGGCGTATCACAAGCTCCGGCCGCAACATGCCGGCGGATCAAGGCAACGACTCGAGATAGCGGCCATTCGCACTCCGATGGCTGAAGGGACGCATGAAGGGACATATGCGTCCCTGAAGTCTACGCAAACCTCTGCTCGGTCCGGGGCGCATCTTTGCAGCTATGCACATGCGGAAAAAAGAGCGGAGGAGGCTGGAGAGAAGATCTCCGTCAGGTATCATACTCAAGCAACCGGCGGTCAGCCGACGAGCAGAGCAGGGACTTATCGAGTCGCCCCACAGGCCACAACGCATTACGGATGTGTGCAAGTCCATATGGAGCCTGGGGTTCGGTGCTGAGCGCGGCAGAACAGATCTGGCGTGTGCTATGCTGCTATACGGAGCAAGGGGGCTAGACTGCTCCTTCAGATACCCTCGAAGAGCGTTCCGCCTTGCGAGAAGGCTTGCGAGAGATGGCTTCAAGGGTTGGCGCCATTCACATAAAGGTGCGTCTCGTCTCCCTTGCTCAGTCTGCAACTTCACTACCTTGACTCTCCTACTTCTTCTGTAGCTGGTCTACACCTTCGCGCGACCTTCGCACAGTGCCGGCATCCTCAGCCGTCATTCCCCACGTTGTCCGCCTTTCGCTCCAGAACACCATGCGATCTCGCCTGCTTGTCACGGCTTTCATGTTGGCCACCTCCTTCGTTTCTGGCACGAGCAATCACGTTCACCAGGACACCTTCCCCTCCGAGTCTACGGCCGATCCCCCGACTGCGATCAAGGCGCGGGTACGTCGTCTTCTTTTTCAAAGGTAGCCGTAAGAGCGTCGCTGACATCGTGTTGTTCCTTGCCTGTAGGACTGGGCAGACTTGGCCATCGCAGCTACAGGTTTCGCCACATCCCTAGGATTCCTCGGTGTCACTGGCCAATTCTACATGAAGACCTACGGAAAACGAAGCACAGATCAGGAGGACGAACGACACCGTGTCTTTCCTCTGATCTTCAGACTGCCTCAAGCTCCAGCGTCGCTCCCGGAAGTGTCAAAGAGGGTGAGCAAACCTGTCGTCGCGCTTTCCTGGATTCATTTGACGGTCATCTTACCGTCGATCTTCTTCTTCCGTCCCCCCCCCAGGCCGATCCTTACCCCGTCATCCTAGGAGGCCTTTGCATTGTGCTTTCGGGAAGCGGTCTCGCTGCAACCTCGATCGCTCACGTCAAGCTTCTGAACGTCTTTGGATCGAAGAAGACACGCCGAGACATGCCCGACCTTGACAGACGAGTCGACATCGATAAAATCAGTCCGGACACGTTAGCCAAAGGTCTGGAACTCCTTGCCACCTCTGTGTCGATGCTCTCCATTCCTCTGATCTTCGGAAACGTCATGGCCATTGGCAGAAAGCCAGACAATACCACTCAGCATTGATGGTGATGATAGTAGAGCTCTTTTCTTGCCATTTGAGTATAGTGATCATCCCAGTTCAGCGTTCAGTCCCAGAATTCATGTTCAGACTGCATTCTCCCAACAGTCTTCCTGCTTTTCTTCTCCTTTTGCTGGACATGAGTACGCTCAAGGCTATCTCAGGCGCCCATCTGCTACATTTGCAGAATGAGCCTGGCTAAGCCGGCTCGTATCAGCCGCGTTGAGCAGCTTTGGCCTTCAATTTGCCTTTGAACCAACACTCTGTCATCAACTGCACATAAGTACCTGATTCATCGATCGAGAGCGCATAACCTTCAGGCATCGGAGTTATGTACATATGTACTCAATTTTCTGCCAGCTCTCGGCGGCAAAGGGTTTCCTGGCGCGTAACTTGCGATATGGACTCATTGCAGCTGCGATGAACTGGACCAAATAATGAAGTGCTGGGCCGGGGCGTCACTCCAATTCCAGGACTATATGAAGTGCTGCACCGGGGCGTCAGCTCAGCACCTTCCAACTCAAGACCAAATGAAGTGCTGCACCGGGGCGTCAGCTCAGCACCTTCCAACTCAAAGACCAAATGCAGTGCTACGTCGGGGCGTCAGCTCTTCAGCTCAAGACCTTGAAATGTTTTTGCGCAAAGGCCGGAGAACCATCGAAGAGTACACATAAAAGGCCAGGATGGGAGTATGGGACCTTTCCTCTACGCCTATACGTGACTCGTCCCTTCTACTCCCCTTCTATTTGCCTCTCATTCAGCTTCCCACACCGCTTCTACCATCGACTATGAAAGCAAGTCTTTTCGTTCTCGTTCTCATGAATCTCTCAACCCTTTCGTTCACCATTGCCGCCGTGAGTCCATATACTGTATCATGACCTTAATGTCTTGCTCTGTGCGTACTGACCTCTGATGAACTTACGACAGCCTGTACCCAAGGCTGAAGGACCTGGTGCAGAGTATCGACGGAAGGATGACCATCGTCCTCAACTCTTCGCCCTCCCTGTCACCAGCGACGAGCCACACCCTCATATGGCCATGACCGGCCCCACGACCTCGAGCTCTGCTGCGCGTGGGCTGATCAAACGGGTTGATGCTGAAGTATTATTGGCGCATAAAATAGCACTGGGAGGCACAGCGATCTTCGCCTCCGGGGCCATTCTCGGCATCTTTTACTTGAGGAAAAAATTCAAACTCGACAAAGAGGACGACGAACACCACAAGAGGCAAGAAATCGACTGGACAGGTCGTTTGGGTGGATCAAGGGCACAGATGCTGGAGCAGCAACTCCCAAGCAAATCGCAACCATCAACAGCTGCCAGGAGGGTCTGACCACTCACGATTCGTCTCCTTCTGCATTCTTGCCGCTTTCTGCAATGTTTCCTCCGCTGCTCAGCAGGGCTTCGACCTTCAAGCTGTGCGTTGCGCAGTGCGCTAGGCACGATGTATGCATCGAATCCTTTCAATCTTCTATTCACAACCTCATCAATGTGCTTCCACCCTGTCCTTCTGCTCGCCACATTTGGGTCTGCAATGCACCATTGAACCCCCGCCTCACTCTGTGGTCACGTTAGCACCGCTCCCACTCCACTTCCTCAGCAAAGTACAGTCACGAAGCACGGAGCACGCAGCTGCTGAGCCAGCCAAGGTACATTGACTTGTCAGCTCGAAAACGTTGATGTGCTGATGTATCTCTCTTTTCCATCATTCTTTTCTCCATCATTCAGGACATTTCGAACCGCAATCACGTCGCTACGTGGCCCTCGGAGCACCAGAACGTTGCTCGCAAGCTGGTGAGCAATGTGCGATAATTCATGGTGTCGATCGCAGATGCTCACTTGCCGTGCTATCTCTTCCCAGACACCAATCCAGATGCGACTGATGGGAGGCGGTCTGTGGCTAGCTGCAGAGACGGCCGGCTTTACACTCAACTTGTTGCGCTTCAACAAGAACTACGGTCGCGACTTGGCCAACAACGTTATGGAGGAGCAGCCACGCCCCCGAGATGTCTACAGCACGGTGGGCAGAGCGATGTTTGCAGTCGCCACCGTTATCGGCGCGGTCACCTTGCCGATCGCTTATGCCAACTCGCTACTGCTGCCTTACCCGGAGCATCCTACAACCAAGAGGGACCATGCGCCAACCTTGAAGACGGACGAAGACACTGGCCCTCCTCCTGGGACAGCCTGTCCTCCAGAGCACGACCTTATGGTAAGCTTGCGTTGGGCATTTTTACGTCTCATCACCATAGACAGAGACTATGTACTAAATGTCGTTCGGTCATCGTTCCTAACCCACCTCAGCGCCTTTCCTCGCGAAACAAGGTAGAAGCTGCTGCGCAGGCACTCGGCGTCGGTTCCGTCGCTATCTCTCTCCTAGGGCTTCCCCTTAACATCGCGTTGTACAAGCACATGAGTCCCCAGCACCTGGCATTCACTCTTGGCAGCATCAGCTTCTGATCGTTTCCGATCCCATGTAATGCAACCTTCTGCTGTCATCCTTACTCATCTGTCATAGTCGTGCTATCCTGAGTACTCTTTCAGCTCGAGGCTGGGTTCCTCAGTATGTAGTCAGCATGTCTAAGAACGTGTGGGGGACCAAACCGGTCAAGAGCTCAGCGACACCAAAGCCATGGAAAGAACGATCGCGAAGTCGAACAGAGTTGACTGCTGCATGAGGTGAGCCGTGAGATGCTTGAAGTATGTATGTATCAACAGGTTCCGATCGACAGAGTTCAGCCAGAAACGTTCTCGCAGTAGTCCGGGGCAAATGAAATACATATGAAGGACACTCACGAGGAAACCGAATATGATCTGAAACTCCTTTCCATTTTGAAGGCTGCTCAACGTTGTCCTGAATCCTGTGCGTAGCGATGGACTGCGCCGAGGGCGTATCACAAGCTCCGGCCGCAACATGCCGGCGGATCAAGGCAACGACTCGAGATAGCGGCCATTCGCACTCCGATGGCTGAAGGGACGCATGAAGGGACATATGCGTCCCTGAAGTCTACGCAAACCTCTGCTCGGTCCGGGGCGCATCTTTGCAGCTATGCACATGCGGAAAAAAGAGCGGAGGAGGCTGGAGAGAAGATCTCCGTCAGATATCATACTCAAGCAACCCGCGGTCAGCCGACGAGCAGGGCAGGGACTTATCGAGTCGCCCCACAGGCCACAACGCATTACGGAAGTGTGCAAGTCCATATGGGGCTTGGGGTTCGGTGCTGAGCGCGGCAGAACAGATCTGGCGTACGCTATGCTGCTATACGGAGCAAGGGGACTAGACGGCTCCTTCAGATACCCTCGAAGAGCCTTTCGCCTTGCGGGAAGGCTTCCGAGAAGGCTTCAAGGGTCGGCGCCATTAACATAAAGGTGCGTCTCGTCCTTGCTCAGTCTGTAACTTCACTACCTTCACTCTCCCTCCTACTTCTTTTGTAGCTGGTCTACACCTTCGGGCGACCTTCTCACAGTGCCAGCATCCTCAGCCGTCATTCCCCGCTTTGTCTGCCTTTCGCTCCAGAACACCATGCGATCTCGCCTGCTTGTCACGGCTTTCATGTTGGCCACCTCCTTCGTTTCTGGCACGAGCAATCACGTTCACCAGGACACCTTCCCCTCCGAGTCTACGGCCGATCCCCCGACTGCGATCAAGGCGCGGGTACGTCGTCTTCTTTTTCAAAGGTAGCCGTAAGAGCGTCGCTGACATCGTGTTGTTCCTTGCCTGTAGGACTGGGCAGACTTGGCCATCGCAGCTACAGGTTTCGCCACATCCCTAGGATTCCTCGGTGTCACTGGCCAATTCTACATGAAGACCTACGGAAAACGAAGCACAGATCAGGAGGACGAACGACACCGTGTCTTTCCTCTGATCTTCAGACTGCCTCAAGCTCCAGCGTCGCTCCCGGAAGTGTCAAAGAGGGTGAGCAAACCTGTCGTCGCGCTTTCCTGGATTCATTTGACGGTCATCTTACCGTCGATCTTCTTCTTCCGTCCCCCAGGCCGATCCTTACCCCGTCATCCTAGGAGGCCTTTGCATTGTGCTTTCGGGAAGCGGTCTCGCTGCAACCTCGATCGCTCACGTCAAGCTTCTGAACGTCTTTGGATCGAAGAAGACACGCCGAGACATGCCCGACCTTGACAGACGAGTCGACATCGATAAAATCAGTCCGGACACGTTAGCCAAAGGTCTGGAACTCCTTGCCACCTCTGTGTCGATGCTCTCCATTCCTCTGATCTTCGGAAACGTCATGGCCATTGGCAGAAAGCCAGACAATACCACTCAGCATTGATGGTGATGATAGTGGAGCTCTTTTCTTGCCATTTGAGTATAGTGATCATTCCAGTTCAGCGTTCAGTTATTCAGTCCCAGAATTCATGGTCAGACTGCATTCTCCCAACAGTCTTCCTGCTTTTCTTCTCCTTTTGCTGGACATGAGTACGCTCAAGGCTATCTCAGCCGCCCATCTGCTACATTTGCAGAATGAGCCTGGCTAAGCCGGCTCGTATCAGCCGCGTTGAGCAGCTTTGGCCTTCAATTTGCCTTTGAACCAACACTCTGTCATCAACTGCACATAAGTACCTGATTCATCGATCGAGAGCGCATAACCTTCAGGCATCGGAGTTATGTACATATGTACTCAATTTTCTGCCAGCTCTCGGCGGCAAAGGGTTTCCTGGCGCGTAACTTGCGATATGGACTCATTGCACAGCCCCGGTTAACCCAAATCAATCCCACTTTGGGTTCCGAGAATATGGGCAGACTGATATGAGACCAAACCCGAAGAGCCTTGAGTTGAGGCCTCCCACCCAAATGGGACAACCCTATCCTCATGTCACGCCGACAAGGCCAATCACAACATCCACTATCCATTTCCATGCCTCTCCGCTGCTCTTCCCTCGATACCATCCTATACACAATACTCGTACAGTCGTACACAGGGCATAAGTCTTTAAGGTAGTGCTGAGGTTGCTTTGGATGCTGTTTGCACCTGTTTGGGGATGTTTCTGACTATAAACTGACTTGCAAAAGAGCACCGACACTGACATTACCTCCCATTCCACAATGACTCTGACCCACTCTGTTTCTTCTCCCGCCCATTTCGTCAATACTGAGTTACTGACTAGTACTTCTCAATAGCAGGAGTATTGTCTGAGGTACTGTGCTAATTTTGAAGTCGTTCCAATCATATCTCGTCGATCTGTGGGCGAGCGAAATTTGCATGGCACAGTGATGCTCACACTTTCGATCCCATCCATCTCAATTGCGCATCCTCTCTTCTTTTTGATGACCTCTTACTCCTACCACATGTCTTTAGCCTACACTTCTTTGAAATGCAGCACTTTTCCCTCCTCTCGGAGCGACCTGAACGCGTCTGCTACCCTTCCCGGCTCGAAAAAGCGCTCTTCGCCTCTGTCGCCTGTCTGCTTTTTTTGGCTCCCATACCGGCGAAAAAGGTATGTACAGCTTTGAAACTTCTTTCCAAGCACCCTTATGTATTGACACACCATTACAACCCTCCCTCGTCTCCTTCCAGGGCCTGGTTGGGTTCATGCAACGGTAAGTGTCCTCGGTTTTCAAGGTTCATGGTGAGTACACACTATCTCCCTTTCTTACCGCTCACGACATTCAAACACATTTCCGACAGCGTTTCCTGACTCTACAGTCTACCACGGCTCTTTAGAGGTCTCGTCTGCTTTGCTGTGACTCTCTGCCGCTCCATACCATATGCCATTCTGTTTCTGTAACATGCTTTACAATACATATCTTATTTTCCTTACCACACTCCATTAACTGATCCAAATTTCAAGCTGAAGGGCTCTATGAGCTCGCAATCGACATACCTTTCGATCGCACCAATGTTTGTTTTGAGGATTTGGAAGATAAAATGTGAGGTGAACTTTCTGTACCAAGAAGTGCCTAGATGTACACATCGTGGACTTGTCTGAAATCAAGGGTTCCAGCAAACGACCACACAACCATTCAAAAAAAAATTCAATACAAAAATAGTATCCACTTGCAGCTATCTTTCCAAGGCCCCTCCCCTCCAAGTTTGAGAGCGTTCTGAGAAGTATTGGCTGTACAGGGTAAGAAACAGAGGTTCTCAGTGTTAACCGATTCGTGACTTACATTGTTGATAGCAAACACTGACAATCAACACCTCGCAAGGTCGCATCGGAGAAGGGTTCAAGGCCTACCAAAGCGTTCCTTGTGCTCATAGCTACATATAGAGCCATCAGTGGCAACTTTCTGATTGTGAAGTCTGGTCATTACTGATGTTGGAGCAGTAAGGTGTCTAGGGCCCATACGAAATCCAACGTTGACATGAAGCGCGCATCGTTTCCGACACGATTCTAACTACCACAGAACACCATGACTACAGATGAAAGGGTACTGTACTGCGAGTCTATGGACGCTATATGATCAGGATTTGAAGCTGATATGATCGAGAACGAGGTGCTTTACTGATGGAGTGGGAAATATGGGACTGTCAAAGGTGCCATATTGGAATACCTACCCTCGATACTGTCAAAGATGTTGGATCTCAACCTGGAAACGCTGGAAGAAACGAGTGTATCAATACGAGTCAGGAAAGCATGTTAGTAGCTGGTAAGAAGCAGAACTGAGTGTTTGAGCGGTCCAGAAGCAGATTGAGATTGGGGGGTTATCTGGAAGTCAAAAATGAGTACACATGGCTCTCGCCAGCCTCAACGGAGCAACGAACCAGACCGTTGCTCAAGATCCTGGCTCGCATAGCTACGTTGCTACTTCCATTCAGGTTTGAGTGTCCTGGAGAGAAGATTGACCAGATGCCAACCTGAATCGAAAAAGGAACAGAGAGCAAAAAGAGGAAAGGGAAAGATCGATTGCTCGTGGTGCACTGTAAAAACATGGGAGAGTGGGGAGAGCAGCGGAAGACGATGTAAAAAGGGTAAGATGTATAGCTGCAGACCGAAAAACAAAAGTCAATTACAAAGGAGAACGGTCAGATGCAGAGGCAAAGGTGAATGGAAGGTTAGCCTGCATTCTCTGTGTTTCTTTTGATCGCTCGGCGGAAAGTAATGCGGCGGTCAAGAGTGAAGGTTAGAGGCTCATTCTCTTCCTACCGTAGATCACTGTCAGAAAAAGCTGGTAAGAGATGGGTTATATCAGCGGACTGGTGATTAGATTGGTAGAAAGGACAGTGCAGTCAGGGAGTGGTGGGATGTCAGTTCCGGTCAGCGGTCAGTAGAGAGCTGAAGAGACGTACGAATGATCTCGAAGTGCACAGGAGCATAGGTCACGTCATGAAGACAAGATCTGCCAAATTTGAAGAGAGGGTTTTCAAGGGAAGTGGGAGGATGTAAGGGTCATCGAGGAAGAAAAGTCAGTGGGATGGATTCAAGGCGCCTGGGTGGGCCGCGTGGCTCATCAGATCACGTGGTCACAGTGGTTTGTGTGAAGCACCCCAAGTCGAGCCTTTTCGGGTTTTGACAATTAATACTAGCGCCATATCACCGGCACCCAAAGCGGGTTCCGTTTGAGTTAGCCATAGGTGCATTGCAGCTGCGATGAACTGGACCAAATGAAGTGCTGGGCCGGGGCGTCACTCCAATTCCAGGACTATATGAAGTGCTGCACCGGGGCGTCAGCTCAGCACCTTCCAACTCAAGACCAAATGAAGTGCTGCACCGGGGCGTCAGCTCAGCACCTTCCAACTCAAAGACCAAATGCAGTGCTACGTCGGGGCGTCAGCTCTTCAGCTCAAGACCTTGAAATGTTTTTGCGCAAAGGCCGGAGAACCATCGAAGAGTACACATAAAAAGGCCAGGATGGGAGTATGGGACCTTTCCTCTACGCCTATACGTGACTCGTCCCTTCTACTCCCCTTCTATTTGCCTCTCATTCAGCTTCCCACACCGCTTCTACCATCGACTATGAAAGCAAGTCTTTTCGTTCTCGTTCTCATGAATCTCTCAACCCTTTCGTTCACCATTGCCGCCGTGAGTCCATATACTGTATCATGACCTTAATGTCTTGCTCTGTGCGTACTGACCTCTGATGAACTTACGACAGCCTGTACCCAAGGCTGAAGGACCTGGTGCAGAGTATCGACGGAAGGATGACCATCGTCCTCAACTCTTCGCCCTCCCTGTCACCAGCGACGAGCCACACCCTCATATGGCCATGACCGGCCCCACGACCTCGAGCTCTGCTGCGCGGTCTTTGTCGCCGATCAAACGGGATTACAAACCATGGCTGGCAGGAGGAGTACTGGTCGGATCGATCCTCATCGCTGGGGGCCTTCTCATCCAGCAGTTCGCACCCAAGCACAACGATAAGCACAGGAGGCAAGAAATTGAATGGACAGGTCAAGCTCGCGCGCAACAATGAGGGTCAAGGGCACTGGTGTTGGAGCAGCAAATCCCGACTGAATCGCGGCCATCGACATCTGCCAGGAGGGCCTGAACGCTCACGCTCCGTCCACTCCTACGTTCTTGGCGCTTTCTGCATCGTCCCAACCGAATCGCGGCCCATCAACATCAGGTCTTCTGCAACGTTACCCTACGAGCTTCGAGTTGTGCGTTGCGCTAGACACGATGTGAAGGGGGGCAATGAAGGGGGGAAGGGTTCAATCAGGGATAGAATGTGAAAAACCTTGACGCTTGACGTTTTCCCCTTTTGAGGTCTTTTTCAACATCCATTTTCGCCCTCCACTCATGCGTCATGCTGCGTCACGCGTCACGCCGTCACTGACTGACTGTGAAACTGAAAGCTCGCCCAAATTCCAGAACAGCACATACAGCACTCATTTCAGCGAGGATCGGAATTGGCATTGATTCATTCAGTGGTCATCGGCCAGTCGCCGAGAGTGAGGAGCAGCCTGAGGTCGCCCCTGGAGTCTGGACGGTGTGATCAGCGACCCGTCATCGGACGGAAGAAGAAGGAACGCAGCAGGCGCATCGTGCGGAAGTCGACGACCACGACCACGACCACGACCACGACCACGACCACGACCACGACCACGACCACGACAACGACAACGAGGACCGCCGGGACTCTTCACAACACCATGGTCGTCGCTTCAGCCGTGGCGGCCGCAGTCAGCGGCAGAAGCGCGCATCGAGAGCGACCTACCAGTGCGCATCAGGCTCGCGAACAGTCCTTCATCATGCTCGTCAGCAAGGCGCCCCTGCCCGCGTTCACCCTTCCGTACCCGCGACCACCCCCCGAGTCGCGCGTGGCCGACCTGCGCCGAGGCATTCTAGACGTGTTCGTCCCCACCAAAGCAGACCGGACAACGGTAACATACGCAGAACAGCTCCGCCTGTCCACACTTACCAGTTGGCGTCTCGGTATGCTCACGCTCGATCTCCACCAAAACGCGCTCATCGACCCGGCGACCCGCGAATCGGCTGTGGAGCAGGTCGGTTATCGGCTCGAAGACGACCACGAATGTGCCCTCATCGAAGATGGGGATGAGATACACGTCGGTCTCAAAGATGGTTGCGATATAAACGAGCTTCAGCTTCCCAAGCTTGGCTCTAACCATATCTACTCTGCGCCTGCCAACACCGTGACCCTGACACGCAAAGGAACCATCAGTAAACCTCCGCCTTACTCGCTCCTCCCTCCCTCGGAGCCTTCCTCACATTCCTCTTCCATAGCGGCGCAGCCCAACGCAAATTACCACTCACACAGCCACGCCAACGACTGGCGGGCACCCTTCCGTGTCATCCGAGCCGCCAAGACCGGGTTAGGTACTGCGCGCCATGATTCGCACGGCGCCAGCGCAGCCGTCGGCACAACATCTGTACCTGCCAGCACAGCTTCTGTGCTGCGTCAGATGCCCCGAGCGTCAACATCCAATGTCCTCAAAATTCAAACCCGAAGACGGTCTTCGCAACAGAGTGTCGTTACGGAGGCCCGCCCGCCCCACATTTCACATCATCAATCTCTGCCTACAGCGGGAGAGTCTTTGCCGACCTACGCCGCAGGACATGAGGTGCTCAACTTGCCTCCCACAGCGCGCGTGATTGGCTCGGGCGTTCAGGGTACTGCCGGCAATGCGCGGAAACGCAACAATTCTCGACAGAATTCGTATTCGAGCGCTGGTGTCTTGGGCGCGACCAGCTCAGTGGCTCCCTTGTCTAGTGGCGGGGCAGGAATGAACTTCCTGGGCACAGAAGCTGCCGCGGTGCGTCCTTCGACTGCCACATCGAGAAACGAAGGGTTCTCTACGGAGCCGGGAAATCCTGCGGTCAAGCGAAAGGAGAGCATGAGAGGCGACGAGGACAAGTACCGGGAGCCGAGCGGTCCTTCAAGGAATGCTAACGGCGCTGGCACTCGCAGATCGAGCGCGGCGAGCCGAGAAATCAAGAACACGCTTGCTCCGGCCAGTCGACCCGGCTTCGCTAAGCACGCAAGCACGGGATACCAGTCATACTTGTCCACTGCGAGTCAAAGCAAGTCTGTCACAGCTGCAGCGACAGCTGCGTTCCTCAACTCGTCAGCATCGGTCTCGACCCCGCCCATTGTAAATCTGAGTCCCTTCCCCGAGCTCAGCATCACAGGTCAAGATGCTTCCAAGAGCTCGGCACCAGCAGCGCCTTCTGCCGACGTGTCTGCCGCCATGCTTAAGCATCTGCGACAGGCCCGAAGCTCGTTCGCAGCTGCGCCGGCGGAAGAAGGCGGCGAGGCGATTACATCTGCAGAAACCAATAATAATGGGGTGGTCCGGCTCAGCACGCCCCCCGAATCTGACGATAGCCCCGGAGACGGACCTAAGGATGGCGAGGCAGACGCAGAGGAAGGGGATGTCACAGCGGACGGCAACTCCAGATTTCCGTTCCGTCTCAAAACGAGCAAGGGCAAGGGGAAAGCGGCCGAGAAAGACTCTTCAGAAACAACCGCCCAACGAGCCGACAAGCGATATCGCGAAGTGAAAGCCACTCTCGACCGTGAAATTGCGAAGCAGGCCCTCGCGGACGAAGCGCGCGCTGCTCATTATGCGGAGGAGCAGGCGCGTCAAAAGGAGGAGCAGCGGAAGAAGGAGGAGGAGAAAAGGCGGCAGGTGACCAGGGAGAAGTGGGAGCTGTGGGAGGAGGTCAAGAAGCGGGAGAAGAAGGAGATGAAGGAGCGGAAGAGGCGGGGAGAAGATGTGCCGGAAGCTCCATTGGGGCCGACCGGAGCGGAGATCGTATACAGTAACGAGGCAGGCAGTTGAACATATATCTATATCCCTCCTTCCTCGGACAATGTATTCTTGCTCGTGTACAGACCGTGCAGAAATCGTAATGCTTAGCTATCATCTCTGACGATGGTCACTCGCGCCGACCGGGCAGCGACGAGCTGAACCACAGGGGACGAATGTGACTATGGGAGGACTTGACTGACATCCGCGACATCCAGCCTGCGCGATTTGCCGAACAGCTGTCTCGGCACGATTTTGATTTTTTCAGTTTATTTGGACATTATTGGACACTTCGATCAATTTGCGCCTTAGAACCCCTTGGGTCTGTCTGGGGGTCCAGTGGCCACCCTCTAAACAACGTCGGACATGCCCACCATGCTGATCCCTGTACCCTCCGGAACAAGTCCTTGCCCTACTTCCCTTCGGCGGCTGACCGCTCCTCTCTCCACATTCACCATTAGCCAAAATGTCCGACATTGAAAAGCAAAGGTGGCCCGAAGAAGGTCTTCCAGTGCCTGCGGACGAAATCCGGCGTAGCTCGGACGCAAATACGCTCACTGTCGCTACTCCTGTCGGCTCACAGAAGGAAGGCAAGACGTTCAACGACGACTCGCCTCATGGCAGTACCGCGAACGCGAAGGAAAATGATGCGAACGACGATGACGAACGGTACCTTGTCGCTTTCACTCAGGGTGACCCTACCAACCCGCTCAACTTTACCCAGGCGCGGAAATGGATGATCGTCGGGGTATGCTGTGCTGCGGCCTTCAACGTCACCTGTGCGTCGAGCATGGCTGCGAGTGCGTTTGGCGGTATCTCAGAAGCGTTTGGAGTCGGGCGAGAGGTTGCTATCCTGTCCATCAGCCTGTTCGGTGAGTGGCGTCGTGGCGTCGAACCCCCCTATCTGGCCCACGATGATCTTGATCTCAGTCTAACCTTTACTTGCATCATCAAAGTCGCTGGTCTTGGTCTGGGGCCTTCGCTACTTGGCCCGCTCTCCGAGTTCTTCGGCCGTCGGATCGTTTACCTTATCTCGTTCGGTGCTTTCGTACTGCTGGGCTTTCCGGTGGCCTTCGCCAACAATATTGCTGTCTTCTTGATCTTCCGCTTCTTGACTGGGTGAGCCTCACCTCTCGTCATGACACGGATGAATGGTCGCTGACCATTCTTGAGTACTGCAGATTCGCCGGGTCCGGGTTCCTTTCGATCAGTGGCGGTACGGTCAGCGACCTGTTCGAGGCCCATGAGATATTCCTCCCCATGGTAAGGCTACGCGTTGAGCTTTATGAACCAACATGGCTCCTTTTCCTCACCATATATTTCCCTTCTCCAGGCCATCTACACGTGTTCTCCCTTCATAGGACCAGTCGCAGGGCCCTTGATCAGTGGTTTCAGTTAGTATCGTGTCTTTGTGCGCCACAGTGGAGTACTAACTAACGGCTCTTTGCCTCTGCTTCGCTTCAAAGTCAACGAGAACATAGACTGGCGATGGACCTTTCGGATTCTGCTCATCTGGTCCGGATTTACTTTCGTTCTCCTCTACTTTGCCGCCCCGGAGACCTTTGCACCCATCATCCTGTGCCAGACAGCGCGCAAGTATCGAACAGAGAAGAAGGATGGTAGCGATCGATGGTACGCAAAGCACGAACGCGTCGTTGCTGGCAAGAGCATTTCACAGTCCATCTTGGGAAAGTGAGTTCCAGCCCTGCTGTTCGAGCTTCTGAAGCAGAGCGCTGAAAGGTCTCTTTGTACAGCTGTTCCAAGGTCTACAAGTTGCTTTCGCTCGAACCTATGTTGCTCGCCCTCTGCATCTGGTCCGCCCTCCTTCTCGGCGTCCTCTACCTGTGCTTCGAAGCCTTCCCGATCATTTTCGCCAAACATGATTTCTCGCTTCAGGAAACAGGGCTGTCCTTCCTAGGCATCGGTCTAGGAATGATTCTCGGCATGCTGTCGATGCCCTACTGGGCAAAGAAGTATGCTGCAGCCCGGAAGGCTGCACTGGAGCAAGGGCTCAAGGCAGCTCCCCCGGAGGCGCGGTTGCCCGTTGGGATGGCAGGTGCTATCTTGACCGTTGTCGGACTGTTCTGGCTGGCATTCACGACGTACAAGTCGGTGCACTGGATCGTACCGATCATCGCGTCCATTCCATTTGGTGAGATAAGCGTGAGGTCACAATAAGGATCGATTTGAGTATGAACTGAACCTTCCTTTCGTCTCAGGAGCTGGAACTGTCCTTGCCTATGTGTCAGTAGTACATCGCTGTGGAGATCAGGGTGGTTTGAAGCTATATAAGAAGCGGGTCTGCTCACTTTTTCCCTCTCCCACTTCCTTAGTGCCATTTTCACATTCACCGTCGATGCGTACCGTCCGGTCGCAGCGAGCGCGATGTCGGCAAACAGTATCGTCCGCTCCTGTTTCGCCGCCGCCTTCCCTCTTTTCGGTAAGTGTAGTCTGCTCTTTAGGCCCCGCTCGTTTAGTCAGGAGTTCGAGGCGCTTACGCCTGAGCATCATTTCTTCAGCTACTTTCTTGTACGAAGACCTAGGAACTGTCGGCGCGACGGCCCTGTTAGCGGGCCTGGCCACCCTTATGATCCCCATCCCTATCCTCTTCTATCGCTATGGACCTGTACTTCGAGCCCGTGGACGATTTGCCGCCTAGGATATCTTCCTCGCATCATTCCTTACTATTCATCATAATCATAGAGATCGCAGCTGGCGGGTTCACCCTTTCGTTTCCGCAAAGACTCGAGTCTCTGAACTGGCCCAAAACCAGTCAGTGAGCGGTGATTGTAAGGCTCTGACACTCGTTAGTTGTCAGTAGAATTCGTAAAGGGACGATTGACATGAGGAGTATGATTGAAGGCGGGACTACGTAGTCAAGCAATATGCCTGCGCCGAGAGCCGCATCGTCATCCGCGGCCGCCATTCGAACTTCCGTTTGGGGCAGCATCCGCAGGCGGCCCATTTGCAATCTAATCATCATCGTCCGCAGCGAGAATGGTGCGAGTAAACTCCCGTATTGTCATCCGTTCTGATGCCCATACGTAATGCGAGATTTGTGCGAGGGCCCAGGTCTCGGATAGCTGATCTATGACCAAATCGAGCTCGTTGCTCAACTTCTGCATGTTGCCTGCAAGGACGAAGAAGTCGGATTCGAGGTGGGTGATGTTGGCCAAGCTTTCGGTTTTCCGTAGCTTTAGGTATTCCGCGAAGCCGTCTGATGCCTGACCCTGTTGATTTCGGCTGTCGTGTTGAGCTTCCGCGGCGCCCGTTGAGGCACTGGTCGCTGGGAGGCTGTTTGTCGAACCCGAAGCGCCATTGTTCGAAGCTGCCGATGTTTGTCCGCTCTCGATAAGCTCCAGTCGCTCGTTCAGATTTTGAACTGCATCTACAATCATCGCGGTGGAGATCCCCGACTCCGTCGCTTCCGAGCTCTGGGGATTTGTCTGCTGAGTCGATTCTGTGTTTAACTCTGATGCGTCTTCGCTTTTGACTTGCACCCGGTCGGAATGAGTACGTTCAGCAAGATCGGCGAACGCCTCAGCGAGCTTGTTGTGCGCATTCCTCAGCGTTGAAAGGTCCTCGTGGGTCCCACCAGCTGCTGCGGTGCCTTGATCCGAGGACACGAGCGCCGGTTGCTCCGGAACGATCAGAGATGCTGCGGCCGCCCTGCTCCGTTCGAACCCTTCGATTCCTTTCGCTACTTCTGCCCGTGCCGCTTCAATCGCATCCTGTCGAATCCTGGCAAGCTGGTGCTCGTACGCTATCCGTATCGCATCCACTTGCCTCTGCGCTTCCTCCCGGCATTTCTGCTCCATTTTCTGAACCGCGTCCGCCGTTGCGCGCTCGAGCTCCCCGTCCACCACGCTTTTTACAACTTGGACAAGCCTAAGTCCGACGGCTGATTTGACTTGCGATCCTTGGCGCTCGGCGGTTTCGACCTTGTTTTGTGCTTCCGAGAGCTGGGCGGATTTGTTTGCTAGCTGACCGGGGTTCGCGCGAACGAATTTCTGGAGCTGGCGGAGGGCGGCTGAAGCCGTCTGTTGTTCCATGGAGATCTTCATGTATACACCGATGGCTTGAAGAAATCGATAGGCTTGATCGACGAGGGTCTTTGGGATCGAATGACCTTGTGTACTTGTGGCAAGCTGTTCGGCTGTCATCTCGCCACTGCCGCCGACGTGGACTTCGCTCTCATGAGATTCGGACATGGCTCTGGAAGTCTGGATTCTTGAGGTGGGAGGGCAGGAGTAAGGACGTCAATAAACCCGGCCAAAACTTCCAGGATCGGAGCCGGGGGGTCTCGCTCGTACTCACGTATGGCAACCGCGTTCGTGCAGGCACAGGAGCGTGATGGGTTAATGCGTGGTGATGGGTTAATAGTTAATGCTTGACCTCGTCGGACGCTTCGAAATTTATGAGGTCGGGGGAACTCGAGAGTCGAGAACTCCATGTGGTAGCCGCTCAGACCCCCTCGCGGCTAGGTCACTCCAGTCTCATCTCTCCCGGATAAAATGGCCAACCACGCTACTCATCCCGATCAAAGAACATTCCCCAGACTTTAGTATGGGGTTATATCTGCCCCTTAGATCTTACGGCCGAGACGAATGTTGCAACATCGCTCGAATAAAATCTTTCAAAACTTCTTGAAATCTTCGCAAACTTCGCCTGGGTGTCCGTGTTCTAAGCATCCATCGACGCTCTCGATTTCTCTCAGTTTTATTTATGAAGATAGCAATTTGCTGTTCACATGCCGTCCTTCCGCCGTTCGTTGCCCGTTTCTGTCTCTCTTCCACCTCCACTTTTCCCACGCCTTCGATAGCCGTAGTCAAAAGTCAAAACCCTCCGAGGAAGTTCATAGCCATAGTCAAAACTCAAAACCCTCCGAGAATGTTGAAAGGTCTTCAACTTTTTGACGAACGCATTACGCACTACGCAGCTACCAAGTACCAACTGCACAACTTACTCCAGCGTTCACTAACCTTCAACCCTGACCTGCCTACAACTTACAAGTCGTGCCAGTGGTAAGTTGCTTGAGATACACGCAAACATCTACCAGGTGAATGGTGATGGTGCCCCAAAAATCAAAATGCTACTGACTACTGACTACTGACTACTGACTACTGACTACTGACTACTGACTACTGACTACTGACTACTGACTACTGACTACTGACTACTGACTACTGGTACTGGCTACTGACTACTGACTACTGGTACTGGCTACTGACTACTGACTACTGACTAGGATTATTGAGGTCTGACTGTCTGAGTGCTGATATTCCTACGTTCTTTTTTATTCCGATTTTATTCTTGCTGCTGGTAGATGGTAGTCCGGGGTCCTGATCAGCTTCATCGCTTCTATTTTAATCTCCTACGTTCTAACGGACTTGGCCTTACAATACTGACCCATTGTCATATGCATTCATGCTGCATGATGCATGCATCATCGCGGGCAGCATTGCTTATGTTCTGACTTCTCAGAATGTGCTAGATGGCTCCATGTGCTCAGCACATGGCCACTATCTTATCTCTCCCTTTCCTTTCTCTTATCTTCCTTTCCCTTTCTCCACACATCTCTGCATAGCAACACCCTGCCTCCACTTTCCTCTAACTTTTCCCACGTCACACTTTTCCCTCGCTCTCATCGTTACCCTTTCCGAGCTCATCCTTTGTACTTAGTTCTCTCTTCCTCGTGATTCTAGACTCTTGCCTTTCACTACTTGATAGTCTTATCCATTACATGGTGATGAGAGTGGGATTCGAACCCACGTCCTACTTCCCTACACCCTCACAGCCTTCCCACTTTGCCCGTCCCACCACCCTCAGCTTCAATCTTCCTTCTGTCCTCTTCCACTCTCAACGCGACCACCCCTCACTCGCTTCTGCACAATGCCCTCCGACGACATCACCGTTCAGCTACAATTCGACCCTGTGATCACCGCATTTGCTCCCAAGACCTTTTCCTTACGCCCTTCCGTCAAGCTTCAAATCGACCTGGTCGGTTCTAGTTCCGTCAACACTTGCCCCCGTCACGACAACGCCGTTTTCCCTTCTCGTGCCCTCGACCACAGCCCCGCTCGCATCGTTTGCCACGGGTCTTATTTCTCTTTTGAGACCTCGGTCCCGGACTCCAACAGCATTCGGGTGGACGGGTATCTTCTTCACAACTACACGCATACGCTCCGAGACGGCGATTGCCTCGAGTTTGGCGCGGCTTCTCACGTCGGATGGGAGGAGGAATATGACTCGGACGGGGATTACCAATGCTGGCCAACATACAGCTTTGTTCCGGACCTAGCCATCCACGTTCACATCGCCTTCCCGATTGGGTTTGATGAGCGTCGCGTCTGGACCGAGCTGGGTGCCACACCAGTCATCTTTCGCCCACCCTCTCCCCTCCCGCAACTGGCTTCTCCGTCGGTTCCTTCACGCACCACAACTCCGCCATTGGCCACAAATTGGCGTCGATCCACTGTCAGGTTCGTTGAACATCCACGCGACGAAGACCGCCCGGAATCGCAGATGGAGATGCTCCGGATGCAACACGATCAGCAGCTCCAGAAGGCTCAGGCTCCTCCCTCTGCCAATTCACTTGATTGCGGCCACGGCTCTCCCCCGGTTCGCGTTCCATACGGAGATCTCGTCGCAAACCTACGCTCTCGCGCGTCGTCTCACAACACAAAGGGTTCTCCGGAGGCGCATGGTTCCGATCATGCTCCCTCGACCTCTTCTCCAAACGCAAGTTCCCCAGCCGTCGCGTCCGCAGAACGCGCCCCATCGACGCATCATGCGCGTTTTCGTTCTCCAAACCAAGAGGGAGATCCCTCATCAGACGACCCTGATCGGGCCGGCAAAGAGGGTGATGACACCCTGTGCGACGACGGTTCATCTCGTGTCAGAACTTCTCTCCCCGATGATGCTACGACTGCGAATTCAGCAGCTTCAACTATCGACGACAACGTCTCCTCACCCGCCAATCGAACTTCGGTATCGAGTTCGGTACTCAAGCATCTGCCGGCAGAAGGTGATAACGAGCCAGCTGCTTCCGCCACCGAGTCAATCCCACCGACCGTGGTTTCTTCCAACTTGACGGATCAGTCCATGTCAGCATCACGGACATCGTACTCTGCATCGGTTCGAGCCGCATGTCTGGCCCTTCATCGCGTGGGCTCTGCATGGCAGTCGGCCTGTCAAGAGATCCAACGCGGGCGTCGGGAGCGCCTCGTCGATGCTACTTTGCATCGTCTGCAGACCGTGCTCGACCAGCTGCGCGTTAGGCCCCCTTTGGAAGTCTCCAGGCCGGTCTGCTGATGGACCAGCCATGGTGGACTCGACAAAGCACTCACCCGCTCCCGACCGTTTCTCTTCCTCTTCTTTCCAGTCTTCCTCCTCAAAGCCACGCCTGCCTTCTTCCTCACCATCAGACCCAGGCATCGAATTGTCTACCTTCGGCATGACAGCATCTCCTTCCACTCCAGCAGCGATACCACCAGTCCATCACCCCAGTTTTCATCCGACTCTGCCACACCAGCTGTTTCCCACCTCGCTTTCACACCCCATCTCCATTGCCGGTCCATCTGCAATCTGGGTAGCTCCGCCATCATTTTGGCACCCCATCACGCTCTTACGGCCGCTCCTACTCTGCCATCCTAACATCTTCACTTCGTTCTTGCATCCGCCCTGATACCACGCGCACACACATTTCGTCTTCCACTTCCCTCCTTTGCTTGCGCGCCTATTCGTTCCTGTTCATGGCCACATCATCGCTGCAGCACGACCCGAGACGGTCGTCTTTTTGGGGGCGGCATGTGCTAGATGGCTCCATGTGCTCAGCACATGGCCACTATCTTATCTCTCCCTTTCCTTTCTCTTATCTTCCTTTCCCTTTCTCCACACATCTCTGCATAGCAACACCCTGCCTCCACTTTCCTCTAACTTTTCCCACGTCACACTTTTCCCTCGCTCTCATCGTTACCCTTTCCGAGCTCATCCTTTGTACTTAGTTCTCTCTTCCTCGTGATTCTAGACTCTTGCCTTTCACTACTTGATAGTCTTATCCATTACACAGAACCCTCTTGCAAGAACGAATGCACTCACACACTGAGCGCCATTCTATCAGATGAATGAGAATTGAGATACTGATCTGCTCATCGACTGCGCATGGGCTCATCCTGTGCTGGCAACACGTGGCTTCGCCACATGGCCAGTTATCTTATCTATTATCTCTATCTTCCTCTCTTCCCTTTCCCACACCTCCGCATAGCAACACTTTCATCCTCCACATTTCCCACGCCATTCTTCCAGTTACCTCTTTTCTCTTCCTCGCGTCCCTCTTGTAATTAGTCCGACACTGCATACTTGTTTCATCTCAGTTCTCTCCGAACACAGTCCTTAGTGAAAGCTAGGTGATTAGACTATCTCGGTCTGTGTTCGCAGATGGTGATGAGAGGGGATCTTTCACTGACTTGAACCGATCCGAGTACAGTGAACCCCACCCCGAGACGGCCCCACAGTCTACCGACTAAGCGCGCCTCTCGACCTCTTCGTCCTCGCACTCGACGGCCTCCCAGTCTGACGACTACAGTGCCTCCAGTGCCTCGACCACCAGAACACCGTTCTCAGCGATCATTCTCTTTCTCTACCTCACACCTTCTTCTCTCTTCACACACCTTCTTCTCTTTCACACCGCACTTCTTCCTCAAGACTCGGTACCTCGAGTCCTCGACAGCCAGCTCCTCGTTCCCGTTACTTGACGGCCCCCGAACCCGACGGTTCCAGCGCGCCTCGGTATCTCAACGACCCGCTTCTTGCTTTCGACAACATCCACCTTCTCGCCTTCCATCTCTTTTTCCCTTCTCCTAAGGCTGGCATGCGGAGTAAATGTACGGAGTTTTACTCCGCACTGGCGGAGTAACTCACTTTTTGGCAAAGTGCGGAGTACTCCGCAGTTGCTTTCAGCGAAATGAGGTAAAGTGCGGAGTACTCCGTCACTCCGCAGATTTTTGCTGGCTCCTCCTGTTGGATATATGCATCATCCATGACACTTGGGTCGAGACTGGTCTCACCTTTTAGTATAGTGGTAGAATGTTCACAACAGATTAAGAGTCTGATCGACTCTGTCGTGAGTTCGATTCCCGGTATCTCGAGATTTCTTTTTCCGACCATTTTCTTGTCGGGTGCTTGTCGGGTTTTCCACAGCACGTGCTCCGGGTACTCCGGGCCGAAAGAGTCTCACCCCTAGTCCTATGGGGTCTCGCGTCTCAGACCAAAGGGTCATGATGATGAGAGGGAGTGTTGGATATATGCATCATCCATGACACTTGGGTTGAGACTGGTCTCACCTTTTAGTATAGTGGTAGAATGTTCACAACACCTCCGCGGTTACTCCCTACTCCGCCACTGCGGAGGAAGATTTTCAGAAAGTTCCTCCCTACTCCGCAGTGGCGGAGTAAAATTTTGGCAAGGCCACTCCGCACTCCGCAAAAAAAGTCTCATTTTGCTGCGGAGTACTCCGCAACGAAGAATTTATTTGCGGAGTGAATTTTTTTTACTCCGCAAGTGCGGAGTTTTGCGGAGTGGAATTCAGAAACTATGAACATATGGAAGAAGAAGCTCTAGTCACTGCTCCCCGTCCTCCTGTGGCGTCACCTTCCGCTTCTTGCGCGCCCGGTCCGCTTCAAGCTTGCGCTTGCGCTTCTTTTTTTCACCTTGGCCGCCTCCTTGACCTCTTGCTCGCGCTCCAGAATGTCCGTCAGCAGTGTTGTGGGAACCCAGTCGTCTAGGAACCATTGGCCAACAGCAACGACCTTGGCGAGTTTGCGTGCCCTCATGCTGTGCCTGAGGGAGGTCACGTTGCGCCCAGCGCGAGAGAAGGGGCATATCACGTGAGACCATTGTTTGTCCGTGAGAAAGTGATGCGCGCTGTGGAGGCCACAAAAGTCAAAACGGGAAAAAATGAAATTTCAAAAGTGCGGAGTAAGCGGAGTACTCCGCATTTTTGGCGGTCCGAACAACTTTACTCCCTACTCCACACTGGTGGAGGAACATTCCGGCGAGCTTCCTCCGTCCTCCGCACAATTTTGGGGAATTTGAAGCGGAGTACTCCGCAGATTTTGGTGAAATTCCCCAAGTTATGCGGAGTACTCCGCGGAGTTTTTGGCCCCTCCGCAGTCACTCCGTACTTTTTGCGGAGTGCTGTGCGGAGTAAAAATGCGGAGTAAAACATTAAAAATTGCGGAGTACTCCGCAAAAGTGTAAAATGAGTTACTCCGCATGCCAGCCTTACCTTCTCCTTCTTTTTTCGCAGCAGCTGGCCTGTTTATCGTCTCAGTCGCGTGCGCTTCGAGGTTCCGTGTCGGCCATTTCAGTAGGTGCGTAGAGTAGAGGCATCTCCTCCGCTTTCCCTGGGTGGACCGGCCCAGCAGCTTCGAGCCGCCGACTGGACGAAATCGACTCCGCGGGTCGGACAAGCTTCTTTTCCTTTCGCGCGCTGGAGTCTGGACAACAGCTGCGACTACCGACCACAACTCCTTCTCTACACCTTCCGAGCTCGGCGAGACGACGATCGGGTCCTTTGATCACTTGGACCGCTGACGTTCTTCCTCGGCCAGCTTCCTTGTTCTCTCTCGGTCAGCTTCCCTTCGTCATCGACACGCAACGATGGACGATATTATCTCGGTCGCGTGCTCTCCAAGGTTCCGCGGCGGCCATCGCAGTAGATGCGTCGAGTTGAGGCATCTCCTCGTCCTCCGTTTTCCCTGGGTTGACCGGCCCACCAGCTTTGGACCACACGATCGTACGAGTGTACAACATCTTCCGCGGGTCCGAAGTTTTTCTTTCCGCTTCGCGCGCCGCACGACGGCTTCTTCTACCGCCCTTCTCCTTTCGGGAGACCCTGGCTACTTTCTCTGGCATCAGCAGCATCCCGCACACTCAGCCTCGATCAACACCACCTCGTGTGCGCGTCGAATACAGGACAAGCACCGGGCTGCTGCGGAAGACTGGACTCAATCTTGACGGACTCCGCGGATCACGAACAGCCGCTCTTCTCCTCCTCGCGCGTTGCCCGACAGACGGATCACGAACAGCTGCTCTTCTCCTCCTTCCGCGTTGCCCGACAGACGACAGCCGCACTCCTCCGCGTCGCCGGCCCACGGCTTCTCCCGGACAGTTCGATCGTACCACGCCGCGCTCTCGCTCGAGAGCGCCGTCATGCACCGAGCCACTGTGGACGATTCACGATACGGCCACATGAACTTTACCAGTCGCGACACGCTCTTTTCCGCCGTTCGCGCTGGCCGCCACGTTTTCGCGCCGCAGCTGGCCTGCCCGGCTTTTCCTTCATTCAGGGTCAACGACAACAGCTGCGCGGTGCGCGTCGCTCGACCGACTCATACGAGCATCCCGAAAAGAACACGCACGGGGCTGCTGCGGACTGGCCGACAAAAGTCGCGCGCGTCATGACTTCCCGCTACTCCGTCCGCGCATACATGCACGCCAGGGATGGCAGACGCGCAGACAGGGCCAAGAATGACGTACTCACGGAGCTGGTCCACTGCCAAGCGACAAGAGATACAACGTTGGTCGTCGAGACGGATTCACGCACGGGGAGCGCATACGATTCACCACTGCTCCTCTTTCGCTCGATTCGGTTTACCATCACCATCACACAACGGCCGTTTGTGTCGTCCTCGGCCGCCATCACTCAACGACGCTCTCTTCTCATCCCTCGACCTGTTCCTTTGGGGAGTGGGGACAACGGCTAAAGCATCATCCACCCCGTCAGCAGCCTGCAGCACGTTATCCCCGCGACCCCGTCCCGACTGATACCAACTTCGGTATCGACCTCGGTACTCGGTCCGGGAGGTCGTATTTCTCGTCACTATTGCCTTCAATTTTGACAGCTACATCATCCGAGTTCTACCCACATCCCGCCCCTCCATGCGCATCACATCCTCTCTTCTTCTGACTTCATGCCGTTGCAGTTTCTCTCGCCCATACACAACTGAGGACAGTTGTCTCTTTTTGGGTGGGGATGTGCTGGCAACACGTGGCTTCGCCACATGGCCAGTTATCTTATCTATTATCTCTATCTTCCTCTCTTCCCTTTCCCACACCTCCGCATAGCAACACTTTCATCCTCCACATTTCCCACGCCATTCTTCCAGTTACCTCTTTTCTCTTCCTCGCGTCCCTCTTGTAATTAGTCCGACACTGCATACTTGTTTCATCTCAGTTCTCTCCGAACACAGTCCTTAGTGAAAGCTAGGTGATTAGACTATCTCGTCCTGTGTTCGCACACATCCGCTCATCATATACGTCATGTGTGACAACTCACGGCGGAGAGCTCGAAGGGTAGCGAAGCTACCCTGAGAGCGAGGCGCGATAAGCGTCAGTCCATATTGATTTATCAACTGTGGCCTGTGGGCACCGATCATTACGCAATACACGTGTTCCGTTACACCTTTGGGGAGTTCTATCTGCTCATCATCTATGTTGTGTGGAAAATCATGGCGGAGAGCTCGAAGGGTAGCGAAGCTACCCTGAGCGCGAGGCGCGATAAGCGTCAGTCCATATTGATTCATCAACTGTGGCCTGTGGGCACCGATCAGGTACGCATCACACATGTTACATTACAGCTTGTCAGCTTTGGCCTTTGGGGAGATCTATCTGCTCATCATCTATGGTTTGTGGAAAATCATGGCGGAGAGCTCGAAGGGTAGCGAAGCTACCCTGAGAGCGAGGCGCGTAGGGCGTCTATGTCATTTGGATGATTGACTGTGCCAAGTGCTTCTGGACCATTGTTTGGGTATGCCATCCACATCTGACAGGTCACAGCATTGAGCACGTCTTTTGAGAATTCGAGTCTAAGATATTCAGACCAAACATTAAGCAACATCAGTCCACAAGGCATGCAGTCTCTTGCTACTTTTCATTTCCCGTTCATGTTCTAATTTCTATAAACTCATGGCCTCAAAAAGTCTGGGGAACACTCTGGCTCAAAAGCCAGGCCGGTGGGATCTCATTATTCCGGAACCCTGCTTCATGCATTCACCCAAGCCTGCTCCTCATCTCCGTTCCCTCACGCAGCTCCATCATCTCCCCTCCTCTCCTTCCAACATGACCCCTCTTCCCACCTCACCACAGCTATCCTACGAGGTGGAGGGCAGAAGTCTTCGAATGAAATTAAAATTCACCAAAACCACCACCTCACCACACCCTCTCCCAACTTCACACACTTAGCATCTCTACATTTTCTCTACACAAACACAATGCCGCGTGTTGCTGCTGCTCGTAGACCTCCTCTGACGCCTTCCAGGCGTGGCCGTATTCGATATATGATTGAAATGGGCCATACATACGAGTACATTGCCAAACAAATCGGCTGCAGCCCCAGTACCGTTGCCTACACAAAGGCACGCTGGGAAAAGACAAAGTCACATAACACACTCCCGCGCAGCGGCCGTCCTCCTACGCTGTCTGCACGGGACTGTCGTCGGGTAGTCCGCACCGTGCTGTTGATGCGATGGGCGACATGGCGAGGCGTCGCCGAAAATCTGACCCGACACGGCCTACCCATCAAGCCGTGGAAGGTTAGGCGCATTGCTCACAAGCATGGCATAGCGCGCTATATCGCCCGCGAACGTCCAGCACTGAGTGTTGCTGCGGTCAAAAAGCGAAAAATCTGGGCAAATAAGAACCGGATTACTGACTGGCGCCGAATTATCTTCACGGACGAGTGTTCTTTGGACACTTCTAACCTTAGGCGCAAGCCCTTCGTCAGCCGCTTTCGAGGAGCCGCTGCGGTTCCTCAGAACACTTCTAGGAGCTTCAGAACGGCTCGCAAAAACGGTTATGATCTGGGCAGCAATCGCCTACGGGAAGAAGTCTCCACTGGTACGATTGTCGGGAACGGGCTACCGCAAGGTCGATTCGAAACGCTACATTGAGCACGTCATTAATGGGGCCTTACGCCCCTTTGTGCTGCAGTGTGAGCTCGAGGTGTTCACGCCCTACAAGGTCGTGGAAGATAACGCTTCCATTCATAACTCGAAGGCTACCAACAAGGCTCGGAAGGAGGCGGGTATTCAGCGCCATTCTCACCCGCCACTTTCTCCGGATCTCAACCCGATCGAAAAGGCTTGGCGCCTGCTCAAGTCCCGTCTTCGTGCTCGTAACCTCAGCCAGACCAAGCCCGACGAGCTTTGGGAGGCGGCCAAAGAGGAGTGGGCAAAGATCGAAGTAGCTCATCTCAACAAGTACATCGACGATATGCCCCGACGTGTCAAGGTCGTCAGGCAGCGCCACGGTCAATTTTTCCGAGTAATGTTTACTCTCAAACATCTCCATTGCTTCAACTTCTACTATTGTCATATGTGTGGTTGTGACTGGAAAGTGTGAGGTTGGTATTGTGGTGAACGCAGAGAGTATGAGAATTATGGTGTTTGGTGTTGTGTTCATTCGAAGACTTCTGCCCTCCACCTCGTACATGCGGACACCGACCAGCCTTCACAATGGCTCAGCAAGGCTCTCCGGATGCGGCGCCCGATGGTCGCAGGCCAACACCCACACTCGTCGTTACTCTCACCCTCTCCCGCACGCCAACCCCGTCCCCGAGCCCTGACGAGCCTCCGCTTGCGCAGCAACGAGCCAAGACCAACGAGATCTCCCGCATCGGGAAGCAGTCCTCGCCCAACCCAAACACACCCCCGGCACCCAAGCCAGCACCCCTCATCGAGAAGCCGTCCACACCCCCGGCATCCAAGTCAGCACCCCCCATCGAGAAGCAATCCACACCCCCGGCACTCAAGTCAGCGTCTCCCATCAAGGCGCGGCCCTCTCCCACCATGAAGACGCGGTCCTCAACCTCGTCACTACCCAAGAGGCGAAGGTCTTGAGCAAAGTCCAAGACCGTCAACACATCCTGCTCAACCTCCCAGTCTCATCCTCCTCTGGTCGATCGCCCAAGGCCACCATCCTCCTCTGCTCGATCGCCCAAGGCCACCATCCTCCTCTGCTCGATCGCACCAAGGCCACCCTCCATCCTGCTCAGTCACCCACACGCACACTCGCCCCTAGCTACCAATCCTGCCCTCCCCTAGCTATAAAAACCCTGTCTCTTTCCTCACTCTCAGAAGAAATCCACACCTTGTTCTCCCAGAATCTCTCTCTCGTTTGAATTGCCTGACTCCTGACTCTACAAAGATCCCTCTCAACTCTACCCTTCATTCACCTACTCCTCATACGACCCTCACCCTCTTCAATCGCCTCGCAAGTCTTATCCCTCCTGCTTGGCCCTGCTCCGACTGGTCGAGCCCACCTCTTCCGGCCCGAGCGAACCGCACAGACCCGCACTAAGCGAGACCCCATCGGCCTTTCGGTCAACCACATATTGGTGGAGACTGCATGAGTTGTGCCAAGTAGGACGACCCACGTAACGTTCCACTCCAGCAAAAACGTTCAAAAAGGTTCATGACCAGCGCAAACAACCTCGACACACCAACTCGATCCATCGAGGAAGATCCCGACTACTGGATCCCCGAAGACAACCAGCCAACCCCCCCTCCTCACCTCATTCTGACTACGGAGAATACGAGGACCAAGACCAGCTAGAGCAATCGGACACCGACGTTGACGCTCCCACGACCTCCGAAAAGGCCCCTTCCAACGAACTCCAAGACATCGTAGCGCCCCTAAAGGAGCTACTCAAGGACATCGACCTCGATCACCTCCGCGAGACCGCCGAGCGACTTCAACGAGCGCTACAAGGAATCGAGAAGCACGCTCCACGCCTCGATCGATTCAACTCCGACCTCGAATCAAGATTGGAGAGCCTTGAGGCCCACCAGCTTCGACTACGGAACGAGCGATACACGCCAACCCCTCGAGCAGCCAGAACGACCGAAAGGTGTCAGTACCGCCGGTCAAACCGATCCCCCTCCCCCGAGCCTCGACGAAGACCCCAAGACACCACCAGTACTCGATCCCGCGACTACCGAACAACCCGACCCTACTACCGACCCTCGGACGTATACCGACCCTCGGAAAACCGACGCAATCGGGACCGCTCTCAAGAACCAACTAAGCGCCCTTCCCGACAGACCGACGCCCAGCAGTTACAGAACGCGATCCGGAATCTAGACCTCGTCGACTAAATAGGCCGTCCCCACCCGATACGATTCGAATCAAAAGACCAGGATACGATTACGAGCCTCCGAACCAGCCGATCTCCTCAAGAAAACATCAAAAACACACAAAACAGAACGACCTGACCTCGCGGACCCAAGCAGCAAGAAGGCTCCAACCATCAACAACCGAAAGACAAACCGACCCTAGGACCCAGAAAGACGAGCCAGGAACACCGAACGAGAACGAACGAACCCGAATTCCCCGAGTATTATACGATCAACCTCTACGAACGAAATCAAAACCAATTTGAACATACGAAAACATAGCAGAATGATGACCATGAAAAACGATAGCATCCACCTCTCCTTGAAAGATGACTTGAGATACGAACGAAGTTGGATCAAAACCGAAGACGAGACCTTGGGCTCGATGGCCGCAAGTTACGCCAAGGCTACCCGAACCAACGAAGCTGATTTCTTTCTCACGATACGAACAGTCCCCGTCAGCACCTACGAACAGATCCGACAACTACCTCTGATGAATGGGGACGTTTTGACCGTAGTCATGAACCCAGCCCGAGTTATCCCTTTCCAAAAGCCCGAGTGGATTCGCCTTCTACTCCAACTAAGCCCCGTCGGATCGGAAGGAGAAGTGTATACTCACTACGATGGACCTGCCACGAGAAACGACGAAGTACGCCTACAAGTCTTGCTGACCGACCTCTGGCCCGGAATCCCAACCACCGCCGTACATCTACGATCCCGAAACCAGCTGACTCTCGGCAACGTCAAACGAGCCTTCGAACTCGCTCTCGAAGGAACGTACCTCCAACATTACGAAGGCGAACCAGACGACGACCTTCCACTCTCAACCCTCAACACCGGAACGATCTTGCTCCATTTCCGCCGAAGCCAGCTGATCGAACGACCTAACGCACGATTGACCACCCACGAGCTCTTCCTTGGCCCAGGAGTTGATGGGGACCGTGAGCCGATATACCTTCAAGTCGACGTCGAATGGGAACGGCGAACGTTCTCCATGTGCGTAGGATCGGAAGTCAACGGGGATGACTTACTCACCTGGCTCCGGCTTCACCTCGACCAAGCGGGAATGCCCCTGTACGCATACCATGGGCTACGGTTACTCAGGAACGTTCCCTTGAGCGGACACGGCCTTCGAAAAAGGGCAGACGTACGAAATCTCGGTCGCAATGGGCATCGAACCATCCTGGATCATCCAACCTAGCACGAGAATGACACAACCCAACCAGACTAACAAATCAGTTCCCCCGGTCCACCAAAGCATCTCTCTCGACAGCGGAAACCAACGTTGCATTTTTGGGGACGTTTACATCGGCGCTGGGCACGGAATCATTCGAGGAAACATTGGACAAGTCCCTGCCCAAAGCAACTCTGTTCGACTCCAACTGCGAGGACCGGCAACCGGATTCTGGACGCTCATCCTGTCCCCCCCCCAGAAGCCCTCTGTCCACCGTAACGAACTATCTGGAATACACCTATGGTCGAACGTTTCGGTATCTGAAGAACGAAAAAGGAAATCAACCCGAATTACCCCAGCCCACATCTTCAAGACGGAGACACTCTCGACGCAATCTCGTACCAGCACTACCTCGAGGAAGATACCCCCGAACGAACGAGCTCGGACCCCAATGCGCTTAGGCTCATTCAGAAAGGAGCTCTCACCACCCTTCCGCCGCCTCCGCCTGGATACGTAAAACTGAGGCTGGAGGGTGAAAAGATCGGAACCTGGACCGCTACTATCAAGACCACGGCCTCCTTCTCTCTCATCGCCAACCACCTGAATCAGGCGTATGGAGAAACATTCAGGTACATCATCGACGGACAGCGAATCTTGGAACGAATGACAATCTATCAAAACGATCTCGACAACATGGACGAGATCGATGTCCTGTCCGAGCAAACTGGAGGAGGACCGTCGGTTGACGAGAACGAGTTCGATCGGTACAGCGAAACCCGAGGCGAACAAGATCAAGTTCCGGTTAGCCAGCGAGCCATGAGTCCAACCATCCTCTCCAGCGCGTCACGACCGCCCTTGAGTGCAAGCCCCCAAGAAACGTTGCCTGCGCCCGCAGGGCGAAGGTACGGGATGGCTCCGACGAAAGGAACGATCGACGCAGTCGGGAAATTCGAGGGACGAAACGCAAAAGCCTTTCTGCGAAAGTTCGAGGCTCTGGACATCTCGGACGAGGAACGTTTGAAATACCTATCCTTCTACGTCGAAGACAAGGATCCCGACATCTTCAGCCTCATCGAGGCTCACTCCTCGTACATAGCGGGGAACTGGACGGCAGTACGGCACTTCATAATGACGGGATTCGAAGGGCCCGAGATGGACAAGTACACTGAGCACGATCTCAGCGCCTTCGTCCTCCGAAACCGAACCATCGGAACGCTCACAGAACTCAACCATTACAGCTTGGCCTTCAAGGACATCTGAGACAAGCTCGTCCAACGAGGACAAATTGGGGCGAAGCAGCTGTTGCAATACTTTGTCCGAGGACTGCCGATTGAGCTGCTCAGCACGCTCCAGAACTCATCTCTGAGGGACGAGGACGCAACTTTCCAACAAGTCCTAGAAGAGGTTCAACGCTGTTTCCAACCCGAGACGTTCTTCAAGAAGGCGACGCTCGAGATGCAACGAGAACGAGCTCAGATCGATCACCGAGCTCCAACACACGGGCCGGCCTTAAACTTGTCTCAGCAGGGAACAACTTCCAAGAACTCGAGCTCCAACGAAGTGGTGCGTCAACTTGAGAAAATCAGCCTCAACTTTGCCCAGGCCATGGAGCGACTTGGCCCTACGGTTCTTCACCACGCAATGCCTCCCCAAGAACTCGCAGGCAACCCGAACACTGTCCCACCCCCCTTTCCAGGACCAGTCAGAACCCAGCCATATGCCGGGTACAACACGACACTTTCACCTCAGGGAAACGTCGGAAGCGCACCGATGCCTACCTGGAACGGCCCGACCAACAACAATAACACCAGCTATCCGGCCACAGGACCCAATGCCCAACCCATCCAACGACCGCCATCATGTGTATACTGCAACGACCCACAGCATGCTCGAGACCGATGCCCGATACTCTTCTCCCACATTCAACAAGGAATCGTGCGACTGGTCAACAACTCGGTCTGCTGGAATGACGGAACCCGGATTTCAGCTCCAACCGGCCATCTTCAAGACCCGGTAATGGAACGATTGCGTCAACAGGGACCCCCTCCGACTCCTGCCAGCAAGGTGGATGCAATGCAGGCCAACTATCTCACGTTTGTGTTCCCCCCAGATGACACCGAAGACCGAGGGTGCCATACCCACTCAATCAACGTGGAGGCAGCAGAAAAACGATCACCCGACAAAGACATCGACGACCGAAACGTTCGACCTCGCCTCACAAGGAGCCATGCCGCCGGAGGACAAGGGCAGGGACCACAGGTTCGATTCGATCTGCCTCCCACGCCGGCTGCATCCAAACCTGCAACGCCTCAGATCTCGCCAAGTTCAAGCCTGTCAGATCCTCCCGACTTGCCTGGACAATCCCCGAGAGCCCAGGATGAGATGGAGGACGAGGACCAGGAGGACATGATGCAAGACCCAAAGACACCGAAGCTCCCGAATCTGTGGAAACGAGCAAGACGAAGCAAGGTTACTCGGCTCTCCCAACCTCAAGATGTGGCCCAGAGTCTGATGAACGCACCAGTAACGCTCCCCTGGCAGACGATCGTCGGTCTATCCCCTGACGTACAGAAGGCCATTCTCGCCCAGCTACGCGGAGAGATGCTACCTTGGCCCGTCACTGGACGGCCGGTGCCTTGGGACACAAGCGAGGACACCCACCCGCAAACGGTCGCAGCCCACATATACAGCCAGCTAATGAACGCGATTCCCCCACAACCAGGAAGAAGTGACGGAACACCTCGTGCACCAAATCAACCACGCCACCATCCACGGGGAAGAAGATGGACCATCTTGGTACACTCGTGGACTACCGATGGGAACAGTTTACATCGGCAACCGGGGATACCGAGCCCTACTCGACTCCGGTTCCCAGATCAATGTGATGCGAAGCCGAATACAACAGGAGCACCGATTCCCACTCCGTTACGATGGACGACATGTCGTGGTCGGTGCCGGGCAGAACAAGAGCGTCCTCGACGGACTGGTCGAACATTGTCCCATCCGAATCGGTTCGGTCATGGCAACAGTACACTTCTTCGTTCAAGAGAAATGTGGATACGATATCTTGCTTGGAATGCCAGCCCTCAACGCCCTTCGAATCAGCATTGACTGTGTGTCAGGAAATGCTACGATGACGACCGATGACAACAAGATCGTGGAGTTACAGGTGGTCGACCCTGACGACCCTGCTCACACCGATACACTTGAGGGTGCGGGACATTTACGAACGAAAGCTGAAGCTAACCACCTTCAGTTACAGGTCAATCAGCACAGGCTCGTCAGCTCTGGAGCATGGACGACGACTCCGATGACTCACCACATTAATACGAAGCGAAAAACCGTGGAGGATAAGATCCGACCCACCGCCGTGCCGTCCTCGAACTTCATTCACCAAACTCTGCGAACGATTCAATACGATCGCGATCCATACAGCACACCATTGACTGCTAACGTCCCTCCCTTCCGACCCACAGAAAAGCTGACCATTGAACGAATTAACAATCTCAGCTTTGGCCCCCCAGGATTCATCAACGACGAAGAACGCAACCTCCTACTCCATGTGATCACGCTCCGTCAAAAAGCGATTGCCTTCGACAAGAAGGACAAACGGTCCCTTAACCCGGCCTACACTGACCCCTTCGTCATCAACCTCTCGAAACACGAACCGTGGACGGACCCATCCCCCCCATATCCAAGAGCAGATCGAGAAGCAGCAATCCGACTCCTCAGAGAACAACTTCGAGACGGCGACCTAGAGCCATCCACGAGCCCCTATGTCACTTCACATTTCTTCGTCAAGAAGAAGAATGGAGACCTCAGAATGATCATTGACATGCGGACGGCCAACCAATACACCGTCCGGGATGCCAACATCCCACCCTACCTACCTGATTACGTCGACGGCTTCGTGGGAAGAGTATGTTACGGCTTGGGCGACTTACTCTCCTTCTTCGACCAGCTACCCTTGGATCCCGGCTCTCGACTACTCACAGCCTTCAGGACTCCCCTCGGCCTGCTTCAGAAAACCGGACTACCACAGGGAGGAACAAACTCTCCGGCGGTGGCACAGCGGGTCAGCGACCACGTAGGAGGAGACGACGTGCCTGACAACATCGTCCCATTCATCGACGACTTCGGTATCAAGGGACCAAGAACACGATACGATGATCAAACGCTGCCCGACTCAACCATCAGGCGATGGGTTTTCGAATATGCCATCACGTTCGAACGATTCCTGTATCGAATCGAGCACGCCCACTTGGCCGTCTCTGGAGCGAAGCTGGTGGTGATTACGGATGAACTCGATATCACCGGGATCCGAGTCGGTTTCGAGGGCAAGAGCGCCGGCCCGGACAAGATTGACAAGCTCCAGGAATGGCCCAATCCCTGTCCCTCCCAATCATCGCTCCGAGGATTCCTCGGGATCGCGAATTTCCTTCGCCCATTCATCAAGGACATGGCCATCATCGACGAGCCTCTGCGAAAGCTCGTAGGACGAACGTTCAAATGGAACCCGGAGGCAACGGCAGCGGTAGAAAAACGTCAAAAACGGCGGCCGCGGCGCACCATTATCTCGGAGTGATCGATTACGAGTCGACCTCGTCCATCGTTGTCTCCGTGGACTCCTCCCAGATCGCAGTAGGGTACACGTTGCTTCAAGAACACCCTGCTCCTCGAGGACGAGTAGTGGTACTGTACGACTCCATCGCCATGACCGAGACCGAGGCACGATATAGCCAACCAAAACTCGAGCTGTGCGGAGTATACAAGGCCATCCGGAAACTACGGTACCATCTGATCGGCACACGCTTCATCCTTGAGGTCGACGCCATGTCTCTCCGGCAGATGATCAACAAGCCCGACGTTGGTAACGCCACCATGATTCGGTGGATCGCCAACCTCAAGGAATACGACTTTACGATACGACACATCCCCGGCAAACATCACGTTATTCCCGACGGCCTCTCACGAACAAACTTCAACAACGCAGAGGAAGCGGAAGCGTGGCCGGAGGACGGACATGTACGGTCAATCGAACACACCGTTCTCACGCAATCGATCGACACGAACAATGACGTCCCCGATTACAAGTTCGCGAAGAACAAGTACGTCCAACGCTTCGGAGGACTCGCACTATGGCTCTCCACCGTAAGGATGAGCACGGAGTAAGCCCCGGAGCGGCTTTGCCGGAGCGCCCCGGTTATCCGGGGCCACACTCCGGGGGAGCCGGGAGTACGGAGTGAGAATTGGGAGGTTACCTCACCGTTGCCGTAGTACGGAGCTGACGCTTAAGTATTGTACGAAGTTCCCCGGAGTACGGAGCTGACCTATGGGCTTTGCAGAATTTCCCCGGAGTACGGAGTAAATACCTGCGAAATGTGACGGAGTACGGAGTTACCCCCGGAGTCCGGGGCGCTCCGGGGCCTCCACATTTTTCTCATGAGGAAGGTATTTTGCTATAAACATGGGTTTTATGGGGTCAATTTTCAAAAAAATTATTTTCACAAATCTCATCTCGTAGTCTAAATCTCGCCAAAACAGCTTTTCAAGCGCTCTCAGGCTGTTCTCTTAAGCACAGCTGCTACAAGCTTGATCACCAGCATACACATTTCTGAAATCATACCATATTTTGGGATTTGTGATCTCATCTCCCGGAGTACGGAGCTCCCCCGGATTATCCGGGCTCCGTAGCTACGGAGTACGGAGTAGACTTTCTCAAACACTTCATAATTTGACGGAGCACGGAGTAAGTTTTCTCTTGTGCTCCTTATAGTGACGGAGTACGGAGTAAGATGCTGGTGTAACTCTGAAAAGAGACGGAGCACGGAGCACCACAGAAAGTCAGCGGAGCGCCCCGGAGTTTGGGCCCCGGAGTACGGAGCACTCCGGGGCGCTCCGGGCTCATCCTTACTCCACCGGAGGGACCCATCCCGACCTTTCCAAACTGTCCCGACAGGAACGAAAGAGAATCCGCGGGCAGCTCATCGGTTTCTTCATGGAACAAGGGTCAAGGACGACTGTATCGCAGGAACCCAGAAAGGAGCCCGCAGCTCGTGATCGACAATCCAGACGACAAGGTCAAGGTCATGGCCTACGCACACGAGGAGCTAGGCCACCGCGGTCGAGATGCGATGACGGCGCTGCTACTCGAACGTTTCTGGTGGGAATCCATTCGAGGTGACTGCGCCAAACACGCTCGGTCCTGCGCTACCTGCCAACGAAGAAGCCGAGAGACCGAGGTAGAGGCCCAGCGAAGCACGCCAATTCCCCGCCTCTTCGAAGACTTTGCCCTGGACATCGTAGACACCGGAACTGGTACGGGACTACGTCGATACCTTGTTATCGCACGAGACCTTCTCACAGGATGAGTCGAGGCCCGCGCCCTCCCGAACAAGCTTGCCTCCTCTGTCGCCAAGTTCATCGAGGACGACATCCTCGCACGCTACGGTCCCATGGTACGGCAAATCCTGACCGACAACGGCCCAGAGAACTCGGGAGAAACTGAGGCACTATTGCGACGCCTGGGTCTACGACATGCGCGAATCACACCAAACCATCCTCAAGGGAACGCAATTGTGGAGCGAGGACACGCCCCAATCGTCGAAGGACTGCTTAAGGCTTCCTACGATGACCGTGAACGATGCCATCTTTACCTGCCACACATCCTCCTGGCAGACCGCATCACCGCCCGACGAACGACCGGACGATCCCCTTTCGAACTTGTCTTCGGATACAGCCCGCTCCTGCCCATCGATCACGACCTCACTTCGTTCCAGATCGTTGACTGGGCTCAGATTCACACCCGAGCGGACCTCCTGGGTGCCCGAGCCCGCCAACTTCGAAGACGGGACGAAGACCTTCAGACGGCCGCTGCACTATTACACCAAGCACGGGCGCAAGGACGGGATTATATGGACCGACGACAGGATCACAAACGGCGAGAACCTCTTGCTCCCGGTACGATGGTACTGATCAAGTCAACCTCCACCTTCATGGCCAAGGCTGAGGATCGCTGGAAGGGACCTTACGCGATCATCCGACAGACCCATTCCGGTTCGTACGAACTTCAAGAGCTCGATGGTACCCCCCTCGAACGAAACTACGGCTCCGATCGCCTGCGCGAATACTTTCCAAGGCCTCGTGTGATCAACGAGGAACGTTTTTTCCTGGACGACGCAGTCGACGGAACGTTCAACACAACGCTTGGACCCCAACCTACTCTCATCCATGAACCTCAAGCGATGATTAACGACTTGCCTGGGCCTGGGGCCACTGTTACGTTCGATGACCCGAACCCGGGCACGCTCCGAGAGCTTCCTAACCACCCCAGCTGCTACAACGGCGAGGAAGCTGAATGCTCAATCGACCCCAACGCACAAACGAACGTTCCAGAAAGCGTTCCGACGACCGAAAACGTTAGCCACCCGAACGACTGCTACTTTTGCACGCCGCCATGCTGCCGACCTGCCCTCGACCTCGACCCCGACCTTTACACGACCCTGGTCGACCACGGCTCGACCTCATTAGTTGGGGGGGGGGGGTTGTGGTAGCCGCTCAGACCCCCTCGCGGCTAGGTCACTCCAGTCTCATCTCTCCCGGATAAAATGGCCAACCACGCTACTCATCCCGATCAAAGAACATCTCATTATTCCTGAACCCTGCTTCATGCATTCACCCAAGCCTGCTCCTCATCTCCGTTCCCTCACGCAGCTCCATCATCTCCCCTCCTCTCCTTCCAACATGACCCCTCTTCTCACCTCATCACAGCTATCCTACATGCGGACACCGACCAGCCTTCACAATGGCTCAGCAAGGCTCTCCGGATGCGGCGCCCGATGGTCGCAGGCCAACACCCACACTCGTCGTTACTCTCACCCTCTCCCGCTCGCCAACCCCGTCCCCGAGCCCTGACGAGCCTCCGCTTGCGCAGCAACGAGCCAAGACCAACGAGATCTCCCGCATCGGGAAGCAGTCCTCGCCCAACCCAAACACACCCCCGGCACCCAAGCCAGCACCCCTCATCGAGAAGCCGTCCACACCCCCGGCATCCAAGTCAGCACCCCCCATCGAGAAGCAATCCACACCCCCGGCACTCAAGTCAGCGTCTCCCATCAAGCCGCGGCCCTCTCCCACCATGAAGACGCGGTCCTCAACCTCGTCACTCCCCAAGAGGCGAAGGTCTTGAGCAAAGTCCAAGACCGTCAACACATCCTGCTCAACCACCCCAGTCTCATCCTCCTCTGGTCGATCGCCCAAGGCCACCATCCTTCTCTGGTCGATCGCACCAAGACCACCATCCTCCTCTGCTCGATCGCACCAAGGCCACCCTCCATCCTGCTCAACCATCCCAGTCTCATCCTCCTCTGGTCGATCGCACCAAGGCCATCATCCTCCTCTGCTCGATCGCACCAAGGCCACCCTCCATCCTGCTCAGTCACCCACACGCACACTCGCCCCTAGCTACCAATCCTGCCCTCCCCTAGCTATAAAAACCCTGTCTCTTTCCTCACTCTCAGAAGAAATCCACACCTTGTTCTCCCAGAATCTCTCTCTCGTTTGAATTGCCTGACTCCTGACTCTACAAAGATCCCTCTCAACTCTACCCTTCATTCACCTACTCCTCATACGACCCTCACCCTCTTCAATCGCCTCGCAAGTCTTATCCCTCCTGCTTGGCCCTGCTCCGACTGGTCGAGCCCACCTCTTCCGGCCCGAGCGAACCGCACAGACCCGCACTAAGCGAGACCCCATCGGCCTTTCGGTCAACCACACTCCAGAAGGTGTGCGTCAGATAAGATAAGATAATTTAGAGTTTAGAGACCCTTAAGGCTTCAAGCAGTTCCTGCGCCGTTCTTGTACTACTTACTCGTCATCATGCATTATTCGATGTAGGGAGGTGCTCAGGGCTTCGCTGAGGCCTGAGGGTGATCGTTCTTCTTCTACTTCAACGCGTCCACCATCTCCTCAGGCCCCTCTGCGCGTTTCTCCTCCCGCCGTCTCTTCCAGAATGGCGCGTCCAGACCCAAACTCGCATCCTCTCCACGTAAGTTTAGATCTCACTCGTCCTCGCCTTGTTGTGTGCTCTCGACTTCTGATACCTTCTCCTTATTCTCGCCGACAGCCGATCCAGGTCGTGGTGTGGTTCTACCAGCTTTACCAGGGTGAGTATTGACAGGTGTTATAGGGTCATCGTTTCCCGAGCTAAATCATGGAAAACGTATCGTACATCAGCCGTCCTCGCATACCTTTTCGCACCCCCAACACCTGGTGAGTTTTGGACAAGTGATGCTGCGGCCTCCCGAGTATACTCACTGTGTTGCCGGCTGATCCAATTCGCATTTTGACGTGTGTAGACCGCCAATTCCGCCAAAAGCCCCTTGGACATATCGCCATAATCGGCGCCGGTGTGACCGGTCTTTCTAGTGCCGCCCACTTCGTCGGCCATGGCTTTGACGTCGTCATCTTCGATGAAGCCTCGGAGCTTGGTGGTATCTGGGGCAAAAAAAGAGTCAACTCTACTTCGGGTCTCCAGCTGAATAGCTTGATGTACCGGTGAGTCTGCCGAAATGCAGAGTTGCAGAGGCTCTCATGAAGCTGACGCAACCTCGTCTTCAGTTTCTTTCCTTCGGTCATGTACACACACTCCTACCCCAAGCGGGATGAGATTCTCGACAATCTGGAGCAGATCTGGAAAGCCTACGGCCTGGACAAGAAGACACGCTTCCACGTGAGTGACGTAGACTTGAGAGTATTTCGTTTGACGGTGCGGATAGATGCTAACCCGGTCGAGTAAATTCCTCTTCCTTCCCTTAGCACAAAGTCACCTCTGTCACGCGCCACAAGTCGTCCACCGATCCTACAGAGGGAGGCCACGCCCGCTGGATCGTCAACGGTAATGAAGGCGAGATCTTCGACGCAGTTGTCGCCACTGTCGGCACCTGCGGAACGCCTCACCGCATGGACCTCAAAGGACAGGACAACTTTAAGGGCAAGATCGTGCACTCTTCCGAACTTGACGGCGTCGACCTCAGGGGGAAGCGTGTCATCGTCGTAGGCGGCGGAGCCTCCGGAATCGAAGCACTCGAGTTAGCCGTCGAGAAGCAAGCCAAGAGTGCGATCATTCTCGCTCGAAGTGACAAGTGGATCATCCCCCGTTCTACCATCATTGGTGAGCTTTCAGTCATTCCAAAGCATCATACACAACAAAGCTGACCGAAAGTCTATTGATTCGGACGTCGTTGATCGTCCAGACATTGTGCTGGCTCTGAACCCATTCGGTCGCCAGGGAATCTTGATGGGTCCTGTTGCCCAGTTCCTCATCCGCAAGCTGCACTACCGTGATCTTGAGGACAAGATGGCGCCCTACAAGGTTCCCCTCTTTGCCGGAACCCCCATAGTCAACAACTCTGCTCTCACTCATATCCGCGAAGGCAAAGCCGACTACCAACGCGGAGATCTTATCGAAGTCCAGGAGCACGGCGTGCTCTTTAACAAGCGAGGAAAGACGCAGAAGAAGGGAGAGGAGGGAGAACATGTGGAGTACGAAGCGGATGTCATCGTCGTCGCTACCGGTTTCAATCGTCCCACACTGGACTTCTTGCCCAAAGACTTGTTCCCAGAAGACTACACGCCTCCTTCTTGCTACCTGCAAGTCTTCCCGGTTCAGGTGAGCCACCTTATTCCCCTGACCTGTTGGACCAAGCGAGCTCTTGCTGACTGTGGGAGTTTTCGATTAGGACCCTTCCGTGCTGTTGACCAATGCCACCTACAAGAATGCCATCGGAACTGTTGGAAACTGGTGAGTCCTTCCATTCTTGGCACACTTTCGTCCCTTCCAATATCTCACGTATCATGATGTTCTCAGGCACATCGGAATTTACGCTCGTATCGCTATGGTGGTGAGTAATGTGTATCGAAGCGCCTTTGCCTGAGTCTGTGTGCTGATCTTCTTGCGCGCTCTACGTCTCACAGCTTCTCATGGATCAGAAATGCAGGCCTCACCCCCGAAACATGGTAAGTGTCGCTCTTTCTGGCCAGTCTGAAGATCGTTCGGGCTGACAGTTCTGCCCCCATTATACAGCGTCTCTGGACAGATTTGATTCGCTTCATCAAGGAGAAATCGCCCGCCCCCGGTCTGACCTTCTTTACCTACGCTGAGCTGATGGTCTGGCTGGTCGGCTTTATCTTCGTTGTTCCGCGGCGTACACGGGTAAGTGTCCCATGTTTGTCACCTCCGGCGGCCTGCAACCGTTTTTGGAGAGCATTTGAATTGACTTTATGTGCTTTCCGCCAATCCAGTACTTCTTCTTCATTCTCTTTGGCTACGGATTCTGGGAACGGTCCACGGACAAAGTTGACAAGAAGGGACGTGCATTGGGCGAGCCCAGCTTCCATCTCTCGACTTCCAAGCTCATCCCTTTCCGGCGACATGCTGCCCCCTTGGCGATACAAGCGCCAAACTCGATTGAGGTAGCGCACAACAAGGCCGAGTAACCATTCTCCCTCGAATATCTCTTCTCGTCGATCCCTCTCATTTAGATCTAGCAGCCAGGTTACGTCCGTCTGTTCCACTCTCGTTCCAACACTTCTCCATAATCGTCCGGGTTCCTTCGTTTGCTGAGTGCTGACTTCCAAGTCAGTTCCAACTGTACTTCCAAGCCTGCACAGGCGCCGAGTGAGTGAGTGAGTCGCTGGATGCTCTACGGCCGAGAAATTTTGCTCGGATCTTTGCCCTTCTGCGAGGAAGCGCAAAGCAAAGGGGTGCCTTTCATTTGAGTCTTGCCCACACTTGCGAGCTTCCCACCCAGTCCCACGTCCAACGCCTGCTCCGACCCCAATGTCAGAGGCAGTGAAGGCTGCGATCCGCGCAGCGCGGCAACAGCAGCGCACAAAAGCTTCATCTCCTACGAAACGGGACGCGCTCGACTCCACGGCGGCGTCTCCAAAACTGAGCTCCGGTTCATCATCGTTTACTCGCAATGATTTCATGTCCGAGCAGTACGATTCAACCTCGCTGAGCGCTGCGACGGAGGACGTTGCATTCGTGCAGACCTCTGTCGAAGGTCTCCTCAACAAGGCTTGCCAAAATGGTGGGTAGAAGGCCGATGCATTGATGATGAGAGCGTTCCAACGACCCCCGAGCTGTCGGCTGATTATGGTTCTATCTACGTCCTCAGGTCGCATCAATCTCTCCTCGCGCTCTCCTGCGCTGAAGAAGCTTCCGGCAGAGCTTTTCTCGTTCTGTGATGATGACGCACCAGGATGGTTCTCGGCTCCCGGTTTACGGTGGTGGGAGCGACAGGATCTTCGAGGGCTCATTGCAGCAAACGGAGAGCTCGAGGAGATCGACGAGCGGATCAATGCGTTCCGCGCACTGGCGAGCTTGGATGTAAGTGCTGTCCGCTGCATTATGGCGCGACTTGAAGGATGACTGACTGATATCTCCCCTTCCGCACGGCGCAGCTCCGCAATAACCGCCTTCTCAACCTTCCGCACAGTCTCTTCCAGCTCAAAAACCTCACATCCCTCACGATCTCGCACAACAAATTGACCTCGTGGCCGGATGCGCTCAATGCGCTGGACAACCTCATCACCCTTGACATCTCTCACAACCAGCTGGTGTCGCTGTGGACCGACCAAACCGTGGAAGCTGCACGGGATGAACGAGAGCAGTGGGACAAGGCACAACAGGAGAGTGAACATCAAGGAATCTGGGCGGGTCTGGGTCGTGATCAGCCAAAGGGGCGGAAGGAGAAGGAGGCATTAGCTCTGGAGGCGCAGCGGCCGCGTTCGATGCCCCTCCGCGCTCTGAAGACGCTCAACCTCGGTTCGAACAAGCTCACGAATGCTGCACTAGGTCTCGCTGCGACGGATTCGGGATCGATCAGCTGGCCCTCACAGCTCGAACGGTTGGACCTCAGCAACAATGCTGTGCTTTCGCCCGTGGTGCTGCACGTTCGTCCGAACGGGCTGACTGGACTTCCAGCATTGAAGGAGCTTGTTTTCGCTGGGAACGGCATCAGTGATGAGGTGTTCCAATCGACAGGAGGCGAGGTATCTACCAGTGCCTTCGAGGGCATGCAGTCCCTTTCAATTCTGGACCTGCAGCGGTGCGAAATCGACGACTTGGATAAATTCGAGGCCTTTTTCGGATCTCGTTTCGGCGCGGGCAACGATCCATCCGCGTCTCGTGAACTTGTCCAAATCTCTGATCGGTCGAAGGTACAATCGGAGCCAGGCAAGCGGCGCCTGCATGTGTTGCTGGGGGGCAATCCTTTACGGGAAGAACTCTTCAAGCAAAAACGCGGTCAGAAGCCGACTTCAACACAGCAGTCGAATCTGCCTCCAGTTGGCTCGGAACAGGATCGCGGCTCGAGCTCCAAGCAAAGCACAAAAGAGGCAATCGCTCCAGCTGCCCCTAAGCCTGCAGTCGTCAAGGACGCATGGGAGCTTGAGGCTGAAGCTGGTCTTATCACAGAAGGTCAAAAACGGCTCGCTCGCATACAGGCGGCTCGCAAAGCGGAGGCCGATGCTGCGGCAGCGGCAGCAGGTGGTCAGGCTCCAAATGAACCGAGTGGATCCTCACCATCACCCGTTACTGCGGCTTCCCAACCGGCTCCGGTCAAGAACAGTGGGAACAAGACAGGACTGAGCGATTGGGATGGAGAACCGGTCCTCCCCAAGTATCTACAGCATCGGCAAGTCCACCGAGGTACGTCCGACCCCACTGTAGCCAATCCCGATGCAGACGATGCCGAGGCAGATCCGGACATGTCCGAATATGGAACAGATGCCGATGGGTCTGGTGCCCTGGAAAGCAATGCAGGCAGCACCCTAGCCAATGCCAAGCTTTCAGTGAAGAAGAAGGAGGCACTTGGCCAGGTGCCTTGCAAATTCTTCCGAAGCAATGGCTGTTCTGCGGGCGCAGCTTGTCCCTTCGCACATACCATGCCAGGTGATGGTCACCAGAAGGCCATCTGCGCGTATTGGGCCAAGGGACAATGCAAATTTGGCCACAAGTGCGCCTTGCTTCACATCTTGCCCGGGCAGCCCGTCAGCGTTAGTGGCATTCCCTCACCATTCTCATTACGCGACAGGATGTCAATGCTGACATTTTTGCCTCTTACCTTTGCAGATGGATCGCAAAAATAAGCGAGCGGCTCAACAGGCACAAAATACCGGCACACTTCAAGATATGGGCCAGGCCGGGACTAGGCTAGACTCGCGAGGCCATCAAAGACAACCATCAAAGAATATGCCCCCATCAAATCTTCCCAATTCATCTCAATCACCCTTTCCACATCCAGTTCCACCTCAACACCACTTTTCACAACATGCCCCTATTCCGCTTCCTCTTTCTGAGAACCTTCCCGCCGAGGCTCTGCACGGTCCTCCAGGCCCTGCGCCGTGGTTTCCCGGAGTACCGCCACAAGCAGCAGCCGCACTACTAGCCAACTTTCAGAACGGGCACATGATACCTCTCAATCCAAGCCGCAACCTCATGGGCCCTCCGAATCCCTCCTTCGACATGGGAGACGTAGCAGGAATGGACCTACCTTTCGGCATTCCTGACGATCTTCAGCAGTTCCAACCACCACGCGGCTACGCTCAGCGGCCATTATACCCACCGTCTCCTTTCTCCGAGGACCTTCCAACGCAAACCAATTTCCCACACATGAATGCCATGCATATGGCTCAAGCGAATGGTCCCCCACCTTTCTTTCGGTCGCTCGTTGGTGATGAGCACGTCAGCCTTGCTCAAACAAACGCGTCTCTTCATCCTGCGGCTGTCTCTTCTGCTGCAATATCCGTCACCCCTGGTTCCTCTGCGACACGACCTGTGTCCGTCCCCTACGCAAGATCACGAGAGGAGGATCATGCGCATAGTATGGCGGGTTCACCCGCCCTCGCTTCCCGAGCCTTCGGAACAAGTCCATTCAGCCACCCCGCAGGGACGAGCGTGTTCTACAGCGCAAGTCAAGATGAAAGTGACAGCCGGGCGCAATCCGAGTACATGCGGCAACAGATCGAATCTGCACGGAGCATGAGCCGATTGGACGATCTGGAGGCCCGAGAACGATGGTCGAATGCCGCTCGAACGGGTAGGGGCGAGGACGGCCGGCCAGGCTTGCACATCGGACAAGGGGAACATGATCAAAACGGAGAAGAGTTCCTGCCGTCTTCGCTCTCGGATCTGCTAACGCCTGCCGAGCTCGAGAGACGAAAACGATCAGCGAGCCAGACGTTGAGCCAGCGACCGCTGTCGTTCGTTGGCTACTCCGGCCTACAAGCTCAGGTGTCAGGTCACCGACAGGGCCAACTTTCCGCATCGGCCGCCTCGCGCTTCAACGGCACAGATGCACTGAGCCGATCACCAAGCTCTGTCGGCCGATGGCCCCCCGGCTTCAGTAATAACCCGGGACCAAGCGCAACCTCACGGTCGATCAGTACGGGAATGGGCGGTGCCGGATCAGGCGCTGAGGCGTTGTCCTCGATGCATCACTTGTACGGCCGAAATCAGCCGACGCCCAACAGGTATGGCCAAGGTCGCGCGACGGCCGCCTCCGGGATCAATTCTGCCGAGTTCCTTTCCGGCAGTGCTTCACCGAGCCTTCCATACCAGGCTCCTCAGTCGCTTCCGCCAGGTTTGGCGACAGGTATCAGCCGCATGCATCTGGGCTCCCATTCAAGCATACCCGCAGGCGATGATCCTGCCACCTCGGCTGGCAACGTTCCACGCGATCTGTCTCCGTGGGCAAGTCAAGAGTCGGGTCGTGTGCCTTCTGCCTCGAGAGCGGGAATGTCCAGTGGCGCCGGTCAGAGCAATAGTCATGGCCTGTCCCACCTGTTGGCCTACAGCGGTGGCGCTGATTCGTTCCTGAGCACACGAGCCGCACAGGCCCATCTGGGCAGCGCGAATCGGCACGCTTCATCGACCGATTTGCTCAATGTCGCGTTCGGCAACCACGCGGCCGCTGCAGCTGCAGTGGAAGGCGAGGGCGGCAATCAGAATACCAGAAGCGGGTACAGTGGCGTCGGCGGTTATCTGGGCTTGCCGAGCTCAAACGCATACGATGAACTTGGACCTGTTGCGCCTTCATCCATTTTGCCGCATCGACCGAGTCCGCTTAGTCTGGCCGCAGGGGCCGGAATCCGGAGAACCGACAGCGGCGCATATCTACCCAGCTCGGCTTCCGGCTCGTTTGTCTCCAGCTCGGCATCAACGTCATTGACTGCCGGCGACGCACACTCTCATCTTGGGCCGAGTACACGCTCTGGTGCTGCGTCTCCTGCAGCGGGTGGGAGTTCGAATGCTACGTCTTCTGCCTGGGGTGGGATTGCGATTCCGAACGGAGGGAACAAGGCCGGGACGGGTCCTGGTGCAGGCTTGGGCCGTTCTTCTGCTTTCCACAGCGAAATCGGTTCTGGCAACGGCGGCGGCGGCGGCGTCGGGACATCCTCGGCGGAAGAATCGCTCAGCCAGGGTGGTTTGTACGGTGGCGGTCTGATGGCCCGGCATCATCACTATCAGCAATCTCGGGCTCAGGACGCAGCGGCAGGTGGCAATGGTGGAGCGGGCGCGAGCAACAGTCCACTGACGCTGCCCACCTCTACGAAGGAGGAGTTCGATGAAGCCATTTTCGAGTTGGAATGAGGTCCGCCATGGTTAGCTGTCTGGCCCGGCCCTTGCTAATAAATTCTGGTCATTCGAGTTCTGACTGCTGATGGCTTTCCGTCGCATCGCGTGACTCGGCCAGGTGTGACATGTGACAAGGGATCGCAAGTAGCTCTCGAGTCAGACGTTTGCTTCGCTGGGGTATAGGATCTCTTGTCAAAGATGCGTTGCTGATGCTCTAAACACTTTTGCTACATGGTTGAATAAAAGGAGACGTACGAGCAGAGAGAGGGTTAGCGAGAAAAAGAGGAGAGAGAAGTAGGATCGGCTTGACTGGATTGGAGGGAGAAAGGTCGTCCAAGGTAAAAGAAGCTGCAAAAGGATCTTACATCACGGTTTCGACTTCGTAGCCTTCCGAGACGGCATGTCCGAAGGTGGAGAACGGCATGAAATCGGCTGTCGTCGTTCGCTCCATCTCCGCCGCACCTTCCGACATGCTGACAGGCAACCCGTGGTCCTTCTTGGCACACAAGTCCATCATCGTCGACCCGAAGAAACGGGGATGGCCTCCACCGTCAGAAACCACATTGCCAGTCGAGTGATTCGAGGCCGACGTGGTCAAGCTGCTTGATGAGGATCCGTGCGGGCCCGGGGCGCCATCGGTTGCAGTCGGTCCTACTCCAAGTACGGAGCTGGCAGACGACGCATAACTCGTCGCCGTCGATGCGAAGCTGTATCCACTTGCCGCCGTGGTGGTTCTGCTGCTCAAGAACGGCGGCTCAAAGCCGAGCGCGTTGGCTGCATAGGATTGGGGGCCGGAGCCTGAACCGTCCAACTGGAGCCCCAGAGCGAGGTCCATAGGCCCTCCTCCGGGGTAGCCATCTGAGCTGATCACACCCATCATCGCCTCCGCATTGGGTCCCGCTGTGGTGACCATGCCATTGAAGTGGAAGTTCGAAGAGTTAAACACCTCCTGTCGAGCCGGTTCGTCGTTCGCCAACATGTCTTCGCTGCGGATGGGTTCATCGGCACAGGCGGTGGCGGATGCAGGGTTGGCAGCGGCGGCGGCGGCGGCATTGGCGGCCGCAGATGCCGCAGCTATGGTTGCGTCCGCAGCTACATCACTAGCCCGACGGATCGATGACTCGGCGGCCTTCCGCTTTTCGGCCTTCTTTTTGGCGCGAAGCACACTACGACTGTACCGTAAGCCGCACGCGTTGCAAAGGGTCTTGTGGCCCGTCGGCCCGCGTCGCCACTCTGGGCTGCTCGTCGTTCCACAGCTCTGACATGCCTTCTGCCCGGGCCCGCCGCGGGCCTGAACATGTCCGCCGTAGGCAAGATGTCCGGCATATTGCTGTGCTCTGCTGGTGCCGGTGTAAATCATATCATCGCCATAAACGATCCCGGGCGCGCTCAGGGCCCGGCAGTGCGGTGCAAAGCTCGTGACGAGCGGAACGCCGCTGGGCGGGCCGGATAAGCGATCATATGACTCAGGGAGGAGCGTCGGAAGGGAAGCCCGACTGTGTTGTAGACCGAAAGTACTGTCATAGGTCGTAGAGCCGACTCCGACCGACGGTAGCTCCAGTGAGGGCCGAACATCGGGTGACGCGCCGAATGAGAATGACGGGCCGGTCGGCGAAGGGACGGCCGCATAAGGGTTCAACGAATTTCCGGGAATACCCATGGCAAACATCGAGGTGTTAGCAGTCTCGTCGTTACCATTGCCATTGTGGTTGCCATTGCTGCACATGGCAGTTACGGCGGCCGCAGCAGCTGCACTTGCTGCGGTGCTGGAAGGATCGAGAGGCAAATTAGGGGATGATGCGAGGCGCGACCCGGAATGATCTTCCGGCCGGAAATGGGCATTCATCTGGCTGGACAGGGTCTCTGCGTGCGTATGAATGAAGGCAGCCGACCTGGATCGGAAGCGTTCCGAAGGAGGTTGATACAGACCACCTGCTTCTCCTGCCACCGACGAAGCGCCCGAAGTCAGCGCGGAAGTGGATTCATCGCCAATCCGAGCGAGCGGCCAAGTCTCTTGACGACTGCGCCGGCGCGTCGAGATAGCGGAAGCGGCGGAAGCAGCTGCCGCGACGGCTGCAGCATCCAATCCAGTTGTGCTGGCCAAACTCGCAAACGAGTCGCGGTGGGGACCACCTTGCACACTTTCGCCCGAGATGCTGTCCCACTTCATCGACTGACGTGGGGAGAACATGGTTTCGCTAGACGCCAGACTGGCGTTGAGCGAGTCGTAGGAGATGATCGTGCCCAATGATTGGCGGAAGGTGGAACTCGCAAAGGAGCCATGACTGTGGTTGCGATATCTCCGCGATGTAGAGGCCCCGTCTAATTCGGAGTCCATGTGCAATTGCTGGTCTTGAGAGAGCGCACTGGACGTCTGAAGCAGGTCGGGATTGAAGGTGACCGCTCTCTTGTGGGAGAAGGATACGTCGCTCATACGTCTGTCGTCTCCCGTGGTCGCCTGTCCACCGAAGGATTTCATCCGTTTCTGGGGGCTCAGCATGCTCTCGTCGAAGCTTCGACGGCCTGCGTGCTTGCACGAGTCGCCATCAGCTGGTTGGTCCTCTTGATGACGCGAGTATTGTGCCCTACTGCCCTGACTGAATGATGTTGCATCTGCCGGCGCGGAATATGGCAGATTGTCAACGTCGTGCATCAGACCAGCCTGCGGAGCGCCGTCGCCAGCTGTGAAGCCGAAAGAGATCTGCCGTGGCGACAGAGTCTGCTGGAGTAATGCTGGGCTGAGCGTGGTGGTTGACTGTGACATGAGTGCAAGTTGACTTTGAGCTTCCAAAGCCGCTGCAGTGTCCCCATAGATAAAGTCTGTCGGCTGCTGCAGTTGACTGGGAGTAGGAACCAATGAAGGGAAAGGCATCAGGGAAGCAATCGATTCGGACGCGTCCGCAATGAGTTCCTGGGCGACGGTGGTGAACATGGCGATGAGAGTATCGCCATATCCGATGACGACGCTTTCCAGGGTCCGAATCAAACCATCGGTGGCGAGCGTGTGCCTGGCACGAAGCCGGCGTGTGCAAGTCGTGCTGGCGTCAGATAGGGTGAAGAGGCCCGGATCCAGACTTTGAGCGAGGGTTGCAAAATCATCAGCAAAATAGCTGCCATCGTCGTAGCGGGCTAGAGTGCTGTTCCCAATGGCAGAGGCCGCCGACATCTGCCGTGTGCTGTTCTCATTGTTGTTGTCACAGTGGATGGGGGGAAAGAGGCGAGGCGGTGGCCAGCTGAACAAGATATCACCTCCATTTGCAGGTGATCGCAAGATTTGGAATATGTGCTCTGGAGCTGATTGACGATGAGTCTTGCTTCGTTTTTGGGACAGTTGACGCCAGAGCATGTCCCCTTGCTGTTGTGATGCCACACGATGAACGCATGTGCAGCGATTTCAGCGTAAGGTTGTACCTGCCGAGCGGAGGCCGACGGAAGAAGCCGAACGGTGCACTCACCTCGGGGGTAAACAGCCCGGTAGGCATGCCGCACCAGTTAGACCATTCTGACTGGTTGTGCTGTTCTGAGTCGTGTTGGGATTCGTCTATGTCGCGCGGAAGGAAAGCCCCGTCAGGACTGTAGATTATTCCTGCGAAACAGGATCAGCGCAGAACTCACCAACAACATTATGCATGAAGCACAGAGCCAGGCCATCGCCAACGTAGCTGATGACCAGGTCCACGGTCGGGAACTTGTCTTCGTCTGAAAAAGATGGGTATATGGTTCCGGGCTCCGTCCCGTTGGATCCTCGTCGAAGAATTTGAGTTCGCATTGCATTGACGTTGCCCAGCCGACAGCGGATAACGCTTCCGAAAGTTGTTTTGCCGGGGCCGAGAAGATCGCTCATGTTCTCGCGTGCTTGCTGAACATCGTCTGGATGGACAACATCGAAGAAGTGCTGACCGGGGGCGAGGGAGGCGGCTAGTGGACCCAGATGGGCCTGCAAAGTCGGATCCACATAAACGATTTCTAAAACAGCGATATCAGACGGTTGGATGTGTGCAGATGACACGGGCGAAGCCGCCTCGGGCAACGCAAGGATGGCCCAGTAGCATCGGCAGCGTGGAGGAACAGCTGGGCTCTGCGTCTGTGACAAAGACGGCAAAGAGCTTGACTTTGATTCCTGGATCCGAGCACGCGGGGCTAGAGGAAAAGGCGAAGCGGCAGCATCGTTGCAGACTCTAGGCCGGTATGATTGGTCGGTCTCTTGGTGGAAGATGTTGGTGGCTCCCGCAGAAAGCACGGGGTGCGAGGCTGCCCGTGCAGAAGTTGTGGCGAACATGGTACCAGACTTGTTTCTTATCGAAGGATTGGCAGAGGAGACTGGCCAGACAAGGTCGTCAAAGCTGAGGCGCTGAGGAGAGGACAGGCGTGGGTAAGTCTGAGGACGGAGGACCCCGTTATATACCTCCTGTCGTGCGTGCACTCACCAAGTGTGGCAAAGACCACGATGATGAACTGTGGGTGTCCGATGCTTGCGGATTTGTCTTTGGCCTCAGAGGAGAAAGAGGGTGGTGACTGATGAGGATGGGAAATCCTGGGTGCAGTCAGAATAGATGCATATGACGCTTGGTGGACCCTGTGGCTTCTTGAGTCCTAACTTTTATACACAACACACCGGCGTCGGTATTGGGCCACTCCGCTCGTCCTGCGCCGAGATAACAGCCTCTCAACCTGTGTGCTCTATTTCCCACCACTTGTACCGCGTGCTTCAAGGCGGTGGTGCATCTCTTGGAAGAGAGCAATTGCTGCATCTTTGGATTTTGACCGGGAGTGCCTGCTTATTCCCATTCCGCAACGAAGGAGAGCAGGAACAACTCGAGCAGAACCGGGAACAAAAGAGGGCCGAGATACCTTGGGAGTTGGGGGAGGAGCGCTGCCAATGGCGTCGCGTTTGGCGCGTTTCAGAGATCATTGGGAACGCAGCAGTATGATAGGTCGAGCGAGATGGCAGGCGCCAGGGAAATCAGCGTTCTGGTCGACTCGTCCGTGCGCTCGATGGTTCGATGCTCGCAACTCGAAGCTGTGCAGTGCTGGACCACGATGACCGAGCTCGCCCTTTTGGAAAAGCAAGTGGTGTTGTTTGCATCGACAACTGCCACTTCGCTTCCGTGTCGGCACCAATCAATGGTCAAGCAGAGGATTTCTGACGGATTGGGGGACACACGTGGCCTTCGAGAGAACCCTCCGTCAAAGTTTGAGACACAAACAAACCGCAGTTAAATTTAAATTCATGAACCAGTAGCGGACCATCTCCGCATCTCCCTGCACTGCTAGCAGGGGGGGTGTTTTAAGCTGTGTGGAACAGCGATAAAACAGGCGAGTTATGTCTACATTATTATTTTTGCATTTTGTCCCGATTTTAGGCCATCGAAACCCAGGGTGTAAAACAGTGTAAAACATGCCTGTTTTATGGTTACCCTAATTAGAGCTCCTCTTCCTGACGAGCGGCACCCGTTTGACATTCGTACGTTCCCCGTCCTGCACAGAGTGGAGCCCCTGTACCCCTTCGCCCCCAGCGCACGCATCCTTGCGGTGGGAGGGTGCCCTCACCATGGTCGTACCTGCGTAAAATTTGCTTCAAACGACGTTGTTGCGTCTTTTTTTCCTCAGTCACTTTGCTCACTTTTGCGGTAGGGACGACTCGAGAGAGTGCACGTGACTTACTCTCGGGCGGAGGAACAGCTGAACGGCTTCCAACCGAGGCGGGCACTAACCCCGATCCAGACATTACGTCATCGTTTTAGCATGGCATTTTACGGGTGCTAAAGTCACCCAAATCAACCCTGTTTTAAGAAAGTGTAAAACAAGTGTAAAACGCCCTGTTTTACACCGAATCCTAAAACCGGCGTAAAACATTTTTTTAGCGCACCTTCTGACCCCGTTAAAACACCCCCCCTGCTAGCAGTGCTGCCTGCTTGGCGTCTGCCACGAGCACCATCACGCACCAGCTGGATCATGAACGAACCTGCTGCCTCGACAGTAGGAGATACAGTTGACATGCCTTGACCAGTCTCTCATCTCTCAGAACAGTGTCCGGCACAGCGGTGGGTGGTGCAAAACTGAAGGAAAGCCCTCAACGTCGGCGCAGGATGATCGCGGTTGGCATGGTGGCCCACCGACCCCAGTCCCCAGTGCGGGTGAGAAGAGTGATTGTTTGGTTCCTTTTTCCTTGTCCAACAAAGCGCGCTCCAGCATTCTTGCCTTTGTTTGCGTCAGACGGAGTTGTGTCCGTCGGTGCTGGGGGGAGGAGTCGTATGCGATCATCGATCATGCTAGACACGCATCAGTACAACCCCTCTTCTCCTTTCCTGTCCGCCGTGCGTTGAGTCAATAAGGAGCTGCGTTCCTTCGCAGTATGTACAGGACACGCCCCTAAACATGATCAAGCGCTTCGACTCGAGGGGAGGAGAGAGGCACTCAAGTTCACAGAGATGAGAATGACATTGTGGATATGCGATGTTGCCTGCCCAATTCAATAGCATGTGTACTGGAAAGTTGGAAGGCAGTGCATACTACTGTACGATGCGTATGCGCGTACAATGGTTACGCCGATGCCCCGAAGGCTTTTGTCAACAATGCTAATCCTTGCGAACTCGCGGTCCAGGCCTAGGCCAGGCTTCGGAAGCTGAAGCTGATGCTGGGAAGCGGGAAGGTTGTTGGTAAGTTTTAACGTTATTGCAGTCCATGGCACCCAGAGAACCGGATGATCGGGGTAGTGCTTCAGCGCTTCTACTCTCCAGCAGGGACAAAGCGGACAAAGGGTCGAGGCGTCGAGGCCGTCGAGGACATACATTATGTACTCACCCAAGTTGGAACAGCTGTGAAGAATCGACAACGGGTAATATGTAGTCGGTAGGATTCGGTAACGCGGGAACGAATCGATCAATTTTTGTGCCTGATTTTCGATTTTCGAAAGGGTTCCAAACTTCCAAATAAGCCTGAGATGCTGAGACTCAGTAAAAAATTTCGGCCGGGGTACGCTGCCTTCTCGCTGCCGACACGCTGCTGAGACGCTGCCGGAACTTCTGTGACCCCATACAGAGCGCCAGCGCCTCAGCAGCGTGTCGGCAGCGTGTCGATACGCTGTGGACAGAAATCACTCGTATAAGCAGCGTGTCGCATCTCTCGAAATCTGTCATGTTTTTTTCCTGATACGCTGCTCTTCCGCTGCCCACACGCTGGTCTCACACTGCTAGTTAATAGATAGAAAATTACTGTATTACGCTGCCCACACGCTGCCCACACGCTGGCAGTACACATCAGATAAACACGCATACATGCACTTAAGAGAGTCCTGCCAAAGAGAGAGAGACGCGGTCAGCGCTGCTGAACGACGGATAGAACCATGTTACTCACGAGCTTCTGGTCCTGACACGCGAGGCATGATCTTTGAGGGGTACAGGAGCTGGAGAGGGAGAAAGGGTCCGATGTATGCGCATGTACTCACGTCGCTAGTTGGCGGGGACGTGGATACCGTGGCTGTACATGGATGCAGAAGCGAGAAAGAGCCAAAGCCAGAGTCAGCTGATCGCAAGGAGAGCTCATCTGTCATCATGAAGAGAAGAGTTAGCAATAGAACATTCAACGTCAATCTAAATCAGAAGGTCAATGGACACTAGTAGAACGGGAGAAGGATCAGCTGTGATGCACGACCGAGACGAGTGGTGAGCTGAAGCCGGAAGTAAGAGACGCAGAGGATGTAGGCAAGAACGGCGAGTCGGTGAGCCGCGTGTGCTGTGCGCACAAGAGAAGATGGCGTGTTGAGAGGGATGGAATAAAGGGCCAGTAGTCAGCATTCAGCAAAGGAAGGATTGAGGAGACTGTGGGGTGAGGTAGTAAGAGACTGACCGTGATTGAATGGCGAGGCGGATCGAACCATGGCGCGGCTTCGAAGAGTGTCTGGCCTTTGCTACTGGTGGCGTCAGCGAGCCTGGACAGATGACAGATGTAGTCAATAGGAAGGTAGCAGGAGGAAGGTGAGCGCAGACGTACCTGGTGACTGCGCCGATGAATGCGCCTGTGAAGATCAGCCAGAGCCCAGAACCACCACATGTCGGAGAAAGATCTGGTGGAGACGGGCGGGATGGGTCATTGTATGCTGGAGACGAGACCTGCGCTTGCTGTCCCACAAGATGCGGTTCTGATCGACGTCAAGGGGAGGGCGCTGCTCCAGCCACGGCTGCTGCGGCGGGCGTGGCGAGCTGCATGCCGACGAGTTCCTCGACGGAGTTGACGGTGTTGTTCGCGTTGCCGCGCTGGTACGCACATGCTGCGCGGTTGTTGGGGGCGGGCACGACGTTGGTACCGTGCAGTACGGAGGCGCGATCGATGGAGGGGGTTACGGAGGCGCCGTCGCAGGGGATACCGAGCAGGAGCTTGGTGGCCTGGAAGCTGTCGGTGGGGAAGCGGGATGCCAGGTTGGCGGCGTCGGTCCCGAACAGGCGGTCGTGAGACGAGGGCGTTAGTCCGCCGAAACTGACGGATGCGAGGGGCAGGAAGAGACCGGCACGGGGAGGAGAGCGCCCATGTCGAGGTTGGTAGTTGCTTGCGGTACGAGATGCCGATGCTGATGAGGGGATAGGGAGGCTGGGATGCGACGAGTTGGGTGTTGACTCACTGACTGTTGAGCAGCGGGTCGACAGCGTGGAGAGGTGAATGGATCATTTTTCAAAATTGAGCTTTTGATTTCATACAGCGGATCAGCAGCGTGCTGGCAGCGTCTCAGTGCTGCCAAAAATTAATGAAATCGTCCCAGCGTGACCGCAGCGTGTCGACAGCGTGGTCAGAAAATTCAAAAAGGCATCACCTTTTCTACATTTTCGTGCAGCGTATCAGCAGCGTGTCAGCAGCGTCTCAGCAGCGTCACAGTGTTTCAGCAGCGTACCCACAGCGCCTCATTTTTTACTGAGGCTGAGATCTGAGATCTGAGATCTGAGAGCCGGGGCCCCGCTCTCTTTAAAGTTAGGCTTGGCCAAAGAGAGCGTCGGTGCCCTGCCGGCGGTTAGGCCTGGCCTTGGCAAGGAACGCCAGATGGGGCGAACGAGGCCGACACCAATTGCTTCGATTTAAGGTAGCCGCGAGCCCCGAGTGACGAGTCCCGTGACAATCGCATTAACAGTAAATGCGAGTGGCTTCCACTTACTGATTTCAGCCGGAGGAGGGACATGCATGCGCGACATGTACATACTCGTACATCAGTGTTGTGAACATTCTACCACTATACTAAAAGGTGAGACCAGTCTCAACCCAAGTTTCATGGATGATGCATATATCCAACACTCCCTCTCATCATCATGACCCTTTGGTCTGAGACGCGAGACCCCATAGGACTAGGGGTGAGACTCTTTCGGCCCGGAGTACCCGGAGCACGTGCTGTGGAAAAACCCGACAAGCACCCGACAAGAAAATGGTCGGAAAAGAAATCTCGAGATACCGGGAATCGAACTCACGACAGAGTCGATCAGACTCTTAATCTGTTGTGAACATTCTACCACTATACTAAAAGGTGAGACCAGTCTCAACCCAAGTGTCATGGATGATGCATATATCCAACAATCAGCGATAGGGCTATGAGATATGAGATATGAGCCATAAAAGAACAGGCGAGGCGCATCGCGCGACGCGTCCTCAAGCCTCGAGCCTTCAAGACCTACACTCTAAATGTTTTGTCGCGAAGTTGGGATGCTCAAAGGCAGATGGTTGGCGTGATCAGCGGACAGCTGTCCCTTTGTAAAGAAGGGGGGCCTGGGAACCGAGCTGGTGGGGTGACATCTAGACGTCCACCTGTCGTACGTACGAGGCCGTTGTCAAAAGTATCCGGACACTAAAATTTTAACCATACGTTTACTAAGTGTTCGCCTCTATTTCACCTTAAGTCAAACTTGGTCAGTAAAATCTGTAAAAATACACCTCTTAGCTGACCTTCTAGCGCGAGTGCAGAAGCATCGGAATATGTGACTCAAAAAATTGAGAAAAAATGAGGAGCTGGGTTGAGTAAGGTGGGTGTGAAAGAGTTTGAAATCACCTAGTAGATTTCCCCAGACTTTAGTATGGGGTTATATCTGCCCCTTAGATTTTTACGGCCGAGAAAAAGTGTTGCAACATCCTTCGAATGAAATTCTTCAAAACTCCTTTAAATCTTCTCAAACGTCGCCTGGGTGTCCGTGTTCTAAGCATCCATCGACGCTCTCGATTTCTCCCAGTTTTCCTTATGAAGATAGCAATTTGCTGTTCACATGCCGTCCTTCCTCCGTTCGTTGCCCGTTTCTGTCTCTCTTCCACCTCCACTTTTCCCACGCCTTCGATAGCCATAGTCAAAAGTCAAAACCCTCCGAGGAAGTTCATAGCCATAGTCAAAAACTCCAAAACCCTCCGAGAATGTTGAAAGGTCTTCAACTTTTTGACGAACGCATTACGCACTACGCAGCTACCAAGTACCAACTGCACAACTTACTCCAGCGTTCACTAACCTTCAACCCTGACCTGCCTACAACTTACAAGTCGTGCCAGTCGTAAGTTGCTTGAGATACACGCCTACATCCACCAGGGGATGGTGCTCCAGAAGACCAGAATGCTACTGACTACTGACTACTGACTACTGACTACTGACTACTGACTACTGACTACTCGTCAGTCCATATCAATTTATCAACTGTGGCCTGTGAGTCAACGATCAGGTACGCAATACACATGTTACATTACATCTTTGGGGAGCTTTATCCGCTCATCATCTATGTTGTGTGGATAATCATGGCGGAGAGCTCGAAGGGTAGCGAAGCTACCCTGAGAGCGAGGCGCGGTAAGCGTCACTAGTTGGTCCATATCGATTTGTCAACTGTGGCCTGTGGGTCACCGATCAGGTCCGCAATACACATGTTACATAATATCTTTGGGGAGTTCTATGTCTATCTGCTCATCACCTATGTTGTGTGGAAAATCATTGCGGAGAGCTCAAAGGGTAGCGTCGCTACCCTGAGAGCGAGGCGCGGAGGGCGTCTATGTGATTTGAATGATTGACTGTGCTTCTGGGCCGTTGTTTAGGTATGCAATCCACATCCGACAGGCACAGCATTGAGCACGCCTTTTGAGAATTCGAGTCTCAGATATCCAGACCAAGCATTAAGCAATATCAGTCATCAAGAGTCAAGACATGCATGTTTCTTGGTCCTTTTCATTTCCCGTCCATATTCTAATTTCTATAAACTCATGGCCTCAAAAAGTCTGGGGAACACTCTGGCACAAAAGCCAGGCCGGTGGGATACTAATTGCAATCGTTTCTTCCTCTTTCCACTTAGAGCAACCTGTCTTCCAAGTCAGAGCTGGGAAAACTCCACAGAGAGAAGTTGTTCTCCGGTATAGAGGCTTTCCAAATGGCCCATCATTGAGCGTCTTCCATATCCATGTCTTTGAGTTGCATCGAGAGCTCAATAGAGGCGAACACTTAGTAAACGTATGGTTAAAATTTTAGTGTCCGGATACTTTTGACAACGGCCTCGTAGGTCAGCTACTGCCAGCTGCCAGGGAGATGTACCAAATACCAATTCGAACGGGATCTCGACTTGAGGCCCAGGAGTCCGTGGATACCTCAGCTGAACAAATAGCGAGCGATAAGCTGATCAGAGATGAGGACGTGTTCATCAGGGGCAGACCTTGATGGACGTTATGATTCGACAAATGTTAGGTAGAAGGACACACATGTGTTGACCACTATATACTCCTCCAGAGCTTGGGACTTTAGATTCTCCTAGCTGCGCTGCTTCGAACCAGTCAGCGAACAGCGATCTTGGCCTCGCCCTCGTCTGTATCTCCAACTCCTGACGTCCAAACTTTCATGTCATCAAGTCCAGCCTCTGCTGTCCAGTTTCCCTTCAATTCCGTTCAGGCGACCTTGCTGACACATTTAGATGTGAGCGCCTGATGGCGCTAAGCTTGTGCCAATCCCAGAAGGATGTTCACTACTATCACCTGTAGGTTGCCAGAGCTCGACCTCGGCCTCAATATCGTGCACCACACCCCCAACACCGCGTGCACTCAGCAATGCTCCGGACCGCGGTCTCCAGGCTCCAGTAGGAGAGGAGGGAACAGCGGTGCAGCCAGAAATCCCGTATTTGCCGGATACGGCGGGCTTCCGGCAGTATGTGTGTCGGGAAACAAACGACCCATAACTTGTGCGCTATTACGTAATTGTCAGCCTCTTTCCTGTCATGTGGGTGTGGACGATCCATCCTTCCTTCCTTGCTTCTCTTCATCTCCTTTTTCCAGATCCTCGACGCTTCAAGCCCCCGGCATAATCACGTAGTATCGGTACACCTGGAAACTGGCAGCCGCACCGCGGCTTTCTACCAAGTTCTGAACGACCAACATTCCTGAAGGTGAGCACACAGTTGCACGGCGAGCTTTGATTCTGTGGGCCAAGCTGGTGTTACTGTCGCTTCTCGATAGCCTGACCATATTTTGCGCCAGGTCTCGAAATCGGAATCCTCAGTGGAGCTCGGGTTCAGGAGCACTTTATCAGAGCCATCTAGCGTTACGTTGTGCGCCCTTTTCAGTCTTCCTCACTTCACCTCTCTATCCGAAGTTTGGACAGGGTCAAGATAGGCACCTGCAGGTCGATCCATTCCGTCTATCAGTCACGCAACTGAGGAAGCGATTCGCGTTATGTCACTCAAGCGACTTTCCGAGCACATTCGCACCTATGCAGCCCCGCAACACGAGGGTCCGGCCGCTCAAGGCACGTTGACCATCGATGTAGAGGCTCTGGCGGAAGAACTCGAAGCTCTGGCGGCCATCTTTACGAACGACCACGACGATGACCCGTCTCAGGAATACTCCGCAGACGGCGGCGAAGGTGGGGAGGAAATCGGAACCGGCGCCTTCCATGTGTTGCAGATCGACGTTCCGGTATGTTACCCGCCTTTCTTTATAATGTCTGGAAATGCGCAAGGTGGAAGAGTTATTCTAACCACGTATCCACTTTTAAAGAATGTTATTCAAACATCGAAATTCAGGAGTCCGACTATTGCTCAGGCTCAGGAAGGTAAGAGTACACTGGTCAAGTTTGAGAAAGTCTCGGTCTGTCCACCAAATGACTGATCTTTTCCGTGCAGGCGATGTCCCCTCTGTCGATGTGATCACCCAGTGGCAACCCGGCTGCCGACTTCGCTTGATGCTCAACACATCCTTTCAGCCTAGCTCAGCAGACGATTCAGGCGACGGCGAAGACCCGGAACGTTCTCGATCGATCCCGATCCGGCTCGCCATAACAATCCCACCATCATATCCGAGTCACACCAATGCCAGCGAGGAGGCTCAACGCCAAAGTGCTCCGCCGCAGCTTCAGCTACTAAGCCGATTCGTCGGGCCATACGCCGTAGATCCCACCCTGTTTGGCTCGGTTCTACGAACCTTCCTGCACTATCATCCAGCCACAGATGACCGGACGGGTGCGAGCGCCGCTCAAGTTTCCACCTTTGCATCTTCGCCTTCCGATGAGAAACCGTTGACATTTCGAAACGACCAAGGACAGCGCGGTAGGAACGAAGGCGTGCCATGGATGGTGGGCGAGCCTTTGCTCTACGAAGGTATCGAGTACGTCAGAGAGCTCGTGGCCAATTGGTACGAGAATAGGAGGCACCTTGACCGTAAACGAGCCATGGAACGACGGTTGCCATCAGTCAATGTACAGGTATCGGGACAGGTACATGTCGATTCGAGGCGGCAAAACGGTGACCGTGGCGGAGCGCTCGCTGAGACGACCGTATTCTCGGTACCCGCTGGCCTGAATGACAAGCAGCGATCTCTCATTCTGAAGCGCCTTGTGCGTACGGAACCTGTCACAGAGCGCAAGAGCGTCTTCATCGCGCATGCCGCCCGTCTTGACCATCCAGATGAGGTAATGTCCCTGGCAGCGGAACGAAGCTCCCCGAAAGGAAGTACCACTTTGTTCTGACAGCGTAATTCTTCTCCCTCTCCACCATGGCACACACTAGGTCCCAATCGTTCTCTCCCACATCCTCTCCGATCGCAAGATTGCCAGAGCAACGCATCCGATCATTCATGCTTGGGTCTGCACAGTTCCTACCGAGGACAGGTCCAAGGGCGAAGTTGGCTCGGCGGTAACGGTACATAGGGACCATGACGATGACGGAGAGACAGCGGCAGGAGGGCGGTTGGCGCATTTGCTAGACCTCCTAGTGAGTTTGTTGCGCCCGTCGAGGATGCTCTCGCTGTGTTGGCGCACTGACATGGCCATTCCATCGCGCTTACTGCATGATCTTACGCTCCTCAGGACGTCCCTAACGCTATAGTCGTGGTAACCCGTTACTACGGGGGAATTCTTCTTGGAGCTGATCGCTTCAAACACATCAACCGTGTGGCTCGGTCGGGTCTCGAGCTAGCAGGCCTCGTTGCAACGTGATGGCTGGTGCATGATATTTTTGCCTCCGATACTCTGACTGGAAGCAGACATCAGACTCAGCACAACATTCGAGTTGGTAAATCAACATATACATAAGCATTTCATATAGGGGAGAACGGGTAAAAATCCTCGCTCCGCATAATCGATAACGTCCTGAGAAAGCCTGCTCAGATCGGATTATGAATCCAGCAGTGACCCCTCCCGATCTGTAAGCTCGCCGCTGGTCGAAGGATGCTGCTTATCGTTGTATGTCATAGCATCTGCCGTGCTCAGGTTCCCTGGAATAGCGACTTCGTCTTCGATGTGATGCTCCATCTCCGTTTGAAGTTCGTGCGTTCGAATCTCGTGCTGAGGCATTCGACGCCGGCGTTCGACGACAGAAATCGTCACGGGGCTGAGCCTGAAAGGTGCAGAGTCGGTGTGGCTTCTCCTACTTGGGTGGATCAACGATGCAAGACTTTCTTCATACGTCTCGTGAGCTCTGTGATGCCGTTCAAAAAGAAGGTATCAGCCAGTCCGGTACCTTTCTGTTTGAACCTGGACCAAGCATCATGACTCACATCGAACACAGGGTCGTGGTTCCAAATACCACGCATGTGAAGGTAAGGACCATCCACAAAACGTTTTCCGTGTTCTGAAATCGGCCTAGTTCTGCCTGAGCGACCGTGATATTTGCCATGACCGATGCGCCAGATACCATTAGGAACGTTCCGAGGTTGAGGCTGGTAGCTTGAATGATGAAATATAGGACGGCGCGCTCTACCGAGCTCGCTGGATTTCCCTGATCGGGTGCCTGGGGTGGTGTCGGCCTCGAGGGCGGCGTCACTGGCGATGGTGACGGTACCCTTTCCATTTGTTGACCCTTTGCGCCAGCGGTTGCTCCAGCGGACCTGGCGTGCTCGATGGTGGCCTCGACTCGTGAGTGCAGGACGCATGATGATGCGATGGCCGACTTTCCGCCCAAGTTATGATGAGCATCCCTGGGCTGCACGGTGTCATCCACGTGTTCGCGTTCTTCTCGGGCGCCATCCTCAGCATTGAATATACCCATGGACATGGTCATGGCATTTTGAATCGGGCTCATCTTCCCCGTCTTTTTCCTGAGGTGACTTCGTAAGGTCCGAATGAGCCGAATGCTGAAGTAAAAGTAGATGACGAGGGTGATGGATGCGAACACGGACCACAGCATGGCTGCGATTGCAAGATAGTTGGCATGTCGAATGGTCTGGAACCAGATCTAAAGCATGGAAGGGGGTTGCCACGATCAGCGTCCACGCTTCACATTTACGGCTTTGCATGTCCGCTCACCAGTTGAAGCTGAATCAGCATGTCCTCCGTGATTACATCCTGCGTGGAGAATTGCTTGTTCCACTTGAGATAGAGCCGCCTTGCGTTCTCAGAATGATGAGTGCCGAGTAGAACAGGAAAGAATATCGCTACCGCGCAGCTTAAAGGTACACCGATACCAATCAGGTTGGCCACCCAGGGCGGAACCCGAAAGTCGAGTACGCATCGTCTTGTGATCGGGATCCGAATGTGAAAGTCTTGAGTACCAGCGACCGCGGCAGCCCATGCCATCCACGAGAGACCCACGTAGAGCGGGCTCCACACGTATACAAGTGTAATACAGGCGTACTTCGGTGGTTGTTGATTGGACAAATTCACCAGGCTGACGATGTTGTAGACTGTAAAGATGAAGCCAAAGGAGCCGGCCATAAACGACCAGCAGCTGTGCAGATGTGGCACAAGCAGGAGTCCGTCGGGTCGGCGGACGATGCGGAACAGCCAGAAGTTGCGATTGAGGAGACGTCGGATGACGACCGAGATAGCCAGCACGACGAGCAAGCCGATGTAGATGACCACGAAAAGCAACGAACCTTCCAGTACCGGATCGCGTCGCGCCAGAACTTGACCCCGAGCAAATTGTACGACCTCATCGACGTTCGCGAACCGCGGCAGCTGCGCGCGTTGGGGAGACGACGTCGAGAGGAATGTCGGCGGCGGCGGGGCCAGAAGCTCAAATTCGGGATAGGCAGACATCGGATCAGCTGCTACTTCTTGACGGGGCTCGCAGAAGGCGGTGTCGAAGCCTGAAGCCGAGGGAAGCACCGACGGGGGCTCAGCACATGGAGACCTGTGCATCTTTAAAGGGTAGGGAGAAGAGGAAGCTTCAGCGGGAGATCAGAATGAGAAGCACACAGCAGTCAGCACGGACCCAGTACCTTCACGTTAGGCCAGGCAGAAGCAGAACACTTCTCACTCGGTTGACTTGCATGCCACCAGAAAAAAGGGGAGAGCTTCTGATAGCTTTTGGGCGGAATACAAAGTTAGTCCTTATCCAGAAGCCGGGTAGATGGGGATTCCGGGGGCTGGTTAAGAAACGGAAGGGTCTGAGTAGTGGGGGTCCGTGAGAAAGGGTCGATCCGCGATCGTCGTCTCATACATGTATATCATGAGCGGTCTCTTCAGCAGCCCGACCGGTTCGGCTCTCGGGCAAGGCATATGTACTGCTTCAGTGCCTCGCTCGCTATCTTACTCACTGAGATGGTGAAGCGGTGAAGCGCCAAGTGGTGAAGCGTGGAGCAAAGTCAGGGCTTGGGAGGCTACGGCGAATGCCCACGTCTCGGTAGAGTGCATCGCTTCCACTACAGCTTCCACTGGAGCTTGCTACACGGCAAAAGAAGAACCTGTTATAAGCAAATCTGGGCATTGAGGCTTGAGGTCAGGCGGTCAGGACTGACTTCTGACTACTGACTTCGCTGGCGGTAGAAATGAGGCGAATGCTGAATGCCATCGTTACCGCGCACCACTGGGAGGGCCAAAGGCTATTGATGACCAGAAAGTCGATGTACCAAGCAGGTAATTCCGTACGACTATACTTGTCACTATACTCGAATAGTCTCTATCTTGCTCTACACAACCTCAGGCTTCTCAGCCTGATCGTTCGAGAGCAGAGATACCATGGCCTTCCGCAAGGCGCCTTTGAGATCCTCGAATGATTCGAGACCGATTGAAAACCGAACAAGGCACTGGTCTTCTTCGCGCGGGTCGGAGTTTCGGCGCCACTCCATCAGAGATTCCACGCCACCGAGCGATGTCGCGGGCTGATAGGAAGATAAGTTGTCCGCATCAGGTCACAGAGCGAATTACCAGACATCATGCGGTACTTACGATGAAAAACTCTGTGCTGTGAGGCAAGTGACTCGCATAACGCTGCTTCGAAGTCTGCGAAGTAGAGATCAGGATCAGCAGTAAAGATTACTCTTGCGTCATAACAAACACTCACTCGAATTGCAAAAGTTGGAGAGAAGCCGCCAGGCATCTGTTCCTTTGGATCGAACCCTGCCCCCTCCTCCAACCTCGCCTCAAGATTGGGATCTGCATCCTGGCGAGGCTGCAGACTCGCATGCCAAACACGATTGATGACCGCACCCTTTGCAATACCGAGCTGAGAATCTTCAGGAGAAACTTCGCCTTGGTGTGTGGCTGTGAGAGAATGGAGCCACTGAACCAGCTTTGTCGCTGTTTCGGCCTGTCGAGTGACGCGCAGGCTGAGCGAGCGAAGCGAGCGTAGCAGAAGGTACGCTTCGAGATTGCCGGGAGTCGAGCCCAAAAAGCAGCGATCGAAATGAAGCTACAAGGATATTCCAGCTTTTGTCAGAAATGATCGATGACCCAAATGAATCCGGTCAAAGCATTAAACTTACGACCATGTACTCCTTCTTGTCCTTCACAGCGAGCACGCCAACGAGGAGATCAGAGTGTCCGCCCAGATATTTTGTGGCTATAGCAGATGAATTTATGTTGGCTTCAGTTCGATCATGATCTTGCTCAATATGTTTATGGCCAAACAACGTACCAGAGTGCATGACCATGTCGGCACCTTGAAGAAACGGGTTCTGAAGCGGCGGGGGTGCAAAGGTGGCATCCACGACAAGGACACCTCCAGCATTATGGGCCTGTTTCGAGCACGTATCAGTCGGCTGTGCAATGTCAACTTGATCTTCATGATAACGTACCTTTTGAGAGTATTTGCGTAGATCCCTAGCCTCGCCGGTGGGATTCAGTGGCGTCTCGACCCACACCAAGAGTCCGCCTGTCGGCTGAACTTCTTTCTTTGGCTCTATGGACGGATAATCGTCGTCGAGGTCAATTACAACCTGTGCATCATTCGAGGGAGTGAGCAAGGGCAACAATCTCGAAGAGCTGTGAAGCGCCACTAACCAGATCAGATTTAGCCCGCTTGTAGACACGAATGGCTTCATGCACTCCGTGGTAACCCTTGCGCAGGGCTATAACTGCAGGAGAGTAGTGCATCAGTGCAGCGTATACAGCCGCCATACTGAACACAGGAGCGGATGAAGTCGTCAACGAAGCACCCTTTTGATCAACAGCGCGCTCCACCATACGTTGAAACTCACCCAGACCCGTAAGTCACCGCATTACCGTCCATGATTTGGGACAGCACCTTTTCAGCGCGTCCCCGGGTATCCGAAGTGTAGCGCGAGTAGATGTTCATAGGCGGATTCTGGAGATCGTAGAAGTTCTGTAGCTTTCCAGTGGCCATGGCAATGCCAAGCTCCGAGTCCGGATGGGGAGCCCTGTAGAAATCTTCAGCCCAGGGAAGACGCATGAGTACATATTAGCTTGCGAACGCTCTCACCTGTATGTGGTAGAAAGCTCGAGGTGCGGTGCCACGGCATGGTAAGGATCCGCATCGATGTTCACCTGCTCCCAATTTAGAAAGGGTTGTCAGCGTGCAATATCGGGTCACCAGAAGTGTGAAAAGCCTCACATCATCAGCGTGAATCAAGAGGGTTGAAAGGTCTGGAACGTCAGACATCTTGAGATCGTGGGCTTGCAGTTGGTTGTCGTCGTCTCAGGTCACTTGCAAGTGGTGGTAGAGCACGAGATACTGTGAGTCAGTCAAGTGTGTCTGGTATTCTTCAATTTTGGCGCCGGCGAGTTGTGAGACGGCCTCTGGGCGTGGTCTATGGGTCTCCCAGTAGTCTCAGTTCCCCAGACTTATAGTTTGGGGTTTTAGAACCGGTTCTCTTACGGCCGTAGGCTCAACAGCAACAATTCCTTGCAAACATGCATTTTTTGCAAGCAAGTACCCCTTCGAAAAACTACTTTTCATCCGTCCATTTGCTGCCGCTTTCTGCTCCCAAAAGATGAGCTTCAACGGACGAGAATTGATGGTTCCGGAGCCTTTCCGTCGCAAACGTGCTGAAGTAAGCATTTGATAATTATCTCCGGCGCGTTCACGTGAGCCCCTCCCGATCCGCGATCATACCATGATCGTTGGTTGTTCATTCCCCAGAATTTTAATTATGGGATTCTAGAGGTGGGTTTTGAAATTTTTTTATTTAGTCATTACCAACAATTCCTTGCGAAGTACCTCGCCGCTTCACTAAACATACGTTGCACAATCAGAATGCCCCGCGGGGATTTACGATACGCACATCCTCTCCAAATATCATCCTGATCGGTGTCGAATTGACGCCGCTAAGGCGAGTTTGTTGGTAATGCGTCGTTGCAGAGGGGGGGGGGGGGGGGGGTTCATTGCGCAACGATCGCCACACACCACGAGCTCCAGCGTTACTAACTTTGGAAACACCTCGTATCTTCACTAAGTTCGTGCTGCACATCCAATAGAAGTTGCATAGATTTACGATACGCACATTCCCTCCAAATATCATCCTGATCGGTGGCGAATTGACGCCGCTAAGGCGTGAATGTTGGTAATGCGTCGTTGCAGAGGGGGGGGGGGGTTCATGGGGTTCATTGCGCAACGATCTCCCAGCACCGCGCGTCCCATTGGTACTTGAAGCTCTCCGGCATCCTCGTTGAAGTTCTAGACACTCCCTTCGAACTTCGATCTGCTCAGTCGCGAGATCAGCACCCCCCTATCGAATCTCGCCCTGCTTAGTCGAGTTCCTCAGGCAGCCGAAGTAGCCGTGACCATCCCCATCCTCACAGGGCTCAAGAATGACCAGGAGTCGGACACAAGACGGCCACCATCTTCACTTCTCTTCTTCACGCCTCATCAGCAGCGGCCTCGTCTCTCTACTGCAGCGACGCACATGCTGAACTCCACGCCCGGCAACAACATCTCAGCTCCCTCCACGTTCGCGCACAGTATGGAGAGTCCCATCAGTTCTCTGATACACAGCATGCACGACGCGGCCTGCCAATGGGAGCATCCGTTGACAGCACCGTCAAGCGGGCCATCGGCTCCATCGGTCAGTTTGCTTCCTCCGGCTTCGTTAATGTCAGCGACTAGGTCCGCGATGTCAACCTGTGAGTACAGTCCCTTTCTCGTAATTGGGTCTAGACCTTTAGTCATTGTTGACCAGTGGTCTTTTTCCATCCCATCTCGTATCTGTCATCTCCACAGCGGCAAATGGCTCGTCCGCGCTCTCGTTGGCCCCTCGTCGCGCTCTCGTCCGGCCCCTCGCGTTGTGCTCGTCTCGCCCCTCGCCGCGCTCTCGTCTCGCCCCTCGTCGCGCTGTCGTCCCGCGTTCTCCTCGACTTCTCTCTTTCCGCGCGTACACCTGCGGCGATAGACTCAGGTCGCCCACGACGCGGACCAAGTTCGCGACAGCACAGACGCACAGGCTCCATGCTCAGCGGACTCGGCATGCCGCCCAGCGCAGCCCGCCCCCGGCCCCCCTCGTTGTCTCCTCCCAACGTCACGGCGGAGCGCACGAACCACTACCGGGGTTGGTCGGATCGCGGACGTCAATGCTGTACCAGAACGACTACCCGATCCAGAACGATCCATACACGCGGCTGCGGACTTCCGCACCAGGGCTGTTTCCATGGCACGGGCGCAACGGGGACCCTTCCATCGCACGGATGGGCTCACCGGTACTTTCGGCCTTGCTCAATCAGGTCATGCATAGCGGTCCGGGCGCAGGGCCTGCGATACTGCGACGGGGAACGCTATCCACCCAGTTCTACGAAGCGGTCATCGTCCCCGGTTCCGATGACTCCGACTTCATCAATAGCGAGATCGAATTGCCGGGGAGCGGACAGGATGACATGGACGAGGAGGGGGACCATTGGAACCTTGGATGGACCAGATCGCTTCCAACGTCCTCAATGCCAACGCCATTAACGCACCCGGTAACCATGTCGTCATCGACGAATACACCATGGGCCTCTACCTCGATCCCGAGTTCCTCGGCCAGTTTTTCCAAGAGCACTTGGACAGCTGGATCACAGAGGACGACTTCCGCCGGCTCTTGCTGCCGGCTTGAGCCATGTCCGCGTTCCCATCGGTCACTGGGCCTTCCCAGACTGCATTGAATCAGGTGTGGCCTACCAGGCCCTCGTCTGGTTGGACTTGCTCAAGCTGGGTGTCCGCTCGGCGCAGAAGTATAACATCAAGGTCTGGATCGACCTCCACGGAACTCCCGGCTCGCAGAACGGATACCCTGGCTCGGGTCGGGCGGGAGGCGCTCACTGGTCTAACAACGCAACCTACATGGACATGACTGAGAAGGCGTTCAACTACCTCGTGGCCGAGTTCACCCAGGACACTTACAAGGGAACCGTGGCTGCCATCCAGCCGGTGAACGAGGCCGTGGGAGCGTACTCCAAGCCTGTCCAGAACCTCGTCAACACCTACTACCTCTGGGCCTGGCAGGCCCTTGCCTATCCCTCAGGCAACGCCGGTCTCATCTCCAACACCATGCTCGTCACCCACGACGCTTGCCAGCGATACTGGCAGAACTTCTACAACGCCCAGCAGTCCGAGCCAGTCGTCATGGATGCCCCCTCCGTACTTCGTCTACGGCCCACAGGAGGTCAACGCGTCGGACACCTTCCAGCCGTATGAAGTTTGCCAGTACGGCACGAAGACCAGCCAGAGTCAGCGGTACTACCCGACCGTGGCGGACGAGTGGTCGATCGGGGCTCCCAACGGGGATAACTTCTCTGTGCTGCGTGACTTGCTGGCGTCGGACCAGGTCACCTTCGCATACACGAACAAGTACCCCTTCACGCAGTGCTACATGCAATTCCTGGTCATCAACTTCCGGGCGCAGCAGCAGTTGTTCGAAGAAGGGACGGCCGGATGTTCTGGAACTGGCAGCATCTCGCCTTTGCCGTTCAGTCATACCAGACGGGCATCAAGTACGCCTGGCTTTCAAATCGCACGTGGAGAATAAGCTACGTGGGATGGAACACGATTGACGATAGCGGGGAGAATCTGGAGCACAAGGGACAAAAACCTTGTACCCCACATCGCCAAATCATCCAAGGCTATCTGTAATCGGTATATAACCTAAATCCTATCTGAATCCGCTGCCCCGAATCTTCTCATGTCCCCCACGGGCGCATCAGCCAGCGTTGCGCGTGGAGCGTACAGCGTGAAACGTGAAGCATGTAGCCTGGAGATATTATCGTACAAAACGTGATGTATGGATAGGGAGAACGTCCTAAATCGCACACCTGTTTATCACTTTCTCATCAGCAACTCCTTGTCTCTCTGGCAACTGGCAAGATGGAAACCATCACTTTGACAATGCCCCAACTCCTCCAGTTGCTACAACTCGCGGCGCGCAACGGCGCACAACAGACTACACCTCACACGCCCGCACAGCCTCCCAGATCCGACGGCAAGTTCGAGGCTATCTTTGCTGCCCTCGGCGGTGACACAGACGCGCCGCACCCCTATCATGGCGCCCTTCCAAACTCAACATCAGGCCTGTCGCCATACTTGCTCCAGTCACAGTCTCCGCGTACCCCCCTTCGAAGCGAGCATCAACAACAAGGGCCTTTCCGCGCATTCCCATACTGCCCGTTACCAGCAGGAGCGGCGCCCCCATCGACTCCGCCCCCCCGCAACCAATTCGACTTCTCCCATCACCCGCCGGTGTCTCCCTCTCCCAATGTTGGCTTAGCCGACCCCGCGTTCGCCCGAGCCGCCCTGTCGACTCCTTCTTCTCACTGCCTGTTTGAATCCTCGACCAATTCAGGTAAGTACTTTCGTCTCATACCCTACCAGCCTCTCCCATGCTCAGGAAATGTTCCCACACAGATCCCTTAACTTGGACTACACTGGGGAACCTTCCATAGATTGTGCAGAACGACCGGATCACTGCCGCCTACTCTCTGAATTGCGCCTTGTTCTGGCCGTCGTTTCCATGTACTTACTCCTTCCCGGAATCGATGCCCCCGTTTCCAAACTGCCACCATCACCATTCACACAGATTAACATCAGCATCGTACTACCACATGACTCACAACCCACCCACTCGTAATTCGCCTCGGTTGCCTTTCTTCCTGGCCGCCTCTCGCACTCCTGCCGTGTCGGACTGCCATCACCTCCACAACCACCACCGACCCACGCTCTCCCTTCCTCGACATCGTCATGGCTGCTATCAAGGACGTGCTCTCGACCGCCGCAGAAGCTCTCCACATCAGCCTTCAGGCTCCCACCGGTCCCACCAGTAAGCACCTTACACGCGCTCTCGCTCGCACGCCCCACTTCCCGCGCTCACACCCTTTGTTCTCTTATCTTTTTCACCCTGAACAGTCTAGATCGACCCCGTCAAGGGCTCTGACGAGCATGGCGATGGCTCCAAGGCAGCTCCCTACGTTACCGCGCTCGGCGCCATGATGAAGAAGGGCCCCGACGCCGCTATCTTCTCCAACCGCGCACCGCCGAATAAGCCGCCGCCGTCGCCGCAGCAGCAGCCGGCGGTCCCGCCTCTGAAGCCGACGCAGACGGCTACGTGCCCATGACTAAGAGCGTGACGAGGACGGCGAAGAGTCTGTGGGAGCAGCAGCAGAAGAAGTTGCGCAAGGCCGAGGAGACCGCTGCGAATGAGAAGGAGTCGCAGCAAATAGATTCGCAGAAGCTCGATAACAGCAAGAACGTCGTGTTGGAGCAGCTCACGACGGAGGTCAAGAAGGTGAGCGATCGGCGGCTTGCTCATTTATTCTATTATGCGTCTGTTGTGGAGCTCACCGCCTTTTTGGCCTTTTTGGACTCCCTTTGTTTGTGCAGATCAAGATTGGAGATGGCTTCAACAACCGCGACCGACGCGTCAGCGTCAAGGGCTGGGTTCACCGTCTTCGTCAGCAGAGCAACATCACCTTTCTTGTCCTGCGCGGCGGTCACAGATACATGCAGTGTGTTCTAACTGGAAAGCTGGTAAGTGCCCTCTGAATGCGAAAGCGCGCGAGCAAGTATCTTTCTGTTCATCTCGACGCGTATGGCTGATTCTCTCTTGCTTGTCACAACTTGAATAGGCGGAGACGTACGACGCGATCACCCTCACTCTCGAGCCAAGGTACGATCAAGGCTCTGCCTGAGGGTAAGAACGCGCCAGACAACCACAAACTGGTTGCCGACTGGTGGCAGGTCATCGGCAAGGCGCCCAGCGGAGACGATGCCTTCACCAACCAGATTGCAGAGGCGAGCTTTATGGATACGGGGTTCTCTCATAGTCTGAATTTTCCCCACTAAATGCTTTATTCTCTATTAACACAGAACGCGGACCCTTCGATTCTAGCGGACAACAGACATCTTGTCATTCGCGGCGAGACGTCTTCGGCCGTTCTGAAGGTCCGCGCGCCCCTTCCTCGCGCCTTCCGAGCACAGTTCGAGGAAATGAGCTTGACGGAAGTCACCCCGCCCTGCATGGTCCAGACTCAGGTCGAAGGCGGCTCGATGTTGTTCACCTTCGACTACTACGGACAGCAGGCTTTCTTGACGCAGAGTTCGCAACTCCATCTCGAGACGTGTCTGCCTTCGCTTGGAGACATGTTCTGTGTTCAGGAAATTTTCCGGGCGGAGAAGAGTCACACTCGACGTCATTTGAGCGAGTACACGCACTCGGAGGGCGAGCTTGCGTTTATCTCGTTCGAGGAGTTGTTCGAGCATCTTGAGGAGCTTGTGAGTTTGTGTCATTCAGCGACACGGCTCAGGAAGCAGACTTTTTGACCTTTTGACGAATGCCCCTTCAACAGATGTGCGGAACTTTGTCGGAACTGTTCGCCGACCCCACCACCAAGGCGCTCCTGGACCAGCTCAACCCCGGCTTCTAGATGTGCCAACGACCGTTCAAGCGGATGGACTACAAGGACGCGGTTGCGTACCTGAACGAGCACGAGATCACCAAAGAGGACGGCTCTGACCACGTGGTTGGCGATGACATTTCCGAGGCTGCCGAGCGCAAGATGACCGACCAGGGCTTTACCGCAACACCCATTTCGTCTCCGCCAGCACCCGTGTCGGGTCCTCCGAGGCTACACTGCTCACCGTGTTGAACATTGGGAGCACCTGCTGAGCGCGGTTCTGTTGGGGCAAATGGTAGCGGTAGCTTAGGAACCTCTGGTAGCGGCATGTTTGTTACGTATGCGCGGTGTTTGTGGTACAGGTCATGTGAGTCACACATTCGAATCCTCTCAGTCCTCCGAATCTTCAGATAGTGTGGTATCCCGTGCGTATTAAGGTTGTCCCCGGAGTAACGCGGAGAGCTCCGCCTCCGCACTTCCAAATTCCGCCGGAATTTTGACTTTCTGAGGCGAGCTCCGCCTCCGCAGACTAAGACAGAGCGGAAAAAAACCAGCTCCGCGTTCCGACGGAATTATACAAAAGTTGAAATCCCAGCTCCGCGCTCCGCGTTTTTTCTGTGCGTTTTCATAATGCTCCTCCGTGCTCCGTGTATGCGGAGCTCGGAATTCCGCGGAATTCCGTCGGAGCGCAGTGGTGGTATAAGTTGCTCTCAGAATGACTCTAATACACTCAGAGCTATACATTCACCATCCGACATTGTTGCGGTATTGACTCCAGTGCTATTTTGAAGTTCTCAACGGATGATGATGCCTGTTTTATCCCCTGCGGGTGTCTCGAGGATGCCTATTTTCTCGGAATTCCGCACTTTCCGCGGAAATTTTGCGGAATTCCGGCGGAGCGCACCCGAAATGAGGTCACGTGACCCTAATTTTCGACTATCACGTGACCTCACAGCTCCGTCGGAATTCCGCGGAAATTCCGCCGGAATTTTCACACAATTTTGACGACTCCGCGCTCCGCACTTTTGGCAAGTAGGCCCAGGATTGGGCTCCGCCTCCGCACAAATTCCGGCGGAGTCCTCCAAGCGGACTCCGTGCTTTTTTAAGATCAAAAATTTCTCGAAAGTGAGCTCCGCGCTCCGCCTCCGGCGGAGCCCTCCGTCGGAGGAGTGCGGAGTCCGCAAAACCCCAGCTCCGCGTCAAATCCGGGGACAACCTTAGTGCGTATTGCTGATGCCAAAAGTCTAGCCCGTCCTTCATAGTTTGGAGTGAGATTCCATCAATCCGAAACAGGTCGCTGCTTGCCGCTACGTCGTCCTTGACCAATCGCAGGTCTTCCGACACAGCCACCGAAGAGGATCGAGAGGGACCGCAGTTGTCCTGGATATCGTTGCCGTCGTCAACGCCCCCAGTCGTGGACATTGGCCGTTCAGCCGTAGCTGATGTCAGAGTTGGATCGTAGCGGGTCCTGATCTTCTTCGTCGGAATGGACCTTCCGATGGCGTGGAGATTGGTCTCTCTCGCTCGTCGTGCGTCTCCGCGCCGGACTTCAAGGATCAGTTCGTCCATTGACCGTCGAGGTGGTTCTGGTTCTTGGCCGAACGTCCGGGCGATCCATGCCAGTTCGCGACAGGCATTGGTTAACGTCGCGGGCATGCCTCCGTTTAGGTCACCACGAGGGTCGTTAAACACCCACTGCATAACCCAGTATATGCGGTCGTCCAGGTTGAGATGGGACACGTCCAACCGGCGCCAATACAGTATGTACGGAGTTTGGAATGTTGTTGCGTTCTTCATGCTTTCTTCGTATGCCAGAAGCAACCTCAATCGGGACACGTACGAGGCGAGGCACTCCAAAACCTCTATTTGAACATATCAACTATATCAGACTTCCTTTACAGGTCGCGGGACTGGCAATGGGACGCTTCCCTTGAACAGGGTCGCTGCGGCCAAACGATGTGTATGATACGGGCGTTCGCCACCACTACGTCCCATAGGCCTCGCTGCCTTGTTTCTGTTTCCCCATTTGTCATGCGGCGAAGGCGATTTGGAGGCTCCAGCGCATAATGACGGGGTTAATGTGGGGGGTTGGGGCGGTGGGGTACGCTAGGATCTGGGGTTTACCCGACCCCCGCCGTGTCCCCGAACACCCCACATGGTACAGCTCACCGGAACACTTCAAAGGTCTGTTCATCTCACCCACCTCCATTCTCCGGACCCAGAAGCCAGCTCACTCACTCTGCTATGCAACCCCAAACTCCTAGTGTCCCCCGACTAGTAGGTTCCCCGCGCACACACATCTACGCCTGCCCCAGGTTCAAACATTCCGGACTCATGTTGGCGTTCATGTTCAGCTCCAGTTCGGACGACTTCTGGCTGTCGCAGGCACCTGCATTCGCATCTTCTCCGCACTTCAACTTTGCCCCTCGTCGTCCCTCTTCCACGCCAAAGTTCAGGGCCGCAGAAGGTATGCACGTCTTTGGCATGGAATACCGCCAAGCCATTTCACCACGAGACGCGAAGCACCGAGTACCTTTCTTATAAACCAACGACTGGAATCTCCCCGTCCTCAAGACATTCAGCATCGTACTCATCGGTCCAGTTGCTTTAGGCTCTCACTATCTCACCGTTCGAAGATATGCCGCGTCGCATTCAGAACCCGTCCATGTTCGATCGTGAGTACCGTGGTTCAACCTCTTTGTTCATCCACGTAGCTGACCGTTCTTGGACCTTCAGGACTGCCGGGAGAAGTCGTCCTTTCCATTGTTCAACATCTTTTGGACGCACGCCCTCGAGGACGACAGTCGCTCAAGTCATTCGTCGCCAGCACCATCCCCCTCCAACGTCTCTCCCGCAAGTTCAAGCTCGCCCTTGATGTGGTCATCGGATTGCACTTCCACACCTTCGCCCTTCCGCTTCATCATGGAGTTCACACGGATCATGCCCCTTGGCACATCAGCCCCAACCACGCCCATCACAAGCATCGAGACTACTGGACCTTCTTTCAAGGCGCATCTGCTGTCCGCATTCCGCTCTTCGGTGATATCGTCAAGACCCTGACCGTTCCTCGGATACCAACACTTCGTTGCCTTTCACTGGACGTGCGGGCTATGGAGCCCATGGGACGGGCGAGCCTACGCACTTGGAAGCTCCTACATGCTCCACGACTAGTTCAGACCACACTCATACTCGCACGAATCGCAGCTGGGGCTTTCGGTATCGAAGAGCTGAATTTGCGGCTTTCGCCACAGCAAGACCTCCTCAACATCGTCCACGAGCTCGTTGCTCGCAACAGGAGACTACGGATTGTGCGCATCGAGGTCGACTCATCGACCTTACCGGTCGCTGGGGAGAGAGACACGGTCGACTTCCTCGACGCCTCTGCCGCCGTCGTTCCGCCTTCGTCGCGTCGCGTCCGAAACCTGCCTGAGAGTCTCCGGGACTTCCAGGTCGGCACCGTTCGCCCCGCCCCGTCGTCGGAGCTCCAAGACCTGCTCCGTGGGCCTCTTCCGCGGCCCCGATCCTTCCAGGAAGGGCCTCACCTCCTCGTCCTCACCGAGCGACCCGTCGCCTTCCTCTCGCGGCTCACCTCCCCGGCCGAAGAAAAGCTTGTCGCGGCGGAGCTCGAGTTGGTTTGCCTCGCTTGGGCTTTCCATAAGCTCGCGCACCTCCTGGAAGGCGCCGACCTGACCGTCGTGACCGACCACGCCCCTATGGAGCGGATGCTGCGGTCCTCGGCTAACACGACGTATGGGCCCACAGTCACACGCTGTCGGGCTTTTATTATGCCTCACCTCGGCAACATCCGATTCGTTTACCGCCCCGGACCCCGGCATACCAACGCTGATGCCCTTTCCCGCCTTATCCCTGACCAGGGACGGTCAGCTTCTGGCGGTGGGGATGTGCTGGCGAGCCAGACCATTACTACTAAGTAGCTAGTTTGATCATGATCACCTTCTCCCGTTCCGTTCCGTTCCGCTCTCTCTCTCTCTCACACTCGATCGATCACTCCACGTTTCTTCCCCTTTCTGCCCTCAGATCGTTACGCAACGGCGTGGCAGCCGGCTCTTCTCTTTTTCCTTCTTCTCACGCCTCGGCTTCTCTCTTCTTCCTTCTGCTTCTCTCATTCCCATAAATAGCCGAGTTCCCTTTGTACCTCATAAGCGAATTCACTCAGCCTTTTCCCATAGAACATCACTGACTTTATTGTCCAGTTGTCTCAGGTGAATTACTCCGCTCCCGCATAAACAAGCAGCAACTTACGTACGAGATTTAGGTGACACCGAACAGAGTCATCCTACCGTCGCCATGATGAGTGGCCAATTGGTAGCGACGGTGATTGCTTTGTACGGCTCACTGCGCGATTTGAACGGAGCGTCGCCCGACGTCGGCAGTACCGGCCCTTCAGGCGCGCCAGACGACTATCCTCCCGTCGTTTCCGCACCGGAAGACCTAACTGCGGTTCAGCCTGGACGCGACACCGTGGACGAATCGAGCTGCTCCAATCTACACGCAGACGACGATGAAGAAGACGATGGTTTTGATGAAGGCGGAATGCTACCGTTGAACACCAAAGGCCTTGCTCATCAAGTGGACGACTATCTTCATAGAGGGGAGACTCTGGCGAGTCTCACGTTCTATCAATTCGTCCAATACGTTAAGCTGCATCCGCCTCCGAAGAAGCGCAACAAAAACCACCACGATCTACGAGCGTCACATCCCAACTTTCCAAAGTACATTCACCGATACACACCCAACCATACCCATGGCATTCCTCGATGCATCATATCCCGTTTCCCTCGCAGCGACGGATCTGAAGGGCACGGTGATGAATACTGTGCTGCTATGATGGCGCACTTCATCCCTTTCAGCGATTCAGTAGCCCTGAAGACCAGGACCGAAACATGGGAGGCCGCTTTCCAACGGACAACTTTCTCACCTCGTGCCAAGAAAACGATGGCTAACTGGGCTGCACTCAACGAATGTGAAGATGCCCGCGATGCTGATCAACTCATGCGTAGACGAAGGGAAGCCAACCACTCCGCCAAGATCGACCAGCAGGTTCGTGCGGCTGGAACCGAACCCGTAGATGACAGCATGGCGGATATCAACGTCGAGGCTTTACTCTATTCCCGCGCCGAACAGTCCGCGGAAACACTCAAGTTCGTCTCAGTCCTGGACTCGAACGGCTGGTTCCAAACCGCTGGGTTCCCTCAGGAATCTATCTCGACTGCTGTAACACCTGTCTTCACATCTGCCATCAACCGGAGGATGTGGAAGAAGGAGCAAGACCTTCTCGAAGCTAAAGCACGTGCGGATCTCACGGTTCCTACAGCTTCATCTGGTGTGTTGGCAGAGCAGCTCGCATTCGACACTCCTGTATCCGCAGCACCGGCAACCAACGATGTGCTCGACCTCGTCAACGGTTTACCCGCACATCCTACGCAGCGACTTCACTGGCGCGACCTTCCTCCTCATGCACTACTAGACGAACTAGTGCGGGAGCGGAACTTGACACCTTCACAACGACTGGCCTTCTGCATTGCAGGCCGACGATTCTTCGACGTCATGCACGGTGAACACACAACATTTCACGCCGTCGCGCGCCTTTAAACTGAGCGGTTTAGCATGTCTCCAGGAAACACTGTCGAACCACTGCGTATGTTGATGCATGGCGAGGCAGGAACCGGCAAAACCGTGGTAGTCAGATTGCTACGCGAGCTGATGGATCGGTTTGGGCATGGCAGTGGGATCAAGTTTTTGGCCCCAACAGGAAAGGCGGCGTCTGCCATTGGCGGTCAAACACAACATTCCGCGTTTGGGTTGGACGTCCATCGCCGGGGCCTCACAACTGACGAGACACAGGCTTCCCGAACGGCGAACCATGCGAAACGGTTACACTTCCTTCAGAAAGCCTTCGGCACCGTACGTTGGTTATTCTTCGATGAAGTGTCTATGACATCGTGCGAAGTGTTCTCTGAAATGGACCAAGCGTTACGGATTGCGACGCAGCGACTGGACGAGCCGTTCGGAGGGATGCACGTTATCTTCGCCGGCGACTTATGCCAGCTTCCCCCCGTAGGTGCCGCCCCACTCTACACGCGGACAAGTCGATCGTCATTATCGGGCGACATCAGGACGAAGGTCGAACTCGGCCGATTAAGCTGGTTATCAGTCAACACCGTGGTCGAATTCACTGAACAAATGAGGATGAAGGACGACGATATGGCGCTGGCGTTGGCGCGCTTGCGACTGCGGCAATGCACCGAGGACGACGCCCGGCTTTTGAATACCAACGTTCTACGCACTCACCTTTCCGCCAGCGGTATTGGGCTCAAAACCAAGCGGGATCTGGTAGTATTGGCCGCCACAAACCAGACCGTGCGCAGTCTCAACGAACTGAAGGCAGCTTCCCAAGCCTCTGTACAGGCTCAGGATCTGGTGATCAGCCATGTCATCGATGACACGTCTGCGGTCTTAGATGTCGAGGCTCGCACGGCGCTGCTCAACTATAACGGTCGAGGCGACACCAAAGTTGGCATGGGAAGACTACCATTCTTTGTCGGGATGCCAATCATTTACAAGGGACCCAACCAAAGCATTCCCCTGGGGGTCACGAACGGTGCCTTCGGCAGAATCGTCAATTGGCAGATGACAACGGATCGACTTGGATTCACTGTTCCAAAGGTTGCGATCATACGGTTCGACGATAATGCTACATGGCAGCTCAGCGGCCTTGAACGCGGATGTCTTCCGATCTACCCCTGCGCGTCTTCATTCAGCTTCTCGTTTGCCGACGGGGAGAACAGTGTCCATCGCATCTCTCGCCAGCAACTACCTCTTCAGCCTGGATTCGCTATGACGGTTCATTCAGCCCAAGGTATCACCTGTCACGGCGGGGTCGTCGTGGATTTATGTCGAGGAGGATTTCCAGCTTATGTCAGCGCATCCAGAGCCACTCGTCGACAAGATATTTACCTCGTCGGAGAGGTCAGTCGAAAACAGTTGAACGCCCCACCTCTGCCAACAAATCTGCAGAACGAACTAGCACGGCTAGAGGCAATCGCTCGGAAAACAACTATCGAACATGGCCACAACGACTGGAAGTTACTAATCTCGCCCGTCGGCGAGACAGTCATCAACGAAGACCGTCCTCACAGACGCGCACGCCTGTCATAGGTCTACATTCCGACAGGAAGGTTACCACACAGCCATTGCTCTCCCTACGTCAACTCCAGCAGGACCTAAGAAGAGACATGACCGGGTTATCGGCGCGCAGATCAAGTCCGCCCGCAGAGTGGTAAGATTCTCCGCTCCATGCACGCGCGAGAATACCCTGCTGATTCCTTTCGTCTCTCCTACTCGCGCTCCCAGTACGCCTTTCATGTGCGGTGAATGTACGACCCAGCTAGGGCGTTTATGACGGGTAACGCATCACTTCCGTGAAGGACGCCTGCATGGGCCGCACTCACCGATTCAGTTACGCCTTGTTCAACACCGTATGCACAACCGGGGCCCATGCATTTCCGGGATAGGAATCACATCTATCTCACAAGGGTCTCACGTGCAGCAGAGTGGTGAGCGTATCCCCGTCATAGACTTATGTGGTGAAGATTACTGACGACTTCTGCTTCCCTTTCCCTTGTCCAGTCTTGTGAGTAAGAGGGGTGCACGACCCATTAGACACGTTTCACGTTGGTTAAGGCATCTGCACGAGACTCGCTGGCCAATTCATCATTCGCTTCCTCAACGATGCGCATGCTAGCCAATTCATCATCCGCTTCCTCAACGCTGCGAATGCGTTGTGGTCACCTGCCATACCGGGTCACTCGCTGACGATACAGAGCGTTGGACTTGTTGCACAGGGTCAAGCTCTGACCTCAACAGGGCATGCTCGTCTGTCCGTCTGCTATCGATTCCCAACGCAGCACGTTCACAATGACGTCGGCATTTGTCGTCACTTTCAATCACCGGTAAACGCCTCGACATCACCAAGGCCAAAGCTAACATACGGGTCGTTCGCGTACGTTTTCCGTTTCTAGGCTCCCTATGCCATGACCATACTACTCTACATATGGCGCGCAAGTATTAGACTTTTCTTCCGATGCGGTTATAGTGGAGACATGTGCTAACGACCATGGTTTTTGATCTAGCGTGGTGGTGGCCGCAGCATCTTCAAGTTCACAATGGCTAAGCGAGGACCTCGGATCAAGTTAAGCTTTACGACGCGTCACGCTTCGCGCGACGTGTCCAGGTCTACTGCTATGCCTATCGAATACGTCTCCACTATCCAGACGTGGTTGTACAATGCGGTACATGAGTGACTCTCGGTGAGATGATAAGAGGTCCAATGTGAGTTGCCGGATCGTGACTACAGAGGTATTTATCACGGATGTTAACGATTTTGAACCGATCCGCTTATCCTTCTCTCCTCAATCTGGATTCGAGACTCGTTCCTCACAAATGCTTGAATCTGACATAGACGCTTTCATATCCCAGTTCACGCATCTCAAAGATGCTGAACCCAATCTGGAGCCCCTTCCGACCACCACCCACATGCCCATCGTGGATACTACTCTTCTCGGCACACACCCGCAAAAATTGGTCGTACCCACCTTCGCAACAGCAGCCACCGAGGAACGGAAACATCCCCAACGATCGATCCACAACCAGCAATTCGTCGAATTCCCGAGCAACAACGCCGCTACAAGGGCGTCTTCGACCACGGCCCCCCCGACCCCGAAACAACTTCTTCCATGCGATCGATACACCTATACATCCAGAGGTCGGCGTGGGTATGGGTACATCTTGGGTATACCCAGTACCTACCCTGTGGGTACAGGTACGGTATTGGGTATGGGGTCCGCTATACCTAAGAAGTTGGGTATGTGGGTATGACTTGAGTATACCCACCATACCTGACCTTTACCCACCTTATACCCATCTGAATGTTCTCCCTGGTATACGCAGGTATAACTTGGGTATACGCAGGTATATCTTGGGTATACGCAGGTATATCTTGGATACACGTAGGTATATTCTGGGTATACGCAGGTATAATCTGGGTATGCACAGGGTATTCCAGGTATACACAGAGTCTTGCTTGGGTACACTTGCATTACTTGAGTATAATTATGAAATGCAGGGTATACGGTATACCTAGGTACAAGTGTACAATCTGGGTATGTGTACAAAAAAGGTCAGAAGCCAGACAAGATGGGTATACCTAGGTATACCCAGGTTCAACGCAGGTAAACGTAGGTAAATACAATCTAAAAATGGCCAAAAAATCGGTTGATTACATAAGCAGGTATACCTTGAGTATACCCTCGGGTATGGGTATGGGTCTCGTCGGGAAAAAGGGTATACCCTCGGGTATGGGTATGGGACCCCAGATACCCAATACCTAACCCATGCCGACCTCTGTATACATCAACCTGTACGACTCTTGACCTCCGAACCCCCGGCGTTCCCATTCTTCACCGCACGGATGCTGCCGTACGGAGCGATGGGTTCTCTTATGCCAAGATCCCCAGACGGCATCATGGTTCGAGAATTCATCAAAGAAGTCATCGCGGCCTTTCACACCATAGCTATAACCCACCCGGATTCAAAAAAGGGAGCCGCAGAACGTCAGGACCTCGAAATCCTTCTCAAGCGATTCAAAGGTCGGAGGCGTGGAAATGCGTTGCTTACAGAGATGAGTACCGTCATCCACTTCGAAGGGGTTATGGTACAACCTCATCGAGCCGTCCGCCCATATTATGCGGTTCGGTTATCCAGTAAGGAGCACCCGTTCTATTCGTGGGAACAACCGCGACGATTCGTTGACGATCACGATCAGTTCACGGACGTCGACTTTATCCTTCCAAGCGTCAACCCTGAGCGCATTTGACTTTATCTCATCTCACTCCATGCAAGCACGGAGGGGCGTACATGCAAGCAAGGAGGAGCCTACCCCAAACACAACAAGGGTCCACTCTAACCATTACGAGCGCAGGGCCGCGACTCCTACAACAACACCATCCATTACTGTTGTGAACATTCTACCACTATACTAAAAGGTGAGACCAGTCTCGACCCAAGTGTCATGGATGATGCATATATCCAACAATTACCTCGGTTGAAACCATCATTTCATCCACGTCCATCAACCAAGCACTCTGACACTACGAGGGCAGCGGACCGCGACCCTTAAGACGACACCCCCGTATTGACCCGGTCGGGGGTACCACTTCCTCCACGTCCGACATCGACGCCAATCTTCTGCTCTCAATCAGTACATCACCTTCACGTCCAACATCGACGCCAATCTTCTTCTCTCAATCAGTACATCACACGGCAACCCCCGGCTAAATTCTATCTCTTGCATCTCAGCCAACACCAACACTGCAAACATGTCGGTGAGTGGGGCGCTTCCCGTATCTTTCCCAAGTACTTCCTGCTGACTTGATCCCTCCGCCTATAGGATTCCGAAGCCGCCCGCGTGGCGGCTATCGAACAAAGGATGCGAGAGCGCCAGGAATGGATCCAGGCGTCAGAAGCGGCACGGATCAAAGACCTCCAGGCTAGGCAGAAGAAGGAGCGCGCCGAGGAGAGGGCAAAACAGGCGGCTGTTCGTGAGGCCTCCTCAAAGAGGCCTCCTCCCTCATTCACTCCGGAGCACGGACAAGCAATCCGACAGGCCAGATACCTCGTCGACATGAGACTCCGCATTGGTCCCGGTTCGAGCCCCGATGAGGCCATTGTCATTGACGATTAGTCGCGGCCAACTTCTCCCCCAAAGTTCTGTTTCTGTTTCCGTACCTCCCAACCGCAAACATCTTCTTCTTTCCTCTCCATGATAAACTCACGCTCTCACACTGAACTCAATTCCCTTCTTGGCATGGCATCGATAATTTTGACTTCCTGCTTCACTCGCTACATGCACTAACTTGACTTATTTTGTAGGGACAATGGTGAGCTCTTCCATAGTTCCCGACCGTGCGTTGTGACGATAGGCTGATCAGAACTCCGTCTTACACTCTCAAAGGCGATCGATGACGAGGAGTACATCTGCCCCAACTTGTGCAGAACGACGTAGCCTCGGTCGTTACGCGTCTCGCTCCCTCTAGAGGTATCCAAGCATCCAACGGGCCCCTCCTCCGACTTTGCGACACCTTCCCTCTGGCGCACGCCAATGACTGGAACAAGATGCCCTCCGGATCCAGAATGAGATCAAAAGGCGGGCAGTTTCGGAGAATGCACAGGTTGTCGCCAGACAACAGCGACAGCAACAAGCGTAGGTTACTCCAGCAGTTCATGCCTTTGCCTGCAATACGCGCTGATCAACGTACGCGTACTCTCACGACCCAACCACAGCCTTCCGGACCTGATTCGAGTTGATCCCTTCCGCTCGCCATCAAGATCCGTCGAGATTCAGGAACTGATGCCGACAATGGTGAGTTCTTCCACAGTTCCCGACCGTGCGTTGTGACGATAGCCTGATCAAAATTCCGTCTTACACACTCAAAAGCGGACGATGACGTTGAGTCGATGGAACACAGGATCCATCATCATGTCGTCTCGTCTTCATCAAGAGCAATGCAACGGCGGTGAGTATTTTCTTTTCCTGTTTCCAATACCCCCTATCTTTCTGAACACTCATCATAACTCTTCTTGACTTGTAAATCGTCTGCAATGTGCATCACGATGAGGATTCCGCCCTCGAGGCTCAAGACAGGGCGGCAACCCGACGACGCGGAGGACCTCACGCACCAGCAGGACCTTCATTCACCACGCTCCCACCATGACAAGCCTGCCCACACCATCTACGTCTGGTGACGACCACAACCCGAAGCCCTTCAAGCGCGATCGCAAGTCGGATGATATCACAGCAGGTGAGCTCGCTCCCAAATGACTTGTCGGCGCGATTCCATCCTGATATCTATCTCTTAAATCCGGTTCCTCGTCCCTCGCAGCCGACAACGCCATCCAAAACGTTCCCGGCCAAGAAAACTGCGTCAGCTACCACAGTCATGGGCGTATGACCGTCGATGGCGACTGTATCGTGAGCGCAACATCCGAGCACAGCACCCCGATCTGCTCCCCAAGGTCACGCTTGCTTAACTGCAACCGTTCCTGGACGTGGCGCCGGTGTCGCTGTCGGCAGGTGTTGGTGTCAAGGGCGGCGTCAGCGTTGGCGTCAGCGTTGGCGTCAGCGTTGGCGGCAGTGTCTCCGGTAGTGGCTGAGTCAGAACCTCGGTCGATGGCTCAGGTGGTGGCTCTGCCGATTGCAGTAAGGTCAACGCAATGTGAGTACATCGAGACGAACATGCATCTGATCTTCCACATGCTGATTGATACTCTGCCGTTTGTATCTCAGTATCGGTATTGATGCCGATGTCGAGGCCGAAGTCAACTTCATCAAGAAACTATACCTCGTTCTCTACGTAAAGTCGCGCATCTGTCTCGCTATCAACCTACCGGTGTCGCTATGGGGGTTCAACATCACGGCTCCGCTTGGTCCTTCTCCCCCTCACCTTCAAGATCAATCACACCCAAGATGAGTTCACGCAGCCTTCGTATGGAGAGGTGGACTATGGTACGAATCAGTCAAAGCGGTCTCGATTCGATGTGGAACAAAAGAAAGCTGACTCGTCTTCCCCCTCACCGCCTATTCAATCACGATTGGGTTGCTCTTCAAACCCAAGGCCCCCTCCTCCTCTGCATCCTCCTCGTTTGGTCGGGGCTCTTCGTCCTTGTCATCGTCTTCGATGACGATGGCAGTTTGGGGGGACGTGCCGGGTTGCGGGCTGGGGGCGGACACAGGGGTTTTGACTCGCGGTTCCTCGGCGGCGCCAGGTTGGTTCTGTGGCGTGGCACGGGCTTGATGTGCCTCGGCCGCGAGGCGGGCCTGATGTGCCTCGGCCGCGAGGCGAGCTTGATGGGCGGCAACCTCAGCGTCATGACGGGCGGCCTGGCGGGCCCGACCGGCAAAGTCCAGTGGGGCCAACGAGCCCATGTTCATCCGCATCACCATCTGCCCAGACAATCAAGATCAGTACACATTTTCCCCTATATTGGTTCCTACTCACAGTGTATGGGTACTTTGTGGTATTCCGGATGCCTTCGATACGTTTGAGAGACGAAGTCTTGGTCGTTGTGATGACCTACTATACAGCGGATAACAATCCACTACACAACACTGTACATCATTAAAAGTTTCGATTACTGACAGAAGCAAGAACGTCGAGAGCATAGTAGAGACAAGGGTAGTAGCCGGCACCCATGAATTTTACCCCCAGGTTTTACCCACTCGGGGGTAAAATTGCCCATGCGCCTTTTTAACCTCCACTTTTACCCATCCTTACCCACGCAGGGTGCCCAAATTTACCCAACTCATTTTACCCCTCGGGGTAAAATTGGCTCAGGAAAATGGGTAAAAGTGCTGAGTTGAGATGTGGACTCTGACTTTTACCCACAAGTCTTTACCCCTTGTGGGTAAGTCTTGGGGTAAAAATATTTCCTCACTCCCATGCCCTCGAATTTTACCCATTCAAGTTTTACCCAGTGACTACTTTTGAAATCGAAGTTATGGTCCCCACGATTGCCTCCCTTCTCGTCTGGGCCTAGAAATCGTTCACCCTGCGGCTCCTCGTCGAGATGGGAGTGCTCGAGCTCATCGTCGTGGATACCGGAAATATACCGCGGCCCTGCGAGTGCTGGCTCGGAGAAGCGGAAGTGGTCAGAGGGGTCTCATATAGAGAAGACCCCCAAGCACGTGGTCGAGACTCGGGGTCTCTTCGTCTCAAGGGGTAAAGCGCTTGTGGGTAAAACCCGCTCCTCAGTGGGTAAAAGTGAGGATTTGCAAGTGAGATGAACAATTTTACCCCTTCCGGCACCATTTTTACCCACGTGGGGTAAAAAGTTCCAGGGTAAAAATTTGGGGGTCTGCATGGGTAACGGTGGGTAAAAATGGAAGCTTAGAGGCCGCCTATTCAGTTTTACCCACTTTTTACCCCCGCGTGGGTAAAGTGGCATGGGTAAAATTCGGGACTCTCGTAGTAGCCTGAATATCGAAGAGGTGAATGACTTCCAAACGCTTCGGTCGCGTCGCGCGTCGCGACGTCTCCGCGACGAGGAAGCGGCCATTTAAAGTTTTGCAGTTCCTAGCCTGAGATCGGGTGCATCGGATAAATAGTTAGCCTTGTGAAACCGCCACGACGATCTCGAGTTCCTTGTCGGCTCCGCCGCCACCACCAAAACCCACACTGCCAAAGAGCGGAAACGGGTTCCCAAGGGCCGATCTGCAACGGTCAGGGCACACTTTGTGCTACACCTACTCGCGCGCGACTCGCGCGGTCTCGCTGATACCCCTGGCATGCCCACGGGAGCCTTGGCCAGTCAACGCATATAAGACAAGCAGCCTCGTAAGTTCGCTTAATCCTTTGCTCACCACTTACCAATCTTCCATTGCAGTCTCCATAACGATGGCTTCGCCTCCCGGCAACGGGTCCTTCGCGAAGACCTCGAAGTACTGCACACATCTTGCCTTATCAGCAGACTTGATCCTAGGCGATGCCACGAGCACGATGAGCGTCCATGAGATCGCGTGCACGATTGACGACGAGGCCGGCCAGATCCACAACGTGACCCTCAACTGCTGGAGCCGAGAACAACCCCTGCAGGGACTGTACATTGTGTACCATGTACCTTTCGCCACACATCCCAACCGCCTCGGCGTGTCCGACCCTACCACCATGCGCCGCCTCCCTGATGAATTCGATGGTGAGTGTAACTGTGACTCCCTCCTTTTTCCGTTGCTAACACTGATTCCCTCTATATCCCGTTGCTGACACAAACGCACAGGACTACCTTCTGACGGTCCTACCCTGCCTCCTGCTGCCATTCGACTGCGCGGCGTTGGTGCAATCATCTCGGTCGACGCGGATCGAAGAGTTGGACTTGTCCAAGGGTTCACCTACCTGAACAAAACTCATCAGTGGCAAGGCTTCAAACTACGACTAACGTTCGAGGACACCGCTCGATGGGCTTCGTGGACGATCCCTGCCGCTCGGAACCTGGTCGACTTCGATTGTATCGTTGCGCAAATGGGACCGGACAACATCCTTGACGTACACATCCGACACATCATGGTGGTAGGTCCCGCACCGGTCGCTCTTATGCAAACCCTCGATATCAACGTGCCAGCAAACAACGACCGAGCAGAACGACTTCGACAAGCGCGGGCAGCCAATCGCCTAGCCATGGAACAAAAGAAGAATGGAGTTCCAGCGGAGCCAACGGCCACCACATCGACTGTACCGACAGCATCGACGGCAACGACCAGTTCTACCGACCCACCAACAGAATCTCCCACCGGACCTCCTTCCACTCCGACGACATCAGGAATTCGTAAGCGCGGCCGCGCAGATTAATCATCTCCATATGGGTTGACGTTCTGAAATACGAACGCGCCAACAAAATGAGTCGTATGACTCCGAATCTTTCTCACTCGTTGTGACGACAACACCCTTCTCTCTCCTGCGCGCGTTCCCAGAAATACACATGTGTATATGATATCATTAGCCTACAGTCTGAATCGTTCCTGACCTCGTACATGGTACAGAGCGTAAGTTATGCACCGGGGACCCTCCCCCCGAGGATCTCCCAGTGATCGCAACCTTCAAACACCAGCACTGTGAGTGTAGATGGATTCGTAGATTGCGTTGCACAGCTGAACGCGCTCTCTCATCTTCAGGACTTTACGCGTGTTCTTCGTCGATCGCACCCTCTGCGCGCGTGACTCCGTCCCCCGCCCCTGATGTCAACCTCACTTCTTCGCTTCTCAGCCCGGCGACTCCGACATCTCCCCATTCGCTACTGCGCTCTCGACGACCGTCTCTTCATCCGGGCGTCCAACACCGGCGCATCCAGGCGGCCACGATGCTCTCTACGTTCGGATGTGCTCGGGCTGTTGACTGGTGAGTCGACTTTGATGCGCATATATCCTGCCGCCTGCCCAACTGACTCAGCAACCTTTCCTCAGCAAGAGGAGCAGTACAGCAACAGCAACACAACATAACAACAACAACAGAGTGAGTGCATCCGTCCCCTCTTCTGCTTCTGTTGGTATTCACCATCGCCATCATCCTCTACACAGCAGAACACTAGCAAAGCAGCGACCACAACTACCAAAGTACACCAGCCAGGTGAGTGTGCCCTTCCTCCCTCGTTCTCTGCCCGTCATCTGACGCGTCTTCATTGCCAGGTCTAGGCGCATACAAGCGCGCAACGCGGAACACGCATGGCACCCTTTTTTTTTTTCTTAGTCACTGCCCAGAAGCACTCATGCCCTCACGCGCTAACCTCTCCCTATCATCACCAGGTCCGATGATGTCCTCAAAGTACGTGTCGCTGTATCTTCTCTCTGAACTCATCCTTTCTGCTTGATACAGATGTGCATACAGCAAGTTCAAGTCGAGCAAGATGCGCTGGCAACATGACTGGTTCTCACGCATGTATTGGGCCTTCAATTCACTGACGGATCTCTCTTTCTCATAGACCGAAGCTCGCCCCCCTAGGCCCTAGCAGACCAGCCTTAGACCTGTGAGTATGCATGCTTTCACTCGCGTCACTGAGACTGACACTGATCAACTTTCTTTGCACCTTCTCCTATAGGTATCGTTTTCAAAGCTCAGGTGAGTTCTCTTCGTGTCATTCCGCTCTCTGGTCATCTCTTTGCTGTTTGCTGACTACATGCTCGCAGCTCAGTGCTCAGCCTTGGAAACGGTGGGTGCCTGCTCAGCTGATTATTGCTCCTTGCTCTTCTTTCGGTTCTTCCCAGACTCTCTTCTCCTTCCCTTCCTTCCCACAGTTCCAGCCACGGCACATTGTGAGTTCTTCGTCCGTTGTCCTAGCCCACTTTCCGCTTTCGACAATGGCACTGACCTAATCCTGCTTTTCAGGTATGCAGGTATGTAGGTATGCAGGTAAGATGCTACATCCAAGTGACGAGTGACGACTCGCACTGCCACTCCGATGGCGCTTCATTGTGCCTCGGGTTTCTGTACTGTAATATGATCTCTTCCTCTCGTAGTACAGTAGTATTCAGTAACTGGGATGGTATTGATTCTGGGTGTCCGAAGAGAGTGTCTACCCAGATTCCTCCCACTACCCTCCCCTTCCAGAGGATCCTCAGATGGTCGCTCATACCCTCCCAGGACCTTTGACAACCTCGGAGGGGGAGGGTCCCCAGGCCTTGGAACGAGCAGAGGTGCACAGACGTCCCCGCCAGAGGAACGTTCGGATATGAGATATGAGGCATGAGGCATGAGGGTCTACTGTTTCAGTTCCAATCAGCCGTGCTTGGGCCTGCGCTGCCGCCACCGAGCTTGGGGCGGGTATGGATAAATGGTGAGATAGCGCCTCATTCTCAAGGACTGCGCCACGGCCACCAACTGCGCGACCACGCCACCCCGCGACTCGAACAAGCGACCTCAATCAATCAATCAACATTAGCAGGGCTGCTTCACCTGTACCACCGCGGCGCCGCAGATCAAGCCCAAAGCATCCAGCATTCCACCACCACCGCGCCGCAGATCGAGCCCAGCAAGCATCCAGCTTTCCACCACCACGGCCCCGCGGAAAGATCTCGATAAGCAATCCCCACCTGTCACACCAAGCGCATGGGCCAGTATCTTTGAATTGACCTATAAAGCCAGCGATCTGAATGACAACTAACACTTCTTCCCTCTCCAGTCTTTCGCTCCTACATTCGACGCACTCCGACTATGTCCACGCTTTCCCCTGCAGAAACTTCTTCAAGCGTCATCCTTCTCACACACGCTTCTTCCCCTCTCGTCCGCCAACTCGCATTCACATTACTGAGGACCTGGACGCCCGTCGCGATCGTCCTGGTCGACGACCATCCTGCCGCTCTCGCCCCCTGCATCAACGACCTCACGCAACAATCATGGAACACCGCTCGACCGGAACCAACACGCGTCGTCCCCGTGGTCGCCGATATCGCCGACTTCCCTTCTGCTCTCCGCGCCGTCAAGGAGACGGTCGCAGGTTTCGGACGCCTAGACTTCGTTTTTACCTTCCCACCTGGACGTCAACCCCAAGGAGCCTCGCAAGGACCGGTCCTCCCGACAACGACTCTGCTTCCGATTCTCAACGGCCCTCCATACAACGGGACGCCGACAACGTCAATTACGAGAGCACCGCGGGTACGTGCCATTCCGCCACCGCTTGAGCACTGGGATCACTTCGACAACATCATACAAGGAACGGCCAACTTACTCCACGCCTCCGTCCCGGCATTGATCTGTCCTCCGCGCGTCCCTGGTGGGACATCGATCATCCCCACACCAGGACCCACCCGAATGCATTTCGTCTTCGTCAACCTTCCCCGACCCGGAGAGGCCGGCATGGCTCTCATGACTCCATACCACAACGCAGGTGAGTACGGTGGAGACGCTGCGATTTAACACTACTGACACTTTATTCCATTACAGGGATGGCAGCGGCGGAAGACTTATTACACACGTTCAGTCATCTCGTCCCAGAAGAGGCCCAAGGAGAAGACCTCGGTCACCCGCCAATTCCTCGCGTGTTATTCGGAATCCTCAAGGTCGGGAACATCTGTGCACCATCCAACGTCGAACGGACTATTTCGGACGAGGTAAACTGTGTTCTTCGGTTGGTACGGCGCATGCGGTCAAATTCAGACGGGCCATCCGGAGATGTGGACTTGGGCCGGGGGTTGTTTACACTCAGGGTGCCGCGGTCATAACCTCTCATTGCGGCTCGATCTATGGTACGTACACTGGTGGACCAGCTTCCATCACTTACCAGTGTTACCACGGCGTCTTCGATCAGTGTCCCCCACCCAGCAGCACAGTTCTGAAATACGAACGCAGCAACAATATGAGTCTCAGGACTCCGAATCTTTCTCAATCGTTGTTCGAAAACAACCTCCTCCCTTCTCCCGCGCGCTCTCAGGAATACATATGTGTATTCAATGATTTCTTTGGCCTGATGTCTGTGTCGTTCTGAAGTCGTACGTGGTTCGGATCGCAAGAGCCCGTGCGAGCGAAGTCTCGTCGTGAGTCGTGACCGGCTGAATTCCGTCGAGAACATCGATGCCATCGGCGACAGCCACGACCATCATCCCGACAACTTCCTCAGAACACCCGTCCATTTGATCACTACGCCAATGCCATTCATTCCTCGCCATCCCAGGTCCACCACGACAGTCGAAGTACACACGTGCGTTCACGCGAGCCTAATCCTGTCCGGATAGCATGCTCCAGCCCTGCTCCGATATGTCTCTTTGCGAACTCCTCACCCCGACGCGTCGTCACCACATCTCAGCCACACCGTGCTTACGGAACGGAGCGGGAGCACCGCCAGCGCGCGAACGATGGTCCCCTTCGCGACGAACTAGGCATCCCAATGGTTTAACCAGATGTCCAGATCCATCTGTCAGCCGGGAGCAAGAGGAGGAAGCAAACGAGCGCGGTCAACGCTTGGAGGATGGAACGAGAGTCTTCCGGAAGACCGGAACAAATACTGCATCCTCAGACCTGACCAGAAACATCCAACTCGGCCAGACGCTAGCACGCAAACAGAGCTCGAGACAGCCGCCGAGCTCGCGACAGCGACTGTGTCTGCTGAAGCAGACAGCCCGACAGGTAAGTTCAGTACTTCCGCTATTCTACGGCGGCGGAGCAATCTGGAGGTCCATTTTCGGCACTGCTGGTGGCGATGCTAGCGGACGTGCGACCACGGGTCCCTCTTCGGGTGCAAGGATGAACGACGAGCTGGACGGTGTGAAGTTACGGCTCCATAAGGAGTTGGAGTGCAATCACGAATGGATCGAACGCCGCCTTCGAGAGACGATCAAGGTGATCCGGAGCGTCACGGAACGAACACGAGAAGACGCACACTGGGGCATCACGGACGCGCTGGATTTCCTCAACACTTGCGGACTCAGGTTTCAAGAAGGCATGAACACCACATAGCACGATTACATGGCGGTTTGGCGCAAATGTTGGTATCGAACGCATGGACGATTGCTTGGTGAGTCCGATCAGCAGGATCATGTGGAGATAGTTACTAATCGTGCTTATTTGTAGGCCGAAGACAATCAGACCTGTCCAGCAAGTTCAGCAACGTGCACACGTCCCTCCGCCCCAGTGCGGTGACGCTGCGAGGCACTACAACTCTGATTTCTACGAACTACGGCAGTCCCTCGCCCCGCTCGCCTTCCCTTACACCCGCTGGGCGCGTTACCTATCCATCGAATGTAAGTCATGATCGAGCTGCCTACGCTTACCCTTCTGCCCATTCCGTCGTCAATCGGAGAATTCATGGGCGCACACGAATGGATCCAGCGAACACATTGACGTTCTGAAATACGAACGCAGTGTCCCTTGGGCCGAAAGGCTACCAATTTTTCTTCCTCGTTGTTCTCGACGATTCCCCTTCCATATTGTGCGCGACCCTGAAATCTACCATGATCCTTTGGCAGAGCAATGGCATTGAATTGCGTGCATAGGACACATCAAGCTAACCATGAGGAAAAGCAGGGAGCGTAGGAATTCAACATCGTGTGTTGCTTGCATTACTATACAGAGAGGCGAAATCGTATGCGGTGGATGGAAGATGCGCGCACCAAAAAGGAGGAGGAAGAGGAGAGACGGCCCCCAATCCCATCGCTCACAAGTCTGCGGAGCTAGGCGCCTTCTTCTTGCCGCTCTTGGCGGGCAGGAGTTCGTTTTGGATGAAAGGCAATACCCCGCCCTGAGAGATCGTGACGCTGCCGAGCAGTTTATTGAGCTCCTCGTCGTTTCGGATTGCTAGCTGCAGGTGTCGGGGGATGATGCGGGCCTTCTTGTTGTCACGAGCGGCATTTCCAGCAAGCTCAAGGATCTCGGCTGTGAGGTACTCGAGGACGGCGGGAAGATATACTGTATGGAGCGCAGAAAGGAAGGGAAGAGGAGTAAGCAATGTCAGAAGAAGCACCGGGTTGTAGCAGGGAGGCGAGATGAAGTAGGAACGGTGGACTTTCCAGGAGCGCCCGCACCAACGCGCTGGCAGTAGTTGCCGTTGCGCAGCACCCTGTGGATGCGACCGACGGGAAACTGCAGACCGGCCCTGGCCGACCGGGTTGTGGACTTGGATGCGGTCTCGCCGGCCTTGCCGCTAGACTTGCCACCAGATGACATCGTGTGCGCGTTAGGAAAGAGGTGTGTCGTTACCGGGATGTAGGGTGCCTTCCAAGTATGCAGCAGATTGCGCTTGGACTTCAACCTGACAACATCTAAGCATTGTTCTTTCATGCGAAAGTGGCTGACTTCAAATATAGCACATCTCTGCACATAACACAACACAACCCCAGGTCTCACACAAGTATTTTGTGTTCTGTATGGAGCGATATACGGGCCCCCCGACCCCCCGTGTATCTTGTGTCCGCGCGCACAACACAAAGAGTGGATTCGACGAAAGTGATTTTCAAAAGGTTTAAAAAATTGCCAAAATTAAATGAGAAATCTGCGCAGGTAGTTGAGCCCCTGATGTGGGCAGTGGGAAGGGTAGACTGACTGGTCACTCACTGGACAAGGGGGGGGAGAGGAAAATGGGGAACTTCACTTCAGAGAAAACGAGTGGCGGATTTAGCAAAAGGTATTTCAGAGGCTGATGCTTTGCTCACTCATATCTGTCCTATATTTGAAGCCATGTCCACATAAACATATCGCACATCGCAACGAGCCTACATCTGTTGTGCTATATTTGAAGTCAGCCAGTAAAAAACCTATGTATTTGTTGAATGAACTGACGGTGTTGCGCAATAAACCGTACAAGCCATGTTAGCCGTAATAACTTGCAACACGGTGTAGCGAATAACTAACTCATGGCGTGGCGAATCTGAATTCTGAGTCCAAATGCGACCACGTGTGTGTTCTGACGAATGTGGTCTACCGAACGTTTTTCGGTGTTTCAAAGTTCCACTCCCAGCAAGTCTTGAGAAAGTCTGGGGAAGGCCTAATGGCAAAAAGCCATGGTCACTATCTGCCGAGCACCTTTCTTCTTCCCTCTGCGAGTTTTGGTTCCTCTCCTTGATACATACCAATCCTCTGTACTTCAGTCCTCTCTAAGTACAATCCAGCACTTCTCCTTGGCGTCGGATACCCTCCTTGTCTGTCTCTCTCTTGCAGTGGTCGGTTGTGAAGTCCCTGCAAGTCTCTTTTCCTCACGGAAGGTCACATCTCACAACTGGCGAAAGGCGCAAATTGGCACTTTTCAAAAATCGTGGCGTTAAGAATCATCGCGGACATCCTATATCCTCGCACGACCCTGTGCGATCGTTGCGCGACACTATGTCGCGCAAATGTCGCACTTAGCCTGTGCGATAGACAGTAGCGCAAACCTCGCATCAAGCTGCGCGAGGCTACAGCTGAGCAGACAACATCGCGCAGCGCTGCGCGACACTATGCGCGAGCTTATACGCTGGGGCTGGCAGGGCTGCTCGCACAGGCTTCGCACAACCTCTGCGAGGTGCATGGTATTATGGTACTACACACAGTTCACACAGTAGAGCTGATAGAAACAACAGGTTCATTGTCTGCCCGATGAGGAACTACTGCGCGTATCGAATCGCCCTTGGATTATGCCCTCGCCGCGCGCACTCGTCGAGGACTTGTTTTCGCACCACTGAACATGCGCAAGCAATGAAAGGAAAGTGTTGTTATTGTCAGTAATCTGCAGCGAGGTGATGAAAGGTGGGCAATACTCACCACTGGTGTTTGGTGAGGCTGTCGGCGACGTCTTTCTCAACTCACTACTCACTTATAAGTGACCACTTATTCCAGCAATCAGCACCGACCACCTGTCAGCGATAGAGGCCATAGCGACGGGCGGCGGCTGCCGTTCCGTGCTGGACCATGGTTACACCAAGCTGCGTTCTGACAAATTGAAAAATTGAAATGCTGCAAGTCAAGATGGAGTGCGTCAGCGTGCTGCTGCTGCAGAGAAAGCTGCAGAGGCCAGAGAGATTGCTCACGGTATGCATTGCCTCACTCCTGATGCATGGTGCTGGATGCATGATGCGTCTGCCAACAGCGAAAAAAAAATGGAAGACTTCAGAGTCAATGAGGGGCAGTTTAGTATTAGTGGTCGGCAAAAATTCCATGACCCATACTCACAGAGTCACAGGGAAAGGAAAGTTGCTGAACAGGCATCAGGTTACAGCTGAGCGGTGAGCTGTGTGTGGTTGCAAGATTGAAGATATCATTCAATATCTGATGAGCAAACCAGTCGGTGATGCGCTTGCCATGTGCTTGCAGAATCAAAACTCACGCGTACGATGATGGCTGTTGAGATCAATCGAACAATGCATGTGCGGAAAGATCAGACAACAAATAGTCAGCGACAGGCTACTGTAAACAGTTAGGCACTCAGCAGTGAGTCAGCACTCAGCAGCTGAATGCCAGCGCGCAGGGTTGCAAATCGACAAGTATGAATCTGGGGCAGCGAGCAAAGTTGAGTCCTCAGACTCACGCACATGGCGGCCGACGGGAGATCGTAGAGCGGAGTTGGTATCAGCAGTGAGTCAGCACTCAGCAGCTGAATGCCAGCGCGCAGGGTTGCAAATCGACAAGTATGAATCTGGGGCAGCGAGCAAAGTTGAGTCCTCAGACTCACGCACATGGCGGCCGACGGGAGATCGTAGAGCGGAGTTGGTATGAGGAGATCGAGTATATGTTTCTGCTGTGGCTCGAGAAATCAACGCGAAGACGGAGCTTGTCAGACAAAAAGCACTGGAGTAAATCGTGATGCGTCCCAGAACGAAGCTCACACTGATAGCAAATGGCAATGCTCACCCGGGCTGACCACTGATGGCGCGTTGCGAAGGTGGGCATGGGGTCTGTTGAAAGGCAGTAAGGAAGATAATAATGCTACAAGGAGTAGCTTTCAGTGCATCAGCAATCGCAGGGGGAGAGCGCAGACAAAAAGACAATCAGCACTTGCCAACTTTGTGTACTGATGGTGCTGTTGTGTTCTTCGGAACCTCCGGTAGAGATAGACTGTCGTGGTTGCTGTCGGGAAGGTGCGGACTGTGGGGCGGAACGAAGGGAGTTGGACGAATAGGGGCCAAGGGTCAGTGCACATCTTCTGGCTCATACTTGATCGAGACGCAGAGGGCTCGAGCGTACTTAGGGGACATGAGGCATGGGTAGCTCACAGTCACAGCTATGTTCCCAGCAGCTCACCCTACGAACTCTTCGTTGCTGACCCGCCTTCTACCTGGATATCGACACCGGCACAAGAAGCAAGACATCTGTAATGGAAGCGAACAGCGCGAGTGAGTAGACGGTAGACCGATGATGGATCAGAATAAAAACCCAAGCTTGCTGGTGACGCATACTCACAGCGATAATCCGTTACTGTGTCGATCGTGAGAAGGCAGCGAAGCAGCTGATCGAGGTGGCAGGGGTGGAAGACGTGCTGTGGCTGGAGGAAGTCGTCAAGGAGCTGCTTCATCTGCGATCATACCATCGTCTGTAACAAGCGGGTTCGAACGTCAGATCGAACAGCTTGGTCAGCAGCTTCAAATGGCAATGGAGACCAACAACGAGCAAGTCAAAAAGCAAGTCCAGGAGCAACTTCAGACATACCATGACGCTGCCAATTCTTTTCGCACCGCGCATCGAGCTTGTGATATCACCGATGTGGTACCATCTGCTGGAGAAAGGGACGAAATCGTGGTCGTGCTCAACGCTGTGCGGCTCGATGAGATTCAAGAGGCCGTCACAAGATATCGCGAGTTGGAACAACGCCTCGATAGCATGCAGGCACGACTCGATAGCATGCAGGCACGACTCACCGCTGGTCAGGCCCAGAACCAGGAGCTCCAGCGACAGCTGCAGTCGGCGTCCCATAGAGCTAGAGTTCGACCTCGAACTTCGGACAGCGAGGACTCCGCCGACGTGTCTGGTTCTGATTCGCAAGATGATGAGGCCACGCCGCGGCCTCGACGAAAAATCGAAGAAACGAACCAGGGTCCATGCCGTTGAACCGGGTCGTCCAGACGATCTCATCCAGGACGCGTTCAAAGGCCTGCTTCGTGTGAAGATGGGAATTTCGAAATCGGCCGGTTGGCCTAAGTATCCTGACGTCGCCGTCGAGGATCCTGAATGGCCCCGTCATCCGGCAGCGACCAATCCTGTTGACCCTACCAGTGATGACGATCCTGGCGCTGGCGGGGATGAGGCAGCGACCGGAGACGGAACGCCTTGCTGCCGACTGGACTGGGTGAATGGACAGATCAATGATGAGCGTTTCTCCGAGGTCTTGGACGACCTTAGTCAAGAGCTGGTTGAGCAGCCAGATGACTACGGTCTCCCAAAAGAAGATGCCAAACGTACCTTCCGATACGCGCGGGCCGCCTGCAAGCGCACCCTCGAGGAAATTCGGCGGCAGGCACGGCTTTTGCACACAAAGACGGCAGCGGAGCTGGAGGAAATGACGAAAAACAAAAAAACGGTCGATCGACGCCGGGTACGACAGAAGGCCAGAACCAACAGCCGAAAGAACGCAGCACTGCAGAATCCACTTCGTTTTGGAGACGCCGAGCGGGCCATGTTGACTCGGGCAGGCGTTGAGTGGGACGAGACGGATTACGAATACGAAACTGACGAAGAAGCGGAACCAGAAAAGGTGTCAAGGGTTATTTGGCCAGAATGGTTCTCAGAAGAAAAATCGCCAAGTCCAGAACAAAGCTCACAAAGAGGTACCTTCCCACCGACTTTCGTACAAGGTGGTTACCGCCCGTCACCTGACCGCCTACACATCAACGAAACCTCTGTCCGGCAAACTCATGCGTATTCAAGTCAGCTCTACCTTCGCGCAGAAGTACCCCAAGCTCGTTCGTTCCGTCAAGAAAAACTTACCGCCGTTCAAACCCGCACGAGGAGGTGTTGCCGACAGCGAGGAACAGTGGGGAACTCCAATTGTCGATCTTGACGTCCTGTGACTCTGAGAGGAAGGGGTACTGTGAGGCCGTGAGGGTAAGGGCAGACTGTGTGACGCGCGGCGACATTTCTTCATTCGTGCGCGAGCTGAGGGCGACGGGAACAGGGCGATGCGGTGATGGTGAACGAGATTGGTTGTGGGTCAAATGACTGTGGAGGAAACGTGTGGTGGTGGTTAGGAGGAAGCGGTTGCGGTCTACACTGTGTTGTGTTGTGACTCTTTCTGCTCCAGAATCCAGACTCTGATGAATAGGACTCACCTCGTCTCTGATCTTCTCCCGCTGAGACGCCAAGGAGATCTCCGGCCTCAATAAGAACCGCGTCCGAGTTGATCTTGTGTGCCGGTAGCAGCTCAAGTGGCCCCCAGGTCTCTTTCTCCACCCAGAACAACCTCACAAGTTCTGACACCTGCGCTTCGTTCAAGATGTCCTCGAAAGCAGAGATCTTGTAGTGCGCGGCTCGCGATCCCAGAAGAAAGACTGTGACGTGCCGAGGGCTGCTGCTTAGATGAATGGTGTGGGAGAGCACTGCTGTGATCTTGAAGAGGTCGAGACGTTCTTGTCGTCCATCAACGACGGCAAAGGTCCGAGTCTTGTTCGCATTGGCTCGGCTGCTCGTTCCACTGAGTGAGATATGCGCAAGCCGCATGGTTGCGTGGGCTTGCATTTGGGGCACGACGCGAAGGCCTTCCTTCGACGGTGAAGTAGGGTGCGAAAGGTTGGGTAGATCTGGGCTCCAAGAACGTTGGACGTGGGAAAACAGAGAGATATGAAGAGAATGAGGAAGGGTGTAACTCTCACCATCCGACAAGGTCAATGGAGACCCGACATCGCCCAAGACCGAAGCTGGACTCAGCCTGGTCGTCGGAGCACGGCTGATAGGCGGTGCCCGTGCCTGAACGGCGCTGTTGAGCTCGCCTTTCTCGGCTGCAACAAGAAGGCCGAAGCGCGCATTGCTTGTGAAGGCTGAAGTGTAGGTCGCTTCAACTTCGCCGTTGCGGTGACCATTGTTGGCAATGTTTCCAAGCTGCCCATTCATGCGCTCAAAGTGGTACGCCGAGAAGTGGAATGGTGGACCGAAGCGGCGTATGAACTGAGGAATGTGGGTTGCAATGTGGTGATTGTACACGATCCATTTCTCCCCAAACAATTCCGCATGCCGTCGACCGTACTCCAGCACCAAGTGCTCAAGTGCCTGGATCTCGGAGGGTAGAATCGTGCGCTTCGCCGTGAGCGTGGCCACAGCAGCAAGCTGAGCAACATTGCGCATAACTGCTCGAGCTGAGAGGGATTTCGGTTCCCCTACTGCTGTTACGTTCGGGTCTGCAGACAGCTCATCGTCCTCTTCTGCTGCAACCTCGTCCTCGTTCAGTACGTTTCGCTGCTGCTGCTGCTGCTGACTGCGCGCTGACTCCGACTCGTTTCGGAGACGGGATCCGCTTGGTTGTGGCTGGTGAGGAGCATCGGTGACATTGTTCGACCGTGCATCGGGGCGCGAGTCTGCGTGTCTGGAGGTGGTGGTCCTGCTGTTTGACGTTTTGGGCGACTTCTTTCTTTTTGTCGGCACAAAAACAATGGTCCGATCCTCGTCAAGTTCCCGTCTCCATGCCACGTACAGTAACAGGACCAGCATTCGACGTCCAAGTGTCGACCAATGCGCCGCCGTTGCCGAACCACCACCTGGATCCCCCAGTCGACGATCTGGAGCTTGCTCTGAGGGAGGCACAGACGCAGACGCCAAAGCAGTCTGTATGACTTGAAGCTGGGGTTTGCTGACCGAGGCGCCGTCAATTAGCGTGCGGTGGAAGAGTCGTTTGATCAACCCGAGCTCGATGTTGTGCATAGGATCAATAGGAGCGCGCTCCACAGATCGCCAGTACGGAAGCTCGTTCAGGGGAGACGCTCGTGACCCTGTCTCCCTTTCGAAGGTTTGGCACTCTTTGATCGTTCGGAATGGTTGAGTGCACCGAAGAGAGTCGGACCTGTGCTGTTCTGGGTCTCGGTGAAGATCAGATGTGTTGGCAGAGAAATGATCGATTCTGGTAGAGATCGTCACCGTGCAGAGTCCACAGAAATCGCCCTTTCGCACAGAGTGCGGAGGAAACCCGCACACCTTGTTTCTCCCAACCGTATCGCCACAGAAGAAGGCCAAGCGAACCCGGACTAGCTGCCCTAAAGGTTGACGAAGAGTTGGAATGTACTTTCCGTCAGCAAACTCTTGCAGCTCCGACAGCAGTGGCTGAAGGTAGCCGGAGAGCCTCGCCGCTCCTGGTTCTTTGGGCCCGGGAGTGCAAGCGGCGAGATATGTCATGGAGGGGTGGTACCGTAGTCGTTGGGGAAGGTTGAGGATTGTCATCATGATCCCGCCGGTCGAATGCCACGAGGTGTACTGAGATCGAAAAAGGAGAAAAACCAGTCGATGCAGAGGGCGAACATGAGAGAAAGGGGACGTTGTGTGTATTGACTCCCGTATTTATCCTTCTCGTCTGACCACGCTTGACCATCGTACACGTCGGAAATGCCCTCTCCTCGTTCTCGATTGCGCCATTCTTGGAGAGCTTCGAACACGCCAGGCTGTGCCAAAAGCCACGTCAGCCATGATGCAAGTGGCTGGTAGTCGTATATGATTTTTGGCTTGCCGCGGCGCTCGTAAGTTAACTTGCCGCAGTGCTCGCAGCAAGTAGCTTCGTCATGGGAAGCAGAAGCAAGCGCAACTTGCTCGCATTCCGGACACACCGCATATCGCACCAAAGTCGCTTCAAGGCCTAGATGCTTTCGGACCGTCCTGAGCTGAAATGGAATGCCTGATGAAGAACCGGGAATCAGAGGTCGAAGGGTAGAATTGTAATGTGAGAACATTAGCCAAGCTCCTTGACGTCCTAGGCCAAAAATGAGCGACGAGAGTGAGCACATGAAGCATAAAAGAACGTTCCGTCTCTGTGTAGATGGGCGCGTCAGAGTTGTCAGCGCTACTGGCGCTGACAATAGGAGATTGGCTATTAGTGGCCAGTTGCCTTGTGTCGGTCTCGTCTGACTCGTCCTGTCCGTCCTGGAGGACTACTCGGTCGGGATCGAGTATGTGTTCTGGGTCGACACCGTCTCCAAACTCCGAGTCCACCTCGTCGGTATCACTGTCTTCGGAACTAGATAGAGCTTCAAGGTCAGCCGTCACAGTGTGACCGATGGAGTCATCGAAGTTGACTTCATCTGCACCTGCGTCGAGATCCATCGGATCTTCTCGATTAGAAGACGAGGAGTCCGCAGGTAGTGTCTGTCGGGAGGATGAAGCTATGGGCAGGCAGGCGGAAGATTTTGTGCCGACCCGTTGCTCTAGGTCATGTAAGCGCTGCGCGTTCTTGTGGACATGCCACGTACTCTTCTTCAGAGTCTTGAACGCTCTGGTTGCGGTTCGACAGCCTTTGACGGTACAGTTGCACCAGTACTTACGCGTAATTCGGTCGAACCCAGCTTTGCGCGGGACCTGGTCTTCAGGAGGCATCTTCTCTCTCGATGAGTCAGTTGGATGTTCTGAAGTACTAAATTTCATTCCTGACCTGGGTGCGTACCTTACCAGAGTGTTCCCCTAACTTTTTCGCCTTGTTGAATAACAGGTCGCTGGGGGCTGGGAGTGGGATTTAAATACAGACTTAGTCAACAAAGTTAAGTAGCAGCAACTTACGCCTTGGAACCATAGTGACCTGGCTGTCGGCTGAAGCCCAGAGGCCAGGGTGTCCCTCAGACTCGATGTGGACCTCAGACCCTTATGACCTGGTAGAGATGTACGAAGACGTGACTGGGGGCGTCCTCTCCCCCTCCCCTTTTCGCGAATCTTTTGTATCAGAAAGGTCACCAAATCTCAGCCCAGCACGGCTACGCAGAAGCTCAAGGTAGCTTCGCTACCCTTCGTCTGCTTCGCCATGCGGCTGCGACTTGCGATCGTAGCTACGAGCATCTATATCATTGTCCATGTAACATTTTGAATGTTGATCAAACTTGCGTGAAAAAGGGATTGAGGAACTTCACACACGTAATCATCCCGCACGGCTGTATCTACCAAGGAAGCAGAAAGCAAAGAATGATATGTCATATGATGGCTTCGCGCAGAGAGAGACAATTGACAAACAAGACGGAGAATAGCTGCGAGCGCAATGAAGATAAGATTAAAAAGACTGAGGAGAAAAAAGCGTGAGGCTAATGCAGAAGGAGAGGTTAGGGGATAGGAAACATAAGCGGCCGGGGAAGCAGACGGAAGGGACGTAGAAGACGGGTGAAGGCTGAGACCGGAGACGAATGGGCAAAGGAATGCCAACAGAGCTTGATGCGAAGGTAAGGGAATATAGAAGAGGCAAGAGCACAGCAGAAAGAAAGTCAGATCAGGTCAGGTCAGGTCAGGTCAGCCGTCAGGTCAGGGTCAGGTCCAGTGTTGAACATACTATTGGAGTATGGAACCCTGGGCGACTTGAGAGAGGAGAAGCACAATGGTGACGCCGAAGGTGGCCACCGACGACGGACACATTGACCTCGGCGGGCTTGACGTTGGCAATGTCGAAGTGGAAGGTGGAGGCGCGTGTGATGTCAAAGGTGGTGACCCGTGACACAGAACAGACTGTACGAAGATATGCAGTGATGAGCACCATTTTTAACTCATGAAGCGTCAAAGCCGTTAGAAGAAGGAGAGGGGGGTCGCGGGGAAAAACCCACCGCTTGGGGTCGTAAAGACTTGAAGACCTCGGCGACGATGGGCACGGTGGAGTTGACGGGGTTGGAGATGACGAGGTGGTGTGCTTTGGGAGCAACCTTGGCAGCGGCTTTGTCGAGGGAGAGAGCTGTCCGATGGGGCATGGTGAGTGAGGAAAGTCAGTCTACTCATCTTGACGACGTCGACCGGATTCATAAGAGCAGAGAGCTGAAAAACGAATGGGTGAGTAAGGACCTAACCCGGAGCACCTGATGCAGATGCGCGTATAAACACGAGGCTCACCTTGGATGACAATTCGGGAGTGCTGACTGCTGGGCCGGACTCAGAATGGGAACAAAGCAGAGACTGGTATGGGTAAGTGGTATCAGCCATCAGGTTAAGCAAGAAAAAGAGCAAAAACAGCGGTGAGCATCATTAACTTGAACCTTGGTGAGCAGAGAGCGGTTAAAAAGAAATCGAGGGGGGATTGTTCAATTCGCATGATGCTTGTCGGGCTTCGATGGAAGCGTGAAGAAAGGCTGGCGGTGTTGGTTGTCGTCTGTCGAGTGTCGAAATGAACTGATTACGTATGCAAGATTTCTGCACTCTGTGCTTATGTAAGGAAAAACCAAACTTTGGCTCAAGGACAGATCAGTCAATTCTGATGCTACAACCACGAAACCTGTGCCAGAAGTTGCAGGACTAGATTTGGTCAAGGGTCTACTGATTCAGAATGGTGTGTTGTGTTGGTAGTTGCGAAGAAAAGTCCCAAACTACGAGCCTGAATGGCAAAAAGCTTACGGCCGTAAGGCGGGAGCCGCCCTATAACCCCTTAACTAAGGGCCTGTACAGCTGCAGCGTCACGCGTGACGCTACTAATTGATTTTGCGTCATGTGATAAAGTTGTCACGGTAGCGTCATGACCTGTACAGCAGACCTTCTGTGACGCAAAACTTTGCGTCATGATAACTTTTTCATAGTCAAAACTAGCGTCCAGCTTTTAGCTGGACGCACCGTGATTTGACGCACCGTCGAAAATTGAGCTCGAACAACACTCTTTGACGGGCTTGCTGTACGGGATCTGTTAACTCCACCTCCTTTTGCGTCATATGTCATATGATTCCTATTTTTGTGTTTTGTGATATCTTTCAGCGTCATAGGACGGTGCAGCTGTACAGGCCCTAAAGTTAGGGGAACTTCCCTTCCAGTCATGTCACACCAGAGTCCAGACTGTGGCGCACGTGGTGAGAGGGCACAGAAAGCCTCGCAACACCCTGTGCGAGGAACCGTGTCACAGTGCGAGCTTAGATCGCGTCGCACAGCCTGCGCGAGGGTCTGTGCGAGCCATATCGCACAGGGGTCTCGACGCGAGGTCTGCGCGATCTTTGCTCGCACCCAGCCTCGCACAGGCTGTGCGAGAGGTGCCCAAATCCGCGATGAATGGGCGGAACGGGCGACGTCCCACGAATCACGATGAGGTTTATCCCCCCGGTGTTGAGGCGCAGGCGCTCTGCATTATGCGTTCTTATAAGAAGCAAGACTGTCGGATGGGAAATAACAGCCAGCAGGAAGACAAAAGGGTGACGGGATGCAACCCACGGTACCAATCGTTAGAATGATTCACTTGGCGTGGGGCCGTCCGCCGTCCTGCTCATGATTATTGCGCTGACTTGCGATGTGATGTTTCCCACGATGCACACCGCATATTCTGTCAGGCTGTTGGTCGTCTCCCAGTATTCGTAAGAAACATTACGAGTCGATCGTTCGTTCATAGACCGTTTTCCCGATCTTCAGAAGCCTGCGGCCGATTCCGACTTCGATAGTGACCCATCCCGGTCCGAAAGGTCGCCGCTCATCGACGGATGCTGCTTATCGTTGTATGTCATAGCATCTGCCGTGCTCAGGTTCCCTGGTGTAGCGACTTCGTCTTCGATGTGATGCTCCATCTCCGTTTGTAGTTCGTGCGTTTGAATCTCGTGCTGAGGCATTCGACGCCGGCGTTCGACGACAGAAATCGTCACGGGGCTGAGCCTGAAAGGTGCAGAGTCGACGTGGCTTCTCTTAGTCGGGTGGATCAACGAGGCAAGGCTCTCTTCGTAAGTCTCGTGAGCTCTGTGATGCCGTTCAAGAAGCAAGTGTCAGCCAGTGGTGCCTTCTGCTTGAACCTGGACCAAGCATCATGACTCACATCGAACACAGGGTCGTGGTTCCAAATACCACGCATGTGAAGGTAAGGACCATCCACAGGATGTTGACCGTGTTCTGGAATCGGCCTAGTTCCGTCTGAGCGACCACGAAGCGTGCCATAGTTATTGCAACGGAAGCCATGATGAGCGTTCCGAGGATGATGCTGGTGGCCTGGATCACAAAATACAGGACGGCGCGCGCTACTGAGCCTGCTTCTTCTCGCTGTCCAGATGCCGGATCGACCATCGGCCTTGAGGGCGGCGACGGCGGCGATGGTGGCGATGGTGGCGATGGTGGCGTTTCTCTTGCGAGTGGCTGCATTTGTTTGGGAGTGGGACAGGTATCCTCGATGACCACCTCAACTTGTGATTGAAGCATGCATGACGATGCAATGGTCGACATTCTGTCGACGTTTCTGACGGCGTTTCTGGACAGCACGGTCCGATCCGCGTGCTGGTCTCCTTTATCAGGGATCCCCTCGGTTGTGAATATGCCCATCGACATGGTCATGGCATTCTGTATCGGCCCCGCCTTGACTCCGCGCCTTCTGAGGTGTCTCCGTAATGTCCGAATGAGCCGGACGCTGAAGTAAAAATATATGATGAATGTGATGAAACCAAATATGGACCACAGCATGGCTGCGATCGCAAGATAGTTGGCATGTCGAATGGTCTGGAACCAGATCTAAAGCATGGAAGGGGGTTGCCACGATCAGCGTCCACACATCGCAACTACGGCTTTGCATGTCAGCTCACCTGTTGAAGCTGAATCAACATGTCCTCCATGATTACATCCTGCGTGGAGAATTGCTTGTTCCACTCGATGAAGAGCCGCCTTGCATTTTCAGAGTGCTGGTTGCCCAGTCGAGAAGGAAAGAACACTCCCACCGCGCAGCTACAAGGCACGCCGACTCCAAACGTATTGGCGACCCAAGGTGGCACCCGAGCTTTGAGTCCCCATCGTCTTGTGATCTTGATTCGAATGTAGAGGTCTTGAGTACCAGCGACCGCAGCAGCCCACGCCATCCACGAAATCCCCAGGTAGAGCGGACTCCAGACGTAAACCAGTGTGATGCAAACGTCCTTTGGCGGCTGCTGATGAAACAGATTCACCAGGCTGACGCTGTTGTAGACTGTAAAGATGAAACCAAAGGAGCCGGCCATAAACGACCAGCAGTTGTGCAGATGGGGCACCAGTAGGAGTCCATCGGGTCGGCGGACGATGCGGAACAGCCAGAATTTGCGGTTGATGATACGCCGGATGATGACCGAGGCAGCCAGCACGACGAGCAAGCCGATGTAGATGACTACGAAGAACAGGGAGCGTTCGATCACCGGATCGCGTCGCGCCAGAACTTGAATGCGAGCGAATTGTACGACCTCATCGACGTTTGCGAACCGCGGCAGCTGCGCGCGTTGGGGAGAAGATGTCGAGAGGAATGTCGGCGGGGGCGGGGGTAGAAGCTCGAATTCGGGATAGGCAGACATCGGATCGGCCGCTACTTCTTGACGGGGCTCGCAGAAGGCGGTGTCGAAGCATGAAGCCGAGGGGGCGGCTGACGGGGGAATCAATGCATGGAACTCTGCTTTCCTTTTGAGGATGGGCGAAGAAGGGGGGAACTCGGCGTAATCTTGCGGGTAATCTGTACAGATGAGGCGATGAGGTACCTGGGCTTTGACGGGACGGAGAGGCGATGTTTTCGGAAAACAGAAGACAGAACAGCGGGTCCATGTATTCGACCGTTCCTGAATGCCGTATGATGATTGATGAGGCAGGATTGTGAAATGAACCTGGACCGTAGTCGGCAATCGGCATTGATGGGGTGATCTGTGAGGCCCGTGATGAGTTTGTGGGGCGTCTCTTCGCCAGGTCGAGGGCCATCAGCCGCGCAGATATCTGGACGAATGTAAACGTGAGCGACCACAAAGCTCGAGGCTCAACGTTGGCCAGACTTGCAGCTTTCCTCGCAGTGAGGCGTAGCCGGAAAGGAGTCGCCAATGTTGATGTCGGTAACGCTCACCTCTGTCCAAGTATCCGAGGCCGGAAAGGTCCGTCGCCGTAGTAGCAACGGAATGGGACCCATAACCGGCGAATCGAAGGTCGGCAGCCTTCTCTTATAGCTGTGGCGCCGCTCGGCTAATCGGACGAGCCTGCTGAGTCCTGGCCGTCAGACTGATGGCTGCCGAGTTTCCACATAAAATGACACCTGCTCGCGACGCCCGCAGTCAATCGAAGAATTGGAGTGGCTGTGTTGCTCGGGGGCCGTTATTCAGAGATCGAACGTACCGATGTCCCCCTCTCGCTAACATATACTTCAAATGTAAGCACACACCTCTCGATGAGTTGCGGTGTGAGAACAATTTCAGATGCGGCTGTTCTGACGGTGACCTGTGTTGCGCCTGGTTGCGCTCGTGGGCTAAGGGCCGCACAGAGGCTGATGTCCGCGGCGTCACGATTGTTTCGTCCGCCTTGTGATGTCCATCGTGGTTGACGCCCTCTCCTTGTCGTTCGCATGTTGCGGAAGCTGTGAAGGGGACCAAGACGGCCATTTTTCCTGCAATACAACCCGGGGTGAGTTCGCTGGGAACAGAAGGCTTCAGAAACCGGCATCGCAGAGCGGACGCTGAACCGCCCGAACACGTACATTCATTGTCAACGTTGAGGTTGATGAGGATGGCCAAGCTCCGCGCAACGACCGAAAACGTGCACCAGGCCGTGTGTCGTAGCTTGTTGAACGTGGTGGCGATGGATCGAGATGCGAGGGAGATACCCAAGTGTCCGTTCCCGAATGAAGATTGAATCTGGATTGGCGATTACCAGCGAGTCGAGGTGTGTGAGTTCATTCAGACGCACAGGATGCCGTCGCATACGCCCTGGAAGCGCTGGTTCAGGGCGGGTCAGAGCGAGAATGCGCGAGGGTGGCGAGGGAGGGAAGCCTGTCCCATCGGGAAGCGTGAGATCTGGCGAAGGCAGAAGAGACAAGAAGGGAAGAGGCGATCAGCATGAGCCATGAGTGTCTGCTTCGAGGGATCCTGCGCATGCAGTACGTGTCAGCTCGTCCTTTCTGGCGCACGAGCATGGATGCGTCGCAGTCGTGATGAAGCAAAAGCATGAAGGAACGTGAGTGTCAAACGCCTGTGCTGGAGGCGACCGCCATCAAGGAAAGGGACTCTCCTCGCGCCCTGTCACGACCTCGTCGGGCACGTCCGCACGCCCCGCGCATGTACATACGTCCCCTTTCTGTCGCCAAACTGCTCGAGTCGTTGGAACTCAAAGCGGAGTTGGAGTGTCTTGAGATTTGAGAGTCAACACCCACATCGCCCGCAAAACAAGCAGCACCAGCACAGGAGATAGACAAGCGGCTGAGAGTATACATGCATCAACATGTTCTCAGTCTCTCAGCCTGAATTCAAGATCGATCTGTGAGATGTTCGAATTGCAATAGAATAGTAACCATAACAGAAGGCATTGTTCGAGGGGATGCGTAGAGGTTCAAAAAGTTATTGTTCGAGGGATGCGTGGAGCTCAGCAAGGAATGGGAATGGGTAAAGTCTTGAATGATAGGTCTGATAGCAGACGAGGGTATTCGAATCGCGCTCCGTGAAGCCTCAAGGGTGTCGGGCCGTTGGGTAGGGGGGTGAGCCGCATTGCACCCGTTCTCTGTGTCGGAGAGGGTGAGAGGCGAGTACACCTTCCCTCCGGCTTGTTGGCTGTGACGGTGATTAGTTGCATCCGTCGTAGCGACCGGGGATAACAGAGGGGCATCCAGAAGTGTCCCGGGAAAGGGGGCAGTCGCTGGGGTTCTCGCAGCAGCGAATGCAGGCGCGGCCAACGTCAGGCTCGACTAGCTCGACGTAAGAGTTGTACCCCAGGCACACGGATCCTCGTGGGTTTCCCTTTCCGCCGTCGCCGCCGTTGCTGTCGTACTGTCCGCCGCCGTCGGAAGGAATGAGACGGCTCGAAGCAGAAGGGTTGATGCAGCCGGTAATTTGCACTTGGCGACCTCCGGATTTCCCGCGTTTCTTGGAGACGTATTTGCTCTTCCACAGTCCGGCAGGGATGTGGCCTTGAGCTGAGTCCGCGGGCTTCGTGCAGTAGCTGAGAAAGGGGCAAGGAGGTGTCAGTACTGTCTCTCTCCTCTCCCATCACCTTCCGCTCTCCTTCTTCACTCACCTTCGCGTGCCTCCTTCAAATTCGCTGTCACCGATCGTCATCTTAGACTTCGGCATAATCATGCAGAAGTCGTCGGCGCTGGTGATCCAGATGGTATCGGCCCAGGGAGCGCGGGCCTGCAGAGAGCTGTCGGTGTGGGCCGAGGGTGCAGCAAGCGTGACCGCGACAGAGCAGAGGGCGAAGAAGGCAGTGGAGCAACGCATCTTGATGCAAGTGATTGAGGTTCTTCAAAGGGGAGGTAGAGTTTCAGCGAGTGAGAAGGAAAGGAAGTAGAATCGGCTGGTGGTAGAGAGGAAGGGGGAGATAAGAAGTGGGAGAGTGGTCCTGCCTTTTATAGCTCAACAATGAACTTACACCATCCCCATGCGGCATGCACCATCCTGCGTAGATTCAATCAGCAGCCAGTATGTCAGTGTTGCGGCTTGCTGTCCGCCTGTTGTCACTTGTCAGTCATCGGAGAGTATGCGCTCGAGTCAGGCCAAGACGAGCTTGTGTGGATCGGATCAAAATGGCCGCGGCCGCTGCATATAGAGTGAGTGAGGGAGCGGGACTGCGGGAGAGCAGCATCAACGAGCTCGCTCCCGGCTCCTGCAGTCCCTGTGGAGAGTTTTTGGAAACCCCTTGCCTTGGAACAAATTGTACCGCCAGAGTCGTCTGTTTTCCGCCAACATGGAGTCTCTCCGCGCGAATATGACAGGCGGTGTTCCGATCTCCGGGAGCCTGAACCACGAATCACGATGCTCATCAGCGCTCAGCGCGCTTGGCACTTGGCAGGGTTGACCGACAGCTTCGTTGGTGCCTGGTGGCCTTATACGCCCTGACTGCGACAGTGCGACCGGAATGCTCGATAGAGACAGGGTTTCCCTCTCACTAATATCTCTGTCTGCGTCTCCCCGCTGCGGTGTCCCGAGCTCCTTCCGGGCAACAAGCGACAGCCACCGTCCTGTCAGATGTCACAGAACAAACACAAAAAAGCATGGGTGTGTTCGGAAGGCAAAGAGTGCGGGAGCATCAATGAACGTCCATGGATCTCCATGCCCAAGCGTCTTCCTCGGCGACTTAGAGGGCTGCTGCATCAGGCGATGGCAATGTCGCAGCGGCGAGCGGTCATGGTATACGGCTGGAAGCGGGAGTGTTCCTCTATCTAGAGCTCGTCAATATCGTCCGACTCAGTAGCGGTAATCATCCTGCTGGGAGCTCGAAAGGCCAGAGTTAGTATGGTGTCTCGACCTATGCGTGATGTTTGTGGATTTGTGGACTCACCTGATCAGAACTCTGTTCACCCCCATACTCGTCCTCTTCGTACATGGCTCCGCCTTGTCTTTCAGCCTCCGCATGTTGACTTGCACCTGGGACGATCTCTTCGTCCTCGTCTTCCTCGTCGCCATACGGATCCTCGGTCTGATGCGAGTAATGATGCCCGTCGTCGTGGTCATCGTCATCATCGTCGTGGTCATAGTCGTCGTGGTCATCGTCGCCGGTGTCACCATAGCCCTCGTCGTCGTGGCTCTCATTGTCGTATGCATGCGTGTGTGCGCTATTGGACGGCCCTTGATTGGAAAAGAGTGTACCGGGATCTATGTCATTTATTCGGTCGAATTCCAGACCCCCGTCCACCCCGCCGTCGGCATAAGCGGCTGCTCGAGCGGCAAGAAGTTCCGAACATGCATGATGTTCAGGCCCATCAAGTGCATGTTTCGAGTCATCTTCCGAATCGTCTGGCAAAACGTGGCCTCGACTCCGCGCAACGGTGGCGTAGATTGGAACATCGTAGTCATCGTCATCGTCCACGTCGTCCGACTGTCCTGCGATAGATTCGTCTTCATAGCCAAGCCCGCTATCGTACGCTGGATTTTGGCCGTGGAACTCGTTTTCGGGTTCCGGTGTCAATTCAGAGCCACAAGGTTCCGGGTCTGGGGGGTAATAGGCCGGGTAGAGGTGTTCGTCTTCTTCTTCACCTACGCTGTCCTCATATTCGACTCCCTGCTGCCCATCAAAGTCCTCATCCTCGTTCTCGTCTTCGAACGTATGCTGGTCTGCCAGCCCCTGCTGTACCACCGGATTTTGAAAGTAGTTCGGTGCTCGACCTGCGTTCATCGCTTGCCGTGCTCGATCTACGTTCCTGACATAGCTGCCGCTGCCGCCGGCGTCACCGTCACCGTCGTCATCCTCGTCCTCAGTCAGCGCGTCGTAGAGAAGGCGGGGCGGTGCTTGGATAATCGTTCCGGTCTCATCGTCATCGTCGTCCTCTTCCTCTTCACTTGTCGACTGGCCGTACGCAGCAGAGCGAGATCGAGCCATACGGAGAGCGAAGAGCGCACGGAGCGCACGTCCCTGGTTGGAAAGGTATGCGTCTTCTTCATCTTCGTCATCGTCCTCCTGGCTGTCGTACCCCATTGCCTCGGCCCCTGTGAGCTGACCGTCCTCGTCTAATCCGTCGCCTCCTGCGTCAATGTCGCTGAGACCGTCGGGAACAATGAAGTCGCTGAGGTCGTCTTCTTCCTCCTCCTCCTCATCAATGCCGTCTCCTTCGTAGAAAGGATTCTCGAACTCCCAGAAATCTTCTTCATGGTCTTCGTCGGCAGGGTCCACGTCTTCGGCTTCATCGGTCCATGGGTCCTCATAAATCGGAGGTGACAGGTTGGCGCGCTCTACGAGGTACGATTCACCGTCAGAGTCAGCAGCGTAACCTCGATGGTTATGGCGATGCTCCTCCATCCGACGAACGTCATCAGCATCGTGTTCGTCGTGTAAACCTTGTGGCCGTCGAAGCCGAAGGGAGCAAATACGGCAATATTCGCCAGTTACTTCGTGCATGCACGAAGGGCATCGCCACACGTGGTCTTCTCGGTCCCAGCGCATGGCCATACGATCTTCCTCGGTCCGGAAGATGTCTGTGGTTGCCTTTGAAGTAAGCACTAGCTTGTTCAATCACGTGCGTAGACAATGGTAGCTCACCTGCCCAAACTTCTTCTTGCATTCCTGCTTCCCTCTGAGCTCGTGCGGATTCGACAATCGCAGCTTGTGAAGCCTGGGATCCGCTCACCGCTAGCGGCCCATCACGTTCTTTAGCAGCTTCACGCTCATCGTCGGAAGGAAAGAGGTTCAGCTCATCGTCCCCATGCGAAGTTTTGCGAGGGGCGGTCGTTGTCGATGATGCCGAATCGTCGCCCGACTTTTTCGGTACAGACACTGTCGAGCTTGTTGCCGCTGTCTCTTTGCGAACCGCCTCAGCTTCTTTCAATCTGGCTGCACGCTCCTGAAGCTGCGCAGCAATCCGATGGGTGGCGGGCACAGTGGGTGCCGGAACTGGGGATGCACGACCTTCCTCCTGCGGAGTCGCCGGCCTGCGCGCTGTAAGCGTGCTAGGTCCGGCCTCGCGATTGGTACGCTCCTGTCGAAGGCGTTCCTGCTCCCTCTCGGTCTCAAGAGAACGACGGATGGTCTCTCGAGTTGCATCGCGATCCTCCACGCTCCTCCAGCGTTCGACATCGCCGACGATCTGTTTCATCAGCCATACCTCGGCCGGAGCACGGAGACATTCAGACCGGCAGATGGGGCATATTTTGACGCGGGCAAGAGTGCGGTGGCGTTCCATGCGCTGGCGCTCGTCTTCCGTCAACCCCTCGCGGATGGGTGGTTCAGCTACCGAGGGCTGTTTCCAGTACGCAACAAGGCACTCGCGACACGCCATATGTCCGCAAGGAGCAATTCTGCGAAAGAGGAGGGAAAAAGAATTGAGCTGTCAGGGAGAGGAATACGATTTGAGAATGCGGCGCTTGACAAGACTCACACGCATGGGCGAGTCATCAAGTCAAAGCACACGTCGCAAGAACATCTTTCGTGAAGGCCGACGAGAACGCGCGCTTGGCTTTCAGCGATTCGCTCTGATGCTTCGAGACGACGCCGAAGGATCTGAAGTTGCGCCTGCAGAGTTTCGCGCGATTCCTGGCCAGTATGATCAGGCAGAGAAGTCAACTGCAAGCTTTCCGTCCCGTTCTCGTTTCTCTCGCCAGGCTGTGTGAGCATGGTTGGTACCGCATCCTCTGTGACTACCGTTGTGTTCTGCGGGTCTTCATTTGAACTGGGCCCCGGGGCCGTGACGGGTGAGGAAAGGGCCGAGCTTGTCGCAGCCGAATCGTCGCCGCCAAGGGCCGTAGCCGGATCTGGACGAGCAGAGGTTCCATTCCGTGTTGGCAACGGCGAGGCAGCTGTGGGAACTTGTCTGGAGCTGCCCTGAGCTGAGTCCTTGGGCACTTCTCTGCCTTTCCCCTTGTCGACACGCCGCGAAGCTTTGGCCTCCACCGTCTCTTGGAGAGTTTGCTGAGGCAAGTTTGACAAAACTGAGGCCACGGGCTGAACCTGCAGGTTCTGTCCAGTGTGCGACGGCGGAGTAGCTGCCTGTGCAGGGACCTCGCTGGACGCTGGCCGACCGCTCCTTCCGCCGACTCTTTGTCGCTTGACGGTAGCCTGGCCCGAGCTTGCATTTTGCTGTGAGCTGGTGTTGCTGTCCCCGGCGGGAAGGGAGGGCGAAGCGGGCCGCTTACGGCTCCCGCTGGACGACGCTGGGACCGGCATCGTTCCGTGCGGTAGGGAGACTGTGCAGCAGGACGCGCTGTCGTCTTCTTCTTACGGCGAAACGATGGAGGCAACCCTCTCGAGAAGGTCGGGCACCCATGCTGATGACCCTCCGATAAGTGAGACGAGACTCGATGAGAGTTTTCTGTCAGGGAGACTCCCAACAGTGGTGGAGTCTCTCCACCCAGAAAGAGTCTGCATTGAAGGTCATAGTGGTGTCTTCAGATTCAACACCCGCCGACGGCGCGAAGACACCTCCCTATACCTTGTTGACGCACAGCGCACGAGGCACGACCACGAGCATCCATCCACCGGTCGACTCCCAATTACTCACAGAACTCAAGACCTCGCGCACTCAACTAGCAATCATGGACAACGAAGAGTGAGTGCCGGCCACTCCCCCGCCACGCGAGCATTCGTATTCCAGTGTCCCACCGCGACGGTCGACGCGTCTTAGGCGCAGGTTTCGCCCGCTTGGAGACGCGTCTTGTTCGCCAAGACAGCGCGTCGCTTTGCACGAGCGCTCGGTCCTGAATCATCATCAAGAGCGGCAGCTTGCAATTCGCGTTACCGTGCTGCAAGTTCTGACAAATTTACCCTGTGGCTTGTTGTGCCCACCTTCGCAGTCTCATCGATTACGAGGAGGAAGTCCCTTCCACCACCACAGCCACCGTCACGACTACTACGACCAATGGCGCCGCTGCCGACAGCAAGGATGGCGAAAAGGACAAGAAGGCGAGCATCCCGATTCCAGACTAAGTCCCTCTCTCCCTGTTCTTTTTCCGCCCTTTTCCTTCCACTCTCGTCTACGTCGTTGCGACCTTCGCCATCCACGTGCTTATCGCCTCCGCGTCGGCCGTGCTGCTGCCAAGCAAACGGGGCGACTCCCGCTGCCCGCCGGTCATCCATGCATCTGCATCAGCACAGCGTCCACTGGATGGGGTCTGCTGTTATCGATCAGCACTTCATGGCTGCCTGACGGCCATCTGTCAGCCACCTGCTTCGTGCCCGTCGACAGTCCGGTCCCGATCAAAGGGAATACTGTTTCTCGCCGAATGCTCCAGGCAATAGGTAGCGAAGGCGAGGCGCAAGGGCGCAGAAGGTCGATTGGACTCGCTCGCCGTGCCGTAGAAGATTCCGAAATGTGTCGCAACAGCGATCCTGACGATCATCGACTGCAGTCGCCAGATGTACGGTCGACCCCCTTCTCTTCTCTTCTCTTTTCTTTTCTACTTCTTCCGCTCCCGATTTTGGTCCAGAACAACGCGTTTCCCCCATCAAGTCGACGAAAGCGAGTACTTATACGACTTCTTCCTTTTCGATACCTTTCTTCCTCGACCTTTTCCTCCTATTCTCGTTTTCCATTCGACTGGTGCGATCGATCCTGCCACTCGTCCTGGGCACATCTTGTTCCCTTCTTCCATTCTTCCTTCTCCCCAAACAGGGTTCATACGTCGGCATTCATTCGACCGGTTTCCGCGACTTCTTGTTGAAGCCCGAGCTTCTCCGCGCGATCAGCGATCTCGGTTTCGAGCACCCTTCCGAAGGTACAGTCACCAGCCTCAAGCGTCTCTCAAGCCGCTCCTGAATACTCAACAGCCAACTCTTCGCTTGCCTTGCCTTCTTCCTCATTTCGCCATCGCAGTCCAACAGGAGTGCATTCCACAGTCCATTCTCGGCATGGACGTAGTCTGCCAGGCCAAATCTGGTATGGGAAAGACCGCAGTCTTCGTCTTGGCCACCCTTCAGCAGATCGAGCCTGTCGACGGCGAGGTCAGCGTCATTGTTCTCTGCCACACCCGCGAGCTTGCGTTCCAAATCAAGAACGAATACGCGCGATTCAGCAAGTACATGCCCGACGTCCGCACTGATGTCATCTACGGTGGCACGCCCATCCGGGATGACCAGGCCAAGCTGAAGGACAAGGCAAAGTGCCCTCACATCTTGGTCGGAACTCCTGGACGCATGACTGCGCTTGTCCGTGAACGTTCGCTCAAGGCGACTGGTGTCAAGCACTTTGTCCTCGATGAATGTGACAAGATGCTGGAGCAGATTGGTGAGCTTTTCATCCATCCTCTATACTCACCGTTTCATTAATACTAAACAAACTCCGTCTCCATCTCGTAACGCACGTAGACATGCGTCGCGATGTGCAGGAGATCTTCCGCTCAACACCTCACCACAAGCAGGTCATGATGTTCTCGGCCACGCTGAGCAAGGAGGTTCGCCCCACTTGCAAGAAGTTCATGCAGAACGTGAGTTCATCTCGCATCCACTGATCCTGTCGGTAGTGTTTCTGACCCGTCATTATTGGAATTCCCAGCCTCTCGAAATTTATGTCGACGACGAGACTAAGCTCACGCTGCACGGTCTCCAGCAGCACTACGTTAAGCTGGAGGAGAAGTCCAAGAACCGCAAGCTAAACGAGCTGCTAGACACGCTTGAGTTCAACCAGGTATGTGGCCATTCTGCGCGAATTCGGAAACATCCATCACTTAATGCAGCTCTGTGCCTTGCAGGTCATCATCTTCGTCAAGTCGGTTTCACGAGCAAACTCTCTGGACGAGCTTCTGCGTGACTGCAGCTTCCCCTCGATTTGCATCCACGGAAGTCTGGGTCAGGACGAGCGTATCAAACGGTACCAGCAGTTCAAGAACTTTGAGAAGCGGATTCTCGTTGCCACAGACATCTTTGGCCGTGGTATCGATGTCGAGCGTGTCAATGTCTCGATCTCATACGACACCCCCACAGGTACGTGTGTTCGCGATGATTCCTGACTTCGATCGACTGGATGTATTCTGACACATGCCATTCTCCGTCCGGTTTTGCTCTTCTTCACAGACGCCGACTCATACCTGCACCGTGTCGGCCGTGCTGGTCGTTTCGGCACCAAGGGTCTTGCGATCATGTTCGTCAGCTCTGAGGAAGACGAGAAGATCTTGGCCGACATTCAGGCCCGCTTCGAGGTGGCTGTTCCGGAGCTTCCGGAGACTGGTGTCGACGCGAGCACCTACATGTCGTAGATTGCGCCGGGAATCTTTGCTCTCCATTGGCCCCGGGAGCGACTTATCAAGGACGTGTTTGACCCAGCATGTTTGTGCCCTTTCTTAAAAATTGACGAATCTTGCTGCGCTTGCCAGAGGTTGGACTCATGAGAAAGTGACGGGAGGCGGGATTGTGACACTGTGTTCTATCGATGCGGTCATCGTGCACAAGCAAAATTGCCCGCTCCCGCGCACGTACCATCTCCCCTTCCAGCATGACCGAACTTCGCAAACGGAGTGAGGGAGGAAGAATGTCTTCCCTCGTCGAGATAACGGAGCGAATGGGGATGGATCAGGAGTCAAGGGCAGGAGTTCAGTCCGCGGTCGGCCTCCTTGCGCTTGCGTGCGCTTCCAAGCGGCCGTCCCGTGTGAAATGAGAAGGGTGGAAGCCTGTGATGAATTTGTGATTCTTCTCTTCCGCTTCTTGACCACCACCACCTCCATCGTCAGCCTCGGCAACTTCCTTCCCATAGTCTGAGGATCTGAGTTGCAAGCTACCATCTTGACGACGTCTTCCACCTCGATCACCCAGCGATAACGATCACCAAGCGGTAACAAGCTTCCACAACTTCCATCAACCAAATCCTTATCCTCCAACCATGTCCGCAGCCGTGGGTCAGACTGGCTCGCCTTCCCAGCGCACAGCGGGGCGATCGATGAGCACCAGCTCGCGACGGGCCTCAATGGCTCTTCAGGGCCGTCGAGGCAGCGGAGTAGAGCAGAGAGACACGCATGTAAGATCATCTCCCTTACCGATCATCGGTGTCCCCCTCCTGCAGAACCCAGACGCTTGATCGTGTCCAGAGTTCAGCATGTATGCTGACCCTGTCTCTATGCTTGATTTGTTCCAGGTCGTCTCCTGGCACACCTCCACGCATCGCCATGAGAAGGACTCAGGCGCGCGAGAGGATGACCTCAAGAAACAGCTCGAACGCTTCACTCAGCTCTTCACCATCACGCCGCAGCGTCTCCGCATGATCACGGACAGCTTCGTCGGCATCTTGGAGGATGGACTGGCCAAGGATGGCCAGACAGTGGTGAGTTGTAGCAGCAGCACGTCGGGCCACTATCGCGCGAAAATTGTTGTATGCTCAAGCTAGCACCCTCCACTCCCCTTCCAGCCCATGCTGCCGACCTACGTCTTTGGTTGGCCCACCGGCGAGGAGAACGGCTCTTACCTGGCGCTGGACCTCGGCGGCACCAACTTGCGCGTCTGCCACGTTCTACTGAAGGGAGAAGGGCAGTTCGAGGTCACCCAAAGCAAGTTCCGTCTCACCGATGAGCAAAAGCAAGAGGACGGTCAGAAGCTGTTCGATTTCTGCGCCGAATGCCTACACCGCTTCATCAAGGACCACTTCGGTGATGGTTCGGACGAGAGTGTCATTCTGGAGGAGAGCATATCGCTTGGCTTCACCTTCAGCTATCCGATGGAGTGAGTCTGCATCTCTACGGAAACCCTTTGCGGTACGCGCCTGAAGGCCCTTACTGACCACAGCTGAGCGCGTTGTTTGGGACCCGATCAGGCAAGATAAGATCAACCACGGCCGGCTCGTTCGCTGGACCAAAGGCTTTGGCAACCCAAATACGGAAGGTCAAGACGTCGCAGCGATGTTCCAGAAGTCACTGGAGAAATTCGTAGGTATTCAGTCGGCACAGAAACTGATTATCTTAAGGGTACTGATAGTAACTGTATTCTGCTGCACATCCAGGATGTTCCCATCAAGATGACATCGCTCATGTGAGTTGAGGCTCCGGCAGCACGCTTCCCGAATGAGCGAGAGTTGACGATTCTGTAAACGGCGTGGTGATTTGCAGCAACGACACTACTGGTACCCTGATCGCTTCCAATTGTGAGTTCTTCGAAGCTGCCAAAGCCGGCCTTTCAGATTGATAAGTCAATTGCTGAAGCGTTCCCATCATTCAGACGTGCGAAAGTCCACAAAGATTGCGTGCATCTTTGGTACCGGTTGCAACGCCGCCTACATGGAGAAGGTCAAGGACATTCCGAAGATCAAGCATTTGGGCCTTCCTGATGACGCAGAGATGGCTATCAACTGCGAGTAAGTAATCTCACCGCCGTCCATCAGAGCTGTTGCTTTGTGTGGCTGACCATAGCTGTGTTCTGAAGATACGGAGCTTTCGACTCCTTCAAGCACGAGCATCTCGCTGAAGTGCGAACAAAGTACGACGAGACCATCGATCTTACCTCCAACAAGGTGAGCTTCGGTTCGTTCAGAGCAACAATAGATGGTATCTTGACGCGGCTTTCTTCGGATTCAGCCCCACGAACAAGCATACGAGAAGATGATAGCCGGATTGTACCTTGGCGAAATCTTCCGACTTGTAATGTGCGACCTCGTCGACGAAGGTGTCATGTTCCGTGGACAAAACACGTACAAGATCGAGAAGCCCTACGTGTTCGACACGGCCTTCCTGAGTCTGATGGAGGCTGACCCGACGCCCGAACTTCTGACCATGACCGGTCTCTTTACTCACTTCTTCGGCTTGGACACCACGATCCAAGAGCGCCAGTTCATGCGCGACCTGGCAAAGCTGGTCGGCACCCGTGCCGCCCGCTTGAGCTCGTGCGGAATTGCTGCCCTTGTGACCAAGATGCGATACCTCGAGGACGGCTCGACGGACGAGATCGGTGTCGGTGCCGATGGATCGCTCTTCTCTAAGTAAGTTCGAGACGTGCAATTGGCATGCACAACATTGCTTAACCTTCTCCTATCGTTCTCGCTCTCACTCTCAGATACCCCGGGTTCAAAGACCGTCTGGAGGGTGCTCTGTTGGACATCTTCGGCGAGAAGGGCAAGCGCATCAAGACATACCAAGCCGAAGACGGCTCTGGCGTTGGCTCGGCCATAATTGCTGGTGAGACATGTCTACCATGTGCGCCGACTAAGCCCATTTAGAGTCTGACTTGACCATCCTCTCCCTGTTCTTTCTTCGCAGCGATGACCCGTGCACGTCTCGAGGATGGCCTCTACTCGCATGTCTGATGAGGCGACACGGTACCAGCACCTTCAAATTCCCGGTTACGATCATCTAAACCAAACACGATTCTGCTCTCGTTCTCCCGGTCCATCAATACCGCGAGCCTTGTCTTTTCCAGCAATCTCAAGATCTGAATACATCGAACATTCCCAGACAGCATGCGCACGGTAGATCGCAAAGGATTCGCATATTTGTTTTGGGAAACATACATAAAATACACTGCTCCAGCTCGGGTTACTGGCCTTTTGGTAGGAACAGACTGGGTCTGTTACACGGTCAGTTCATGCGCGCTGTGGGTGTTGTAGCGCAGAAAGCCGAAAGAGTTCGAAGGAGGGGGCAAGCAAGCCCTTGTAGAAAACGAAAAGGAGGGATCTATGACAACTGTCGCACCTGTGGGAAAAGATTGACCAAAGTTGAAGTCTGCCGACATGCGCCTGTGACCTGTGCTGGTGCCTCCATCATGTTGACAGAGTGGGCGAGAGAGTGGGCGACTTGCTGTCCAACATGGGTGTCAAAGGTGGAGACAGCGTGTAAGGGGTCATCACTGTCGAGAATGTCGGCGTAGTCGGCGAGGTTGGGACGCGGTGTTGGACCGAGCCGTCGGCCGTCTTTTGCTGAGTATGCACAGGCTGCCTCCCGAGGGCGAAGGTGTAACCAGGGATGGGTCGGGCCTGTTGTTCAGCGACAGCTCGGATTGTGGCCCGCTCTTTGAAGAGCGGGCTTGGAGGTCGGTCTAGTTGCTTCTTGAGGGCGACAATCCGGTGAAGGACGAGAGTGCCGATCCAAATTTGTCCAAAAACTGGGTAGCGAAGGAAAGAGAAAGGGCAGAGAGGGAGCAGGTCAGGCTCTAGCAATCTTCAGGGACGACGGGCTGGCTCCAGTCGCAGCGATTACTTACATGTGATGTTGGCGAACTCCACTATGTGGAAAATGCACAGGACCCTTAATGCACTGTTTCCGAAGAGCGCATCTGGCGTGGCATCTCTTGTCGCGGGGTAAGTTCTGATGGCGAAGTACAGGCCGCTTCCGACAAGTGATGCGATCATGCACCACATGGATGCGAAGAGAACCAAGGTGCGATAGAAGTGCATCCTCAGTTCCCTCTGCAGGTTCTCAGGAACCGGCTGCTGAGCACTGGCGCGTTGTCGCGCGTTCATCCGTAGTGGCAGAGCCGAGTCGCATCGAGTAGGCGAGATCTTTTCCGCATGATCCTCACTGCGACCTGCAGGAAGCTGGGGGTTTTCATGTCCGCCTTGCGAAGTCCAATCGACTGAGGCGATGCTCGCAAAGCCTTTCGACGTCGTTGAATCGCTGAGGTTGATGGAAGGGCGCGACCATCTTCGTGCCATACGGACTTCGCGGCGTGAGCGCATCCTCCGCGTCTTGACGTCCTGCCAGACGATTCCTGCCACGCGAACACCAATAACGGAAAAGACCAGGGCAGCAATGGAGCAAAAGATCACCAGGATAATAGCAACGATGGCATGCTTGTAGGCGTATTTGGAGGTGTGGAAAAGGAATTGCTGCGCCAAGAGCATAATGTCGCCTGATACTGGTTGGTCTGCCGGACTTTGCTGGAGCTCGGTTCGCACGCTCTTGTATATTTCCCAAGCCGTGTTCCACTCGTAGTTGGCTTGGAGCATGGGTGGGATTGTAGCAATGATTGCTGTCGGCAGGAAACCAACCATAACGAGGTTCCAGAGAAGAGGGTATCTCATAGTGGAAGGCGAGAAAGGCCACACAGCGGCGACCCCGGTCATGAACTGCAAGTAAAGGAGAATTCCGATCAGATAACCTTGATATGTAGCACTACATGGTTGGAAGGGCGGTGAACTCACGTAGAACCCAGTGGTCGCAAGCAAGATGTAGCGGAGCCAGTGGAGCACTTGCCAGTTGTGTTGGGCGATGTCATTTTCGTAGCCCAACAGTGAGATGATCCAGAAGATGGCGTCGTAAGAGAAAAAGACACCGATGAGACAGAGCGGGACTGCAGAAATGAATGGGTCAAGGTTCAGCGTTCAGCATGGCCTTGTTCTTGAATTGTCAGGAAAACCCGAGGCACAAGCTCACCATCAACAACTGTATGCGGGCCAATGGAACGCACGAGAGCGTCAGAAACATCGAACAAGCTAGCTTCTGCGCAGACGTGACACTACACACCATTGTGTATCAAGACCAAGCCGTGTCGGCCATTGACCGTTCGGAAGAGCCTGTGCACGAGAGAGGGACAGAACGCCGTCAGTCTTCTAGCTCAGGACAGGATCAGGATGCAGAACCCGTGTCACATACCAGAACCGCTTGGCCCTGACGAGCATGGAAACGATGAAGATAACCAGACTGAGGAAGCCGAAGTGGACGGCAACATAGATCCAGGCGAGGATGGTGAACGCTCTTGGACCTGTGTGACTGGTAAAAGGCTGGAGAAAGGAGCCCAGGGCAGCTGGCGAGGTGACCGCCGATGCCGGTAGATCCGGAAGCGTGTTCAAGAATTGGAAGGAGCCAACCATGATTGTCTTTGGAGGGGGGGACCTGAAGAAGGAAGTGGAAGCAATAGTAAAGGAAAGTAGGATGGGCCGGCCTTACGACGCAAAGGACAAAATTGCGAGGTCCGCTTCGGTGTGTACGGACAAGCAAAGTGGACCGACGGTTACCTGTGATGGCGGTGGGTAGCGAATGGCTGTGGGAAAGGTCAGGAGAGAGAGAGAGGGTTGAGCGGGAGCGCGCGAGGAAAACTGGCTGGACACTGGCTTATGTACAGATGAGCGATGAGAAAAGGAAAGGTAATCAGTAATCAGCCGTGCATCGGCAAGCCACATCGCCACTCGCCAGCCACTGTGAAGTGTGAACGCAGCATGCTCAAGCGCCCAAGCGTTAAAGCGTCGTTATGGTTATCCAAGCCGCCTGCAGCATGCTGTAGCCTTACAAGACAATAAGTTTACGATGTACTTAGCCATAATATAAGAATCTTCCTCCCATATGTAATCCCATCGGATAAAGCAGCAGGAAGCGCCTTCTTCCCCAAATCGTAGTCGATCCACGAGGTTCCGACACGGCCTCCGGCTTGCCATTATTTGGCCCTTGGGTCCTTGGGCCTTATTGGTCCCCGCACTGCGCTCGGCTTCTGCAGGCTTGCATGCCTCAGGCAGGGCTTGGAAGGATAATAATGTCGAATGTGAGAGCAAGAATAATGGATTCCGCTGTGTGTCGTAATTCGTAACTCGTGAGGCGTGAGGCGTGAGGCGTGAGGAGCCATATGGACCCGACGATGACCTGTGGCAAACGGGGAGTTGCTGAGTGAGTAGTGAGTAGTGAGTACATTATAGAGAGGCACGATTTGAAGCTGATAATGCTTATGGAGCGGAGGTGGGGCATGTCCCGTGGAGCCCGTAAGGGAAGAAAAGCTTATCTTCTGAGAAGCTACGCTTAATAATCGCTCCAGCCAAGAAATTAAGGATAAATGTTGCTTCTAAAGAATTGTTACATACACGCATCTCGCAATTGGTCCCGTGTTTACCTACTACTGCTGCTCTCTGCTCTGTGAAAGCGGCGGTGTGCGGTGTGCCTGTGTGTCTATCCGGTCGCAGCCTCCAGGAACGCAGGAACACCTCCACGCTTCAGTAGTATTTACTACTGGGTAAGATGAGTCCAGACTCCAGGTGGGCAAGGAGCAAGGTGAGGTTGAGCGATGCGAAGCCCGAACAAACATAGGCGCGGGGGGCCAGGGCCTACGACAGAGAACCAAGCCCCGACATACAGCCGACATATGCCTGCTGTACTTCTCACGGACCAGGATCAGCACCGCAGCGTCAGGCCGGAGGCGTCAGCCAGTAGAGCATCATAGGAACATCTTCAATCTGGCGGTTCTGGCCCATCGAAATAATGATATTGAAACAGTAATGCCGATTCGTTGAGATCGTTGACCTCGCTCTATCTCGTTGTCCACAGTCAATCAATCAATGGATTCTCGTCTCGGTACTACTGTATGTACATCATACTCGTATATATGTATGTAGATCATGCTGTGAGTCATGTCTCATCTCATTATTTATCCTCACCTGTTTTCTTCATTTATTCTTCCTTTCTTCGCTGAGTCCGAAATCCGAACCCTTCGGGATCCCCGGGATATGTACTCAATTCCGAGTCAACTGGTGGCTGTCATGTACGAAATTTGAGTCAAGAGGAGAATAAGTAGGAGAATTATGGCATGCTGGAGACTTGCCCTCGCGACCCTCGCACCTGCATTAGCGGACATCGACGGCGATGCCTGATGCCTGATGCCTGATGCATCATGAATACATGAATGGCCGACTCTGGGCGCACGAGTAGTCGATGTGGATACCAAACCAAATGGTTGAACGTTGATCATTGACATTGCGTGAATGCCACTTCCGCAAAACGCTGCGTTGTGAGGCATGAGGTGAGGGATCCAACAACCAGTCCCTTGCCTTACAGATAAGTCAATCAGGGCTTGGGGTCCTGGGAGAAGAAAGAAGAAAAGGCAAACAGCCTCAGTACGACGCCCCTCTCTCGTGGGACGTATGTGAAGAGGCAGCTGCTACTCACCTTGAGACCTCGCCGCCCTCAGTTGTGCACCATTCTATGCTCTGGTCTTGTGTCACAACGCTGCAAGTCTGTCGAAGCACAAAAAGATCGAAAGCAGGTGATCAGCTCGGCCCAAGAAACGATCACTGGAAACAGCCAGCAGCCCATGACCAGAAATTGGCCGAGACTCACTTTGCAGTGAATGCAGTTTGCGAGTTGATCTGGACGTGGTTGCCCTGAGCATGCTCCTTACCGGCTTACCGCGCGCGTCCTCCTTATCTAGGCACTCGTGCACATCCGTAGGGCATACGTGTCCCAAGATACAATCACACTTGCCGACATTGTACTCCATATACCCGGCCATATCGACATTCTTGACCCGCAGATGCCCGGGTTGGTTCTCCGCGTGGATCGTACCTGTGCGTGCTACGCTCGTCAGGATGTCGAGTGAGATCTTGCCGTCTGGCTTGGGAGACTCGATCTGCTTGCTCTCCGCCGCAAGCTTGAAGGTTTCGTGGTCCTGGTGCTCGATGTGGAATGTCCACGGCGTGCGGCCCTTGAGGATACGACTGTCCACTCCAAGTATGCAAAAGGTCGGTCCTTGAGCTCCTTCATCAACCAACCGTTGTCTAGCTTCGCCTTGTACGAAGCGATGTCCTCGAGGTCGCCCACTGCCTCAGCGTCGGTCACAGCTTCGTTTCGCTTGCTGAGCCTCTCGAACGCCGCCTCCGCGGCCGCACTGTGGGTACTCTTGATCCTGGGCACGTTGAGGAAGCCAGCCGAGCATCCGATCAATGCGCCACCTGAGAAATGAATAATGAAGCTTGAGAATCGATTGATAATCGCCCTCGTCGAACACACGAGCGCCATATGCGAGACACTCACCGTCCTCGAGAAGCTTGGCGACCATAGGGTGGTGCATCATCCGCTGGAACTCGCGGAATGGGTTCAGATAGGGGTTCTCGTAGTCCGGTCCCACGACAAGGCCGATCGAAATCATGTTGTCCTCCCTGTGGTATAGCCATGAGCCACCGTAAGTCTTAAAGTCGAGGGGCCAGCCTAAGGTGTGTTGGAACATGCCCGGCTGATGCTTCTCCGGCTTGGCCTTCCACACCTCCTTGATGCCGATCCGTATGTATCTGAGGGTCGGCGCCGACAAACTCGCACGACACGCAGCTCTTTGCCCTCAACCTCGGCGGGCTGGCGGAACTTGATGACAGCACTCAGACCAGCAGAAACACCGCCGAGGACGATAAGGTCGGCCATGTCTTGCACACGCTCGAGGGCGTCCAGGTCAAATGGTTCGCGATCGACGTCGTCTATGCGCGTGGCGCGTCAGACAGGCCGAGACCGTGACAAGAAACGCGCTTTCGTGGTGGGCCCGCTGCGTTCGAAAGAAGGAAGGAAGGAAGGAAGGTATGTAGCGTGTTTCACGTCGCCCATTCCGCATGCTTTCGAAGCTTGGTGGTTCGATTCGAGCATAGAAAGTTCGCCCGCTGGTCAGGGCGGCGCCCTGGGACGCCGATGCGACAGCGGTAACGCGCGAGGCCGTGAGTTTGGTTGCAAAGCATGACCTGAAAGTGGGTGGGGGGGGGGTGGGGAGAAGAGAAGAGAAGAGAAGAGAAGAGAAGAGAAGAGAAGAGAAGAGAAGAGAAGAGAAGAGAAGAGAAGAGAAGAGAAGAGAAGAGAAGAGAAGGGAAGAGAAGGGGTTGGTGGTGGACGAAGGCGAGAACGCGACCACAGCCGGGTGAGTATGATCGTCCAGCTCGTGAGGCCTGAGGCCTGAGGCCTGGCTCGATCTTCCTTGCTTTATACCCGCTGCCCGAGGCCATCGCCCTGGTCGCGAGCAACAGCGTATGGACTATCTCTAGCACTGACAAGATGCAGAACGATGCGCGGCATAGAATGAGTGATCGGCATGTAGGGGATACTTGTATTCCAGTGAAATTCCGGGATCCGGGTGTTTATCTATACAGTTTACACACGGGTAGGTGCCGCGGAGGAGTGGGAAAGGCAAAAAGGAAAGAGGAGCCCCTATCGAAGGGGGCCCGACAGCACGGCTCCAAAAGAAGTTGTGTCCTGTCGAAAAGTCGAAGAGCAGCGGGAAGGGGTGGTCAAAAAGACGGTAGGAGATGGTTGAAGGAGGGGTGGTGCGGTGATGGCGAGGAGTATGCGTGGAACGCGGCGGGATTTGAGAAGGTCGAAGAAAATAAAGAAAGGGAAGGTGTGGAGAGGTGCACCGATGGCGAAAACTGGTGGAGAGAGAGAGAGTCGGGTTTTGTTGGATGAGGATACATAGGTGGGACTTTAGGTTGTTGCAGATTGTAAACGATAACCGGTTCCGTCCGGATTGCGATCCCTGGATCACTTTTTGAGGAAGAGGCCAGACAAGACTTGCTCGTGAGGCCTTTCGAGGCGGTACTTCTATATGGTGGTTTGGCTGGAACGGAAGGGTAGAGGTCGATGCGTGCCTGCTCTCGAATGCCTGCAGAGAGCAGCTCTGGCGCGCCCGACCTTGCACATCCGGTGTCTGAGGTCGGAAACGATCGAGCCCGGCTCAGTTAGTGGCGGTGGTAGTGGCGGTGGCATTGGTCGTGGAGTTTCCGGCAATGATTCCCCACTCTACGTTGGCGATAGCGGAAGGCATGCCCTCAGAGAGATCAGCGAGCGCCGTGTAGCCATTCGCGAGGGCGATCTGGTCCCGCGTACCACCGGGAACGTACGAGACAATGAGCGCAAGGATGCTCTTGCCGTTGTCCGTGTTGGTTGCGTTGATCCACTTGCCACACTGGGCGGAGAGTTCAGTGGTCGTGTTGGCGAACTTGCTAGGACCGATAACGACACCGGTCACGTTGGTAGGCAAGGTGATGTTCTCCTTCCAGCACGACATATCGAGCTCATCCCACCAGGCAGGAGTAGTTGCGATGGTGCCGTTGATCAGAGTCGTGTTGGTAGGAGCGAGGAAGCTAGGGGGCGCGATGGGAGTAGGGACAGCAGACGTTGTGGAAGCGGCAACGCGAGCGGGGCTTGAGGTTGTGGAAGGAGCAGGGTTGGACGTCTTGCTGGGCTTGGGTGTGTACGCAGGGGGAGTGTATGCAGGTGCAGTGTACGCCTTGGTAGAGGACTTGGGTGGGCTCCACTGTGGAAGAGAGAGCAGTTTAGTGATACTTGCATTGGAGAGCGAAAAGTTACACACACTTACGTCGTCGCTGCCACCCTGACCCCCGAAGCTCCAGCTGATAGGGAAGATACCGTCGTCCATGTTGCCGTTGTTGAGGGCACTGAATAGGGACGTCGACATGTCCAAGTCGCCGAAGCTGCAGGTGGGACACGAATCTTGGACGATGGCGTTCATGGTCTTCCCGTTCTTGAGATTGGTGATGGTCACTGTCTTGAAGCAATGGGAGGACACGGTCGATGTAGATCCATACTGAGCCGTGTTGAGAGCGACAACCATGGCATTAGGGCTGACTGTGGTGCCGCAATTGCCGAGGCCGGCGTCTGTCGGTTGTGTGAAAGAGGGCAGAAGTCAGCCACCTTCCCCCAAGCATCATCCTTGCCATGCGTCGATGAAACGTACCATAGAAAGTGGCCGTTCCGGAGTAGCCTCTTTTTGAGAGAGGCAGGGCCATGGCCAGAGTGGCGAGGGAAAGAATGCTGATAGACCGTGCGAACATTGTTTGCTGATGTGTGTGTATGTTGAAGAACAGATGGGGAAGAGTTTGTATAAGAAAGGTGGAGAAGGAGGTGGGTGTGGAAGAATGCCGATCCGTGTTGAGGAAGGTGGAGTGGGAGGAACCAGGAGAACTTGGGGTCGAGGATGCTAGGGAGTATGAGAAGGGAGTAGCAGAAGTGAGCGGCAAGTGTTCCTTATATACTCCTTTGGCTACATACCACTCTCAAACAACAGCCGGCTGCTGGATATCCTGAACAAAGGCAGAGATCAGCAGGGAAAAAAGGGTGACAATAATCAATAGTGTAAAGAGTCAGTGCCTCGATGGCCCAGCGGTTGCTCTCCCATTTGGAAGAGTGGAGTGCGCAGAGACAGGGGCGCGTGGCTGCGTGGACCAAGCAAATTTAGCGATCGACGCGGCAGCGCAGCATGGAGGAAGAAGGCAGGCACTTCAGTTGAGCGCTCGGAAAGTGCTTCCACGGGCGATGAGCAATGAGATGATGATGCCGCTTCGCCAGTTGACGCAGGTGAAAGAAACTTCCAGGGTAGGACGGCGGGGCGGCTGCAAAGAGGGGCCAAAGCGCAAGAACAGGAACAAAGGCGAGAGGGTGCCGGAAGGACTTAGGAGACTGGAGAGGCTGTGACCTGTGGGCTGTGAGCGATGTGGCGGTGGACGGGTGAGCGGATCAGCAGTCAGAAGAGCACAGTTCCTCAACGATTACTTAATCCTTCCCAATGATCTGCACTGTGCAGAAACTTGAGAAAGGGGCCGCTCTGCTAAATGCTAATAAAAGAGCAAATGCCCGAGACAGGAGCCTGCGAGCCTGCGAGGAGGTCATCCATATAATGGATCGCATGATGCACCCAGCACCACTACTAATAAGTTCGTCCGGCTTTCTGCTTCGACGTTGTCCCAATTTTTGGTGACCTTGAGTAGTTAGTAGCGCTTGGGCACCACGATCACTGCGGCCTTGACGTAAATATTGATTGCGGTCTCAGTGACGTTCTGACCTCACTCCGACATTGGACTCGGTGTGGTATATATCTCCAGGCGGTGTGCACCGGTCGAGCCGGTAAGCGGCAGTCAGTGACATGTGTGAGTGATCATGCTGAAGTTCTGACGATCGTGCTCCGTGTGATGGATTCCATTTCGAGGGCCTTCGACGCCCCGAAGCAGGAAGTCTCACGGAGCGCTCTCGTCCAAAGTCTCAGGAGGCTGGGAATTTATGCTGATTCAATGCCCTGATCATCCAGATCTGGACGGCGAGATTGGGACCACAGGGACACAGCTGACAGGGCCGCCCACCTGGACACACCGAAGATGAGCGAACCACCAGGCGGTAGACCTTGCCGACGGTGAAGAGGGAGGTGATGGCGATTAACTGGCGATGGTCTTGCCAAAGGTTATCCACATGCTGAAAAGTTGGGAGATGAGGTTTATATGAGATTATGAGACCTATCCGCCGATCCACCAAACCCACGATCTGCGCTTGGCGGAGGCCGGAGACGGAGGCGCCTCACGAATGCAGGAACCGCCATATAAGATGCAGGATTCGAGGGCGCTGCCGTCGCTCACAGACGTTTCTCCGGCAGGCGCCGATGGGAAAAAACATCGGTGTTTGGCGGAAGTATAAGATTATTTGGGGGTCGGGTCCCTCGATCTTTCTTGTGTGCACTGTGAGAAGCATGGAGGCGCCAACACCGAGGGGTCCGAGCTCGCCGAGGCAGGCGCGACGAATATGAGCGACATACTCTTCTCATTTCACATCCCGGAGTCCGGACCTCCACGCCGCGCGCCGCGTTCAGGCCACAAATTCCCCAAACCGACCCTCTTGCTTCGTCCTCATGTGGCCAAATCAACGAGGTGTGTCTGCTACAGATGCATTCCTCTACACCCGGACTGGCGGTACGTATACATCGGTACAGGCTCGCTGCCAGCACGAGCACATGGTACGAAAGTGAGGATGCAGCATCCTATACGTAAGTACTGCGGACCTGTGAATATTTGTATAAGGGACGGCTGGCCTCGAAGGACAAGACCTTGGTTCGGCTGGCGAGTGGCAACGTGGCAAGTGGCGACTGCAAAGTTCAGGTCCGGCTGATCAAATACATCACACAATAAGCTGTGATCATGAGCTAGTTGAACCACACATTATGTTGTTCATTGAAGGCAAGCTCCCTTCAACTGCGGTACCCTCACCCAGAAAAAGCCTCTTTTTCACCCAAACTCCCTCGCAGCCCCTCAGATATGCTCTCACAACCTCCCCCAGGCCTTCAGATCTCCTCTTTTAGTTGCACTTGCCGCCTCTCCCCGACCTCCATCACCATCGATAATTATTCGCGCAACACCGTGTCGACTGACTATCTCACGGGTGGTTCGGAGTCCAGACCTTTCGCTTGAGACCCTTCGCGCAAGTCGGCGATTCGGCGATGTCCCGCATGTCTTCCACCTTCCCCGGTCGCGACATCCGCGGTCCCTGCCCCAGTCTCAACGTCCTCTCCGACCACGGCTACTTCAACCGCGACGGCAGTGTTAGCCTCACCCATGCCATCGAGGTCGTCTCTCAGCTGTCCGGTATATCACCCGAGCTCGGTGCTGTCCTGCCCGCCTACGCCGTTGTTTTCACGGGCAACATCCTCGACGGCACTTGGTCGATCGGCGGTCGCGTCCAGTACGAGCTCCTCGGCTCGGTCAGCAACTTGCTCGCCGGTGAGCCAGAGGGCATCAACTCCCACACCGTCTTCAAGGGCGATGCTCCCGTCTCTCGTACCGACTACTACACCAACAACAGAAACGACTACACCTCGCAGCCCGCTTTCTTCAAGCAGCTCGTTGGCATTGCCGGTCCCCACAAAGGCGGTGAGGATGCCTACGCTCGCGAGGTCCTCGCCAGGCACCGCACTCTCCGCTTTAACCACTCCACATCGACCAACCTGTGAGTCTCTTGGTCCTCCGTTCTCGCACCATCTGCCTTGCATCTTCTGACCCTTCCATCATTCTCTCCATCTCTCTGCAGTTACTTCTTCCTCTCGGCCTTCGGTGGTCTCGTCGTCACCACCGCGGCCCACGACTTCATCGTCAACCCATGAGCGACAACACCGACGATGCAACCGGCCACATCCGCCAGTACCTCGACGACGCCAACCTGTTCCCCTTGTTCTCGTACCAGCGCCTTCCCCCGGCTCTGAGGTTCATACGCTCGCCTTCTCAGTATAAGACGAACACCTCCTTCCCTCGACGGCATCCTCCTTCCTCTTCAAGAACCGCGCTGAGGAACAAGGACAAGGACGGCCGCCAGCAGCGCAACCCCCCCACCAGCCAAATATGACCCAGACACTCACCGGCACCGTTGAGCTCCCACCGCCGGAAGAGCCCGCAACATGGGAACACATCAAACACGTGGAAACCTCGACGACCTTTACCGCGACCCCGTTTGTGACCTCGCCTACCGCGCACGGTCGCATGGTACCAACCCGTCAAGGCACAGTGGGGCTCCCTCGGACGCTTCATTCGAGTTGAGCGTCTTATTCGGACGATTTTCGATACACACCCGTCCCCGTCCGCCCCGTCTGCGGCACCGGCCGCTGCGAGGCGCGAGCTCCTCCACCGATAATGCCTTCTTTGAGGGTATCGACGACGAATGGCTCGTCAGGATGATCCCGTATGTGTCTTTCTCTGACTTTGCTGTCGGCTTCTGCGCGCGCCGGCCAAAGTCCTTGCTCACCGCTTTCTCTTTCACACCTCCCTCAGCAATCAATGGCCGTACAACATCCCGCTCAAGTGCCGGCACTGGTGCGTCTTGTCCCTCACACCCATCACCCACATCACCCAGCTCCCCAGCGTGCCCGACAGTCGGCAGTCCTATGGGCGGTGGGCCCTCCCAACATACATGATCCACGAGCGGTCATGGTGACACGCAAGCCAACGGACGCGTCGCTCCCAGCTCACCTGAGTCCCTATCCAGCTCCTTCTCCTCCCCCTCCTCTTCCTCCGAGCTCCCCAGTCGCCCACGCCCCACACGCCAGACCCGTCCCCTGTTTCGAAGCTCGCCTCGCTGGGCCACTCTCAACGCCCAGCTCAGAACGACTGGTGAAGATGGCAGGCGCGGCAGGATCAACAGCGAGAGGGCGCAGACTGCTGGGTCTCACTCTCACTCTCCAGTCTCACAGAAGCACGGCGCTGCAGTTAGCTCGGGTCTCTCTCGCCTGGTCCTCCTCCTCCCTGGTCCTCCTCCTCCTCGTCCAGCACGGCGTCCGACCGGCTCGAGCCCCGGTCGTTCTCGTTCTGCGCCCACATCGACCACGGGTGGTCGACCATCGGTCCCTCGCAGACGGCAGACCGCATCCTCGAGCTGACAGGCACCCTCCCACGCGACGCCGCGAACAAGCCGGTGCTCGACACCCTCAAGGTCGAGCGCGAGCGCGGCCTCACCGTAAAGCCACGGGCCGTCTCCATGCTCTATACAAACCCAGCCTCGCGCATCGAGTGCCTGCCCAACCTCATCGACACCCCAGGACACGTCGACTTCGCCTGGGAAGTCTCACGCTCCCTCGCTGCATGCTCACTCGCGCTCTTCAGGCGAGTATGTCTTCGAGTTCTTCCGCCTTCCGGTCAAGACCACATCACGCCGCCAGACTCGTTGCTCCGGCCCAATCACCATCATGGTATGTAGCTGGCCAAGGCAGGATCCGAAGCAGATGCGGAAACCATGGCCGCTCGCACAGCTGACGCGACTATGGCCTACTTCTCCCAGCACTGCCACAGCTTCGTCCCCAAGGCCTCCCACCAAAGCACGGCTGGCGCTCCGTCCTCTTCTGCAACCCGCCCCACCTTCGCACCGTCGTCGGCCTTGATCAATGGCATCTCATGTCTCTCGCCCCGGACGCGCCGTCCGTCGAATAGGAGAGCGGAGAGCGGGGGTGGACGGCTCGGCGCGAACACATCTCTTTTCGTCGTCGGCGCATTTCCCCCCCGTATAGAGTCTTGCATGGGCATTGGGCGATACACAGTCAACTTGCGTCTGCTCGATCCACACCACCTTCTTGATGGACATGATATGTATAATGATATGTGTTCATTGCAATCCACCTTTTCCAATCCCTATTCCTCGTCCCTCATAGGGCGTACACGGATGCTTTGTTCGCACAGAGCCACGTACAGAAGGCGTCCAAGATGCCTTGGCCACATATTCCAATGCTCCAGCGAGCCAGAAATGATCACCACCGTGTCTCCGTCATCAACCGAACACTCTGAACCCGGGGCCAACAGGTCTTGACACTCCGTTGGCCAGCCGTCGAAGCACAGGCCGACCTCGGCCAAGATATCAAAGATCTCCTGGTACACCATCTGTGTTCCGTCATGAGATCTGACTGCCCATTGCTCACATTCCAAGTCGTTGCTCCCCAAAGCGACCGTGATCAACCTGATCAGATGCAGGGGCACGGCACGCTTGACCACTTGCCACCTGTCATCGTACCTGTTCTCCCCCGAGCCACGGGGAATGTCATCGAAATCGATGGAGGTGTGACTGCCGTTAGCAGGAGGCCGTTGAATTACACGTGCATGGAAGTTGTCCCGCAGATGCGTGAGGCCTTCCACACCCTTGAGACTCTCCGCAAGCTGGGCCAATGACTGCTTGGTGCCGATCACCGCAGGCTCGACCCGGGAATGGGAGTGAGCAGCAATGACGACCATCGCCACTCTGTCGTTGTTCGATGCCGAAGTCGCCTAATGAACCGCATAGCAAGTTCAGTCCAAGCTTCGCATGGGGGGAAGATCGCGGCACTCACCAGTTTACGGGCCTTCTTTGCCACGACAGCCAGAATCCTCTTCGCGTCGTACTCGACCGCGTTCCCTGTGTTCGTTTGATGCCACTCGTTGACCTTAGCCATTGTCGTTTCGTACTCGCTCGTGTCCGCTTTGAGCGCAGCCCAGACGGCACCGATTAGACGACTGCGTTCGACCAGGTCTCCTTTAAAAGATTGCAAACAGTCATCAGAATTCCGCCTAGTAACTCCCTCTCATCTCTCAGCGTCACTCACGAGGGGCAGGGTTCGGCTCAGTGGCCGCGTACCACTTGGCCCAGCGATGATAAGGGCTGACCTGACGTCCGTACTCCACTGAGTACCCTAGTTCTTGACGGATGGCTGAGAGGGTGACCTTGTGTTCCTGTGAAATCGCATTCATGCGCTCGTGGATAAGCTGTTTGAGTGCAGCGGTTTCCTCCAGCGCTTCCGGCGTGAAGCTGGTGCCGGCTGCTGCGCCCCTCCTCGATCTTCTCTTGCGCGCAGGCCTCGTTCTCAAAGCGGCGGCACTCGGCAGCTCCTCATCATCTCCGTCGGAGGGGTCGGTGTCATCGCCCCTCGCTCTGTTATTGTCCGAGCCTGTCAATCTCGTAGACGCGTCCGACATCCTACGGCTTGCTTGCGATGGTGAGTAGACTGTGGACAGTGGAAGGGATGAAGGGACGGCAGATTGGAGGGGAGATCACCAATCACTCTTTGTCCTTTCTTCCGTGGCAGCGCGTCGCGTCGCGATGCGCTGCGCCTCCTTCCGGCTCTCTCACCATCCATCCTCCCTCTTCTCCTCGTCGACCAACACCAGCAGCGATAGCACCGCAGCTTTCGTCCACGTCCCTGCGCACGCTCGCCCCAGCTGCGAACAACAGCGCGCCAGACGCGTTGCCTCCTGCCGCCGCCGTGTCAGCCTTCGCACCAGAGTCCAGCGTCCAGACGTCTCCGCAGGTCCACCGCCCTACAACCCGTACCACAAGCATCTCCAGCCACCCCCGCCTGCTCCCTCCGACCCCGCTCCGAGCTCGTCAATGATGTCTGGCCCAGGTGGCGCAGGTCGCGGCGGCGGCGGCGCCAGCAGCTGCAGCGGCGGCGGCAGCTCGTCCATGATGTCTGGCCCAGGTGGCGCAGCGCAGCGGAGGTCGCGGCGGACGGCGGCAGCAGCAGCAGCGGCGTCGGTGCCTGCTGCTGCCATGTCAACCCACTATGCACCCAATCCCAGCCGCGTCCTTCCAGCAGTCACCACCACCACCACCACCACCACCACCACCACCACATCTGCCGCACGCCCCGGGTCCAAGCGCCAGCAGCAGCACAACCGCTACCACCTCCCCTACCTCCATCCATGGCGGTTCAACCACCACAGATCGCGCCAGCCTCCGTATCTCGCCAACTACTTGCACGTCCCCGCCTTCGAGCTGCCTTTCCGAGGCATCGCCGTCATGCGTCGACGCATCGACGGCTTCCTCAATGCCACACAGCACGGATCCTCGAGGTCGCTGGTGTAGACGAGGGCAAAAGAACTATGATCCTCGAGAAGGAGATACAGCAGGAGATACAGCTGTACAGCAGGGATAGCGTGACAAAGGTACAGGGAGGCTATGGAACGTACCAGGGAACATGGTGAGTATGCAGCCACTTCTTTGCTCTGCGCTCCCCAGCGTCTACTGCTCCCGGCGCTGACTTCCTTCATCTCCAGGAAGCCACGTCCTCCGATCCTCTTCCTCCTAACCCTCCTCTTCCTCTTCCTTTACCCGCTTCTACCTCTGAACAAATGCTCTCACCCCAAGAATCGATCGGGGAGGACGTCTTTGGGCCCCTGACCGCCACCACGGCCGCAGCGAGCAAGATGCTCCCCCACTCCGGCTCAAAACGAAGATGGCGGATTCCATCGAATCTCTTCTTCCGCACAACCACCACCACCAACACCGCACCACTACCACCAACAGCACCACACCAACCAACACCAACAGCAGCAACAGCACAGCAACAACAGCGACAAGGTGAGTACCCCCTCATTCCCTTCTCTGCCTCTTTTCGCGCTCCTATCGCATGAGTTACAGTGAGCATGCCCTCGCTCTCCCCAATATGCGCAGTCGCTACTTCACTCACTCACCTACACCATCATCCCCTTCCCTTTCTTCTCCAAAGCCGATATCGATCTGACTCGCTACATTCTCTGGGCATAGACTTCAGGCGCATATATGCTGCCCAATTGACCATGCACTATTCCTCATCAGCAGAGGCACCTTCGGGACGTGTTCAAATCATACCCAAGGTGTGAGTACTTCCCGTGAGCTCACTCTCCACCTGCCCGAAGGCCCAAGCTTGGATGGCAACCTCACCGACTCGATCCTTCCTTCCCTCTCCAATTCGCAGCATTGTCGTCACTACCAGAGTATACCAGCTGAGTCAGCATGCATTTGCTCCCTCGCTCTTCTGCCTTCCACTGACGCATTATCATCACCAGGCCCAGGCGCGTATACTCGAGATCCAGCGGTGAGCATTGACTAGCTATGCGCATACACGTCAGTATGCCACCCTACTGACGATGCTTCCGTTCTCAGCAGTACATGTACCTTCGCCAATGACGTGTGGTGTCGTCTGGATGAAGAAGCGTGCTCAAGAAACGCGTCTGAAACGTGGGTGCTACCAGCTTCTCGGGGCATATAGTGTGCTGATTCGATCATTCCCCTTCTTCCTCCCGAGTCCCGACCAGCAACACCACACACCATATCGACACCAACAGCAGCAACAGGGACAAGGTGATTGCTTCCTGCTGCGAAGAGGGCACGCGGGCAGGACGGCTCCGTCGCACGCTCTGGTGGTGGTGCGGGCGTGCTTCTTGGCCCTTGTCTGTGAAGGGTTTGAATGCGCTCATCCGTCCGCGGGGCTTCTATCTACAGGCCGCGTCTCATCCCCGACCCGGAAGCGCGGCGGCGCCATTCCGCTTCCCGGCCGCGTCGGCGGATATGGCAGCCGCCAACGTCTGAGCGTCCGCATGGAACCCAGCCTCGTTATCCTCCTCCTCCTCCGCCGCCGCTGCCTTCGATTATGCCTATGGGTATCTTGCAGCAGGCCCGAACCACCGGGCAACAACATCAACAACAACAAGCGGCGCCGGTCGAGACGCCCGCGGAGATCGCGGGAGCTGCAAGGGCCCCCTTCGTGTTCGGCGCCGCGCCCGCCGTGCGAGCGAATGCGGGCCGACGCCCGGCTCTGGGGCAGTACTTCCCCCCCGGATGTCTCCCAGCGGAAACTGGACGAGTTTGGGTTGGACGGGTTCGAATAGGCCATTGCAAGTGCCATTGCGGGTGCGGCGTCCTCCTCGGCAGGGGGCGGCGGCGGGTTCCATGATGAGTGCGGTCCGGAGGGGCGGGGCGATAAATCTGTATATCGTCACGGATGATCCTGGACATACCGTCTTACACTGGGCCGCCGCGCTCGGTCGGCTCGAGCTCGTCTCTGTCCTCCTGGCCGCCCGTCCGCTGGTTAGGTCGGCGGGCCCACAGGCTGCGCCGTTAGCGACGGACGTGGACGTGTTGATCTCTTCCTCCTCCTCTTAGAAGAGTTAGCAATGCATCTCTGCGCGCCATTGGATGGACTGTCTACTAGTGCGGCCCACATAAAATGATTGATTTCTGGTCTTCGACGGTCTATCACACGATCGTCGTCATCAATGTTAAAGAGTCGTGCGTAAAGGAGGAGGTTGGGTTTCGTGATGAGGATCGACCGGAGAGAAAGATCATCAATGTCAAAGAGTCGTGCGTGATGGAGGAGGTCGGGATTCGTGATGAGGTTTGAATATTGAGCGGAGAGCAAGATGATCTAACGTTTGGCTTTCTTGAAGATGGGGAACGCTGTACCGCTGGTCGTGCCCTTCTTGAAGCAGGACCCGCGTTTGATGCCCACAATCGTGAAGTCGGAGTCGGAGTCGGAGTCCGCTGCGAATTGGTTCGGATGGTCAACAGCATCTTCTCCTTCCTCGAGTTCCTCCTCGGCGGCGGCGCTTGGCTCCAGATCGTCGTCGGAGAAGGCGTCCTGCCCTTCGATGTCGCCAGCGCCAGGTTCCTCTGCTGCCTGATGGAAGGGAGCCTGCTCCTCGACGTTAAGGTCCTGATCTTCGATCGCGGCGAAGAGGTCGGCGTCAAGGGCGTACTCCTCTTCGTAATCGTCTTCACCTTCGTCTCCGGAGTCGATGTCCGCCACGTCCTCCTCGTCTTCGCCTCCATCGACCTCTCCGTCGACATTCTGATCCTCAACCTGTGGCTGGGGATCGGCGTGATGCGCACCGGGGGGTTGATACTCCCCGTCGGGATCGACGTTGGCGAGGTACTGTTCGTCCTCAGCGTCGGCGACGGTCGGTTCGGTGCTTTGAGTCGACTGTGTGGGCAGCTCTTCTTGTGAGGAGGATCCCGGTTCCTCGTCTTCCTCGCCCGGTTCGACCAGAAAGTCGTCTAGGTCGGCTCCGTCGTCGTCGCCGTCTGACGAAGCCCTTTCTTCGGCGACATCATCTGCATCTTCTGGCTCGGCTTCGACCGGCGCCGCGACATCGACGTCGGGATCGTGGTCTTCCGGTGCCTGATCGGCAGGAAAGCCGTCATTGTCGCTGTCCGGATCGGCAGCCGGAGACGAGAGCGCGGGCGGCGACGAGACGGGGGAGGACAGTCTCGATGCCGGCGGCGATGCTGGTGGTGAGGAGGGGATGGTGAGCCGGGGATGGTTGTTGACGGCGGCCATGGCAAGGAGTGAGGATAGATAGGAGCGCGCAAGTATGTGAGTGATTCAGCTTTGGCCACAGTAGTCAGCGTATGCGTGGGAGAGGGGGGCATACTCACCGTACCTTCTTGCAGGTGGTCTTTATGGTTATTGTGCAGGATGGGGTTGTGCGTTGTCGAAGTGGGAAGCCAGATCTGGGATGCGGATGGGATGGCTTTGGGATGCGGATTACAATCGGGCCTCTCCGACACTCGACTCACCAACAAGTCGGGATGCGGTTCGGATGCGGATCGACATCGGGCAGTCTTCCTCTCCTCGAACTCGCTCATCATCGCATCGTCGAGCTCAGCTCGCTCCTCCGCCCCGCGATCCGATACGTCCTCACCGTGCTCGCACGGCGCAACCCTCGCTACCTGCCCCGCCTCGTCAACCGCTGCGATGAGATCTACGGCCTCCTCCTCCTCGCTGTCGAGAGACACTACCTCGCCACCGGGGGATCCTCCTTCGCTGAGAATTTCTATGGATTGCGCAGGAGGAGACGGCCGGCTATCGCTACCGACAGGGCCAAGGCCGCCGGGGCTGCCCGAAGCGGATCGGCCGCATCTACCAGTCTCGAGTCTCGACGGCTCACGGCAGGGCGTCGCGCTCCAGGAGAGGCTCGGCAGTAAAGAGATCTATCTCTCCTTGCTTTTCCTCGTCGGTCTGCCCTACCTCTCCGCCAAGGCAACCGACTACTGGGAGCGCATCGGAGGCGGCATCGATGCCGCCGGCGGGGACGATGCTCTCTTTGGCGACGACAACAATCATGACGAGGATGTTACCGAAGGGACGCCTGCCCAGCGCAGATTACGCTTCGCTGATGATGACGAGAATGAGAATGGATCGCGAAGGAGTCGACGGGCCAAGCGACTCGCGCGCGCGCGTCAATTGTCATCCTCGACCTTCCGCAGGGGATACCCACACGCCGCAGCAGCCTACCAACTCTGGCTGCTGGGATACAACTTATCCTACCTGTTCCAACGCACGCCCTACTGGAGGCCCTGGTTCAGTCTCATGCGGGTCGACGTCCGACGGATGGGCGCAGACGATTACCCGGACACACCACCCTTGATCCCCCCGAATGCGCCCTCACCCTTCAACACTCCCTCGGCTTTTTCACGACCATGCTCCGCTCGGCGCCCTTCATCTTCTTCGAGTCGCTCAAATACGCGCTCCCCGCTAGCATTTTCTTCTTCAAGTTCCTCGAGTGGTGGTACAGCCCTGACAATCCCCGACGAAGACGCGGTGGAGGCGAAGGAGGAGGAGGCGACACTGGGACTGGTGAAGATGACGGCGGTCGAGCAGGAGGGTCGGATGGAGATGTACCCCTCTTTGGTCCGCCCAGGTCCCTCCTCCCCGCCACACGCGGAGTCGTCTACCGCCCAGACCCAGCAAAATTCGTCGCACCCCTCATCACAGTCGCATCCTCCGACCCCCGCGACCCATCCAATCGCTCCTTGGCCAGGGCACTCCTGCCCGCCGCTGCCGCAGATAAGGGGAAGAACAAGGATCAGGGCCCGATCATGCGTGCGCCACTCGAGCATAACGCTTGCCCCATCTGCGGAGCCGCACCGATCAACAACCCGGCCATGTTCCCCACTGCATACGTAGCCTGCTTTGTCTGTGCCCAGGACTATGTCGAACGCGAAGCTCGCTGTCCGGTCACTCGCGAACGAGTCAGGGGCGGTGTAAGCGCACTGAGAAAGGTGCTTGGGTAGTTTGCAATCAATCCGATCTTCCAAATGCACTTGAAATGCTCTCGAAGCAGCGTCGTTCAGGCTTCAATCGTTCGGCCTGACAGGAAAAAGATCTGTACAATTCCAAGGAGAAGAGACGGAGAGGCTGGCAAAGCGTTTGAAAGTGGGGCTCGGGTCCAGGAAGGGAAACAAATCAGACAGAATATCGATGAGGATCGGACTCCCCTTGGCGAACAGACCGTCCGAGATGGAGGGTGAAGAGGGAAAGCACCATCCCACCGCCGCCCATCATCGCATTCTCCTTGTTGCCGCTGCCGCTGGAGGGGCGACTCCCCGACCAGATCCTCGTACTCCGCCAACACGCTCGTCTTCCGACCCGCCCGTCGAGAGCGCCCAGGGGTGAGCAGCATCATGCTCTGCATAGTATCAGCCGCACGATCGAGTACCTCCTTGCTGACCTCGGCATCCTCCGTGACTCTATGAACCAGAGTCAACAGTCAGCATCGACCTTCACGAGCCAGAACAAGAGTTCCATAAACGTCGCGTAGTCGTCGGGCGAGTCGGAGGGGACGGAGGTGACGACGCCAGTGCCCTTGGTGGCGAGCACGGTCTCCATGGGGAGGATGTAGATCTCGTCGGGAATGGCAAAGGGCGCCTTGATCTTGATGCCGATCAGGTCGGCGCCCTTGAGCTCGGCGTGCTTTTCGACGGTGCCGCGTTGGGACGTGGAGTAGATGGTGTAGCGCTCGCCGAACTTGATCTTCGGCATGGCGTGGAGCATGTTCATCTGGCAGCGGACAAAGGCGTCTTAGCATGGGTTTGCGTCTTCTGGCATCTGCTTATCGTGTTATGCCTTAGTGTCCTCCTCTTCTTCCGCCTCTTCCTTTGACATGGGAGTACCGCTCGAAGCTGCGTCCGCGGCCTTGCGCTCGGCCTCGCACTGCTTGTGAGCAGCCATCTTGCGCAATCGCTCGACCTGCGTCTGTTCCGAACTGAGCCGGACGCTGGACAGCCGAGTCGTATGGTTGTGCGGCGGCTGCGCGTAGAGCGAGGTGTACGAGTCCTTTGAGGAGGTTGGTTGGGGTCGGAGGTGATTTGGTCCTTGATGGGTGTCTTGCTGGAAGAAGACGTGGAGTCTGGGTTGAAAAATGCTGCGATAGGCGAGTGTTTGGAGTGCGGCGAGGAGTGCGGAGCGGGATGCGCAGTTGATCTGTACTGAAGAGGAGAAGCGGTGGTTGACTTCCTGCTTTGCGAGGGCATACAGCTGCGGAACGAGGGTAGTGGCTTACTGTCTGCGCAGGGACGCCTATGCCGGGTCGAGTGGGGACGTAGTTGATGATGATGATGAGGGGGGATGCAAGTTTGAGGAGAAGCAGGCCGGCAAGGAGGGCGGTGTGTGGTGATGGATCGGCGGTGGCTGTGGTGGGTACCTCGTGGACGGCAGTGGCAGCCCAGGAGTGGATGCGTGCAGCACTCGCTCCTGCGAGTGTGTGTGGGAGGGGAGGCCAGGTCTGCGATGGCTGCGAGCATGGCTGCGAAGTGGAAAGGGAGCTCATCCTCTCCGTCCTCCTCGTCGATGCTGGCTGCAGCTGTGCATAGTTGGAGCAACCCCGTGGCCGGCTCGAGCAGGATCTCGTATGCAGCGGGCGGGTGGACGAGGGCGAGTGCAGCGAGGAAGTCGAACGCTGTGATGCGCTGTGCTGCTGATGCGTCCTTGCCGAGATGCTCGCTCAGGCTGGCTGTGTACGCTGCGACATGGTTCTGCGGTGTCTTGGTGCTGAGCTGCTGTGCGAGTGCGAGGACTGCCTTTGCGTGCTCAGCATCAGATGCACCAGCAGAGAATCCGCTGATGTCCGCTTCTACGCCGACGTCCCGAATCACAGCCATCCACTCACAAACTCAGCAAGGAAGCAGGCCAGTCAATGCGCGCGCCGAACTCGTGACAGGCGTTATTTTGTGTCGAGGTTCAGGGTGGAATGAACAGCGTCAGTCAGCTGGCTGGGAATGGAGGTTCAGGATATGAGCTGGAAGAGACGGACCTTGGCGACGTTGGTGGATGATGCTGGGGCAGGAGCGGCTTGTGGCAGGGGCCGGGATCCCGGCTGCTTCTTTCTCCTTGAGTCCGGAGTAGTCCTTGCCGAAGAGCTTGTCTGTAGTGGCCTGATGAGAGCAGCAGAATGATCAGCTGGATGTAAAAGGGGAGGAGTGTAGAAGTATGGCTCCAGCGGATGCGCATCACTCCTCAATCAAAGAGGATGCGGATACTGACCCTAGGCGTCAGTACGCACTGTCAGTCACCAGTCACTATCGATGGGCAAAGGGAAGGCGGCATCAGACGAGTATCAACGCAGGTCGTGGTAAGGACGCTCCTCACAATGTTCGAGCGTAGCAGCATAATGCAGACCAGGCACCCGAGCTGGAGAAGAGAAGAAGAGAGGGTACAGGGTAGAGGAGAGAGGAGAGGAGGGAGAAGGGGGTAAGAATTAGCACACAACTCAGGTTAGGACGGTCAAAGAAGCGCAAGCAGCAGAATGATTGCGAGGGGTCAGCGTGGGCGCTACTTAGCATTGACATTGTCTGGCGTCTGGAGAGCGACCACCGAAATCCTGAACGTACTGCAGGCGTGAGGAGCATCATCCCGGCGACTTCACCGAGCGCTTGATCGCTTTCCACGTTCACCTGATGTTGCCTCCTGCGTCCGTCTCGTGTTGGGACGACGCCATATGGCCCACAGCAGGCAGTCGTCCTCGAATGGCTCTCCGTCTTGAACCGCCCGTGGCTTCTTAATGCTCGTGTTCTTGTGCACATTCAGAGAAGAGATGGTCTTCATCATCCCCCCCCCACGCACCGCCGTCCCAGACCGGCCGGGGACAAGACAAGACCCTCTCCCGCCAGAGCGCATCGGCATCCTCATCATCGTCGGCCCCTGCCTGTCGAGCGAGGGTGCCACTGAAGGCTGACCCAGGGGCAGAGGGGTCGACGTAGCTGGTTGTTGACATGCGGGTGCTGATGGCGAAAGAGCTACAAGGATTGGGGCAGGGGTTGAGAGTTGTGAGCGGCTGATGGTGGAAGAGCTGAATAGATTGGGGCAGGATCGAGAGTCGTGAGCAGCTGGATGGGACTGCGCGAAAAGGAGAATTCGAGTGTGGTCAGCAAGGTTGTTGACAAACGGGCAACGCAGACATCCGGAGAGAGCAAACAATTAGTCTTTGAAAGGAGAACCTCATGGTACATTCAGAGGAAGATGGACACATGATCCTGCTCCGTCAACGGCGCTCCGGGGGTTGTCCTCCTCGGCGGCGCTGATATCAATTTGCTCGAAGGCCTGGAGTAGGGTGTCGTCGGGAGGGAACGGAGATTCCCAGCGAGTCTTGAGCGCTTCCAATTGCCTCAGCGCGAGCTGCTGTGGGAAGTGAGGGGGCTCGAGCCTTGACTTCTTCGATGCGTGCATGCAACCAAGTCTGCATTTGGGTCTGCTCGAAGTGAAGTAGGGCGGTCTCCTCTGCCAAACGCCGCGACCGATCAAAAGCGTCCAGTATCCGTCCCACGTCGACTGAACTCCACCAAGGCAGAGAGACGGTGCCGTAGCTGGCCACAAACGAGATCCAAGACGACGTGTGGGTGTCGAACAATGTGGCCTCTACCAACGGTCGGAATGTTGACCGAATCGTGGCCTGATAAGTGTTGAAATCCGCCATGTCGACGAAGGCCCGCTTCTTGTCCGTGCCCAAGGAAATGAGGAGTCGCTCGCGCAGCGAGCGCTCGTATCTGGTGCCGATCCGATCGCGTAGCTGGGCTTGGGTAAGATTGACCTTCGCTATGGATTTGTGGAGCGCACTAGCCAAAAGCGCAGTGGTTTGATCGAAAGCGGGCGGGGGGTCCGTGGTCGTTGCCGCGGCAAGAGGCCGCGGGCGTGATCGACTGCTGACTTTGGGCTTGACGACCTTGGCGCGCGCATTCTCTTGTCGAAGGAGGCACATGTAAGATAAGAGATTGAAAAGATTCGAATCGAAATCAGGGAAATGAGGAGGAATGGGTGAAGATGGGATAAGGTCTGTGGGAGAGCCAATGGTACGGTAGTAATGCAACATGTCAGCCAATGTTACACCGCGAAGGAGCTGAAGGTGTTCGTTCTTGAGCAAGCTGATGCGAGCCTGTTTACGCTGGATCCATTGGAAAAAGGCTGCGGCGTCGGTCAAGTGCAACGTGTTGAAGTTGATCCTCGAGTGCGAGCCGGCGCTCGACTTGCGACATGGCCCGTGTCGACGCAATGAGCCCCGAGATCCCTGCCCACACCCTCTCCATACCCTCACCGTCCGACCATGCGCAGCCCAGGGTATGTCGTGGACTATAGCAGATATGGCACGAGGATATGTGTCCATATACGTGGAACAAAGGTATCGTCCAGGTGATGGTGACATTTGGCACCAATGCGTTCGCCACCTTCGCGTTGTCCGCGAACTTGCAGCCGATGTCATACATGACTGCAATGTGCCGGAGCCGTGGAAGCGCTTCCAACACCGCGTTGAGAAGCGCAATGGCGTAGAAGTGGCGTTCTCCGGCCGTCGTAATATCGCAGAAGACCACTGGAATATCATGGCGACAACAAAGTCCCATGACTCCAGTAACGTCGTGATTTCCGACTGATGCTTTGGGTGCGAGGGGATCGGCAGCTTTGAACTGGGCGGTGCAAAAGTGGACAATGTCTGCAGAGGCAGTGTTAAGATTAGCAGTCGAGCCCATAAGACGCTCAGCTACCTGAACCTGCTGAAGAGAGAGGAACCGGCGAGGGGGGAGAGACTGTCGTAGATATACGTCGTCTCTTCGTTTTCGTTTCTGAGTAAAGTTGCCGTCCACCGACAGTATAAGCTGAGGACCAGATGATTGAGATTCGGATGGGGCCATGAATTGTTGAAAGCAGGCGGGGCAAGTGTCCGCCAAAAACGAAGGATTTAACTTGAGATTGTCTTCGTTCAGCATCGGCCTGGCCTCCATCCACGGGGTTGTCCCGTATAACGCCGCTTGTTGCCCATACGCACGCATTGTGGAGAACCACGAAGAAGCCGACCGTATCTGCTTACGGAAATGGTCCATGATTTGTATCGGCAGGATGTCGTCGTCGTATATGTCGCGCGCGGCCAGTGCGAAGTTGTAGACGCCGACGGACGATGTTTTTCGAAGCGCCTCAAGCCAGCGAAGGAAAGAGAGTTGGAACGCGGCCTGGGGCTGCACAGGACTGGCAGGAAAAAGAGAGTGGCAGAAGAGAGTTGATGCCATGTGTCTGTAGCAGCAAGCGAACCGGGATGTGATACGGCCGCCCATGGTGTAGATGTGAACGTCGACAAAGCCAGGACCTGCGGCGTCAAAGCAGCGGCAGTGAATGACTCTGGGCGTCTGTGCAAAGTCCGTGAGGGAAGTCGCACGGTTATATGCCTTCAGCAGGGGAGGGAATCAGGTCGTGCCAGTCAGAAAACGCGACTGGCTCGGACTCCCCACTGAACATCTCGTCTTCGAGGCCGTGCATCCACTCGTCGCCGCCGCCGCCGATGTCGAACGCGACCGGCGCACGAGCTGGTCCAGAAACCGTAGTTGCGCTCGAAGAACGAACAAGTCCGGGCGCCGAAGGATTGGGGGCAGCGCGCGCACGAGGCGCGGTTCGCGCGTGTGCCAATTGGAGCTCTACATTGCTTCTTTGGTTTGATATGTCTTGATCCAGCTCGCGCAAGTTTCCCCGGCGATGACGACGTCGTATGCTCTCCCCTTCCTCCCAATATAGGAAGGTCGGCTTCTTGTTGTTCTTCCCGGGCATGAAATGGAGCTGCGATGGCCGATGAGTCAATCAGTACGAACTACGAATCATGATCGACAATCGACGAGCATGAGTGACTCACTGAAGAAAGAGGAGCGGTCGCAGACTCGTAGCGTCCGCGAATGGCGTGGAGGGGTGCTGGAAGAGATTCTGCTGGTGATGCGGTGATGAGAGGAGCTGGGAGCACGTTGTGTCATTGGATGGAACAGAAGCACGTGGTCGTCATGATTGTCTGCGGCTACTCACCCCGCTGAGCCGCTCTGATAGCTCCCAGATTCCCCTCACAGACCCAATCCACCATTATGGCCGACCTGATTGAAGAAGACCGCATGGAGTGGTACAACGGAACTGTGAGTACAACCCCGTGCCTGCGAGCGCGTGCGCGACGACCATACTCACCATACTCTCTTCCTCGCGCAATGCGCACCAGCAGTCTGCCTTTTCCAGCCGGGCAGACGCGTTTGGCGCGGTGATGCCATTCGCAGCAAGTCAGGCCACGCAGGCACAAGGGGCGAGCCAATCCATACCAGCGCCAGCGCTGTGCTGGGCGGAGTCGGACGTACGCATCGTGAGGACGCGCTCGCGAGAGTCGTGCGCCTCTGACGCCCAGGAACAAGAGTCGAATGGCATGCAAGCCTCATCGTCCACAGCGACGGATGGAGCCGCAGATCGCGGTTGGCGCCTGCAAGAGAGCTTGCGGGGTACTGAAGCTCAGGCTTATCGTGGCCCGTTGTCCGCGGCGGAAGTAATCGCCTTGCTCGCGGACGCTTCAACAAGCGAGAACGGTCGCCGTTCGCTCACGGCAGGACATGTTGGATACCTGAAGTATTTCCACTACAAAGGTCCTTGTCCGGTGCCCACCAACCGGCGACGGCGGCTGTCCTCAGAGGTCAACGGCGATGAGAAGGAGACGGAAGCGTGGCAGTGCCGGGCATGTCACAAGCAGATTCATGTGCCGGTTGATCAGGTGTCAAACCTGGGAGGCCATCTGTATGGCCGCGGTGGGAGGGAAGCGTGTCTCGACGTGCGTCGACAAGCATACGCTGAGGAGATTCCAACGCCGGAGCGCGATGCGTCCGGCACGCTGATCAAGCTTCGCGCTGGAAAGGTGAAGGCATTGTGATCTGGAATAGTACATCATATCGCATTGGGCTTTAATCCGACAACCGAAGTGTGATGTTATTGGTGTGCAATGCTCGGGGTCACCGTGACAATCCGCTGGAGAGGAACGGTGCTTCAGATGGTCAGCACCGTGGGCAAGCACAGCCGGGACTCCAACGGGTGAGACTCGCGAGAGCCAGGGACGACAGACATGCCCCGCGCGTACATGTACACCATACTCCGGCCCGAGATCGGCGGCGGGTGCAGGGACGCCGGGCCCGTCATCGGTCCACCGAGCGCGACGGGGAGTGCTGCGGCGGCGGCGGAATGGCAGTGGATCGCTCAGAGACTGACCGCCCGGGAGCCTGTTGAAAGAAGAGACCAGTGTCAGTAGTCTGGTTCTGAACTGGGACGAGGCAATTGACGAAATACATACGTAGTACTTGACAAGCAACGGCAAGAACTTGCTGGACAACGGCGCAAAGTCGGCACCGAGCGCACCAGCAGGACCACCAAGCAAGTCAACAGACGAACTGACAAGCGCAGACCCGTACTCGGAAGCCTCTTGATCTTCGGGTGCATCAGACTCGAACTCGTGCGACCGCTTCTCAAGAGTGTGGGAGACGATGCCACCGGTCTTCTCGAGGTACTGTGAAGATAGACCCAGAAGGCGTCAGTAAGGCACATGCACGCATCAAAGAGTGACATCGAGACTGGACAACGTACTTGGTACAACAAGGGCGGGGCCGCACTTGGACAGAGCGTCGGTAATAGACAAGCAAAGCGTTGATGCAACACTCCTTCACGGCGGTCAAAGAGTAGAAAGAGATGAGGTCAGCAGAGTCCTTGCAAGGGAGAGGGGAGAGATGGAGGAATACTCGAAAGAGGTACGTACCGGTCATCTTCGAGCTCCCAGGCGCCCAGAATGGCAGGGAACACGACGTCGACGAGCTTCTGGACATCAGCGTTGAGCGGTGTCTTCTGCAGTCGCAGATGAGAGGGAGAAAGAACAACGGTTTCTCCAGGTAGGGCAAGAGGCCAGCCTTGGTGGCCGAGAACAGAGTCGACAGCGAGTCGGCAGCGACCTCCTTCTCTATCGACACAGCCGTGTTGACGTTCAACTTGTCCCGGTCGTCCTCGTCGATATACTGGTCGTCATCATCGTCATCGTCAGCGTCACCGTGGACGGCAACAGCACCCTCCGAACTCGAGCCGGGGATACCGATACCGTTGACAGGCCCATCGGGTGCGGCACCGGGTAAGCCCTCGTGCTCGGCCTGCTGGAGCGACTCGATGACCTTGGGCACGACGTGTTGCAGGAAGGGCACAAACTCGTCGCCACAGACGCGAGCGCGGAGCTGGGGCGGGTCCAGGTTAAGCGCCTCGAAGCAGTGCTTCATCAGGTCCTCGTAGTAGGGCCGGAAGACCTCCTTGCCGACAGCCTCGGCAGAGGTGCCCATGGTGTCCGTGGTGATGCCGCGCAGGTCAAGTTCGTCGCCTTCTCCGGTGAGGAGTCATAAGTTCGACGGCACGGGTGCGGCGGATCCAATGACACCAATGACCGTCGCCTTGATCTTGACGTCGGCCGTCTCGAGGAGGACGGAGAGACGCTCCATGATGGAGGGCAGGTACTGAGCGATGGTGTCCTCGTCCATGCATTCGAGCAGAGAGTCGATAGCGACGCAGCCTTGTCGCTGGGTGTCTTCGGTGTTGATGAGGTCCATGATGGTGGGCGGAAGGAAGCGTGCTTGGCGGCAGTCTCGGTACCGAGGTCCTCGCACAGGCAGCCAATGGTGAGACAGGCAGCCTTGCGGACGACGGAATCGGGGTCGCGCAGCCCAGACTCGACGAGGGGCCAGAACTTGTCGAGGTGGGGACGGAGGTAGTCGGAGCAGCCTTCTATGGCGACACTGAAGGCGAGGAGGGCAGCCTTGCGGTGGTGAGGGTCCGAGTTTGACGCATACGCCTGGAGTTGCTCAAGAAGGGGAGGGAAGACGTGGGTCGGTGGGAGCTCGGTGGAGAGACTGTCGATTATGCGCAGCGCAAGTCTGCTGGGAGTCTCGTCATCGGGTCCTCGTTGTCCTCCTCGACGACGATGAAGGCTGAGACATCGGGTCCTCGTTGTCCTCCTCGACGACGATGAAGGCTGAGACTTTGGACGCGAGCACGACGGTAGGCGACAATGTTGGAGATGGCGTTCAGGGACATAAGGCGAAGGTCCTCCTCTGCGTTCTTGTCGGCAGACTTGGTGAGGAAGAAGTCGACGAGCTCGGCGATGTGTGGGTTAACAACTTATGAGTCGATTTGGAGCAGGATCTCGAAAACGGCGAAGATGTTCTTGGTGCCCTCGGCGTGAGTTCGCTCGAAGCACTGGTTGAGGACCTGGACCATAGCGGGGACGGCGCCTTGGAGGGCAGCGAAGTCGTTGGGCGATTCCTCGTCTACTGACTCTGCAACCTTGCCGAGACCACTGTGGAGGAGGAAGTGACGCGTCAGCTTCCACTAGAACTCTGAGATACAGGACAAGCAACAGTAATGACTCACCGGACTGTTGTGATGCGAACCTCCAAGCTCTCCCAATCTTGCAGGGCCTTGGAGAAGGTTGCCATGATTTGCGGGAGGTACTGTGCCAGGCCTGAAGGCTCATCCTCGACAAAGGTCTCAAGGACGGTGTAGAAGACGAAGATGGCAGATTGGCGGTGTGCCGCGTCGGGCGATTCGGCGGCAGAGAAGAGGAAAGGGAGGAGTTCGGGCCAGCTGTTGAGTGGGAGTTCGATCCGTGCAATGCCTGAGACGACTTGGGCGATACCGTTGCGAAGAGGCGTGCTGTTCGATTATTGTGACCGATGGTTGGGGAAAGCCGAAAGGATGACGAAGGACAACATGCATGGCCAGGGCAGAGCACTTGTCCACAGGAGCAGACGACCCGTCTGCTCCTGGGAAACAAGCGCGAGCAGTTTCGCGTTGATGCCAGCGCGGGTCTCTTGTTGCTGCTTGGTCCAGAACTTGCTCTTCTTTGCGACGAGCTTGCGCAGTTCGACCGAGGCGAGCGATAAGGGCGATGATGTGCGCACTCCGTCGAGATGGAATGGGTGCCTGTTGAGTACGAGCTGAAAGGTGGGACGTCCGCTGCCGACCGCAGCGCGCTCATGTGGCAGTTGGCACGCGACGCGGTGCGGGTCAGGTGGCTCCAGCGGAAGTGGGCATTTCCGGGGCCAAAAACGGGTCAAAAACTGCCAAAATCGCTCGGCCTAGGCGGGTGCTCCGCTCACTACAACTAAGCGGGCCGCCACTGCAACCGCCAGCTTTAAATGCCGTCCAACCATCCTGTCACAAAGGCTTTTTGAGTCTACCAGTGGTCCGCCACAAGTGCAAAGTTCGTGAGTTCGGGCCTTGGGAATGTAGGTCAGTGCAGGGCGAATGCAAGTTGAGGTGAAAGGTGGATCTCTCATCTGTTCCGACCCGCCTCGCAAACCTTGAGGAAGAGCTTTGTCCCGCCGCGAGGCCGCGAGACACTCTCTGCCGAACGCGATCAATGAACGCCGGCCCAGCTCGCGTCTGTGCTTCACTCCTCGGCCACACAGACGACGGTGAATCCGGCAAGGCTTCGCTCAGGCCGTCTGCGATATCTGTGCTTCAGAGCGTATCTTTCTGACTTCCCACGGCTCGGACTGTCCCGGGTGCCGACCGAGTTGCTTCCTGACAATCTCCCTCTTCATGACTTCAGAGGCCCGCGTAAACGATGCTGCCGGATGGAGAGTCTGGAACAGTCAGATCGTAGGCAACGGAGGGACGAAGCTGAGACGAAAATCATATGCATGGCGAGAAGGGAGGGTTGCGCTGGGTGTGGAATGAACATGAACGACTGCAGTTGCTGATGGGTTGAAAAGAGCGAAGGGGAGTTGTTGGTAAGGATGGAGGGCATACGCTGGAGAATCTGAGGATGGGTGATGCAGGAAGATCTGTGTCAACATCACGAAAGATCAAATTAGGGCAGGATTTGGAACTCACCATCACCAATGTATCAATGACCTAAGCCTTTCCAACCACTAGACCCCACTTCATGCCCGGCCAGCAGGCGCAGCGGGAGCTCCCTGTGCGGTGGCGACGGCCGGGTTGATCTTCTTGCCGTCCTTGTTGTAGCGGACCCGGACGGGAGGGGCGCGGTTGCGGCGGCCCTCGCGGGAGCGAACACGGACGATGTGGGCGTGGATGGCGCATGAGACGCAGTAGTGGAGCTTGATGTACAGCTTGGGCAGGGCGTACTCTGCAGGAGAGGTAGAAGGTAGACGTCGAGGAGTAAGCATGCAATTCCAGTGCTGAACACTTCGATGGGAGGTCCGCGTTCGCCGCCGCCAGCAACAGTGATTGCTCTGCTCTGCACTTTGAGCGAGGGGTCCAACTCTCGCAGCTCCATCCCCACGGTAGAGATCATGACAGGCAGACCACATTGCTTGCTGCCACCAACGATGTCCTCCCCGCAGTTCCACCGCCCTTCTGACCATTCCGGACTGCAGCCCCGCAACCCAACCCATCCGTGTCCAACATCCTTAGACTGAGTGACTTCGTAGATTGCCTGTCCTCCAGCAGCGCTAGGCCATATCCGTGAAATCCGCGACGACGAAAGCAGATGTACTCCCCAGCGCGAAAAGAGCGGTCGGATGGGTGAACGCGACACTCACCTGCGTAGACGGAGGCCTCGCTCATGTCACGGATGGCAGCGGCCTCAACAATATTGCGGACGGTGAATCGCTTGATCGCCTTGTCCTTGGGGCAGGCGCGTGCGCAGTTGGAGCAGCGAATGAAGCGGACATGTCCGCGTCCGTGCTTGGAGCGGCCGGCGTTACGTCTCTTCTTGGTCATCTTGTACTGGAAAGCGCAGGCAGGGACGAAAAGGGTGGCCGAGAGGGAAATGTCAGCTTTGGGGCTGACTTCTGGTGTGCTCCTGGTGTTGCTCAAGTCACTCACTGTTCTTGAGGTGATGGAGATCAGACAAGGGTGCGGACGAGTGAGCGAGACGAAGGAAATCGAGAAGGTTGCGAGGGTCGGTTTGGATTTCAAACTCCGCCTGCTTTCGATTCCCACCACTGACACTCAGAATTCTTGTCGGCTCGAGAGCACGGCGGACGAGCCCGATGCACTGCACGTGATCGACTCATTTCGAACGCGTCTCGAAATGGGCGACGCGCCTTTTGGCTCATCGGGATGGTGTTGTTGATGTTGTTGTTGTTGTTGTTTGCTGTTGCTGTGACCTCAACTTGATCAGCTGGTGATGGATTTGGGCACCAGACCACAACAACCCAAGCATCCCATCCGCAACGCAACTCACACGATCATCTCGGACTCGCTCTTACTCGACATCGTGTTCACCACAGTCTGCCGCAGTTGCCTCCAAAGTCTCCAACGATGTGGCTCTCCTCCGCTCAAAGAACACCTGTCCAATCAAGATCGTCGAATCAGTACGAATCGCCAAACGGTATGATGACCCCGCCTGCATCACAGTCGCCTCCCAGCAGCCAGGAAAGACCGAGCGCAGAGTCGCACGCCCCCACCCGGGCACAAGAATTGTCAGATAGCTCGTCGGGCCAGTCGTCCACCGCTCATGGCAAACGCACTCGGACGGATTCTTTCAGCACGCTACAAGCCTCACACCGCCCTCAGGCAAATGAAGCCTTAACACAATCACCCAACCCACGGCACCGCAAAAGCGTGCGCCATAAAGCATCAACACCACGACGAGCCGGCGTAGCCTCGAGCGATCGCGACATACCACGCTCGGCCCTGGTCAACAAAGAGAATAGCGAGACCCGCAGCCGTACATCATCGCCTTCAAAGAAAGTGGTTTACGCAGCTCCCATCCCCGGCCTTGGTCTGAGCCCCTTCAAGTCAGTCCTGTCTCAACCTGTCGTGGCAGAGAACCGAGTGCAGATCACCCACTCCCAACGACCACGATTCTCCTCCGCCGAGCCTGTCGCTTTCACGCCCACCAAGATACGAGCAAGGCAACTTCAATTTGCGATACTTGCCAACAACAACGAGTCCGATTCTAGCTCAAATGATGTCTCGAACGGCTCTCAGGCACAAGGTGGAGCGGACGCGAGTATGGCTCGCTCGTCCTCCCAGCAATCCACCTCAGACGACAAGGGGCGGAAAAAATCTGCGAGCTCGTCATCCTCTACCCACAGTGGTCCGCAATCCTCGGGAGCGGCGTCCTTGTTGCCTGCAAAGGGAAAGCTCTCGCGCCGCTCCACTTTTGGTCGCTCTCACTCCTGGGCTTCTTTCTCGACCCCTCCCCCGGCACGCGGCATGAGGGTGACCAAAGACGTCGCACAGCCCGTCTCGCCCTCGGACGACCCGCTACTCCTCTACGCCAGTCACTGCGCAGAATGGGATTACGGGACAGGCAGCCCTAGCTTCTCGCGAAGTCGCGTGCTCAGAGATGTTTCTGTCGGTGATTGGACCACCCGGAACGAGGTTGGCATCATGACGGAGCGCGATCGGGTCGAATGCGGAATCAGCACCCTACAGGAGGAGGAGGAAGAGGAAGAGGAAGAGGAAAAGGAGGAAGGCGAGGAAAAGAGAGGAGATCAGGAGAAGGCTGGCGGCGGCGATGGAACGCCCGAATTTTTGCGCACCCAATCCATGTTCGAGCCCATCGACTTCGGCCCGAACGATGATGATGAATCGCATTGGCAGCCGGGTCACGCTGATTCGGACAGCGACGGGGAGTCGAATCATTTCGACTCGTCAGTTGCGGCCAACGTCTTCCAGAGTACACCTGCTCGGCGTGTTAGCGCTCCCGCAGATGACGAGCCGGAGTGCGACTGGCAATTGGGCGACAGTTCAAGCCAAGAGGCCCAACACGACATCCAGGCGGAGGGGCAAAGTTCGGTCGCTGAGGCCAGCAACTCCTACGGTCAAAGCGTGTCGGAACCAAGTCAGAATGCGTCTGTTTTACAATCGGAAGTAGAGGATGGTTCGGCCGATTTCGACCCAGACGCCAACGCAACATCGAGCGCAGAGCGCTCCGGTTCATCTTCTACCGAATCGATTCACAGTGGTCTCGCTGAAACGCCGTCGCAGTCTTTCGCTGATCACACGCAGGACGATGATGGCGATGAGGAGTACGAGGTAGAACAGGACACCAGCCTTCGATCTGACTCCGATTCTCGTTCGCGGGAGGACACTGTCGAGGAATCCCAGGACGCTGCTTCGGACGGCAGCGGCGTGATCGTTGGTAATCATGCGGAGCCAGAGGCAGAGACCGGCATTGATCAGCAGGGACACAGCTTGAAGTCCAGACATGACGATGCTGTGGCGGCAGAGGAGGACAACAGTCGCAGCGAGGCCGAGGCGAGCAGCAGCATGGATCCATATCTGGCGAACAAAGTCTCCTCAGAAATGGAATCCGGACGGAGCGTCGAAACGAACGACGACGCGTCGGTGGTGAAAGAGGTGGATGGAGAAGAAGAAGAAGAAGAGGAGGAGGAGGAGGAGGAGGAGGAGGAGGAGGAGGAGGCATATGCCCTTTCTGGCGACAAGGAAGCGAAGGAGCCGGAATATGACGAGAATGAGGACGACGATGATATCAGCGTGGCCGAAGTCGAGCAGAGTCTATTCGTTTCTCGACATGACGATGACGACGATGTTAGCGAGCATGGAACCTCATCTGACGGTCAAGACGAGCGCGATGACATTTTGGTGAGCCACGACGGAAAGGACGGCGACTTAATGGAAAGCGATGTATCAATGCGGAGTCAAGACCAGGATGCAGCCGCAGAGGAGGAGCAAGAGGCATCTCAAAGTGACGACAGTAGTATGGCTGGCGACGACGATCTTCCTGCTCAACCCACGGAAACGCCTCGTCGCAACTCTGTGCCTGCCATGCTTCCCATGGCATCCCCTCTCACGCCATACCCCGCTCTATCAACACCTTTCCATTCGCGGGGCGCCCCAGGTTCTACTCCTTTCAACGCTGCAACCTCACCGACCCGAACAACTCTCCGAGTCGACAACGAGAGTGCCTCCCCCGGGACTCTTCAACGGGCGAACAGCTCGGCATCGCTGCTGCTGATGAAGTCGAGCGAGCATCCGGTGATTCAAATCTCGTCGCTCGATCCTCGAGCGGCAGCGAAGGCAGCGGCGATCCTGAAGCTGCACTATCAATATGTTGAAGAAGGCTTCTCGCACGAGGAGGTGGATGTGATGGAGCTCAAGAAGTACGGACTCAGTGTTCGCGATATTCGAGGCCTTTCCGCTCACGACGTGAGCGAGCTGCCCAACGTGCTTGCCGACGAAGAACTCAAGGAGCTGGAACGTCAACAAGGTCGGAGCATCCGAGCCCGGCATCGTCAAAGCAGCTTAGCGAGTCCCATCTTCTTCCGCAGCAAGGGCAAGACCAAAGCCAAGCAGGACGGGGACTGGACATTATCCGGCTCGAGCGACAGTGACAAGCCTACCCCGCCGTTGACGCCCAGCACGGACCTCATGAGCTCAAGTCCTGCACGGTCCGGAACGGGTTTCAGCCCCAAAAAGGGCAATAGCACGCCGAGACTGCCAGGTGCCTGGGTCTGGACTCCAGCCAAAGCGCAGCAGTCCGTCACGAAGGGCAAGGTTCCTGAGTCTCATGGACGATCTCTGGTGAAAGGTGGCAACAATTCAACGCCGCGCTTGAGTCCGGATCCACTGGTGTGGGAGCTGTCCGAGTGGAGTGCCTTGGATCACGTCTTTCGACAACGAGTCCGCGAACACGCCATTCGACTGCTCGATGCTTCTGAGTTAGGGTCCAACTCGGACACCTGCCCGTTGACTGCGTCGTCATCTGCACAGCGGTTACAGATCAGGAGCGCGTCGGATTGCAACACCACGAAGAAACTCAAGGCGCACTGCCTGGCTGCGCTCGAGGTTGATGTGGAAAAAGTGTTCACCACTTTTGTGCAGAAGCATCACATTCAGGAATCGCAACTGAATGGAGTTTGGTCAAGGTGAGCATTCTTACGACCGTGATACGATGATGCTGGTGTGCGGCTTGTTGGTTACTGACATGCACTTCTTGTCGTCAGTCATCGCTTTGCTACGCGAATTGCTGCGCTTCAGCGGAGATACTTGGACCGAGTCGACAAGCATTATCGCTCGAAGCACGTCGAACAGTCACAACTGGAGCTCGTCGCCATCGCTCATGCCGAGCTGAACGAGATGCACGAGCCCCTGAACGAAGCAAATCGGTCGGCGGGAAGGGAAGGTGTGTTGCGCCTCAACGCTGCCGAGCTGAGCGTCGATCCATCAAAAACCAGCATGCCGGCTCCTTCCGCTCAGGCATCACCCGAGATCTTCCCGACCGAGGACTCGATCGACTTCTCACTCGGTATGGCCAGTAGCAGCGCAAAGGGCAAGGCCATATACGCACGTGGCGGTGAGGGCATGCTGCACAGCACACCAGTCATTCGCCGTAGTGCCGACGCTGGCACTGTTGGCGCGAGGAGGACGGCCACACCAAAGATGACCCCGTCGTCGTCCACCCTTACTGCAGGTAGGAAGGACCTGCGCCGAGCTGTGCTGGAGCGAACTCATGGCGGCAACACGGACGAACCCGAACCTGAGCCCTTGTTTGCTGCGAAGGGTCTAGGCGCTAACAAGGATGATACGGCGGGGCCGAGGCCGATTCAAAGTAACGATCTCCGCCGTTCGTCGACACCAAAGCCGCAATCTCGTCTTCAATCAGGCGGGGCCGAAAACTTGACTCCCGCGGAGAGGCTGCGATCCAGGCTTGCGGCAAGTCAGTGAAGTTGGGAATTCCTGCTCAGGGCGCTATATCGTCGGTGCACGCCCCCGTCGCCACTACCTCACAGAAGCAAGCAAAGTGGTAAACTACAACAACCAAGCGCCTCGAACATTCCACCGCCCGTTGACGTGTCAACATTACCCAAAGCCCGGGCCCAAGTCTGTGTTGACGCTCGACCACTTCACGAACCTCAGTCATCTACCGCCGTCTGAGCACGTCTCGATCCCGCTTTCGTCTTTCCTGCCCATCGGCGCGGTCTTGACCAAACTTTCGCCGTTTCCCTTCCCTCGCCGTACCAGGCGTCGCTCAGAGTAGAACAGCCAAAGGGGGTCAAGCGGCCAAGGTTTGGGTTTCTGTTACATTATTATTATGCATATCGTCCAACAGTCAAGGTCCTCTCGTAAATAATGTAGATACGTATCTTCGCCTCCTTTCTTTCCCCATTGTTCCCAACCTCAAGTCAGGCTTCATCGATTCATCGTCCATGCATCATCGCATCCTTTGCAGTGCACCCAGCTCCATCACTGTGGGGCCACCAGACCTCCTTTCCTTTTGCTCCAGGTGCGAGCCTGGAATGTTGTTTGCGCATCAACATTGAGTTTTGTTTTGGTCGTGGCGTCGTTCCTCCGCCGTTCCTCCACCTCTTTCCCTCACCTCCTGGCTTCTGGCGGCCGCAGCCCGCAAGGGGCACTTCCGCCGACAAAACCTTGCTCTTCGTGAGAGAATTACTATACATAAATAAGTAGGCATGACTGTAGCGACCGATGCGATGCTCTTGAGGCCGCTGCTTGACCCGCTCTGAGGTATTGCCTCAACCTCATTAAGTATGAAAAATGTTAACAATAACATCTAACTTAACATATATAAGAGGCCAAGTTAGTCCGGACGTCCGGACCCGCTTCGCCCTTGTTCTGCTCGCCGCTCTCGTAAACATACAGCGTATCAACGTCTAACAATGATGCATGATGTACAGCGTACAGTAGCTTTTTTGTCGGAACTACGCGAAGTGGTGGGAAAGCAGGGAAACACGTTCGATGGTCGAGGACTGAGGAGGCATGTTATAACGGCGCCAGACTTCGGTTGTATAATACGGAGAGCTGCGAGAGGAGCGAGTTGCGACGACTGTCATCAGGGCCTCAAGCCCCCAATCTACAATCTCAAATCTGAGGCGGAGGCCTGAGTGCCCAAGGCCCGAGCGCCTGAGCCCGCCTATAAACAAAATCTCGAACTGCTGGCGGTATTTATAGGCCTGACGTTTACACTACTGTGGCCGAATCAATTCCCGCCCATACGCTCAACGCTCAACTACAAGCAATCATCAACGTATCAACAATCATATGCTCATGGCGATACTCTGGACGCTCGCTGGTCGCCGGGCGGAGCACACAGAAGACCAAAGCCCAGATGCTCCGTACTTCTGGTGTGTTTACTGGACGGTAAATCGATGGTAACGCATAACGGTATGGCCTATGACCTGGCGAAGTTTAATTAACGACATGTGTATCGTTCTGTTTTTCTTTCCCACCTGCGTCCATGTCGCACAGGGCGCCTCCGCGCCCCCTCTCCCGGATGTGTCCACCCCACCGTCCACCGTCCGCCACCTGGAATCGATTCTTTTCCCAGACCTGGGAAAGCCAGAATTTGAGGAGGTCTATAATGGACTAGATGTGGGTCAAGCGAGGCGGGAGGAACCCCAGTAGCTCAGTATGTAGTCAGGATAGGATTCGGCGAATCATTCACCATATCATCATTACGTTCACGTTCACCAGGACACAAAGCCAGAGCTAGTACGGAGCGGTGAAATGAGAAAAGTATATATCAGGCCGTGGGGGATCCGCTGCTGCTATCGCAGTCGCCAAAGAAACCCACCCCGGCCCTGTCAGACCAAGCTACTCTACGCCTCTACTCACTTCTCGTCACTTGATCCGTCCGCCTTGGAGCAACAATTATGTGAGCCCGGGCCCCTGGTAGCTTCTGTTGACCTCAGCTGACGTTCTACTCCCGGATTCACCCTTCTGCCTTCTCGCCTTCTCCCTTCTGCCGTACCCTTCAGCCAACGTCCGCTCGGACCTTTCATTCGCCCGTCGTCGCTTCTTCGATCGGAGGTCCTCTACCTCGTACTTTGCAGGTCCTAGGAATCGGTTTCATCTCAGACAATGCCCGTGGCGGCAGCTACCGAAGCGGCAATCGCTTTGATCGCGGAAGTCGTGACTGGATCGGCTTCTCATCATTGCGCCTTCCCCGTGGGTGACAGTGGAAGAATGGCTATAAAAGGAACAGAGCCGGAGGAGGAAGGGAACAGGCCCAGGGTCACTTCGACTCTACATCGGCGAGGAGGAAGCGTGCAGGAGACATCACAGTCAATGAGCGTCCAAATGCCGCTACGGAGACTGCGCGCCTTCACCCTCGATCTTGTTCAAGAGGCAGACGAGCAAAGCAACACGTCGTCGCCAGGGACGCTCAGACATTCCGACCCGACGACCCGTCACCTCGTCTCCTCTCTTACGAAGCGAAGCAAGACGTTGGCAGACGCAGTTGCGAAACGGAGGGAAAGCCGAAGTCGAAGCTCGAGCTTGGTTGGTCCAGCACCGGTACAGCAGCGTGATCAATTAGCAGTCCCAGAACCGGAACGCACTGCACTCGACGCTGCCTCCATGTCTCCGTCTTCGCCCTTGCTCCGCAGGCGAATAGAAATCACCAACTCGCCCACAAGGCCGCCCAGTATTCCCCTGCCTCCCTTGCCCGGTCAGCCTCCCTCCGGACTGCGAAGTAGTGTCCCTACTGCGAACACCCCTGGCCTGGTCGAAGTGCATTCTACCGGCCGTGGAGACGAGGCACTCCACGAGACCTTGTCGAATTGCCCAGGAGATTCGTCAAGCTCTACCGGCGACAGTTGCAACGGTGAGACTGCGAGAGTCAGTATTTCAAGCACACCTGTCAACACACCCAGGTCGATCCTACGCAGCCTCCCTGTTTTAGCGACTGAAGAGGCTCTTTCGACGCCCCTCACGAACGTCAATACGTTGAAGACTCGCTTCGCTCCTCCACAGTCAGACGAGGAAATTGTGTGCGAATCGTCCGACGAGGAACTGCTCGAGGACGAACTCAGTCAAATGGAGCATGGCCTGGTACAATTCCAGGCCGCTTTCTTGCCACCGGTTTCGTTCGAATATCAGACGACGAGGCCGCAATCATCGGGGAGCCTTCAGGAGTTTCGTAGGCCTTCCTCTCGCTACGAAACACCAGATTCGACCCCAACGCTGTCGTCAGAACCCTTCATGGAGAAAGTGGCGGACAGGGCGTCGCCAGACGTTCCGATTTCGCATCGTCAATGCAGCGAGTCCAGCGAGTCCAGCTCGACTGGAGCAAGTGACATCAGCGGACGAGCCCTTTTCGAAACCCGATCTCGCGGGAACAGTATCAGCACAAAGGCATCCAGTATAGAAAATCAGTCTATGCTCATGCAACGCTCTGTCAGCCAAGGTAGCACCCTCGCCTCCCAGGCTCGGCGCAAAGGCACGGCGGCATACAAGCGCCGTAACTCGCTCTTCGTTGCCACACCTCCCACCCGAGTGGCAAGCTTGGAAAATCTGCGAGCAGAAGGGGCGGAACTCGTGCGCCAAGAATTTGGGGAGTCATTTGCCGACGGCGGCAGTGGCGAAGACATCAGCCTCGGTCTGATCATGACGATGCCGGCACTACCTCACGGCAGCGGCATGCAGAGTTCTCACGCCAGTTCTTCCTTGCTCGGCTCCTGGCTGGATGAGGGCCTGACGCGATCTCGACCCGGTCGGACGTTTGGCCCCAACGCAGGAACTCTGAGTTGGGAAGACGAAGACGACTCGGAGGACAGCGATGAGCAGCGCTTTGTGCCCGTTCCGGTTCGTGGCCTTCACAGGCGCTTCAATTCGGCCGATAGCAGTATTTTCAGCATCAACGACAGCGTGATTGATACCGGCAGCAGTTCCATACCCTCTTCATCTCGGCCTGGGACCGAAAACGAACATGGGGAGATACAGGATGGAGAGGGGACGGAGACTCCGGGGCCATTCGCCTCGCCTCTTCCGGATCAAACTCCTACGAGCAGTCCGTCGCTTCAAACCTTCCTCCTGCCATCCGAGAGCATCAAGCGAGGGTCTGACCTTCGCTCCTCGTCAGGTCACGATCTGGATTCAGCGGTTCGACGCCCATATGCAGGTCTGCAAGCACGTGCGCAGGCCAAGATTGCCACGTCGGGCACACAATCTTCCAATCATGATTCAATGCGAAGTCGGGGCAGCAATGCGGGTCCGAACAGCGATATTATTGGCGATTTTGCACGCGCTTCCTCCGCGCAGACGAGTGGGGCTCGGCACGATCTTGACAACCAGTCGGTCAGCTCGGTTGCTTTCGTTTATGCGCCCACACCGCCCGTCACGCCGATGAAGGCGACGGCAAGCAGCCCTTCTTCGGACAATACAAGCACGCCCCGTCGGCCCTCGACTGCTGATACATTGACTCAATCCCGCTCACCCGATGGTGCGGTTGGCATGATGGGCTCGCGTCCTAGTGGCACCTTTGGTCGCGCTGGTGGTACCTTCTCAACTGGACATTCGTCCCTGGCACCCATTCGAATCGAGGGCCTGGCACGAACTGCCACGATGAACTCGGCCGCATCAGTATCCACGATGTCGCGATCTTCCTCGGCCACGGATAGACTCGCTTCAGGCTCGCATGCTCAGGGCCTCGGCGGTGGGCAGAACGCGTCAGCGGGTGCAGTGATGGAATCTGGTGATATACGACGCTCGGCTCCGAGTTCTTTGCGGATGGGCAAGTTCCGGACGACGATCTTTGATTCGTTTGGGCTGAAGAAGAGTCGGCTGGTCGACGATGGGCCAATTCTGCCCTCCGCACGGCCACTGTCGCCTGCTGGGAGTGCTGCTTCTCATTCCCAGCTGAGTCTTGGTGTCAGCGAGGGACCAACTTCAGTGTTTGGTTCGCTGATGCGACGCACGAGCGTAACTTCGTCTCAAGGAGGGGGTAGTGGTAGCAGCATCATGTCGAGTGCTCCCTCTTCATCAATGGGCGCCCGGCCTCATCAGCCCGTCGGATCTGCGACCTCGGGCCCAGCATCCTCGCCACTTAAGCGGACGACGAAGCTCCCCGACGTGGAGAGTATGCACTCTGCAACTGGTTCGGTTTCCTCGAAAAGGGAACCAGTGCCTTCGCCGGACTCGCATCTCATGCCGTCCCGTAGCGAGTCCAAGCACACTCTCAGGAGTGGACCGTCCTCAGCCACGCACGGCACGAAGAGCACCAGCAGCAGCCAGACCTCCTCCTCCTCTTCCTTTGAACGCACATCGATGAACCACCGGTCGAAGAGCAACTGGGCGCCGTCGGACAGTAGCATCCGGAGTGGCTCGAGTCGGGGCGAGAGGAGCGGCAAGGGGACACCGTCGGAACGCTCCCGTCCGGTGCGGAAGGAGGAGGTTGAGAAGGTGAATGCGGTCTTGGCGCAGTTGCAAGGCGCGGGTTTCATGGCTCCGCCCAAGAGGAGCAAAGCTGCCAAAACGAGCAAGAGCGCCTCGTTACCTAGCAGATGATGCGCCAACCCTGCAGAAATAGACGGTCCTTCTCCGTCCCTTTCCCATCTTTGTTGTACCACCTATGCTTCCTCTCACATTCCACATGCACACGAATCGATACCCGCTCTTCTGCAACGAGTATTCTGGCCGCGAAGGCTGTTCATTGCTTGCTTGTAACATGATTTCAGCTCTGTCGCGGATGCATCTGAAGACGTATAACAGAACAGGACTAGAGGGGGGCGAGTCAGCGATCAGGAGCTGAACATCTTTGAGAAGGCCTTTCGCTGGGCCGCCTTCTTCTTCTCGCTCCGAGTGTGTACAGCAGCCTTCTCCTTCTTGATGCCGGCATCCTCAGGTGCATACTTGAGTGCAATCGTGAGGTCCTCATCAGCACCACCGTCGTCCTTGAGCTGAATCTTGGCCAGTGCGCGACGGAAGTACGCCTTGGCGAGCTCCGCCGCAAAGGGTGCAGAGGGCGAAGGAACAGGGACTTCGCTGTCCCATCCTGCCGCACTTCCGTTCTGGAGAGCGGCCGCACGAGGCGAGTCCAGACGCTCAATGACGGCGTCGCAAGCGTGCAGTGCGAAGACGGGCCTGGGCTTCGGAGTCAGCTTGAGGGCACACAGGGCAGAATTGAGTTGCAGAGCGGTGCGAATGGCGTTGTAATCCTTGGCGAGCTGAGCGGACACGGTTGGATCGATGGTGGGATGAATGTCAAGGTATCGCAGCGCCTTCTGCCACTCTTCACAGCGTGTGGGGCAAGGTGTCAGTCGCAAAGCTATGCCAACCCCTCTCCTGTGCGATTCCACTCACTCTCGAGCGCGAAGAACAGATCCTGCTTTGCGAACGCTGCGTTCCCGAGAGTCCTTAGCTCCGTTGCAATTCGAAGAGCGACTCCAGGCTGTTGGATAGTGGCTTTAAGTCAGACACAGACATCCCTTACACAGATCAGATCGCAGCGCGCTTACCTTATCTTCCAGATCGCCTTCTTCTGTGTAGTCCTCAGGGAAGTCCTCGTACTTGTCACCAGAGGTATCTCCTTCGATACCATCAGATTCGCCCTGCGATGCCCAAATCGTCAATAGGGACTTCTCGCTGGACCATGATGTAAATTGTCTGGTGCCATGTGCGACTTACCTCCTTGATCTGACCACAGTCTGCAATCGTTACATTGACTTTTGGCCGGTCGGAAGGTCCGGTCTCGATTGACTCGATGCGCCGCACAACGCTCTTGCCTTTCAGAACCTGGCCAAACACGACATGCTTGCCGTCGAGATGCGGAGTCGGTACCGTGGTGATGAAGAACTGTGAAAAAAAAATCCTCGCTTCAGCGCTCTGTTTGCTGCCTGAACCAGTAGATGCCCTGAAATATACCTGAGAGCCGTTAGTGCCGGGCCCAGCGTTGGCCATAGAGAGCAAGAAGCTGATAGGAGAAGCCCCGAAACGTATCAGCTCCAAATCAAGGAGACGCCTTGTATCATCACACATCTTCAGCACTCACGGCTTGTCATGCTTTCCTGTGAGGTCCTCATCCTCGAACTTCTCGCCGTAGATGGACTCGCCTCCGGTGCCATCACCGTTCTGCGAAGGTAGGCATACAAGCTGTCAGTTTGCTTTGCTCCATCTATACCGCGTGGAGGGCCAGTAGAAACTCACAGTGAAGTCACCACCCTGGAGCATGAAGCGCTTAATCACTCTGGCAAGAGGAGAAATTTCAAGCCACGGCGGGTGTTCAGTGCAAGTATGAGTCTTGGAACTATCTGAGGGCCTGGAGCTTACCGATGGAAACTGCTTCCCTTGAAATGAAGAGGGACGCCAGCTTTGGCCATGCCCTTCTCACCGGTGCAGAGCGCGCGGAAGTTTTCTGCCGTCTTGGGCACCTTGTCCGCATACAGTTCAAACAGGATCCTCCCTGCGCCCGGACGAGGGGCAGGCGTCCCGTCGAACTCGATGTCGATGTCTGAAGGAATGCCAACGGGGAGTGAGCGGAAGGCAGCAGGTTGAAGCCAGTGCGCAGATACAACACTTACAAACGATTGGGTTGCTTGTCGCGTCAGACATGTTGGAAGGGCGGGAGCTCAGCAAGATCTACGAACGCAGAGTCAGTGAGGTGGTGGTCGAGGAAGTTACTGTGTGGAAGTGTTTATGTACCGTACTACTGTACATACATATGCTGTCCATGCTGCCCGCCGGCGTCTGTGCATCGAACCTTCGCGAGCTTTCTTCTCACCTCCTCGGAGCCTTCTTTTGAGGTGATGATCGGCGACGGCGGCGGCGGCGTTGATGGGGTCGAGGTGGACCGGGAACTGACGAGCGACGAGCGTAGCGCGCCCGGGAAAGAGCAAGGATGCAGTCGAACGATGCGCGCAATCTGTTCCAGTCGGAAGCGTCTCTGGCCCAGGGAAGAGCGCGCGCGGCGAAGGCAAAGCGGACCGCGCAAGGCACACGATACGGACGACCCATCTGGCTCGGTGGTAACGATGGCACGGGCAGCAAGAGAGCAGGCGTGTCTGCGGCGGCCAGCGGCGTCGCACTGAGCGCCGAGCCTGGCAGCAACAGTACAGAAGATTTTGGCACCGCTGCCTTCAATGAGAACGGTGGTGACCAGCCCTTCGTCTCGCTCGCGGGCAAAGACGAGAACGTCGGTGCGGCTTTCGACGGCGGCAAGACTCGCATCCTCAGTGCGCTGCTCGACCCGATTCCAGACGGAGGTAATGCGCACTTGTTCACCGCCGAGTCGGGCGCACTCCTGCGACGAATCGATTTGGAAAGCGGGTTAGCCGTCCAGCTCTTTCGCGGTCATACGGCACCGGTCACCTGCCTCGCTGCCTTGAGCGTGTCTCTATCATCTCCTGCCCCTTCAGGAGGCAACGGTATACCACAGCGACGGATACTGTTATCTGCTGGGTGGGATCGCTCGATTCGCGCTTGGCCGCTGTACGATTCAGTAGCGAACGGCCCGGCATTGCCCCTCAAGGTTAACACACCCTTGCTGATTCACGCCGACGCAGCTTCCGACTTCATCAAGGCTCTTCTCGTCGTGCCTTCGCCATCGCATCCCGTTCTTCTTAGCGGAGGCTCAGATCGAGTCATTCGTATCTGGTCACTGGCACGTCTTCAACAGATCGTATCCAGTCTCGACGATGCAACGTGGCTGAATCCCACCACAGCGAACGAAGCTATCACCAAGGCGCTCCTTTCAAACGGCGCAAAAGCAGAATTTGACCTGCTTGGAACCTTCGGAGAGCATACGCGGCCTATCACAGCACTTGAGCTGCTTCCGGACCCGCCGCATGTAGGGACAAGCAGAACGACCTCGAAGCCGACCATTTTTTCCGCGGACTCCCTCGGACGAATCGCGCAGTCCGAACTCGAGATCAGAGTTCCAACTCTGCAGCAATCGGGTTCAGCCACCGCTCGGCTACGTCCTCAACGAGAGCTGAAGGGGACTGAGTCGAGTGTCGGTGCACTCCATGCTGGCTGGGTGCGCGTCGAGCCTGAGCACGAAGAGGAGCACGATGACGATGCCAGTCCGCCAGAGCTTTGGGAGGCGCGACTCTGGAGTGGTGAGCAGACAGATGACAACAGCCTATCATAGTCAATCTGTACTGACTGAATGCGTTCGAAACCCGCAGCATCTCGAGATCGGTCAGCATATTCTTACACGATCATACACGCGGGCGGATCCCGAAAGGCTTCGCATCGTCCTCAGGCCAAGAGGACCGTAGCTACCGGTCGGGCGGCCGCGCTTCAATTTGGGAGTCAAGATCCTATCTGGCCCGAGAAGGCTGTGACCCATGGTGACTACGTGACTGCGGTTCTGGACTTGAACTTCGTTCGACGTTCAGATGCAGCACAGCCTGCACACCAACAAGCATCGGCTCTGGAGAGCATCCTGTCGCAGATCCCTGGCGATATCACAGACCCACCCGCACTCGTGACAGCATGTAGCGACGAACAGCTACGTCTATGGTCGCTGCAGAGTGGCCAGACGGCTACCGCAGATGACCCGGACGACTTGGGAGAAACCAACACCAAGATCTTCGATATCCATGGCAATGCTGCAGTGGACCCGGATCGTCCAGAGGGGGCACGGTTGAAGGGGTCCGTGGAGGGTCATTGGCACGAGATCAGTACGATCGGAGCTTGGTGGCGCCAGACACCAACAAGTACGGCAGATTCGGCGCCGGCTGCGAGTAAAGGCGAATGGTGGATCGTCAGTGCAAGCTACGACGGGAGTGTACGTCGCTGGAGCTTAGCAGGTGAGAACGGGAGCATCCTTCGAGTGCCTATCACTGTTACCAACATCACTGACACACTCATGGATGCCATCCGCAGAGTTCATTCGCATCGCAGCACTGTCACGAGTACAGGGGCAGTCTCCTGGGAACGGGACGTCGACACCGGCAAGTGTGGTGACAGCGAGTGCCCAACGGAGTCAGGTCAAACCGAGCGGAGACGGCGGTGGTGGCATTCAGCTGACAGCTGAGGAGGAAGCTGAACTGGCAGAGCTGATGGACAGCGACGATGACTGACCGGGCTGTGCCTACCTGGGGCCTGGGACCGATCTTATACCGGGCTTCTACGCCTCAAAAATTCGAGAACGGGTGAATGTCCCGATCTATGGTCGGTTCGCCCCGAGCACCCCGGCACTGACCCCGATCTATGGTTGAGTGACCCCATAAAGATGGTCATGTGACCCCATAAAGATGGTCGATTGAGCCCGTAAAAAAACGCAATTTTTGGTGCATTGACCCCGTAAGATTAGTACATTGAACCCATAAAGATGGTCGATTGGCCCCATAAAGATGGTGGACAGAGCCCATAAAGATGGTGGACAGAGCCCGTAATGTCTATTTCAGCCGGATAGAGCGGTACAGGAGGGGGACAGTGAGTGGGTCGGAAACTGGCAAGTTTTTGACCATGAACACCACACCACTCGAAAACTACCTCACAAACACACAACACGCAAAGAGAAGAAACATAGCTAGCATAGAGATCTACTACCTCCCGCTTCTTTGGGGTCGTTTGATTGTGTGGTTGCTGAGAGCGAAGGTGCAGTAGATTTGTACGGTGGTGATGTTTTTGGACAGTGAGTGGGTCAATTGAATCGGGCGATCGATCGCGAAGCTCTTCTGAGTGAAGTTTGTCTCATCCAAAAGCGCTCATGGCGGATCGAACATCGACCCCCCAAAACTCGCCAACCACCCCTGCACTCCAGACCACCCAGCTCCTCAACCAGTGGACCAATTCACCTCAATACACCTGCTACGTTTCTTCTTAGATAGTACTCCAAACTCTTTCTCTGTTCTGGCACTGCTTATTCAGGTGGATTTGGTGTGGTTGGTGTTCAAAGTCGTTGTACAATTTTTTTTCAATGAATCTCGAAATCTCAGATCGACCTCGACCTGCTCGAAGCACCATAGCTCAGCCGTTAGCAAGGAAAGTACGTCTCAAATTTGCATGGCGGGGTCGCTGTGGGCTAGGGGATACAGTCCATGTGTTTGCGGCTACTTTTGTTGTGTTGTGTGGGAGTTATGGTGACCGACCCACTCACTGTCCCCCTCCTGTAGTGTGTACTAACACTGTCCAAACGACCGGTCGGGCGATTTGAGATTTTTATGGGGCCAGTGCCCTGCCTTATGGGGCCAATCGACCATCTTTATGGGCTCAATCGCCTTTGTTTATGGGTTCAGTCGCCGATAATTACGGGCTCAATTCAAAAAACGCTTACGGGGCCAATCGCCTCATGCTCGGGGCGAATCGACCATAGATCGGGACATTCAGGTTACTTGCTCAAAAATTTATCAGAACGCCTCCAAACCTTGTGGGTTGTGAATTGCGGGAAGTGCCAATAAGCAAGTGTGAAGTGAGGCACCCCGCAATGAATCAGCACAGGCTCACCGCTCACCGCTCACCTCCTGAACACCTGAATCCTGGTGCACAACCGCCTCCTTGGGACCCCCAGGGGGCGTGGGGAGCCCCAGGGGAATAAGGGAGGACGTGGGGGACTACATACTGGGGAGCTCATCGCCGTCAAAAGAGTGGAGGCGGAGACAACGCGCTGGCGTCACAGCGTCACATGTCGAGTTTTGACGCGTCGACGCGCTGGAATGCAAATCGGATCGGGTGTTGATGCGTTGATGTTGGTCGACTTGGATGCTTCTCATGTACTTACGACCTCGATACCTTCATCGCCGACTGCCACCGTCTCCGTCCTGGGCAACAACTACGAGCAAGCTTCCACTCGCACAGACACGATCCCGCCATGCCAGCTGTCCGCTCCAGCAAATCGGCTGCTTCGAGCGCAAAGCCCACCGATATCATCACCGTGGACGACTCGTCGGACGAAGACTGGGACCCCAAAGCTAAGGTCCTACGTGTCCATGCTCGCACCGGCTCCTCGCGCGCTGCTGGGAACAAGCCGAGCTCATCCAACGAAAATTTGCACAGCGGTGGACGACGTCGCTCGAAACGGCAGGCAAGCAAGAAGGCCGACACGGGACGGAAGTCAAAGGAGAATACGCCTATATCTTCGCCCTTGCGCAGTTCGGCCTCTTCATCAAAGCACAGGGCTCCCTCTGCACCGCCAAGCCCTCCGCCCAGACAAAAAGACAACAAGCACATACAAACCGAGATGGGGAACTCCTCCAGCTCCTCCGACTCCGCTGCCGGTGGCAGAGTCGAGGAACTCCAACGCAAGGTCGACGAGCACGCTCGCGAGACGGAAAAGTTGAAGGCAGCGGCAAGTGAGCACAACGCCCAACTCGAGGATCTCGAGATTCGATCGGCGGTGCTCGCTTCGCAGGTGGACTCACACGTCCAAACTTTCAGCTCGATCGAACAATGCCTCACATGCGCTATATGTATGGACATTCATCTTCGCCCATTCACCATCGTGCCGTGCGGGCACAACTGCTGTGTGCGTTGTCTCCGCCCATGGCTGGCTATCAACAAGACATGCCCCTTGTGCGCTGTGGATGTGATGCGCGCCTTTCCCAACTCGGACATGCAAGCTCTTGCACAACTCTTCCTCGAGGCGCATCCCGAGAAGCAGCACGATGAAGAGGATCGCAACGATGCGGAAACGATGTTTATGCTGGCAAGGGAGGCCAGCACTGTCCCAAACTTTGTACAGGTCAGTAAGCAGATTCAAGAATTGTCCCTTTCCTGTTCAAAATCAAGAGCTGATCTAAGTAGCTCTACTTTCTGTCTGGCTCTTTAATGCTCTTCAGCTCCTTCCTCGGCATGAACAAGCCGCTCGAAACGAACACGCGGCAAATCCTCCTCCTGACCAGTATCAGGCACGACCGCTCGCCCAGTACCACGTGCAGCTGCCCGACGGCCCCCGGCCTGGATTGTATGCCATGGCCAACCCGGCGGCTCAGCAGGCTCAGCGCCCTGCACCCTTGCAGGCCCAGAACCCACCAGCCGTAGCACAAGCCAACTACCGGGACTACTTTGGCGCCATGTTCGGTCGTTGAACCCCTGGTTCGGACGGGATCATCGCCTTTCCTCAAGCTGAAATCACAATGGAGCACGGTAGCTGTCGGGAAGCGACAACCAATAATGTGAATATCGAACCTGCTGGTGGAACTCGTTCGGCCGACCTCCTGGCACGGTGAACGACGCTTCAAGTTACCAATCATCACGACCGGAAACGGAAGACCCAGGCATCATCCTCTCAAAGCAACAAAGAAATAATAATAACGACCCCCCAACGAACTGCAACCTGTCAATCCTCAGCCTCTCATCGCATTCAGCGTACTCCGTTCATGCAACGGATCGCATCCACAGCAAGGAACAATCCTTCTATGACTCAACCAATTCAATAATCGACCGACCACTTCGACATCATCTCCGCAAGAGTTCCCTTTGTATCCTACCGTCCTTCACCTTTTGTTCATCGTCCGACCTCATCGCCTCATCGCACAGCATCAGTTCGTCCTTCCCTTGTCGCCAAATTTCTGCCACCATACGCATGTATGCAACCTTCTTCCCTCCCTTACGCAACTCACAAATCAATCAATCGTCGGTCGAGGTCCGAGCTATGTCTCCCTCCATACATATCTGTCGTTGTCAAGTGTCACGAAGCCCAGCAGTAACCAGATACTTCGATTGAGAAAGGATGGGAAAGGAAGGAACCAGAGTTGTACACCAGGAGAAGATCTCAGGCCGGTGGCTCCGACGTGTGTGGATCGCACCTTGATTTGAAAAAGGGAGGGAAGAGGGGAGGCTCAGAAGCAGGAAGTGGTGAGGACGAGTGGCTGTGGATAAACGGGGAGGACGAGAGGTCGCAGCTGGATCGGAAGGGGACGGAGGAGGATTTGTGAATGGTATGAGTTTCCGTCTTCCGTCACCATGTCCTCGTTGATGCAGAAATGCGCGCCAATCGTATAGCATGACAGCGTGAATGAATTGGTAGGCATCCGGACTTGCGTGACAGCCAGTATCCCACTTCTTCAGACCCTTCTAGAATCTTGTTCGCTGTCCGCTTGTCAAAAAGTGAACTCTGTCGGATATATGGATACCGAGGAAGCACATCGTAAACGAGGTGATGAGGGGCGAAGATGGGCGACAGTGCGGGGGGTAGTAAGAGAGGGGAGACGCAAGCAATCAGAAGCTCGATGGTCGTGTTTCTTCACACGAGGGCCGAGCGACGTGGGTCGGACCGAACGGGGGCGCTTCAGCAGCATCCGCCCGATTGGGCGCCCGCGACATTTTGACCTGCGCCAACCTTGAGAGCGCCTTTTGCGCCGGCGCCTGCGCCTGCCCCACCAGCGCCACCGGCACCACCGACGGAAGCGGCGCCCATCCTGTCCTTGATCTGCTTTGCCATGGTCAAGAAGGCTTGTTCGACGTTCTGCGCCGACTTGGCGGAAGTCTCGAGGAAGGGAATGGACAGTTGGTCAGCGAATTCCTGTAGGATCAAAAGAGAAGATAGTCAGCCTATCAGTGTTTTTTTCCGGAGAAACGATTCGCTACGAATGTTCGATGGATCTGACCTTTGCCACATTGTATTCGACGACCTTCTTGTTGATCAGATCGGACTTGTTGCCGACGAGAAGCTTGTTCACGCCTTCGCAGGCATACCGGTCGATTTCCTGCAGCCATTGCTTTACATTGGCGAAAGTATCTGCAACATCACGAGAGGGAGAGGGTTAGCATCGGCCTGTTTGAAAGAAGCGATCCGCGCGCTTTGTACTTCAATTCTGACCTTGATCTGTGACATCGTAGACGACGATGATACCGTGTGCGCCGCGGTAGTAAGAAGATGTGATGGTTCGGAAGCGCTCCTGTCCAGCGGTGTCCCAGATCTGAAGCTTGACGGTCTTGCCCTCGAGCTCGATTGTCCTGATCTTGAAGTCGACACCGATCGCTGGATGACGAGGGGCCAGGGAGATAACAACACAGCGTCAGTGGCTTTCGGACGACCAGATGGATTCTGGACAGGTATGGAGGAGGAAAGGACTGAATAGCTCACTTGAGATGTACGACTCGCTGTAGCTGTCGTCTGCGAAACGGAGGAGGAGACAAGACTTGCCGACACCGGAGTCACCGATGAGCAGAAGCTGTCGGAGTAGAGAAGAAGAGTTATGAAGTCAATACCAATCGTCCTGTCGCAGAATCAAGCGAGACATGGCTCCACGAGCTCCATCGCGGCAGGGCATATGCAATCTGTCGATGCTGCACCGGGCGCGTGGAGCCGTGGAGCGATGGGCGCACGCGGCACGACCCGATCGCACAGTTCGCCCCTTTTGGAGTCGGGCTCACCTTGAAGAGATAGTCGTAGTCTGCAGAGATGCCGGCCATGCTGTGTTTGGGGGAGCGGAGGGGTACTTCCGTGCGGTGGGTGGTGGACAGCGACGCGGACCTGATGATGATGCTGCGCTCAGACAACACCGACGCGAGCGACCCTGGCTGGCTTGAGCTGGTGAGGGGGCACTTGCTCAGGCTGGCCGAGACCCTCAGACAGACTCTCGGCCGTAACTCGTAAGCATGCCCACCCATGCTCGCCCATCCTTCCACGCTGCGGACACGAGACAACCGTGCACATAGAGGCGCAAGGTGATGATGCGATGGCAGCGGTGACAACAGCAGCAGCAGCAGCAGCAGCAGCAGCAGCAGCAGCAGCAGCAGCAGCAGCAGCAGCAGCGACACCGACCGTGGCGGCGGCATTCAGTCCGCGCTCCGGTGCAGACGGCGAGTCGGCGCCGACGGATGCTACCGCGCACGACCTTCCGACATCACATGGCCATGGACACAACACCAGCGCAGGCTTCACGATGCCGGACCCCAACAAGTTGACATCGCCAGCCGACGTCTCTGCTGCTCTGCGCGCCCTCAGCACGCATTCCGCCTCCATCGACGTCCAGCTCGCCCAGAAAATTGCACACTCCGTTGAGCCTTCACTCAAGTCGGCCCAACATACCGTGATCGGACTCGCGCCCACCCTGGACGCCATTGCTGCCCAGGTCGATGGTCTCAAGGCTCGCTTCGAGGTCACGGCTGGGAAAGCGGAGCAGATCAGCGCAGAAATGCGCCAGGTCTCTGCGCGCCGCAAGAAGGTCGCGAAGGCACTCGAGTGGGCGCGTCAGGTACAAGAGCTCAAGGTAGGCATCCCGTGCTGTTCCCCAAAACCGTCGCCGGGTACCACGGTTACTGCTGTACATTGCTGTGAATGTTCCTTGCTCATGCGAGTCAATGCATTTCCTTTTTTTGCTCTCCAACCTTGCACCACTTCCAGACTGCACTTCAACTCCTGGTCTCCTGCGTTGAAAGAAGGGACTGGGACGGAGCAGTTGCTCACTGTCAATCGGCCATGTCCATAGACCCTGTCATCCTCAACTCAAACTTCGCAGCCAAGACCATTGTGAGCACTGAGCTACCTACCTAGGAACTTTGGCCTGGTACGCTGATCTTTTTGACTTTGCCAGCCTACGTCGGACTTCCCAGATCCTCCTCCGCAGATTCTTCTGAATCTTCGAGAGGAACTTCTCCGCCGCTTCACCGTCCTCTTCAACACATATGCGCGCGGAGAGCTCCCCGCTGCGAGTCCGCGGCAGGAGTCACCTGCCTCAGCTCCCGTCCGCGATCCGGAGCAGGCAACCCGCTTCTTCAAGCTGTTCCCCCAAATCGGATGGCGAGAAGAAGGCTTACAAGTGTATGCGGACTTTGCGGGGTCTTTGATCCGCGAACATGGGAAAGCCCTGATTGATGCGCTCGGAGGCAGTCGTGGTACGTCCCAGGCGCGTAGTCCCCAACTATGCGCATTCAGCTCACCAACTTTTACTCGTGCATTATTCGCAGCCAAAGATGCCCCCGTTCCCCATCCGCAATTACTGACTTCGCTCTTCGAACCGCTGGCAAGACTGATTAGCACTCACCAGCCCCTCGTTGACAAACACTATGGGGATGGAGAATTTGCTCGAGGCGTCATGCCAGCTTTGCAATCTGCCGAGTGCGACCGATTGGGAGTTCGCATTCTCGAGGCGTGGCTGGAGGAACGCGCAGTTTCTCGTAAAGTGAGTCCAAAAGCTTCCAGCCCCTGGGGCAGGGGCTGCTTACTGACGAGCAACATATGTTTGCATTCGCAGCTGGTCGAGGTGCGGCAGTATCCGTTCCGATTACTGAATCTGCTGCGGTCAAAGCCTGTGCAATACACTATCCGACTTAACAATCCTACCGGCGGGTTCGGGCAAGGCGGAACCCAAAGCGGCTCGGCATCGCCAATACCGGGTACAGGTGCTGGCGGAAGCACGGGAGGAGGCCCAGCTTCAACACTCCGAGCAGCTTTTCCCGGAATCACGCGGCCGTCGACACCATTGCGGGCCAGTACACCCCAGCCCGGAAGCTCTCTCCATACCAGACAAAGTTCTGAAGACGAAAGCGCCTCGGAAGGGCCGGACGCAAGAGAGATTGATCGACTTTTGAATGAGCTGGCGGCTTTGGCTGCACGCTGTGCTGTTTATCGCCGATTCATTCGGGCTAGATTTGGAAAGGTAAGCTGATGGCTTGCTTTGGAGGCGATGTCGATACAGATGCTAAGAGTTTCTCATATTGGCGACGCGTGCTCAGGCCGTAGGGACTATTGGTTCGAGTCCGGCGACGGAGAAGGCCAGTCTCCTCAGTCCCAGCAAAGAGCAGGCTCTGCGAACGGCAGCTCCATCCGGGGATCCGGCTGACGATCAAGTTGACCAAGCGCAACATCTGGTGGAGACATCGAAGCTGTTGAACGAGATGGAGACTCTGCTTCGCAAGATTTATGTCCCAATGGAGCTCTGGTTCCTGCGAGTCAGCATTGAGAAGGTGAGTGGCTGCGTTTGACCGCAGTTCTTAGTGTTTGAATGGCTCGACTAACCGGTCGCATAAATGCCAGGCCCATCGTCTTGATGGACCTGACCCTGGGTCGAACCCTCTCAGCACACCACTGCCAGATGACGTATTCTACGTCGTGAGAGCAGTACTCGCTCGCATTCTCTCCACATGCCCATCCTCAGCAAGCGTCTCGACCGGATCGAAAGCGCAGAAGAACGGGCCCGTATCCGGCGTCGAAATCGTCATTGTCGCCCTGCAAGCGGTGGAGCAAATGCTGTTGGACGATTATCTTGGCGTCATCCAGCGGCGGCTTCAAGGTGTCTGGATCGCTGCGAGCGGTATGATGAATGTCGACGGTCCGAGGAAAGAGGCGGCGAGTCGAGAGATGCGGACGATGTTTGTGGTGAGTCTGCGATCTCTGCCTACAATTCGCCGATTTCACTGCTTACTCACTTGACATTCGCATCGACAGACTTATTTGAATGTGCTGGAAACGTCAGCAACCTATGTGGGCCGGTTGACGAGGGAGATTGCTTCGCCTCACGCTTTGTCTCAGGTATACACGCAGGAGGAGGTGCCAGTCATCACCAAGCAACTTCAGAGCATCGGCAACCTGAGCGAAAAGTTCCGCGCCGCCGCGAAGGTAAGTGTATCGCTCCTTCAGAATCTCTATTCCTCTGCATCCGTTCTGATGTTGATCGACTCGTTTCGCAGACGGAGATGGACATGCTCTTCACACAGATTGTCCGCCCCCGCTTCCGACCGATCCTCCTGGAGGCATACCGCGACGTCAGCTACCTGCTAGACGACGAGACATATGCCGAGGCAGAATACTCCGATCTCGTTCGTCGAAGGTTTATCAAGGGTTGGGAGACTGTCGTCGTTCCATACCGGACGATCTTCAGCGAAGCAAACTATGATGCGTTCATTGTCACGGCGCTCGAAGGTCTGGTTCGGCCGTGGGAGAAGCTCGTGATGGGTATGCGCTTTACAGAGGTAAGTACGCTGCTGGTCGAAAGCTACGCGCGGTCGTTGTTGCAACTTAAAAATGGAACTCGTCTCCACACAGCTTGGTGCATTACGATTCGACAAGGACATCCGCGGCCTGTCGACGTATCTGGCTTCTCAGACAGCCGTCGGCGTCAGGGACAAGTTTGCGCGTCTCCAACAGATTTCCTACGTCTTGAGTCTGGATCCGGTAAGCTCCGAATCCGCTTTTCCATTATTCTCATCGCCTAGTTGTCCACAAGTCGCCTGACATCCACTATCCTCCTGTCTTCCTCCCCTCACAGCGCGAGACAGAGGAGGAAGTATATGAGTCGGGCGTCACTGCGGGCATGGTGTGGTCGCTACTTCTGAGCGAGATCCGAGCTGTCAAGTCTCTGCGCCTTCAACGATGAGCGATGAGCGATGAGGCCGGCCTGCAATTCCACGCGTATTCGCAAGAAAGTAGGCTAGGCATGCCTCAGCATAGGCTGCAGGCTATTTACTGGCCGATGTGTGTGGGTGCAAGTGTGTGAGAGAGAGGATAGAACATCTTCTCCGCGCAAGGTGCGCAGCAAATGGGCGGCCAAAAATTGAAGCGCGCTGACACGCCTGGTCCGACTTTTACGCGACGCGACGCGTCCTGGTCGAACATCCGCCATGCGCCTTGGACTTGATGGCACACATGCACCATCCTCAGAAAGGTCGTTTCCGACAGCATCCACAGATGCATCATCAGCAGCCTTTTTATCCCAATTGGTTCGATCCTCGGGGTCCCATGCGCGTCCCCGGAAGGGACGAGCCCATGGGACCGCCGCGCGAGCTGCTTCGGCATCGATCTGTATCACGCCTGAACGACGCTTGGCGAAGCACAGGAGGATCGCCCATGCCCGCAAGCGCATATGGATCTCCAGGACCTTCCTCTGCGGCTTACCCAATGCAAATCTCAGCGCACCAGCGGACCATCCCAGCGGGGCAGTATCCAATACACGCACAATCTCCAATGCGATACTACACGCCTTCGCTCAGCATGGGGATGACGCCGGGCGGAAGCGGGAGTAGTTGGGGAAACGGCGCTGGCAGTCTTGTCCCGGTGAGTGTCTTTCAGAGTCTATCCGCGCACCAAAGGTGCCTGTAACAAGGCTGAAATCTTCGCGTCTGCCCCTAAATATAGGAGCAATACCAGCCCGCTGCTGCCGGTCATGATCCATATCAGTCCGCTTACCGTGCCGATTCCGTGGATCCGTACGCCAAGTATCAACCTGGCCCACGTTCCAGCAGCATCGGCCCATGGCTGCGAGGAGCTCAGCCAGCAAGTCATCGCGGAAGGTCCAGCTCCGTTTGGTCCTCGAACATGGGCTACGGAGAAACTCCTGGACCTTCACGAATGCAAGAGCGCTATTCACCCGCGTACCCTCGCGCAGCCCCGCCTCCTCCGCAGAATACTCGGCCGGTGCCGGATCATCATTATCTGCCGAACATGTCTTCGTCACATTCTCGATCATTGAGCGAGTTGCCCGGCGCTCGTCGTGGCCCTCCTCATGCAATGGCCCACATGCATACACCGGCTCCTTCTCATCCAAGAGTAGTGCGCGAGATTGGGTCCGCTCCCAGCGCATTCCGCGGCCCCTCAAATCGTGCGCTGAGTTACATTCGACAGGCGACTGAGAGCGCAATCATTGCTGCCTCGCCGGTGCTCAGAGTACGTCGTCCAGCTGTCCCTCGGCCACCGCCAGCTTCCGTGCCTCGCCCACCGATGACTTCCGTGGAGCTGGAGCCTAAGCCTGAAGTTGCTTCTAGTCCTGCCCCAGGTCTGCTGTTCAACTCTGATCAATTGGAGGAGGGCGATGCGGATCCCGGAGTGGTGGAAGAGCAGCTTTCTACACAAAGCATCGCAGACGACATGGACGAAGGCGACGGGGAGGAAGCCACGGACGAAGGCGACAGGGAGGAAGCCATGGACGAAGGCGACAGGGAAGAAGCTCAGGACGGTGATGAGGAGGAAGAAGTTATCGACTTTGACGACGAAGGCGACGATGTTCCGATCGCGGTTGCAACTCCAATCAAAAAACACAGTCCGAAGAAATCCGTAGGAAAGAGGACACAACGACGTTCGGAGGGGACATCAAGTGCCTCTATTCCGATTGCTGTCAACACTCCTATTATCACACCCGTCATCACACCCGTCAAGCAAAGTCCGAAGAAGACCTCAAAGAAGAAGGCTTCCAAAAGTGCCGGCATTGCGTCAAATGCTCCTCGACCTCGGACGGAGCCAAGCCGACCAGCGAATATTCGAACTCTGTCAAACTGGTTTTTATTTGCGCAGAAGACAAAGAAGCTCCCGAGGCTGGTTGCCACCAGGCTGCGGTTGAGCCCATTCTCTCGCATACTTGGCACAGACGACTTCTCTCGAGCGGACACATGGGTCCGTGTGGCTGGAGAGCTCAGCAACGACGACATCAAGAAGCTTGTCAACGAGGACGTGAGTTCGACAGACTACATTTGGGAAACCAGTCTGGTCACAGAAGCTCGACGTACCGGACCGGACGAAGGGTTCGAAGACGGAACTGTCATCATCAAGACATCCTCTGGGGCCGAATACGCACTGTTTGGGCCGATGAACGTGGCGATGACCACGGAACGTACCGAACTGAGCGCCAGCTTCTGGCAAGATGTCTTAGATTCGGGCGGCCTGGGCGAAGAAGGCTGGGAAGCCCTGATACTCCGTGCTCTGCTCAAGCAGAGTTCTGAGCGGCAACAACAGTCACAATCACGTCGCCCTCGTCCGAGTGCCCCATCTCGGGTGCTTCCTGACACCAAGAAGAAACCAAAACCTGTTGTTCAGCCTTGTCTTAATCAGTCAACCACCGGATCAAGCAAAGGGAGCAAGTCGCAAAAGCGTGTGACGGTGTTGGATGTAGCGCAAACACAGTCCTCACATCGCTCGACACCAGCGGAGAAGGCACCCTCACCGTCGAAATTCCCAAGATTTCCGACACAAAGAAGCGTTGAGAAGCCTTCTTCGAAATCTTCTGGTCGCACGTCGCCAATACCACGAGGTCGCCCAACTCGTGAACCTGCTAGACTGGTGGCAAGCCCCCCCAGCCGGATCGCTGTGGTCCGTCAAGCACTTCAAGATCTCGGCATGACCGTGTCAGACTCAGAGGATGAGCTCGACACACTGGAGGACTTCTCGCGCCTGTGCTTCACTCGAAGGAAAAGTACGGCAGACTCAAGTCCAAGCAAGGTATCGGACCTTGATGGAGCGCCTGGACGGCCGCTTGTCACTGCAGTCACCAACATGCAGGAGCCCCAACTGCCTGGAGAACTGTCGGACGTCAGTGACAGTGCTGATGAATGGCATGAAGATCCTCGGGCTCGACCGCCAGTGGACAGCCAGAGTGAGGCTTCATCGGACAACGAACAACAGCACCCCAGCCGCAAGAGACTCGCCAGCGACAGTGACAGAGGTGTAGCCTCGCGCAGATCGAAGCGCCAGAGTGAGGCTTCATCGGACGACGAACAACAGTACCCCAGCCGCAAGAGGCCCGCCAGCGACAGTGACAGAAGCGCAGCCTCGCGCAGATCGAAGCGCGTACGGACGCCTGCCTCGGCGCGGAAGTGGTGGGAAGTCGCCAGTCCTTCCAAATCGAAACCCATACCTCGAACCCTCGTAGAGACAAATCGCCGCACATTTGTGAAGACTAGACGTCAAGTATAAGAACCAGCAGCTCTACTCCGGCCTCGATCTTTACGGACCCTTCACCTTTTTCGCGGCTCAGCGTGAGATAATTTATTTGATGCTGCGATTTTTCTCTCTGTTGTACTTCACCCCGTTTCATCGCATCCTTTGAATACCACCTGTCCTGCTTCTAGCCCAAGTGCGAGGACGCGCTGAAGGCTATCGCAATGAACGATGGCAAGGAAGTGCTGGTACATGGATACCCCTTTTACTTGCAACGGCTAACGCGATGGAGTGGCCCAACGGCCCCGATTTTTTTGAGACCATGCCACCGCAAACCACCACCACACCATACACTCGCGCTTGGTACCTGCTCCATGCTGCGTGTAGCTCGAGGTTCCGTTTCGTCCTGGGCAATGACGGGCTTAAGGTGGCGTCTTGGGGCTGAAGCACGCTCGGGCCAACGTCCCCAAGGTGGACGCTTCACAAGCGACTGACCTCTGGCTCACTCTTCCTCTTGTTCAGGAAGGCTCACGGCTCACCGCCCACCAACCAATTCGCAACTATGCCATATGTTCGCAGCGCGGCATTCCTCAGAATAGTAGCGCAGAGCACGCACAACGATATGGGAAAGAGTGTCTGCGAATGGCCTTCGAAGTGTGGACTCTAGTTTCTGTACAAAGAGACACTGAACATTTCTACCACTCATTCTCCTCCTCTTTTCTTCTCCCTGACGTTCTGACTTCTTCCATCTTCCTTTCACCGACCTTCTATTCTCAAGGCTTCCAGCTCCAACCATCATCGCCAGCTACGCTCCCATTTTGCTCACTCGACCAGAATGCCTTTCACCACGATGCCGGTTCCGCGAGCCGCAGAATCTGGCCTACGAGGCAAACAGTTCTATGAGCGGCACTTGTCGATGGCCAACACTACCGGTACCAGCAGCAGCGCCTCCCGAACAAGCACAGCCTCCACAAGCACCCGCAGGTTAGGGAGCGCAAGAAAGTCTGGTTTGCGACATTCGACGACATCCACCTCCTCCTCTTCCAGATCAACATACACAAATCCTTGCCCGCCACCGGTCCACAAAGCTACCAAGTCACCAGTCCAAACATGGAGCTCGCCAACGATCACAGGCGGCGGTCAGTTCGCATCGGGGTCTGACAGTGTGCCATCGAGTCCCATGTTGACGGGAACTCCGGTGTTTGAAAGTGCACCGAACAGTCCGATGCTTCAGAGCTCCGAATGGTCCACTTCCTCAACAACTCCAACACCGGCCCCTACGGCGACAACGACAGACACCGGAGGAATGCCGTTCTCCGGGGGACCCTCAGCCCAGCAAAACGCTCAGGACTCGGGAGGCCCGCCACCAGAGGCCACACAGCATTCAAATGCAACAACTACGATGTTGGTCGCAGGCTCGTCCGCGCTGGGCGCACTCCTTCTCATCAGTGCGCTCCTCTGGGCCTTTATCGTCAGGGCGAAGCGAGGTCAGAGGAGAAAGCATCTTGCCGACGTTTTGGAAAAGGTCGGCACAAGCCCAAGCTCGAGCTCGTCGGACTTTAGTCGGAAGGACAGCTTTGGCAATGTTGGCCTATTTTCTCCTACCGAGTGGGATGACTTGGCGGAGAAGGCGGTTGGGATGCCATCAGCCACTTCGGACGTCACATTGCAAAAAGACGCCTCCTTCTGCTGGAAATATCCGACTTTGTCGATCCCACCCGCTGCGGCAAGAGCCATGACGGAGACGCACTACGTGAAGCGACGATCTACTCTCCCTGCCCGGCCTCCGAGCGAGAATCCTAGGGATGTCCGAGTCAACTCAATGAGGCCCGTCGACCCACCGCTCAGGGATCCTTACGCGGAGCCAGAACCCGAAGCTGACTTCGATGCGGACATCGCTTCCCTGGCAACAACGGAGGACGACTATGATGGCCCACCCGCGTGGCTGATTGCGCTGGCGGGAGCCGACTCCAACCTCGCTTCTACGTTTCCGGACCTGACAAGCTCGGTCAGTGCGCCTTCGACTTCAGCCGCGAGCGATTCGGAAGTGCGCCAAGGATGGCTCAACTTTGTCATCCCGCCCACTCGGAGAGGTTCAAACACCTACAACAACCACGTCTCTCTTGCTCCGACGACCCGGAGTTTGAGCAGTGTCTATTCGATACCTGCCTCCCTTCAGCTGCCTCCAATGACGGTCCCCTCGATCACCATCACGGTCGATGACGGTGACTTTGGCATTGTTGATCGGCCGCTGTCGCTCATCGAAGAGCGAAACTACGACTCGGAATCGGCAGAAGAATGTCTGGACCCGGACGAGTTCCCTACGATTCCAAGATGGGAGTCGCAGATGCGTCGGTTCTGAGCGCGCCAAAGACGCTTGCAAATCCGAACCCATTCCACATCGTCACATTCTTTCACCCCTCAAACGGAAACATGACAAACTGCAGTCATGTCCGCACCCACACTCTTTGACTCGACTTCGGACTTTCAGCCTTCGCTGCTTCAAACCCACCACACTCACTTTCCTTGAACTTTGCTTGCCCCTGCCCGCTATACTGTAGACCAGTCGACTCGTTCCTCCAAATGTATCCCTGCCTTTATTAATCCCGTCCTGGTAGCACAAGTCCCGCAGTCACGCTGCGTCAAAAACAGGGTTCATGATTGCTTTCCGAGCGCTCACTTCTGTACAGGCCGGCCTTGCTTGATGCGTGCGCTGGCGATCTCCTTCTTTCGCCCTTGCCATAATTGGAGGTAATCGATCCCCTGCTCCCGCGGCGTACGAGCCTCTTCGCCGTCAACACCACCGCTTCCCGTGGCACCGCGTGACCGAGCACGAAGGTCACGCTTCTTCTTGCTCTTTTCCCCGCCTAACGAGGAGGTCGCCTCAGTCGATTTCGATTGATTTACGTCTTCATCGAGGTCGATATCGTCTTCATCGTCCAGGTCCTCTTCTTCCTCGTCCGGAGCGAGCTTGGCTTGATTCTTTTTCGAGGGCCCTGCCGATTGACTCACGGCCGCCGCGGCCAGTCGAACCGTCGCGGAAGGGGCCGACCAGTCCTTGATCGCACCGTCGTGATTATTGGTCAACGATGATTTTGATTTGCGATTCTGTTGCTTCTCCTTGAGGGTCGGCTTCTTGTACCCTTTCTGCACGCGTCCAACAGTTCATTCAGCACAACATCGTCAGGCTCACTTTCTGGGCTGCGACAGCATCACTCACCGCTGACCTTCCCATCTCTGAACGCTGAACCTTGACGCTGACGAGAAAGAGTGAAAAGTTGAACTGCTGACGGTGTTGGAAGAAGTGTTGGAAGCTAGGAAAATGTTCATATGATCATCGCATGGTCCACTTCTTCTTCTGTCAGCCAATCTTGAAGCTTGAAGTTCCCGACTTCCACACACATTCTTGGCGACTGGCGATGAGAACAGCGGCGGCGGCGGCGGCGGCGGCGGCAGCAGCGACAACATGGGCATGGAAAGTCGGCGTGCCATCAGGATCTCGATCGCGTGCCCCAGCGCTTCTCGGCAGTGCTGCGTGGTCGACTTGCACCAGAGCGGCGGCGCCTTCCGCGGTCAAGGGCAAGCAACGTCAGCAGCGAACTTGGTACTCTCACGAAGCCAAATTAGCCACCCAACCTTTGTCTAGCGCCAGATCTCCCTATGAGCCAGAATCTAGCAAGAATGCGCAGATGCGCGCGGCTGAGGCGGCCCAGCTGCTCGAGCAGGTACGCGCGGCCCACATCGACGCAGACGCTGCCATCACGGCTTACGCTCGCCTGCGACGCGATCCCCAAGGCGCCCTCCACGAACTCTCAGACGTCAAGTTGGAGCGGCTCTGTGAAGCCATAGTCGCTGCGCACGCACGGATACCTGCTGGCATGATGGTGTCTGACCTCAAGACGGACCTCAGCGGACCCTTTCGAGCAGCGCCAGGCTCCTGGCGACGTCTCAAAGCCTTGCAGATTTTGTTGGGCAGAGGATTTTCCGCGGACGGCAGGGACCACGTGTTGAACAAAACCAATCTCTCGAAGGCCCTGCGCCTTGCCACAGCCGATTCAGAGACGCTCGGCGCGATGACAAATAAGCACGCAAGCGCCTTCGATAGCGGGTCTTCGCTGCCCGGCGCGGTCGTTCTGCGCCACCTGGATCCACGGCTCGGCTGGGCTTTCATTAGAGAGTGTTGCAACAATCTCGACCTGCCCGCCAGGGATTTCCTCATTGCTGTGCTGCACCACATCCGGAGTTCAAAGTCGCGGGACGTGAGCAAACAGGATCGCCTCAGCGCCCTCGAAGTCGCGAGGCTTTCGCATCACCTGTACTTTCGATCGTCAGAAGGCTCCGGAGACCCCCGAGCGTGCTCAGACATGATCATGATGTTCGGAGATGCCTCGCGAACCGGCGAAGGGCAATTTGGGGCTTACGACTTACGCGTCGCCCGCAAATTCGCTTCGCAGTGGCTCGAGTCGGCAGGGTCGACAGAAGAAATGGCTTCTTTGTCATCGTTCCTTGAACTTGCCGCTCTATGCGTTCGAGCGTACGTCAGGGTGAATTGGTGCACGAACGCGTTGCACGTCGTGAAACAACTTCACAGACGATTGGACGAATGCTCGGCGACCGTCGAATCCCATTCAAAGTTTTCCGGCAGTCTCGCTGCGGCGCTCCCAGCTGAACTCTTACGAGAGGTTCTGTACACGATTGCGGCGACATCAGATCCAAAGCTACAATCCGAAGCGGCCTCAAGACTCATTCAAGCCTTCCAGATGTTCGAGTCCACCCTCCTGCCTTACATACACTCTTCTCGCATTCTTTCACTCACCGGCCGCATACAGTCACTCGCTCAAGTTTCGAATTCTCTCAACGGCGCGAAGGCTGGCCACATCAGCAACGGAAGGGTCGAAGTGGGCCAGCTGCTCGAGACAGCTCTGCGCTCCCGGCAAAGCGCCGCTTTACCCGGATCAGAGAGTCAGGAGGCCCTTATCACCGCCATCTTGAAGAGCCCACTCTTCCCGATCCTATTCATTCACCTCGTACGAGTTCGCAGGGGTGACCTCGTGGGGAGTCTCTTGGAGCTCCTTCAGTTTGTTCCACCTTTACCAGCAAGCTGCAGAGGACAAGGCTCCCTTGCCTCTCTTTCGCATGATACGGCTGTCTCGTGGGTCGGTCAAACAAACGCTGTCATCTCAACGGATCGGCCGGTGATCATTCAAGCTGCGGCACAGGCAAAGCTGCGATGGCATTCCGCTTTTCTCTATCACCGATGGGCCGAAGGTCAGCTCACACGAGATAATGCGATGTCTTTCGAACGGCTCGGAGGGCTCGTTGGTACCTCGGCTCCGCTCCTCGAGGGATTTCTCCCACGACCCGGTCTGGCAATGGCTACAGCGCAGCAAGTTGTCCAAAGTGGGTTGTCCGTCAAATCCAATCCTGTCATGGACTCAGCCACCTGCACATGGAATATGGTCAAACTATTCGCAACGTCGGACGTGGCACCACAATCGGCTTCAAACCTCCACCTAGATCCAACCCGAAGCACAGTCACTGAGGCTGAGTTCGCACGCCTCATTTTCAGCACCTTCCGGGCGTTGAATTCCGGTCGGGTTTTGAAGCCTGAGGACACCACGACGATGGTAGCAGCTGCTTTTGCTCTGAATGACACATCGACAGCTCTCCACTTGCTTGCAAGCAAATTGCAGACCGGAAATGCGCCGGATATTGTTGACATCGGCGTCGTGTTGGCCGGCTTCGCGAACAACAATGTCGAAGTTGCTGTCAGCACGTTCCTCAACAAGTTGAACAATGTGGAGTCGGCGGGCCCGAAGGATGCCACCGCCCAGATCCTCGAACGCTTAGAACCAGCGCCCGAATTGTACTCCATGCTGATCTCCAAATGCGTGTTTAGAGGGCGTAGGGATCTGGTCTCGCAGCTCTTGGCAGATGCCGATGCACGCGGTCTCATGAGTACGGCAATCCTACGGAGCTTGGACGTGATCCTTCGGCAGAATATCGACTTGCGTCCGCAGCAGTTTCTTCACCTGCTCGAGCAGCTGACGTATGCGGACGACTGGACGCCGGATCCACGCATTCTCGCTTGGTTCTGTCGGTGTGCGGCACGCGGTCAGTCGTTGAAGGAGGCCATGGAGCGTGTAGAAGCGCACGCAGCGGCAAGCGGGGCCAATGCCCGCAACTTGGGCGAGGGCGAGGACACCCTCAGCGTCAAACAGCTGGGCAGTCTCCCCGATCTCACTGCGGCAGTTGGAATTTTGGGCCTCTCCGCACATAAGCTGGGATATGTACACGGGCCGACTGCGCTTCTCCTTGCCAAACTCATTCCGCAGGCGGCGGACGAGAACACTCCGCAACAGCCGCTAACATCACTGTTGGACCGGGTCGCCCAGATGGTCTTTCATGCCGAACGGATTGATGCGGGTGCGCAACAGAGAACGAAGGAAGGCACGAAGTGGCAAGATCACAAAGCCACGTGGCGGGCCCGGAGGACAGCCCAAGAAGTCGAGATCCCGCAGGTCCAAGACCGGAATTCGTCAGTCGGGGGGCGGACCAAGGATCTCACTTCTGGCCAGTTGCGCAACATCCCCCGGGAGTTCTTCGACGACCTGATCCGAGCCTATCTGACGCTGTACGACTTCAAAGGCGCAGCGGAGGTCGTCCTGTGGATGAATCGGGCGGGACTTGGTTACCCGACGCTGTCCAGTGCGACCAGGCGGTTGATGTCGGCTCCCAGGCGGCGGGATCACAAGGGAATGAGACAGGTGCAGGAAACATTGGAAGGAAAGGGGCACGTCGCGTTGGGCAAGGTGTTTTGGGCGCCTCTGAAGAGGGGAAGTGCGTTGGCGGCGGGCAGTCAAGCGGAGGATGGCATACAGATGCAGACCTGAGAGCCAGGCTTTGAGGCTTTCTTCTACCGTCTCAATTGCATATATCACCTTTACCTGCCCACAACATAATCTTATTCGAGGCTATATCCAGCTGAGCTTCCAAGAAGATCCAAAGGACCTGAAAAGCTCGGCGATTACACATAGAGTGAGTGGTCCGCGAAGGGCAATTGTGATTTGTAAGGAGGAAGGATCTGTCATCCGGACAGGGATACATTCAGGATCTTGATATCATCCCTCGGCTTGTCGTCCTTGCCCGTCCTCGCATTCTCAATCGCGTGAATGACATCGAAGCCACCCACCGCCCTTCCGAAGACGGTGTGCTTGTTGTCCAGATGGGGCGTGGGCGTCGTCGTGATGAAGAACTAGGATGCAAACGCGTGTCAGGGAGTTGGACTAAGAACACACTGCTCCTTTGTGGTGACTCACCTGTGACCCATTCGTGTTCGGCCCGGCATTGGCCATGCTGACCGTATAGGGCTTGTCATGCCTCAGGTCAGTCACGATCTCATCCTCAAACACACTGCCCCACAATGACTCCCCGCCCGTGCCATCGCCCAGCGGATCGCCCGTCTGAATCATAAACTTGGAAATCACCCGGTGGAAGATGACTCCGTCGTAGTAACTCTTCTTCGACAGGCCCACAAAGTTCTCCACCGTCTTGGGTACCAGGTTGGGGAAGAGACGCAGGTGGATGTCGCCCTTAGTCGTGTGTAGGATGGCAGACGTCGCAGTAGCCGATTTCTTTTGGGAGATACCGGCGGTGGCCACGTACTGCTCCTCCCGTGTGGGGCGCTCGTTGAACACATCGCGGTCGGTGCCCGCTTTGCCTTTTGGATCACTGGAAGACGGAAACTCAAGCGTTCTCAGTCCAGATCCTGAGCATATTCGATCAAGCAAACGAAGGAGAGCACGTACCTGTCAGGTTCTTCCCTTGTGAACAAGTAGAATCGAGAGCGCTTGTAGGCGGTACAGAACAACGTAGGGTCGATTTGTTCTTTGTTCGCCGCCAAGGGATTATCAGATGCCGCCAAAGCCTGGTGAAGACAGAAACAAGAAGGTCAGCTCTCGTCGTTAGCCCGCCTTCATGGTCGTATACTGATTGGAAACTCACAATGTTGGTCACTGCCTTCTTTACAGGCGCGCCTTGATACAGATTGAGATTAAGGAAGCGACTGGTTTCGTCTTTGCCGAGCAATCTGCTGACCTTGTTCGTGACCGTGTTGACGACTGAAGAATGGTGAACATCGCTTGTCAGTACCGGCTTCGCAGGAATCAAAGGGTCAATTGTCCTAAGGAACTCACTCTTGATGCCAAGCATGGTCGCATAAATCAGGAAATGTCCGCTCTCGTCAAACACTGCTGTAGCCGTCACCAGGCCGGTAGAACACGCCACCCCATCGGCAGCCCCTCTCCCACCATTGGAAGCAAGTTTGTCCAACTCGTTTTCCAGAGCCAGACGTCTCCCGAACTCCATTCCGTCGAGAGTGACAACCGCCGTGCCCGCCTGTTGCATTTCCTCCATCGCCTTTGTGGACTCGTCATATTTGCGTTTCAACTTTCCAGATGCAAAGTCAAAGAGCCTGACTTGCCTGTCCTGCGTTGAGAGGGTGACGAAATGGCTGTAATCGGGCGAAAAGGTCAAGCTCGAGGGCCAAGACTTTGACTGAGATCCGGAGGAAGAGAGTGTGAGCTCTTTTCCTCCCGGAACGAAAGTACAACAAACGGCCAGTGAAAGGCAGCTGTTCCACGAGCTCACCTTCTTAAAATCGAATAGATCTGTGGCTGACTTCAGCTCGAACACGCCGTGTGGTAGCTCGTAGGGATCCGTCGGGGTCCAGTATTCGATCATCCCTCCAACATCTGCAGAGACAACGCAGTCGAATCGCTCGTTGTATGCGAGCAGATGACAAGGCTGTCGATGGAGCTTTTCGATGGTTGCCTGCGGCGTTGCATCGCCTCTGCCGTCGTACAATCTGATGGTCGTCTTGCCTTCCTCGGACCTGCATGGAGTGAGAATTCGATCAGCTGACCTTCATCGAGAATTGCGGGAGAGAACATGCCTTACACTGCGAGGATGCTGTCCGCTCTGCCCTTCTTGTGAACCCAGCTGCAGGCCCTGGGTGTATATCCTAGCTTGATCATATTGATCATGTCTGCGAGGCAGAATGGGTATGTATGCGCATTCAGCAAAAGTTAGACGCCCAGAGGGCCACAGACCCTCTGAGGGCAGAATGAGAACGACGGCACGTACCGAAGTTGGCGACATCGAAGATCTTGGCCGTGCCATCCGAGGAGATGCTCGCGAAGAAGGCTCCATCAGCAGACATGCTGACTCCCACAATGGGAGCCAGATGGGCTCGATAATGCTTGACAAACTCGATCCCCGACTCCTGCTTTTTCCAAAACTTGACATGTCCATCCACAGACGTCGTCACGATGAAATCCGTCGTGTTGCTTGGAGTGGCAGCGACAAAGTTGACCGTGTCGCGGTGCATGAACGACTTGTTGTATCGGTCTGCATGGGGAAGGTGGTCGAGGTAGAGGGATTCGTACGGGAGGGTCTTGCGCTTCTTCCGGAGGTGAGTCGTAGAGCTTGCGCCTGGAAGAACGGGCCCTACATCGTCGCCGGAGTCGGCTCCATCCGCGGGTGGTGGTGGGGGCATGGGGCCGATGTCATCATCGGAGTCGGCCCCGCCGATGTCTTGAGCATCGTCCCCGTTGCTGGGTCCGGGGGGCGGAGGCTGGGGAGGACCGGCGTCGCTCCCACTGCCTTGTCCATCCTCGGACTCCGCGTCTGACCTTCGCGTGCGCTTCTTGCGCTTTTCCGCTGGCATCTTTGCAGCTTCCCTTGCCATGAGCGAGATGGACGTCCTCCAGAAGATCTTCCCGTCGGAAATCGGGAAATGCTTTGGCCGCCTCGAAGGTCGTCAGGAAGACGTCCACATCAACTCCATCAGCGGGAAAGCTCACAAAGGCCTTGATCCGTCTCGTCTTCGAAAATGTCGCAGCAGGAAGAAGCTCTGCATAAGGTAAGGATGTGCAGCGAGCGAAAGCTCTGCAATTGCTCCTTGTATTCTCACATCTTTCATCCGTTTTCCAATGTTACATCTAACAGGTCCTGCAACAGATCCAAACGCAATACGTCGTCTCCCAACGGCAGCTCTCCGGCGTGCGCGCTCAACTGCAAGGCCGGGAGCGGGAGCGCAAAGGTACCGAGCTCACGTTGAAGCAGATCGATGAGGTGGACCAAGGAGCCAAGTTCTACAAGGGCGTAGGCAAGATGTGAGTTTCATTCCTCTGCATTGAAAATCCAGTACGATATGCTGATTCAGATATGTCTTCTTCCTGCGGCAGGTTCATCATGGAGGAAAGGAGTACGGTTCGCAAGGAGCTTGTGACCCGTGAGAACGAGATGCAGGAGGACATCGCAAATCTGACAAAGAAGCAAAAGGTGTGTAGCTCTGCAGATCACCCTTTCTCGAAGCCTGCCTGAATATCAGCGTCCACACAGGGAGTTTGAACCTCTGACGATCTCTCTCTCTCTTCGTTGCTGTCGGGCTTTCCCTACAGTTCTTGGAGAAGCAGGTTACCGACGCGCAAGGCCACCTGAACGACATTTTCCGAGCCTCTCAAGCAAACAACTCATAATTGCCTCGGCATCGGATTCCGACAATGTTGCGTGGCCGGCATCCAAAGCGCTCACTCTGTCCGACAATTGGCCCGCCTCGTTTGCTCCCAGCCTCATGGGAACATCTCCTGGGCAGCTCATCGGAGGTCGCCTTGACTCTTTCGATTGTAATTTCTTACGCTCTACCCCAATTGCATCTCCCATCGTCGACTCGAATCGACCCACATGATATCCACATCTCGCCGCTTCCTGTGCGATGAACCAGTGCCTGCCTGCCTGAGGGAAGCGTTGAGGCCTGGAGTTGACATTTGACCATCGTCTCTCCCGCAGTCCCGCTCTCCCTCAGTCTCGACGTCGATCAGCGTTGTTTCTCCGTGCAAAGCCGAGCCCGATCTGGCGGCGATGTCCTCGCTCTCATCTCTCGGCTGATGCGCTGATGCTCCTGATGACATGCCTCGCTGATGCATCAGCCGCGCAAGCCTCTCAGATCGCCCCCATCGCTTTCTCCCGTCCTCCTCCTCGAAAGCAGCCGTGTTCAGTTTGCTGCAGGTCTATTTGCCGTATAAGAAGGGCGAGCCTTGCCCAATTTCCAGTCTCCCTGCCACTTTACCACCCTGCCTCCCACCAAGAGGGCGCCTGGATCCGACATACTCTGCGCTACCCGGCCGAGCTCTTGTCTTGAATCATGCCGCTGGCGCGAACGAACGATGCGCAGGACGTTTCCGCACCTTCCTATCGCACATGGTTGACAGCGGCGTCCATCGCAGCATGTAGCTTGACCGCAGGTTCCATCTTGTGAGTCTCAACCTGGGAAGCCCGGTCCACTCTCACCCCTGGGGCTTCGTTTCTGACGTTGCGGGGCTCGCCTTCTTGAATGCTGCGCTGCGGACAGCTGCTTCCCACTGTTCTCACCCTCCTTAACGCGCGATCTCGACCTCACACTCAAGCAAACGAGCTCCATCTGGGTCGGCGCAGTCCTCGGCGAGTACGGCTTCGCAGCGCCAGCGGGCATCCTTGCGGACCGCTTCGGGCCGCGGGTCCTGTGCATCGTAGCAGCTGCGCTATTCTTCCTCGGATACAACATGATGGGCCGTGAGGAAGCTGTAGCGGTGGCGGCGCGCGTTCTGAGGGAGAGCCGCATCTCGGACTTGGCCGACTCGGTGGTGGGGACTGCGGCGCCGATCGCTCCCAGGCACGCCTCGTACCTCCGACTTGCCTTTGCCTTCTTTCTCTGTGGCGCTGGCGTCAGCGCTTCTTACTTTTCGGCCGTCACAGCCGCCACACGGACGTTCCCCAATTTCCCCTCCCTCGCCATTGCGCTTCCTCTCACCCTCTTCAGCTTGAGCAGCATGCTCCTGAGCGCCATTGGATCTTCCTTCTTTGCCGACCCGCTCACAGGAGATCTCAACACGAGTGCGTACCTCTACTTCCTCGCATACATGCTGGGGATCGTCAATCTCTGTGCGGCTGTCGGGATGCACAACTACAAGCCGATATCCCCATCGCCCACCCCGGAGCGGAGGAGAAGCGTAGCCGATGGGAGCGACGGAAGCGACACCGAAAGCGAGGACGACTATCACGGTCTCGACGAGAGCACGGCCCTGATCTCGAGCGAAATACGACCTTCCCGATCCTCCCTGCCGTACCTGCCCGAGGACTCCAGTCTTTCCAGCTTCCTCTCCGCGCCCTCCGTCTGGGCGATTGCGTTCATCATGTTCATCGCAGTCGGATCGTGCGAGATGCTCATGAGCTGCGTCGGCAGCGTGGTGGAAAGCTTGCTAGGCGCAGAGCCAGAGGTACATGGACAGGGAGGCATGACCGCGCTCCTCGCACTCGGAGGAACGCTGACTCCGAAGATGACGAAGGTAGTCGCTGCCGCTCCCAACAAGGAGTGGGCCCGCGCCGCTCTCGAAATCCGCGGGACTCAAATTCGACTTCTCTCGACGATGAACACGGTTTCCAGACTCGGGTCCGGTCTGCTTGCCGATCTATGCGCTCCTACCTCGATGCGGGTCCAGCAAGCGCGCGCTCAAGGTCGCTATACGTTCGTATTGAGTCGACTGGCGGTCATCCTCTTTGCGCTCTGCCTGCTCTTCGTAGCCTTCCTCTACGCCGCCCTCGGCTTCCCGCCGGCCTCGGAGGGGCCGACCCCGATCCCGGCTCCCTCGAGCACCTTCATCCGGTTGAGTATGGTCAGCATCTCGACCGGTCTGGCATACGGTCTCGTCTTCACCCTCGCGCCGAGCATCCTCGCAAGCGCCTTCGATGTCTCCAAGTTCGGTCGGAACTGGGGCTTGCTCTCGTATGCTTGTGCCATCGGCAGCTTGGCGTACACCATGCTGTATGCGTCCATCAGCGACTGGGTGGCACAGTCGGCTGCGCAGGCTCAGCAGCTCTTGGCACAGTACGCATCAGGGTTAGGTGTTGAGCTGGTGCATGTTGCTCAAAAGGGTGCGGGACAATGTTTGTCCGGACCGAAGTGCTTCCAGCTTACCTTTGGGATCGCTGCGGCATCGATACTGCTAGCGATTGCAACGGCTATCCCACTATGGAGAGCGTGGCGCCACGCTCTTTGAAATTTGGACGTTCTTCGAACTGGACCAAGTCCTCTTCCTCAGACAGTTCCTTCACCTCGGCACAGCTCCCGACACACCCAAGAACACTTCACATCTGCTCGTTGGGGCGTTGAGGCCTCAAGCCTCAAGTCTCACCCTCCCTGATCTCACACGCTTTGTACTCCTGTACTTTTATCGCCGATTACAGTGAATATTATGCTTCTACAATTTGGGGTATACGCTGCATAAAAGTAGGCTCTGTGGTCTAGTAGTACCTAGGGTGCAATCCGATGCTCATGGTAATCCGTTCAGGCGACAGGGACCTTGGGAGTGCGAGTCGCGCTGGTGACGTCCTTGACGGCATCCTCGCTGAGTTCCCAAAGGTCCGAAGCCAACTGAACATTCTTGGACGTGGTCGAGTCTGTGTGCTGGAGGCCATAATCGCCGCGGTAGACATCCCAACTGGCCTCGGTCTCGAGCTCCGCGTTGGTGGCGACGTAGAGCGAGCTGAGGGCGCCGTCGGCGGTCGGCAACATGGTGGGGCCAATGAGAGAGGCTCCAGGAGTGTAAATGTAGAGGTTAGATTTGATGACGCCCGGGTGCACGGAGGCCGCCATGACTTTCCCACCGCCCGGTCGGCCGATGCGACGGTTCCACTCGCGAGCGAAGAGGAGATCCGCAAGTTTGGCCTGCGAGTAGCGGAGGAAGTTGCCCATAACGGAAGGCCCGAAGGTACGGTTGACCTTCTCGCGCGACTCGAAGCTGATGGAGGCCCAAGGGAACAACCTCTCTGCGCGGTGTCCGATGGAGGACAGACTGATGACGCGCGAAGGGTGGCCTGAGGCTGCCGCGCCGGCTTCAAGGACGGGGAGGAGCTCTTTTGTGAAGAGGAAGTGGCCAAGGTAGTTGGCCTGGAACTGAATTTCCCAGCCGTCCTGTGTCATTGAAGAAGCGTGTCAATGATTCGGTATTTTCGAGCAGATCGGGACGGCCCAAACGTACCTTCGTGATGTCCTTGGGGCAAGCCATGATGCCAGCGTTCAGGACGCAGATGTCGAGCCTCTCTTCGCGGGCCTTGAAGTCATCGGCAGCTTGGCGAACAGCAGCGAGATCAGCCAAGTCGAGCTTGAGCAGTTCAAGCTTGAGCGTCTTGCCCTCGGGAGCCTTGCTCTGGATTTCTTCAAGGGTCTTCTTGTTCTTCTCCTCGTTACGTGCGGCGAGGTAGACCTTGGCGCCGGCAATTGCGCTTTTGGAAGGAAAGAAGAGGGAGTCAGCATTGACTTTCAACAGAGCCGCACAACGAACATGCAACACTCACAGTTGACGGGCGGTTTCCGCACCAATGCCGCCGGGACTTGTGCCCGTCACAATGGCGACCTTGCCGGTGAGATCAGGGATCTCGCTAGTTGAGAATTTCGTCGTGCGCACCATTTTGGCGATATGAGATAGGAAGTCTGGAAAGATAGGTAGGAATGTTAAGGCAACGAAGGAGGGATGTTGCGGTCAGTCGGTGGTGGTGGTGGGACTGGGGGGGAGAGAAGATCAATTGAGGAAAAATACGTGAGCCTTTATATATGCGAAAGACCCATCAGCAAGCACCCACGCAAAACCGCAGAGCGCGAGCTGTCCTTCAAGGCTATAGCGCTAAAGTCCGGCCCGGCATGAAGGATACAGCCGGCATGTCGTATGTCTCTATGCAAGCGCTGATGCGCTGATGGCCTGATGTGCTGCGCAGTGCGCATTGATTGCAGTTTCTGTGAGGAAATGGCGAAGATTTACCTGCGTTGTGAACCTCTCGACAGAGATGCGAAGCTCTCTCGACAGAGATGCGAAGCTCTCGAGAGAGAGCCTCTACCAGAGCCTCCAGCAGCCCTCTCCGTCGAGACTCGAGGGACTCACAATCTCCACCCAAGTAGCAAGTGGTAGCGGAGTTGATGCGGGGGGCTCGGGGGGAACGTCGGACGTGATTCTCATGCGACGCTACGGCCATAGCCTGTGATCGTGTGATCATGTTGCGGTCTGGAAAGCCGCATAGCAACAAGAGCTCCCGCCGCGCTTGCCCGCCAGTTCCGACTGACTCGGGTCGCTCGCTCCCCTTGCTGGCTCCCGACTTGCTCGCAACCAACACTACGCATTCATTCATTCATTCAACCATCGAGCTGAGCTTCCTTGTTCGCCTCAGAACCAAAGCCGCATTCACGACCCAGACACGACCTGCCCCGTCGCCGCTCCCCGAATCCACCGCTTAGAACGCTCGTAGCGCACTGCTCGCCACTCACAACTGCCCTCATAGACGACAACCAGACACTGCCCGACTTCCCAGCTGTCCCCGTCAGCAACGCCGCCATGTCATCATTCAGCGACGAAGATGTGAGTACAGCGCTTGTTGATGCTGCGCAGGGCTGTGGCACAAACTGCGCTGCGATGCTGCGGCTGCTGCTGCCACCATCACCGCCCGGGTACTTACTCTCGGCTCTCTTCCCCCCTATCTCACTTCAGAACTTCGACGACACTATGGACGAAGACTCTGACCCCTCCGAGTTCGAATTCGACGACTCAGAAGCCGAAGACGAATACGTAAACGACGCCGGCTTCGACAACAATGGCGATGTCTTTGGGTCACAGGACATCAGCAAACCGCGCAAGAAGGCATATCAGGTCGACTTCAAATGCCACTCCGCCAAGAGCATTGTCGCCGCGCAGCAGAAGGAGATCGACAGAATCGCAAGCACATTTGACATGAAGGTGAGTATTCAGCCCTTAATCTTTTCAATTGACGTCGGGCTCAGCACTGACTCGAACACCCTTCGCCCCGCTGGTAATCCACCTTCGATCAGGACACCGACGCAGCAACTTTATTACGCCATTTCAGCTGGAACTCAGAACGACTCGTCGAGAAGTACATGGAAGAGCCAGAGAGCGTACAAGTCGACGCCGGCATTCACGAGGATCCTCGTCACACCAAGCTCGTTGCTCTCGACGACTTCACATGCGACGTATGCTACATGTCCGCCGAAGATTTCCCCGATGGCAAGATTCAGACCGTCGCTCTGGCCTGCGATCACAGATTCTGCAAGGACTGCTACAGACATTACATTGAGCAGAAGGTACAGGAGGAGGGCGAGTCGAGAAGAGTGCAGTGCATGCAAGAGAAGTGTAACATTATCGTCGACGAGCGCACCGTCGGCATCGTCGCATCTCCCGTGATTTTCGAACGGTGAGTATTCACACTCCTCTGAATATCCCCGGGACAGTACTGACGCATTCCCTTCCTCCTCGCGCAGGTATAAGCTGCTCCTAAACCGAACATATGTAGACGACTCGGAAACAATGCGGTGGTGCCCAGCACCGAATTGCGAGCTCGCTATCGAGTGCCATGTGCCTGCGAAGCGCCTCAAAGTCGTGGTCCCAACAGTGCGATGCGATTGCGGCCACGACTTCTGCTTTGGATGTGGACAGGCTGCGCATGCACCCTGTATATGCCCCATCGTCAAGCTCTGGCTCAAGAAGTGCGCGGACGACAGCGAGACAGTAAGTCGGGGAAGAGAGCATGTAGCTCATTGCTCCAATGCGCATACATGTCATCAATACTGATCTTCTCTTCCGTTCCTCCTCCCTCTGTCTCAACCCCACTCAGGCGCACTGGATCAGCGCAAACACCAAGGAGTGCCCCAAATGCTATTCCACCATCGAAAAGAATGGGGGGTGCAACCATATGACGTGCCGGAAGTGCAGATATGAGTTCTGCTGGATCTGTTCCGGTCCCTGGTCCGATCACGGGACTTCGTGGTACAACTGCAACCGCTTCGACGAGCGCAGTGGGGCTGACGCGCGGGATCAGCAAGCGAAGAGCCGAGAGAGCCTGGAGCGGTACCTGCATGTGAGTTCCAGCTCTGCATCACGCGCCTTTTCACTTCTTTGTACTGACGAGCTGAACTGCTCGCTTTATACAGTATTTCAACCGGTTCGCAAACCACGAGCAATCCTCGAAGTTGGAGCGGGATCTGTACTCCAAGACGGAGAAGAAGATGGAGGAGATGCAGCAAACGAGCGCGCTGACGTGGATCGAGGCTCAGTTCCTGCGCAAGGCTGTCGAAACCCTGACGGAGTGCCGGACAACCCTGAAGTGGACGTACGCGATGGCGTACTACCTTGAGAAGAACAACATGACTATTCTCTTTGAGGACAACCAAAGGTGAGTTCGCTTCTGGAATTGAAGCAAACAATCATTGACACTCCACTGACGTTCGATGTATGCATTTCTGCAGAGATTTGGAGCGGGCCGTCGAGGAACTGTCAGAAAACGTCGAGAAGCCGATCGACGTCAGCGCGATTCCTCAATTGAGACAGAAGGTCACAGACTGTGAGTCGCACACAATCCAGGACCTATAGGACTTCAGATTACTGACAACACATTCTGTGACTCTGCAGTGACCGTTTACGTCCAGAAGCGGAGAGAGATCGTCCTGACCGATACGGCGGAAGGGTTCGAGGAGAACCGATGGAAGTGGAATGTCAACATCTGAGCGAGGTTGGGCTTGCGATTGAGGAACTTCCACACCCTGGCGATCGGCACTATTCCCGGATGGATTCCGCTCCGGGGGGGGGGGGGGGGCATGTGCTTCCCTGCACAGGCCTTGTGCATTACAACTTCTTCACTTCCGGCCGAACACCATTCGATGCACTCAGCGCCAAGTCACATTTTGACTTCACTTATCACATTCGACTGTCGCAAGGACGCTGCCTCCCCCTGCTTCTTCCCCACTCGCCCCCAGTTACTTCTCCCTTCCCCAGCACTTTGTCCCTCTTGTCCCTGACTTCAGCCATCTTACCCACCCGACCTCACTCTTCATTCCTCGTTCCCCACTCGTCTTTCGGCTCCAAGGCCCCAACGTCAACGATGTACTGTTAGAGATTCGCCGTTCGCTCCTCAGTCATTCACACCACCTTATGTTCCCTGCTCGACGTTGGATGGGTCACCTATCTTACAGCAGACGGGACAGCAAGCTCAGTGGGACCTAAGCAAAAGCAGAGGAAGTCTCTCGGGGAACGTGAGCAGCCTTCCCATGTTCGGCCAGACGTTCCAAGAAATGCTGAATCCCGTAAGGAATACCCAAAAAGAATACAACTACATCAGGGGAGACTCGTGGGTGAAGTTTGTAGGTCCTGTCTTTGCAGTTTCCGCCGTTCGAGTCCTGCCTGTCTTCCGTCACGTATAAGAGGTTGATGCGGAGTATGCCGCATCGATCCTTCAGTTCACACTCTTCATGCACCCAGTTTCGACTTCAAGAACTTGTCCGAGAGATCTGCGCCTTCGCGAATGTCGATAACTTTGCCAACGTCGCATGCAGTGGAGAAGTTGGACAGGGCCGAGGCGTAGAGTGTCGACTGGGTGGTGTGCGAAGTTGGCGGTGCCCAGTACAGGAGGACGAGGGGCTGAGTGGGGTGAAGGAAAAGACAAGTCAACACGGTCAAAGGTAGGTGGTAGGGGGAGAATGAGGGGGCTCGTCGGAAACGTACGAAGGATAGGCGACCGTCGGCGTGCTCGAGACGGTAGGATAGGACGATGAACCGAGGGGCATTCTCAGGAAGTTCTGGACGGGTTAATCGAGAGCGTGAGCCGGACGACTCAATAGAAGAATGTACAAGGGGTAGGGGGGTAGAAACGAGAGATGGGTGAAGAAAGGAAAAAGGAAAAAGGAGAAGGAGAACTCACCCTCTACCAAGTCCTCGAGCGCAATGGGCTCATGCCTTTCCTCCTCTTGCAAAACGAGCTTCGTCTTGTCAATCGAGATCACAAAGGCCGACGCAGGCTGGTCTTTCGTGAGCGAGGTCTGCTTGGCCATACGGAACTCTTTGAGACTTGCGAGAAGCTCGGAGGGGACGTCGACTGTGGCCATGTTTGCTGAGAATTATCTGCCTTTCTTTGGGACGGAAGAGTTGGTGGACGCGATGTGTAAGGTTGGTGTACCGTCCGCCCGTGCGCTTTGGATGTGTTCGCCGCCACTGGACGACATCGACACCTCGAACCCAACTCCAGCCAACCTTTCTCAGCAGGAAAGACATGAAGCACATCAATTGAGCCCCCATTTAACGCCCGGTTACAGCTTGTTGATTTTTCTGGCAGAAGAAGAGCCCTTTGCGAGCATCTCAGGCTTCCTGCATCGTGCTTTGGTCTGGAAGTGGGCAAAAGTAGAAGCTGGGTGATCTGGACAACTTGCATGCTGTTCGCATATATCTACTTTGGGGTGCAACAACATCATCTCGAAATCTGCCAATACGACTCCCATTCAAAAGGGAGGGAAGGGTTCAAGAAAAATGTACTGAATCCAGATGCAGTCTCGCAAAGGTATGTTTACTAATAGAGTGGTGTGATTGTGTTGGCTGAGGACGTGAGGTTGTGGAAGCCAGACGAGGCCAAAGTTGTCCCGAGGCGTAGCTCGCACTCGAGACATCCCAGCATCACAGCACACGGTTCCCCTTCGCCCTCGTCTTTCACGTCGGCTTCGATAGAAATAGTACATGTTGCATTAAAGGCTGGCCTGCATTGGGGCAACTGGTATCGTATATGTTAATATTACATCTCCCTTTCCGCGCCAGGGTCGCATGCTAATCCGCTGTCTGTCTCTCCAGACTTTGCTCCATGTCCTTGATCTGATCCGATACGTCCGAATGCCTCCTGACCGCCCGCTTACCCTCCTCAGACTCCATCGCCGCCTCTCCAAGTGTCGTACGGGCCTGTTCCGCTTGATTTGTCTTGAGGTCGTCCTCGGCTTCGGCAATCGCTTCATGTTCGGCGTCGGGACGGTCCAGCTGACCTTTGAAGACGAGCGGTCCTGTCGCGCTTTGATCGCGTGAGCTTCGATCGGAAGTGTTGACCCACGCTTCAGTCTGTGCTCCGCCTTCGGAAGCATGAGGTGCGACTGCTGGAGCCGACGAGCCAGCTGTATCTGCCTCTGTGCCCACATTCGTACCGCGTTCAGCCTTGACTGCATTGCGAGCCGCATGACCTTCCTGTATCGTGGTACCCTTCTTTGTGAGCGCGGGATCCTCATGACCAAACGCAGTATTTCTCCACTCAAACACCTTTTCGTCTTGTACGCCCGTCCGTTCCAGAGTCTCTTTGACCCATCGCACCGCGTGTGCATCCTCCCACTTCTTCTCGTTCTTCGGATCCTCCGAAGCGGTGAAGTCGATTCGGAACGTTCCTTCGCTCTCGTTATATTTGCGCATGATGTCACGGACCGCAGCGGCGCGACTACGAATCTCGTCAAGCGAGATATCCATCTGAGAAGAAGTGTGCATTAATATACAGTTGCAATCGCGCAGACAAAGCTGGAAGATGCTCACCTTTCTGACAATCCCGAGTCTGCGATCCTCCTCTCTCTGAAGATGCGCCTCCATCAATGCGAGGTCGAGCTGCTTCAGACTGAGTCCTATGCCGTGGCCGATAATCAGACTCAGAATCTTGCGCGTCGGGAAGGAGTTCGTGATGCCGCTTGTAAGCGCATGCAAGATCCGATGATTGCTCTTGCGAATACTGAGAAGATTCGAAAGGGTGAGTAAGCGTTCTGGTGGAAGAGCGAATCACTGTCTGGCAGCGCCTCACTGGAACTTGAGCTCTTCGAGCTTCGCCTTGCATTTTCGTACGTGGAAGTAGTGACTGGTACGCTTCTTGGGGATCTCCAAGATGACCGTGAGTCCGAAGCCCCCCACTGTCTGCAATGGCACGGAGAAACTCGTCAGCATCGTGTCCACACCCAGCTCGAAGGATGCTACCTGGCCACTCACTAGATCCGCTATGCCATGATCGTGGAACTTGATTGCCTTCTTCGCCGTGAATGCGAAAGCAAAGCGATAGACTCGCAAACTCATGCCCCTGATTTTGAATTTGACGACTGCAAATGAGGAGAGATAAGCTCAAGTCGAGACGACTTGCCGCCACGAATGAATAGCTGAGGGAATCGGTACTCACTATGGTTGTGCTCGCTTTGACCCACAGTCTCAAAGTCGATGTGGACATCATTGGTCATGCTGGAGAAGACAGATGAACGTAAGCGCCACTCTACAACCACAAGGCTGGTGAACATGCTTGCTCCGCCTCACCTGACTGTTGACGAGAGAACGAGCACAGCTTATCGTCAGCCAGCTTCCTACAATGCTCTGTGATAACCGGCGTGACTCACGATCCAGATATTTGGGTATTAAAGTGCGCAGCTCCAACGCGACGTTCTCCACGACGAAGTCGAAATCCGGATGAGAGTCTGCTTGTCCAGAAAAGGAAACATGTTCAGTTGTACTGTTTCCGCGACATCAAGTCAGCCTGCACGTACACATGATCCGTGGAATTGGCAAGACTCCCAGACGAGATATAAGGGTAGGCAGCACCACGAGGGTGAGATCGTGCCAGAGGCTCAAGTTGAACCCCCATTTGCCCTTAGAGGTCTTTGCGAACGCTTCGAACACCTCATGAAGCTTCTTGACAAAGCTGGAAAAGAAGCAGAACGCAAGGTGTTAGCAAAGTCCCGACATGGCAGAAGAGGACGGGGTATGTGAGAAGAGCCCAAACTCACGCATTTAAGTGCTCGTCTTGAGCAAGCTTGACGGCGAAGTCAACAACCCGCGCCAGAAGCTGGAGCAGTTCTTCGCGAAGCTCCTTGTTCAGCGCCATGAACTTGGAGTGGAGTGCCTTCGCATCGGTTTCTGCCTCTCTCTTGGTCGCGTAGAGCTCCTCGAACATAGCCCTGTGCACGAACTTGTTTAATGAGGCAAAGAACAGAAGTGCCTCTTCGTCCTCCCGCGTCTTGCCCAGAATGGCATGCGTCTGCTTCAGAATTCCTCGAGCACTCCCCTCACCGCCAAACTACAACAAAAGGAGTCAGACAAGGGTACAACTTTGGTCAATCATTGAGCTGTGCTTGACTCTTACATTTTCCAACAGGTCGAGGACTGCGTCGAAGCTCTGGGACTCGAAACGATTGGCCTTCTGCTGCGCTTTCCGAATGCCGTCTGCTCCAATCTGGATCGCGTTCGTGACTTCGGATATGAAGAACTGGGCAGCCTCCTTGTATCCTTTGGCTCTTTGCAGGTCAACACAAATCTGTGATATATCTTGGAGATCAGCATATTATCAATTGGATCTGAGAAGCTGCCGCCAAAACTCAACGAGCAAAACTCACCTTCCTGAGCCTGTCAATTGCGCGGCGCTTGCCGTCCGTGTCCCACGCATTCTCCGCATTGGAAGCAAAGTCTTTGGTGACCTTCATTCCAAAATCTGCCATCGCATTCCCATCGACGACCTGGAGCTTGGATTTGGCTACTGCCGCCATTTGAGCCGCATCCACAACCGTTGAAGCAGTCAGAGGGACCTTGAGCTTAAGGTCGGGGTTTTGAATGACCGTGTCCACGAGCTCGGGCGTGATTCGTGGGAAACCGTTGGCTCCGAGGTCGGTAGAGTCTGTAACTGGGATATTGCTCGCCTCTCCGCTTCCTTGCGCCGAGTTATCCTTGAGTACCGCAGCTTCGGACGGGACTTGTTCCATCTGACCCTGTGCGATGGGGAGGGTCTCTCCCGCCGTGGTCGCCACGATCTGGGCGAACAGCGTGACAGCATCAGACAGGATGTACCGAATCTGCGGCTGTACAAGAAGTATTCTTGTGACGGTCCGAAGATGTCGTAGGGCTTGAAGATGACCGGACACGGGGTTCAGCATGTTCCTCGTTCTAACATGTAAGCTGGCCTTTACTCACTCTCGGAAGACTTGCTGAGCGCTACGTCAGCCAGACTTTTTCGGGCGTCTTTCTGCTTGGGTTTCTTCTTCTCCTTATTCGACATGGCCTCCGCGGCGGCAGGGTCTTGGTCCTCCTTCTCCACTCTGTCCAGCAGCTCCCTGGCTGAGGCGAGCCTCAGTTCCCACATAAGGCGTTGGATCTCCTCCCCCTTATTCCTCTCCCGAACGAGAACCGCGAGAAGTTGTCGGAGCTCGAGAACGTGCTTTCCGAAATCGCGACCGGAGGGGCTGAGCCGGTCGAAGGTGAAGAACTGGCTGTCTTGCGTGATGAATTGGGTTAGCTGGTGATTGGTGGGCATGTAGCCCTCGTTCAGGGCCGCCCAGACGTCGATCAAAGTCATGGTGAGGAGAGCGCGGGTGCGTATGTAGGTGATACTTTTTTGGCGGCTCGGAACGACCTCAAAGTACGGTGGGTGAGGGATGCGGTCGTGGTGGAAGCGTCCACCTGTTGCTGAGCCAGATAGGGAAAGGGTGGGCAGGCAGCGACTGCAGTTGGGGGGACACGCTGCAACTTGCCGTCATGGATCATCGATCCGAAACAGTGGATCGTCCAATATGTCTCGGCCTTTGGAAGTTCTTCCGATGGAACATTCTTTGGTGGCGCAGCAAAATACAAAGCGTTTCTACCGTTCTGGGCTAAGAACGGGGAAGAAAGAAGCCAGGATCGGATCACAGAGAGACAGGCACAGGAGAAACGGGGGTCGAATTGTAGTCCCAACACTCCGGATAGCTGACGGCTATTGTCGCGGTGTTGCATTTTCTCAATAGCTTTGCGAATTGACATCACCTATTGGGAAGGTATTGTCAAAATTTCAATTTATCTGCAGCTCGTCATCGCCCGAGCGACCGAGGAGCTGTTGTCGGAGGTAATGGGCGACGGCAACGCATCTCAACACCACCATTACTTCTCAAGAACTGCGAATTTTCTCGATCATCCCCATTACCTCCCAACACCTGTTGCCCTTATCGATGGGTTGCAGTATATGCTGCTCTCGAGTCTCGACTACTTGGTGAGTCCTAGTAGTTAGTAGTAGGGAGCAGGAGCAGTCTCCTCGAGGATGCTGCTGCTGGCGCGTACACTCACTCACCCTTGCTTTCTTCTTCCTCCATTCACTTTCCTCCTCCCTACCCCCTTCGCAAACTACAATGTCGGTTCCAGTCGCGGTTGTCGAGACCGACCGACGTGTCCAAGGTTGGGCTGCCGAATTGGCCCTCTCCGCTGATTCACCACCTGCCGAACAACCTCCTTCGTCGCCCATCATCCCCGAATCGGCTGCCCCTATCGTCGATGTTGACGATCGCCCTGAGCGGGTTGCTGCTTTCGTTGCGCGGTACAACCACGTCAATGATTGGCCTCAAGCATACCATGGACGACCTCAGTCAAGCGATCCCCACGCCCATCCTTTGTGGAAGTGTCCCCTTGTCCAGATGAATGCGCGGCGCCGATACGAGGAATTCTTCCTTCACCTCGATCATCAAGTCAATTTTATCGACCAGACGTGGTCGCGATATGATCTCCTCAAGTTCATTCAAGACACGGTCATAGAAGGGCTTCTGATCCTTCCCGACGTTGACGTTGACATGCGGGAGAACTTGAGAGGAGGCAACTTTGGGTGAGTACCTGTTCTGGATTGGTTAGATGGTCGACGCCGCTGTCTGATCTGACAAACCGAATAATGGTTGATTACAGGGGCGAACGGTGCTATAAACTCGGTCACTCCCCTTACCCCTTCTATGGCGATGGTAGGGAAGAGATTCCTGGTATAGCACCCTTTCCGTGTCGACGTTGCTGGAGCTGTGCGCGCATCGCTCGCCCTGAACCGGAGCCTGCCGTGAGCGACACCGGCATCGGCGAAGAAGATGTCGACGAAGAGGTTGTGCCCTATCCCACCGTTGATGATATGGTTGCCCCCCCCCCACCGCCCGGGTTATTTCCCCCCTCCCGTCTCCCTCTATCGAGCTCCGTGGTCTTGGGGTTTCTTCACCTGCAGCGTCGCCTGCAACTCTGGCGCTTGCTCTCGAGGTCAATGCTGCCAATCTTGCCGAGGACGAGCGGGAGGACGCCTTATTGGCGGAACAGTCTTCTTCCAACGCGGTCGCGGTCGCTGTCCTTTCGCAGTCTTCATCTGCTTCTGGTAACAGTGCGTCTTCTTCTGGCAAGAGCCTCGAACGTGTGCGTGGTACGAAGCGGGGAATCGCGGAGGTTGCTGAGGCGGTTGACCAGGAGAATGCTTCGGGATCGGGATCGGGTTCTGGTTCGACTCCGGTGTTCGTCTCGCGGTCCACAGGCTACTACGGACGCGTGGGTTACATCTCTAGGCCATAGTGTCCGTCTCGCGCTCTACAGGCCGAGTAGCTTACTGTCCATTGTCGCTTTCTATCTTACTTCCCCATGGTATTCGTTCCCCTCGCCATTCAAACTTCTTTCCCTCGGTACCCTGTTGTAAGATTTCCTAGTTATAAGGTCGTTGCAAACACAATAGAATTGGTGTTGGACAGTCGGACGCGTAGTACCGCTCGTTGTATAGGGACAGAAGTGACGCGCTGCTGAACTTTGGCCTATGCTACTATGTTTAGATAACTAACCAGTATACCAGTGGTCCTACAGGTGTGTGGGTGAAAGTGGCTCTCTCAATCACTTGATGAAACTTTATGAGACTCAGACTTCACACAGTAGACTTTAACTCTGCAATGATCTGTGATTGCTAAGTTAGTTGTCTGGGAGTGTGAGAGGAAAGAGCTGGGGGGACCAGAAGGGAAGAAGGGCGGCGAGGGCGCTCCTTTTATACCTTTCATGGTGCCCCTGATGCGCAGCGCATTGTGTGGTGTGCGCTGCGCTGAGGTGTGGTGATGTGGATGCGTCGGTGTGCTGGTGAGTCACAAGAGTCACAGCCACGTGACAACTGACGCGTCAGATAGTAGTCATCCAACAGTCACCATAAATCACCCAGCAGTCAATACACAGTCATCCTTTGACACGGGCTAAATACATACACAGTCATACAGTCATCATGGGAGCAGGGACGAGTCAAAGGGGAAGTGTGAGTGTGGCGAGGTGAGGTGAGAGGAAGCGGTGGTGAGTGGTGCGCGCGGTGCGCATGGTGAGCGTTGGTTCACCACGCGAAAAATGTGTTTCGATGGTAAATTCGCGTGAACCAACACTTCACCAAAAATTGTAAACAACACGCACCATATGTGGCACGTGACGCGCACCACGCGTTGGGCGCCTGAGAAACCAACGCGCACCACGCGTCGCACACCACACGCGCCACGTGACAATTGTCGACGCGCGGCGCGTCTCAGGTGAGAAAAATAAAAAAACAACGCGCACCACATATCGCGCGCGCAGAGAAAAACAACCCGCACCACGCGTCGGTCACCACGCGTCGGTACGGGTGAGAGGATAGAAATGTTAACTTGTGAGGTGCTGAATAATGTACGCGTGGCACCTACATATGTCAGACACCTTACATCCTCCCCTTCTGGGCTGACATGTCAGTCAAAAGAGTTTTTTTTCACCAAAGTGTAATTTTTGAAGAAGTCAAGAAAGAGGGAAATCTTTTGTGGAGGGAGCATAGTGGAGAGACAAAGGGAGCAGTGAGAAACTTTAAGGGTGAGAGTGGGAGTAGGGGGCAAAGCGGCGGAGACAGTAGCGGTAAGCGGGGTTGTGGAGGAGATAGGGTTGGTGAGTGTTACCATCGGCAGCTACAATAAGTTGGGCCGCCATGTTGACCCCGTCCGCGTGGTTGAGTTGGCGGAGTGAGTGGCGAGACCACGACTGTTGAGACCACCGGGATTCCGGAAGAAAGTAAAACCGGGAGCCGGCGAGTCGGAGTCGGGCTCGAAGGTGTCGGTCGAGGCGCTCGTTCTCGGCCGTAAGTCGATCATTCTCAGCCTGGAGCTGAGCAGTTGCTTGGGCAACCGCTTCCTCCAGCTCAGGACGGAGAAACGGCTTCATGTACATAAAGTAACAAGCCCTAGTATTAGCTGACATCATTGAGAAGGTACTAAATACGTAGTGAAGGGCGGTGTCGACGGCGGTTTGAATGTGCTGTGACTGAGGAACAAATGGAAGTGGGTCGCCATCTTGTTCGGAATCGGTTTCGCCGTTCGGGAGCCGTTCTTGAGTGTAGAAACCGAAAGACTGCAGAACCGGATCCTCTTGTTCGTCCTTGATGACCAGAGAGTCGTTGGGAGAGTAGGAAGGGTGAGGAGTGTTGTCGCGAGGAGTGCGAGGAGGGATCCGAGGATCAGAAGTGTGTGACTGTGTGTATAAGTCATGTATGTGTGTGTGTGTGTGTGTGTGTGTGTGTGTGTGTGTGTGTGTGTGTGTGTGTGAGTGTGTTTTGATGAGTAGAATCAGTCAATTCTCCCTCACGACGCTGTCTCTTATATAGCTTTCTCTCTGCCCATCCACGGCGACCATCAGCAGTGTGCTGCGCACCGCAGCAAGCGTTCAGGAGCGCAAGGCTGGATTGCTTTGAGTGGTGTTCAACTCGATGCCGATGCAACGTAGAGGTGAAGTGCTGAGCGGTGTTGAGTGAAGGTGTGGTCAGGAACGGGTTAAAAACTCCGTCCCGATTTTTCGGCGTTTGAGGTTCTAGACCATGCAAGGCACTGCCATTTATCTGCAGGTACCCAGGTCCCAGCACATATTCAAAGGTCTAGAATGTAGGTGCAGATACTCCGACGGGACCCTCGTTCCTGCGTCATGCACGGTACGCCTCTAAGTGCTGCGTATTTGTTTAATTGAGGTTTTCGGTATTTCTTTTGTGTTTTTTTGTGTAAAGGACTCAACGCTGTCAGATCGTAGTCACGTGCTGCACGTTTATGATCTGACCAAGCCTGAGGTGTGAGTACCTTGAGGTAGCATGTCGGGCTGGTGTACACCATGAAGCTCCAAGTACTTGTCCAGCACAGAGAGTCGGTTGCAATTCTCAATTGGCTCCCAGTTGTTCTCTCCAGTCGACCATAGTACAAGCAGCTGAAGGCGGGCGGATAGCCAACGATGACCGAGGACATCTTCCACTTGCCACTCTTCATCCTCATTTGTACCAAAGTCATAAAAATGCTTTTGGTTCACGACCAGGAAACAACTTATCGTCGTTCGGTACGTGAGGCTTCAGGAGGCTACTGTGAAACGTTGGGTGGATCCGGCGATCCTTTAGTTCTTTAGGTAACTCAATGGTGAATGCATCCTGCTCCACAAGACACTTGGCGATCTTGTACGGGCCAAGGTATCGTGGCAGTAACTTAGATGCTCGTCCTGTTGGAAGCTTCAGATTCTTGGTGGACAAGTAGACCAAGTCGCCTACCTGGTACGGTTCTGTGACTGACCGACGCTTATTAGCTTGCGTGGTCTGTCGGGTGCGAGAGGCGATGATGCTGTCGTGAGCAGCCATCATGTTGAGCTTGATCTTTTCGTGGTACTGTCGAACGCCTTTGAATGGGCTGATCTTGCTAAGGTTGTCCCCGGAGTTGACGCGGAGCTGGGGTTTTGCGGACTCCGTACTCCTCCGACGGAGGGCTCCGCCGGAGGCGGAGCGCGGAGCTCACTTTTGAGAGATTTTTGACCTTAAAAAAGCACGGAGTCCGCCTGGAGGACTCCGCCGGAATTTACGCGGAGCGCGGAGCCCAATCCTGGGCCCACTAGTCAAAAGTACGGAGCGCGGAGTCGTCAAAAATTGAGCGAAAATTCCGGCGGAATTTCCGCGGAATTCCGTCGGAGCTGTGAGGTCACGTGATCGTCGAAAAATAGGGGTCACGTGACCTTATTTTGGGTGCGCTCCGCCGGAATTCCGTCCAAGTTCCGCGGAAATATGCGGAATTCCGAGAAAAAATAGGCATCGCCGAGACACGCGCAGGAGATAAAAACAGGCATCATCATCCGTTGAGAGCTTCAGAATAGCACTGGAGTCAATACCGCAACAATGTCGGATGGTGAATGTATAGCTCTGATTGTGTTAGAGTCATTCTGAGAGCAAATTATACCACCACTGCGCTCCGACGGAATTCCGCGGAATTCCGAGCTCCGCATACACGGAGCACGGAGGAGCATTACGAAAACGCACAGAAAAAAACGCGGAGCGCGGAGCTGGGATTTCAACTTTTGTATAATTCCGTCGGAACGCGGAGCTGGTTTTTTTCCGCTCTGTCTTAGTCTGCGGAGGCGGAGCTCGCCTCAGAAAGTCAAAATTCCGGCGGAATTTGGAAGTGCGGAGGCGGAGCCCTCCGCGTTACTCCGGGGACAACCTTAGATCTTGCTGGAGGATGCAGGGTTCGGAACCATGACTGGGTTGAAACCGTAAAGCATTTCGAAGGGGCTGAATCCAGTGGTCTGGTTCGTTTGTGAGTTCATTGCGAACTCGGCAGCTGTCAGCCGATCCTTCCAGTCCTTCTGGTCAGCGCTGACCATGGATCGCAGGATCTGGATGGCGGTTCGGTTGGCCCGTTCGGTGGCGCCGTCAGTCTCGGGATGGTCCGCTGTCGAGAAGCGCAACCTTGTTCCTTGAAGGCGGTGGAGTTCTTGCCAGAACGTTGACTTCCAGCGTGTGTCTTGGTCAGAGATGATGCTCTCTGGCAAACCGTGGAGTCGGTAGATCCCGTCGTAGATGAGCTTGGCAGACCCCGAAGCGGTGACTGTTGTCGTTGTCGGAATGAGATGTACCATTGAACTGTACAAACAAATGACAACCAATAGGAAGTCAAAGCCATCTTCCGTCAAGGGCAACGGTCCGACGAAGTCGATGGCCATGCCTTTCCATGGTGTGTCCGGGACACGAATGGTATGGAGCTTGCCTTGAGGGGATGTGGGTGATGTCTTGGTAACCGCGCAGGGTCCACAGGATTTGACAAACGCTTCAACGTCTTTGACCATGCGAGGCCAGAAGTAGTATCTGCGGAGTTCTGTGAGAGTCTTAAGTGAACCAAGGTGTCCAAGGCCTTTGTGAGTACTGTCGATCAGAAGCTCCGTCACCCTCCTACCTTTAAAAAGGGCCCCTGGGATGCAAAGAGTGCGACTGCCATCATCTTGCTTGCGCCACAGGAACTCGTCCTCGACCTCGAAGTGGACGGTGTGGTCTTCAGGTTTGGATCAGATGATGCGGAAGAATATGTCGCTAGCGTAGCCGGCTTGGATGGCAGGAGAGAGGTCGTCGCCGAGACCATTGACGTTGATGGCGGTTTTGATCGCATCAGGTAGAGATGGTCGAGTAGGCGGCGTGTGTTCGGCGGCGTTGGGTGCCGAGACTTGCCGACGCCCGTTGTTGGCGCCCGTTGTGTTGCGCCGGATCGCAGCAGTATACAAGTTTGGAGGACCGTCGTCGTCATCGCTGAGGCGCGCGTCGGCGTTGACATAGTCGTGAGGCTCCGAAGGGACCTTTGGGTCTTCCCAGAAGCGGGAGAGGTAGTCTGCGACCACATTTGTTTCACCAGCTACATACTGAATGGTATATGTGAAACGCGAGAGGCATTCAAGCCAGCGAATTTGTCGACCGCTGAGTGTCTTCTGAGTCTGTAGATACTCAAGGCTGCGGTGGTCCGTGATGATTGTGAACTGCCGTCCTAGCAGTTGGTCCTCCCATTTCATCAACGCCTCAAGCACGGCAAGCAGCTCTTGCTCATGCGTTCGATAGTTCATTTGCGCAGAGTTGAACTTGCGGCTGTGTAACCCAGCGGGCCGCATTGTTTGCCAGGTTTGGCCCTGGCCGTACAGGCCACCGACGCCAGACGTGGAGGCGTCGGTAACAACAAAGATAGGCTCTTTATTGTGTGCCGGATCGATTGGTTTCAGAATGGGAGCGTTGGCGGCAGCGCGTTGTAGTTGCGCCAGACACGCGACCTGTAAGGGACCCCATTCGAACGGCTGTCCTTTCTGCGTGAGCTTGGAGATGGGGCTCGTCATTGTGGAAAGGTTTGGGAAGAACTGGGCAAGGTACTGGACCAGTCCAAGAAAAACGCTGAACCTCTTTGACTGTACTCATCTCCTTCCAGGCGATAATCTTGCTCAGTTTATCCTCATCCGCATGTAGGCCGTTATCATCAATAACGTGCCCTAGACAAATCATGGACTTCGAATATAGATCCATTTTGTCCTTCGAGAGGTAGAGCTCAGCCCGCCTGAGTATGTCGAACACGGTGGCAAGGTGCTCCTCATGTTCTTCTAGAGTGTCGGAGAATATAAAGATATCGTCCAAGTACGCGTGGGCAAACCTGCCGATGATTTCTCGGAAGAGGAACATCATCAGCTGCTGGGCTGTACTAGGGACGTTACAGTCTCCTTGCTGAGCCACGAGGCTGACAAAAGTGCCGAATGGCGTAGCAAACGCCGTCTTTCCGACATCCTCTGGGATGATACGGATTTGCTCGAAGAAGTCGGCTTGATCCAGCTTGGAGCGGAACTTTGCTCGAGCTACGTCACGTCGAATCACGTCTTGATCGGGAAACGGAGTGACGTCCTTGTGAGTGTTGTCGTTGCGTTGCCTTGCGTCGACTACCGTACGAATACGGTTATCCTTTTTGGGGATTGGCATCATTGGCATTGCAGCGGGAACGCTGGCTCGTTGCCACCAGCCAGCTTCTGTGTAAGTGTTGATCTTGTCGATGTATGCTTGTCGGAATTGTTCCGGACATTTGGCCGGTCGACTGGTAGGTCGGTAATTTTCGTCGATAAGTGGAATTGAATGGTTGATCTCCCGAAAAGGGGGGAGCTTCAACGGACGTGGACCCCACAGGTCTTTCGTGCTTGTCATCCATTTATCGCGAAGACGGTCAATGATCGTGTCCTGTACTGATACTGCCAGTGAAGCGGGCATCAGTGGATCATCCTGACAAATCTCGGTATGTACCGTCTTGACAATCTTCACGCCTGAAGGCTCAGTTGCACGCGTAAAGTTTACTGTTGCAAGGCGTCCGATCTTGGGAGAGACCAAGACTTTATCCTTGACGAATCTAGAGTGAGAGATTCCGTAAGTCGACAGAGGCGCCTTGCGGACCAAGAGCGCCGGCTTCTTCTTTGGAGTCGGAATTTCTTTGGTGTTGAAGATCAACTGGGTAGGATTTGTTTTGTAGATGACCTCGTTGGCGGAAACATCCAGCAAGACACCGAAGTCTTTTTGATAAGAGGTGCCTAGAATGGCATCGTACCTATCGATGTTCAGGATGTCAAAAATAGCGTTCTTTGTTCGAACACGCGCCGTGAATCACTTTGACGAAACAAGCGCGGTTGATCTTGCCACGGGAACCTGTGATGGCGAGTTGCAAAGGCGAGGGCTCATCCAGTTTGAACGAAGGCAATTTATGCGTATCGACAAAAGACGCCGAAATGAGATCTGCTGTAGATCCGGAATCAAACAAGGCTTTGGCCTCGTATCCATTGATCTTGATCTTGGCTACGATCGGATGAACCAACGGCGGCCGGTGCTTCGAGACCTTCGATGCGTCACCGAAAGGAGCCTTGGCATTGGAGACGTTAGACTCGCGCGTAACGATAGGTTTGGCGGCAGGGGCTTTGTGGGCGACACCATTGCACATGAGAGGAGTCTCATCATCCTCGTCGGTCATGTTATTGGAGTTCAGGCCCTCACTGTCTTCATCTTCGTCAAGGCACCCGTCTTCATCACGGGCTTCATCATCTTCTTGAAAGAGAATGACGCCAGGCTCAGAGCACTCTTCTGCGTCATCTGTACCCTGATCGGCGGGTTCAGATTCCTTCATGTCAAGCATGTTTGAGCGGAGTCGCTTTGGGCAGTCCGGCGACCAGTGGCCGAAGGCGCCGCAAGTACGGCATTGGTCTGTAGGCTTTGCGCCTGTAGGCCTCATAGCCGGAGCTGCCGTGTTACGGATGGGGCTGGCGGCCGATGGGCGGTTCACCGGAACCATCGGTCGGTATACCGGAGCCGATCCTTTTGGTCGATTGAATCCCTGGCCATTCGAGGGACGATTAGGCTGATTAAGCCGGGAAGTGCGGGGAGTGTCCTTGCGGTCTTCCGTGCGAGTCGGTGCAGCTTTAGTCATGGATCCAGCGTAGCGTTGGGCGCGTTCTTGATCCATGGCAGCCTGCACAATGTCTTCCCAAGGCGAAAGCTCAGCATCTATGCCGCGGTTGGCGATGATGGCCGCGCTCAGATTGCTTTTCATACCTTTGAGCAATCGACGGTTGAGAGCGACTGGACTGGGGTACTCGGTCATCTGATCGGCGAGCTTGAGAATGTATGCCTGGAAAGCGTGGATATCTTTCGATCCTTGGTCCGCGCTTTCGAATTTGTCCGCTGCTTGTCGTGAGAGTTCATCGACCAAGAAGTTGCGACGGAGTGCGACCATGACGTCCGTCGCGGTCCACGACTTAGCGTGAGGAGCGACGTGGCGCCAGTACCAATCCAACGGGTCGGCTAGCAGGTACCCGCCAATCAAGTTAACCTTGAGACGTTCTGAGAGCGGGGCGTGAACCTTAAAGTAATGGGCTACCGAGTGAACCCAGTCGGTGAACAGCTGGAGTGATCGGTCTCCCTTCCATTTCTCTGGAGAGGTCATCTTGATCCCGGCGCGAGTGAGCTCCGACTTGTCTCCGGGGAGGTCGTCGTCGTCTTGACCGGTTGAATTCATGATCTCCGAGATCTTTCTGTCGACGCCGTAGAGGATGGAGGTCATGGGAACACTCTGGTGTCGTATCGTTTGCGTGGGGAACGACATACGGCCTGGCGCCGGTGCCGAGGCTCGGGGTTGCTGGCGCGCCTCACTTGCACGAGGCGGCAGGAGCCCGGCGCGGCGGAGTCGATCGTTCTGTCGTTCGCGAAGAACTGATTCAGAGTCAGGGAGAGCGGACTCTCTGATGGGTTGGTTCACTGGAGCCTGCCGGACGGGAGGGTCAAGAACAGGCACTTGAGGAACCGGAATGTTTCGAATGTTTTGGTTGTTTTGACGTTTTTTCTGGAGGATAGTTTGGCGGATGAGATCGATTCGATTCTGTCGAGACATGATTTGAAACTCGAGTTCCAATTCCTCGACGCTGAGCTCGTGGAGATCTTTCTCTGGAGCTTCAGTTCCGACTTGAGACGCAGCGGCGATGCTATCGTCGTTATCGGATTTGTTGATGTTGCGGATGGTGTCCGCGAGAGATGAGTTGCCCTTTTGATTGGGCTCTTGATGTTCTCCCGTGTCCTCGTCGCCTTGAAAGGACTCCGAGGTAAGTCTAGGGACTTCGGGAGGTTGAGCTTGGCCCTGGGAAGCACCAGCGATGTCATCAGCAGCAGAAGCGGCGGCTTCGCTGCCTTCGTGAAGGTCTTTACGCTTCTTGGGTGCCATTGTAAGACTCAGTAAACCTTTTGGTCACAGAGGTCTTTGAGAGTTAAAAAGTGTAAGATTTCCTAGTTATAAGGTCGTTGCAAACACAATAGAATTGGTGTTGGACAGTCGGACGCGTAGTACCGCTCGTTGTATAGGGACAGAAGTGACGCGCTGCTGAACTTTGGCCTATGCTACTATGTTTAGATAACTAACCAGTATACCAGTGGTCCTACAGGTGTGTGGGTGAAAGTGGCTCTCTCAATCACTTGATGAAACTTTATGAGACTCAGACTTCACACAGTAGACTTTAACTCTGCAATGATCTGTGATTGCTAAGTTAGTTGTCTGGGAGTGTGAGAGGAAAGAGCTGGGGGGACCAGAAGGGAAGAAGGGCGGCGAGGGCGCTCCTTTTATACCTTTCATGGTGCCCCTGATGCGCAGCGCATTGTGTGGTGTGCGCTGCGCTGAGGTGTGGTGATGTGGATGCGTCGGTGTGCTGGTGAGTCACAAGAGTCACAGCCACGTGACAACTGACGCGTCAGATAGTAGTCATCCAACAGTCACCATAAATCACCCAGCAGTCAATACACAGTCATCCTTTGACACGGGCTAAATACATACACAGTCATACAGTCATCATGGGAGCAGGGACGAGTCAAAGGGGAAGTGTGAGTGTGGCGAGGTGAGGTGAGAGGAAGCGGTGGTGAGTGGTGCGCGCGGTGCGCATGGTGAGCGTTGGTTCACCACGCGAAAAATGTGTTTCGATGGTAAATTCGCGTGAACCAACACTTCACCAAAAATTGTAAACAACACGCACCATATGTGGCACGTGACGCGCACCACGCGTTGGGCGCCTGAGAAACCAACGCGCACCACGCGTCGCACACCACACGCGCCACGTGACAATTGTCGACGCGCGGCGCGTCTCAGGTGAGAAAAATAAAAAAACAACGCGCACCACATATCGCGCGCGCAGAGAAAAACAACCCGCACCACGCGTCGGTCACCACGCGTCGGTACGGGTGAGAGGATAGAAATGTTAACTTGTGAGGTGCTGAATAATGTACGCGTGGCACCTACATATGTCAGACACCTTACACCTGTCTGTTGGATATTTGCATTTGCTTGATTCGGTCAACGTTGAGTTATAAGTCGCGTTGAGTGTACATGTCGATGGAGAAATATGTACTGGATCTCGTCGCTTCGACCATCTAGTCGAACCTGCCCAATAACTTCTCGTCTGTCAAAAAAGGGCGTGTCCCTAACGGGCGTCCGCACTCGTATTTGGCCAACGACGAGTCTTGTACTTGGAGCTTCCCTTCGGCGATGTTGACCAGTTCTGCTCGCAACTCTTCAATGCGTACTTGTCTCTTGTCCAGCAAGTCCAGTGCACGTTGGCGGAATCGCTGACGCCGCTCCTCCTTCTCCCTGCCCTGTTCAACCCTCTTGTGGTCGTCCCTCTCCCTATCTGCTCGAATCGTGCGAATGTCTTCTTGGAGGTCTTCGACTTCTTCCTTTAGTTTGAGGTTCTGGCGATCCCTTTTGGCCAGGTCTGCGCGAATGTCCAGATATTCGCTTTCCCTCTTGCGCATTCTCTTCAGCTGCTCCTTCAAGAACTCCGTTCCGTCGTCCTTGCTCGCATTGACCGTGTTTTTTTTGTGTTTCTCCTCGTAAGTCCCGGTCTTCTCCTTCGAGTATCTGGAGCTCCTCAGCACGTGAACTCGTTGTTTGAGCCGTTCAACGTCTTCCTCCAGTTCTTTGATGCGCTCTTGATCCTCTTCTCGCTTCTTCAGCGTATTCTTGTTGGACCATTTTTCCCGAAAGCTGTGCAACACGTTGTTGAGACAGCAGTTGTCCGCATACGCGACGAAGGGTTGTTTGGGGGCGTTTGGAGCAAAGACGCTAAGAAGCTCGAGCATCTTGGCCCTCGTGTACTCGTACAAATCGCCTTTCTTGCCTTCATCGGTTCCTATGTAGTTGAGGCTGAAGTCCCTGCTCTGGTGTTCGAGCTTGCGGTTGCAGCTTGGGTTTCGCCATGCGTTCACCTCGGGAGGGAGGTGTGCGTCGTCGTCGGAATCCGAAGCAAATGATATCGGACTACTGGGTGGGTCGGGTCTCGTACGCGTCCAGCGGTCGCTTGAGTGACCTTCATCTTCGTCCTCAGATGGAATCGTCATCTGCGATTCGCAGTATTCCAGGCAGCGACGGATTGACGAGAATCTGCGATGATCGTCGATAGGATCTGGCATGCTGAGGGGGATTGGACTCGCGTGGGCGGCTACCGATGTTGACTTGTATGGGTGATGACTGATGAGGGTACACCAAGTAGGATATGTGCTGGGGTGTGGTGGGAGGGTTGAAGATATGGCGGCATTCTTATGATCGCACGGTTGGGTACAAGGGAAAGAGGTCCGGTGTTGTGAGGCTGTTGTGTGGTGTTGGTCTGAAGGCAATCGGTGAGGTTGAAGTAGAATTGGCGAGGTAATGGCGGTGTTGATGTCCACGCGGTGTTGGCCAGTATTGGCAGAGGTGTTGTCGATCTTGCCAGCGGGTTTGCAGGGGTTCAGGCCGTCTCGTCTCATTTCTCATGTTCCCTCCGCCCCCCCTCTCGACGAACTCGACCTCCATGCCAGCACCAGCCTGATCCCTATCCTCCTTCTGATTCACCCATCCATCCACATTGTCACATTCTCAGCTTCTTTCTACATCAGGTATTCGTCCTCGCCCCCGACTTCCTCGAAAGTCGGAACCCGACAAGGCCTCTATCTGCCCGCCACACCTGCTACTTTGTCTTCACGCTCCTTCTTCGCATTGAACGGACCGCGTCTCTAGTGGCCTGTCTCCATCTCTTGCCGCGACACTCCCAGGTGTTTGGTTGTCTCTACTGCTGAAGACCTTCCCACCAACACCGGCTCTTCCCGGTCTCGTTGCGTTCTTCGTTGACAACCACACAAGTGACTACTACACAAGTGAGTACTCAATGAACTCAGCGAGATGGTTCACTAACTATCTATCATTCAAGCATGCTGACCGTGCTCTTCCGTTCGGTTCACACTAGACATGGCCCCTCGGCGAGGCAATCTTGTTCTATGCGGTTGCTCGCGATGTCTGCATTCCGATCCGACCGGTCGTCTGATTCGATCCTCAGACCGTCGACAACATCTCGATCGCGACCTCGAGCGAGAGCTACGCCGCTCCGCCGGGCCCAGCCGCGCTCCACCACCTCCTCCACCAGTCTCACCTGCACGAGAACCGTCACTTCCATTCAGGACACCAAGTCCCATCCCGGCTGATCCGAACCGATCTCGCTCGGTGAGTATTCTATTTACCTGTTGATCTCTGCATCGTCTTTCAATGTGTTCTCATACTCCATTTTCCCTCCTCAGAATGAACCAGATCCTAACCCGAACCCGGGCGGAGACGCGAACGAGGGCGAGAGACCCGATGACGGACCGGACGACGAGGTACCCGATGCTCCCATACACGGCGTCCGAACAGAGTCCGAGGAACTGCCATGGCTACGACTTTTTCTGCTGCTGCTGCTGTGGCTGTCGTGCGCTCGCGGATTGTCCAAAGCCTGTGCACACATCATCCTATCATTCCTCAGCAATCTCGTCCTGCCGGTGTACAACATTTCGGCTCCTCGCCATTTTGCTACAGTCAGGAAGCACTTAGGACATCAGTCTTCTCTACGCAAGTTCGCCATCTGCCCCAACTTCGACTGCCAGACATGCTGGTCCATCGACTTGGCCCCATCGACGTGCCCTCTCTGCAACACTGCGGTATTCGCGCCCGACAGTACCAGCAAGCCGATGCAATACTTTCACTACGGGTCCGTGATCGGATTCCTGCAAGGATGCTTCGAGGACCCACAGTTCGAGACAATCATCAACCATTGGCGCACCCGGACAAACAGATCAACGTTATCCGATATATACGATGGGACGGCATGGGACACCAACGGCTTCATGGGCAACCGGCTTCATCTCTACCTGTCCATCGGTGTCGACTGGTTTGTCCCCTATACCTTTGCGAACACCGCTTCCTACACCATCGGCGCCGTATCCGTCCGCATCGAGAACCTGCCCCACTCGATGAGAAACCAGCCAGAGTTCATGCACGTCGCGGCCATTCTCCCAGGACCAAGACAGACGAGCGACGCGGGTTTGGTTGCTGCGTTGCGGCCATTGATCGACGAGCTTCGACGGCTGAATGATGGAGTCGAGGTCGACATACCTGGCTTCCCGTTATCACGCACAGTGAAAGCCCGAGTCCTCCTCGCCCTTGGAGACATGCCTGCCCGCGCGAAGCTTGCTGGCTTTCCCAGCCACACTCAGCATGGGCAGTGGTGCGGCTACTGCCACGCTGATTCCCATACATGGGTCGACTCCCTCATACGGCAAGAGACTCCAGACCCTCGGGATCCCGATACTCACCGGAACGCGGCTTTCGTCGTCAAGGCTAACCCAGCGGCTCGTGACGAGACTATCCGGACGAATGGTGCCACCTGGACGGCTCTCTACGACTTGCCGTACTGGAGGTCAGTCACTGACGTCCCAGTGGATGCGATGCACCTTCTTCACTTAGGTGCTTGCAAGCGATTTTGGCACACGACTCTGGTTGATGGGGGGCTACTCCCTGCCAGTTTTCCCATCATTTCCGAAGTGATCAAGTCGGCTACCTATCCACGTAACCTCACAGCTATCCGACCGAACTTCGGAACGACTAGAGGTGGCTCTCCCACATCCGACCAATGGTCCACGTTCTCTCGCTTCCTCTTGCCTCTTGTCTTGGCATCACACTGGGCGGATCTGTTGGATGTCGATGGGCATCGCGAGTTCAGCGTGCGGCACAAAGCTTTTCGCCTACCCGGACAAGCTCAAGGAACTCCTTCTCCTTTATTCATCAAGAACGTGCAAGTACGCCATCTCATTCGAATGAGCGCGGACTTGAGCATCATCACCCACCTCGTACAATGCAGAGAGCTAACAGAAGATCGACTACAACTGTTGGAGCGGCTCATCCGCGATCACATTTCCGCCACTGCCACTCACATCGATCCGAGGTGGATGGTACCCAACCATCATGCAATGACCCATTTGCCCGAACACATACGACGCTTTGGTCCACCACGCGCGTTTTGGTTCTACTCGATGGAACGTCTGAACGGGTTTCTCAAGAAGGTGAGTCACATGCCATCTCTGCTCGTGGAGCATCACGATCGCGGCATGTAGTATGTACTCGCTCATGAATTCTATCCATCATCTGGCAGACCGTGCACAACGAGCATCATGGCGGAGAGTTGGAATACTCGATGCAAGCGAATCACGCTCTTTTCCGGTCGGTGCGAAGACAGATCAGGGCCCTGGGCGATTCCGACGAAGAAAAAATCTTTCGTCGCCTCTTAGTCGACGAAGATGCTCAACTCGATCCCTTCGAAGTCAGCCACGCAGACTCTCTCCAACCTCAGGTCATCGGCAAAGGAGAATCGACCTTGCTGGAACCGACGGTGGTCAACGCTATCGTCCAAATGGTAAACAGTACAAGAGGGAGCGCTGACCCGCTCGCTGCACCGGAACTCATGTTCGAAGGACAAGATCGAGCGAATCATATCTTGATCACGTCGACGGCTACGCGATTCCCCCATATGCTGGTAAAAATCAGTGAAGGTATCACCAATGCGCTTCCGTTCCAACGTCGTCAAGGGAGCCCCCAACATCATAGTCAATTCTAACACTGGCCGCCGACCCGCTAGACTCGTATCGGTTTTCGAGCACACATATTCGAACCCGCAAAGAGGACACTTGGTGAAGAGAATCTACGCAGAGGTTGAGATGTACACCGCCGTCGAGTGGCCCCGTAACCACGCGCTTGCATCCAGTGCCCCTCGCCTAGGTTACCATCTATTCTCAAGCCTTAACCCTCAACCCGGCGTAGTACCAATCGATAACATTATGGACACGTACGTGGGGGCTACAGCAGGGTACATCACGCGCAACGAGACCGACATGTTCGCCGCGGAATCACACCCACTATGACACGGCGGCCACGAGGGCGAAGGTTAAAGATCATGGCTGTGAATTGGAACGACAGGGTTTGGACTCGTACCACGGCTCAACATCGAGGAGCGTGTATCAAGAGATGGGAGACGGCCAAACGAACAGGGCGGACAGAACGAGAAAAAGAGACCGACTTAGAAGACCGAAGACGAGCACGGGATAGCCACAAGACCGAGTAGACGTAGGGGAAGGACTACTCGGCGTAGTCCATGGGCTCCGCATTTCCACCAAGACCAGCACCACCGGCGTAGTCCATGGGCTCCGCATCTCCACCGAGACCAACAGCTCCGTCTACACCACCTTCCACAACAGCAAGAGGACCCTCCTCGTTGTCGAGGCCTCCAGGTGCACCGTTATAGTCATTCCCGAAGAGTTGCTGCAAAGCTGTCGATGGTCGACCGATCGCGAAGGCAAACGACGACGCTGACGACGGAATAGAATCCGCCTTCGGAACGAGAGCCGACCCAAGCATCTCGGGGCTGGAAGCAACGCTGAACTCGCCAGTGAAGGGTCCTTCGTTGGCCTGGAGCAGACCAGCGTACTCGGGATGGTCCTCCCAGTAGTCGGACCGAACCATCCAGTTGCGGGACTTAAGCGGCAGTACCAACTCGGTTGACGCCGTATCGTCACTCTCGACGATACGGACCTTTGGATTCGGAGGAGGGTCCAGTGATCGAAGAGTTTTGGTGGCCTGATCGGAACGGCCTTCCGGGCTCTTGCGGACGCGCTCTTTGATCTTGACCGGCGCACAATCGGCATCCTCGTCCTCTTCGTAAACCGTCTCTTCGCCACTCTGATAGTAGTCACAGAAAAGGACAGACTGTTGAATGTCCCAATCCTTCGAGTCCTTCGACCCCGATGCCTTGATCTGCGCACAGAGAGCCTTATAACGACGGGACCCCTTCGCGGACAATCGTTTGGCGCGGCGAGCGTCGGTATTGACTTGCGTCCACGCCTGCTTGACCTCGGCTGTCGAGGGCCCAGATTGGAGCTGCCTGAAACGGTCTTTCCAGTAAACCCACGTGCGCTTCAAAGGATGGTCCATCAACCAGTCGATGGTCGTACCAGCAGGGAGACCGTACTTCTCGTAGTCACGGACCAATACGGTCAAGATAGGTGCAAGGATCTCCTTATTGGGTGTCTCGTTGTATCCGAGGTCGAGCTTGAGGCGAAGCTGTCGGTAGCGAGGACCGCCTTCGGCACCGGACGACTCGGGCGCAGGAGCCTCTGCGCAAGTAGGCACGTAGGCGACAGGGTGATACGTAATCTCTTGGGGAGACGCCGGATAAGGAAGCTCGTAGATCTTGGTCTCTGAGTCGGACGAACCCCTCCCTGGCGGAATTCCGGCCTGAGTGAAGACCATGGTCCTGAAAGCAGCCTGAACCTTCGTCCATCGGTGGTTCTTTGACTCTGCGACGGCAGCAGCACCAGCGGAGAAGGTGAAGGCCGGGATAGGAGCAGCAACGGGTTCCTGCATCTGCAACTTCAAGGCAGCCATCTCGTCGGCAAGTTGGTCGAGACGAGTGTTGACCGCACTGTCCAGAGAGGCCAGAGCTCCGAACCACTTCACCAGCTCGGCGTGGTTGACGCGAAGGTAGATGTTGCCGTCGTCAGAGCGTTCCAAGTTCTCGGTACCATCGACACGAAGGACCTGGGCCTTGAATGCTTCGACCGCCATGGAGTACGTCTCCATACCTAGGTCAATCCGGTTGCGGACAAGAGCCGTAAGATCATCTGCGACGGCGGACATGCTGGCGCCGACCCATTTTTGACTTGGATTGCGACCTGGGTTTGAACCTATTGGCAAGATCGAGAACACTGGGTAAGTAACCAGAAGCACTGTCTTTTGATACAAATCAGACTTGTACTCACCTCACGTTCACTCAAGTACTTCTTGACAATAGTCTTGTCAGTGGGGACTGGGACGCGACGGACGGCGGGAGTAGCGGGAGCGGAGGAACCCGACTTTGCGGTGGTTCGCGCGGCAGTTGGAACGAAAGTCGCGGAAGCTTCCGAACCGAGACCATAACCAGGACTGGCCATGATAGGCGATGAAGGAGGAGGAGGGGCCATTTCTCGATGCTGAGCGGTGTGGTGAGTCGCCCCGTTGGGAATGTACCGACCGTCAACGATCTGACCATAGTATTGGTACCCAGGAGCAGGTGAGGGGGTGTGACGACCAGGGCCACCAAGTGGAGGCGAGTTGGCCATGATTGGAGACTCGGGCTGATACCGGTGAGCATGCGTCACCGGAGCCTGATGATGTTGCATTAAGGCTGACACAGACGTGTGCATCCGCGGCGAAGGCGACGGCGAGGGCGCAGGCGAAGGCGAGTATCGACGACCTTGCGCGTCCGCGAGCATAGCTTGCGCATGAGCCGTTCGCGTTGCCATCACGTTCTGAGGAAGGCGTTGATGGTAGTAGACGTCGAGAGCGCTGTCAGGATCACGAGGACCAGTGCCGGGACCAGTGCCGGTGGGATGGGTAGGTTGAGGGGACATAGCACAGTTGAGGTAAGTGTGTGGAAGAAGGATGGGGTGTATACGGAAACTGACTGACGCCAAATTTGCAGGTCCAAGAAAGAGGAGGAGGAGGAGGAGGAGGGGAGGGAGGAGGGAGGAGAATGAAGAGAAGGTAAGGAGAACAAATTCCACTGTCCAAGTGCGAAACTGACCTCCTTATATACCTTTACAGCCGGGTCTGCTTCAGAGTTCAGCGACACTCATCAGCTGAAAGGTGAGTACGAATACAGTGGCCAGATGCCTTCAGCACCTAACGCTGACCCAGTGTCTATTCACGACCCCAGTCACGACGCGACAGGCCGCGGATCCAGTCGTGACGTGAGTACAACACATTCCTAACCACGCAGCCTCCTTCGCAAACTTGATCGCAACTTACACGACTCCTTTCATGCCCCATCCTCACGCGTCGGAATCCGACGCGTCGCGTGCAGTCCTAACACTCGTAATGTAAGTACAACACGTCCTCAGCTGCTCGATCTCGCAAACGAACCCTCTGCTCACATGCCACTCTTCTGCACCGCGACGCGTCGAAGTCAACACGCGTCGCGTCCAATACCCAGGCTGCTTGTTCCGCCACCATGCAACTAGTGAGTACATCTTCCCGTAACGACTGTAATGTTGCACACTCTCACACGCTTTCCCCATGTCGCTATCGACTACAGCCAACCCGAGCGAGCCCGACGGGGATACACCTTCAGCGCCACTTCAGCACCAGATTAGCGACATCAGATTCAGGGCCCGCCACCTAGAGAAGGCTGGCAGCGGTCAGGCACGGTCTGGACAAGGCGTAGGAGCGCGTGGGGGCAAGGTAACGATCGAGCAAGCGGTGGTTATCAGTGCATCAATCAGTCATCCCTAAGAGCACACGGCAGGCTGACAAAGACGGCAGACGGACAAGGGTGGATCGCAGGCAAGCGGGGACGGCAGTGGGGTGCAGTGGCGCGCGCGGGCTGCCAGTGGTGCCGCTGCTCGCGATATCTGTCTGGCCCGTACACGTCGATGTACTGATAGCTCGCGTGGCACTAATCATTCCCTGTCCGCGGTATCCGGTCGAAAAATACAATAGCTTTCAATTATCGCAATACCTGCAATTTCAAGCCTGACAAGCGATGGCTATTCGGAAAAATACGAGACGGTGTTGGCGGTGTTGGTAACACACTAAAGTATGCACGGCTGCATGGCAATCATGCGCTAGGGACGAATTGAGTCACCCGCAACGGCATAACAATTCTGTCCCTCATTGGCAGGGCTGTTGCGAGGTCTCAATAGCCTAGCTATTGAGTAGGTGTTGTCAATGCAATTCGACCCCCGTTTCTCAACCTAGGTTGCTTGGTTATCATGAAGTGTACAGAGTCTGGTCGACCAGTTGATGTTGAGTGTGTAAAGAGGAGGAAGCCGCATGGAGAAGGGAAGCAAGGAGTACCTAGAACTGGAGTAGAAGGGAAGGATGGTAAAATGTGACAGCATCTGGACCCTGCAGACTGGTCTAGTCTGAGTCCGAATCCAAAGTCAGGTCGATGAGTTCGATAGGTGCCGATACGCGCGAAGGCATCGGAGCAGGGTTCGCAGCCAACGGAGCAGGAATCTTGCTTGGAATGAGGGTTGGCCCACCAGGCACAGCTCGTGCGGGGGCATTTCGAACAGTCGGCATTGCGTCCTGATAAGACGCAACCTTGGCTGTAGAAGGGCCAGGTGCAAATCCAAGTCCAGGTGGCCGAGAGCCCGTAGCTGGCAACCCCGATGCGGATCCTCGATCCGAAGAAGATGCAAGTTTACTTTGAGCTTTCGCAAACAACTGCGGGATCGTAGCTGCGCGGGACGGCATTCCAGCGGGAAGCCCTGCAGATTGACCCACACGAGACGCTGGCTTCGAAGGACTTGCTGCTGATTGACCGGAACGCGGCCCCTTCACAGGGCTGACCGACTTTGCTGGGGGCCGCTGACCCTGAGCCGGGGCTGGAGCCTGTACTGAAGTCGAAGCCTTGGCAGGGCTGGCTGACTGCTTTGACAGGACTGCTGCAGCAGGACTGTGCAAAGATGGCGGCAAAGGCGATTGAGATAGGGACGCCGTGCTCTGTTGGGACAACACCGCCGGTTGCGAGTCCTCAAGCTGGTCAACCTCCTCATCACTGTCGCCCGAGTCCCCGACACGTCGTTTCGCTTGATTGTTCGTCCCGGCCAATCGCACCTGAGCAAGACTCGCAAAAAGGTCATGCTTGGCAGAAGTACTGGGCCGGCCGGGCCCATCGTGTTTCTGTACTGCATCTTGAAAAACTTTGAAAATGCTGGAGGATTGAGAAGAAGTGCCTTGATGCTTGCTCTGCTCAGTGGGCGTTCCAGTTCGCTGTCCAGTCACAGATTGTACGGCCTCGCTGTCGACACCGCCGTACATCCCGGCTGAAGCACGTCGATTTATCACCGATGCAGGGCCGAAAAGCCTCGCTGCCTTGGGCGCCCCATTGGCCGCCGTCGAAGCTTGCGAGGGTACGCCTTGACCAGTCGGATGGACTGAGCTCCTGCGCTCATTCACCGAACTCGACGCAGGCGCATCCTGCAACCTGCCAGCACTATTTCCCTTGGACGGGGACGTCGAGAGCCTCGGCCTTTTCCACTCGGGCGAAGCTTCGTCATCGGACTCCGAAGCAGATGAGATCGAAATCGCGTCGTCTCGAGAACGACCAAGCTCTTGTAGCACCGCTCGCTGTGCCGCCTGGTGCTCTTTATCTCGTTTAGCCCGCTCCATGTCCTCTTTGTCCTTGCGAAGAGCAGTGAAAGCATTAGAGACGGTCGGCTTCGCGAACAGAGCAGGTTTGCTCTTCGCAATCGAGGAACTCGCGCCAGGAGTCGAGGCGCCAGGAGTCGAGGATCCGCTCATGGGAAGCGAAGGGTTATTGCCTTTATCGGGCGACGAGCTGTTGGTGGGCCTCAACTCGTTCGCTGTCGGAGAAAGTCGTGTTGATGCAAGTCGACTCGTGTTGAAGGAAGTGCCGACCACGTCCTCGTCGCTTCTCTCCTGCATCTCCGCATCCGCGTGGGAAGAAAACGAAGGAGGAAGAGACGGCGTTGTTTTGGGCTTCGGAGGCAAAGCAAACGTAGGAGGATGAGGAACAGCCAGTATTGCTTGTGGCTCCGGAGGACGAGGAACATCCAGTGTTGTTTGTGGCTTCGGAGGCAGACTGTGTCTCATAGGAATGACGTACGCGACACGTGTGCCCTCCAAACGAGGCAGGGGCTTCGATGCAGATGGAACGTCGAGACCCGAAGCAGCGACTGGAGGTTCCACAGGCTTCGCTGCCTTCTTGAGGGGTAGCGCACGCTTCGGAATGCTCGGTAAAGCAGCAAAAGAGAAATCGTGACTTCCCAACGATCGCCCATTCTGGTTCATCTGAGCAGGTCCAAGCCTGCTAGGTCCAGCAATTGCAGATGCACCGCTATGCATGTGGGTGGGCGACGTCTTGATGCCGTTCAATCCCAAGCGACTGGGTCCGACCGAAGGCTTTTCGTCATCGGATTCTATCCCTACATCCGGATGATCCTGGAACAGCTTTCTTCGCAACCGCCGCTGCTCCTTCCTCCACTGATCAACTGTCAGGCCGCGTTTCTCGAAGTCCAGTTTCGCACCTCGCAGCCACTTCGCAGTCGCGCTGATCGAAACTTCACCATTGGTTTCACTGTCCGAGGAGCTGTCTTCGGAAGAAGTTTCTGTCGCCCGGAGTGAGCCCATCAAAGGATGCCTGCTTGTTCGCCTGTGACCGTCGGAACCAAGCTCCTCGGCAGCAATCTGGTAGGTGGTGGGAATTTGCGGAAGGGACAGGTCGGCCCTACGCGCCAGTTTGACGTCCCTCCTGCCAAAAATGGGAATGGTGACATTGTCGCTCCGGGAGAAAGCATACGGATTCCTGAATGTTCGGACGTCATCGTCCTCCTGCATGTCGTCCGAACTTGAGCTTTCCGTATCTGCCATCTGCGAGATTTGGGATGAAGGATCTCTTCGAGTGAGGCTACCAACCCCTCCGATTGCGCTGAAGCCCGAATCGCTGTACGTGGGCGATATGCGGCCATCGGCGATGGCCTTGTCTCGCGCAGGTTTTTCCCTGTTCGACATGGCGATCGGAGTCAGGCATTCTACCCAGAAAGGAAGCTCGACCGTCTCGTTGAAGGAGTCGTTTCCTTCTCCAATCTTCAGCTGCTCGAACCCCAAAGTAGTGTTCCTCTTCAGCTCCGCAGACAAGGCCGGATAGAGTTTGGAAAAGCAAGGCTGGCAGCCGTTCTCCTCTCTGGTCTGTCCGGTGTCGTCCTTGAACTTCGTAAGCCGCAAACGCTTCCGTCGGGCATCGGATGTGCCATCGGGGCGCAGGTGTTCATTTTCATGATGTTCGTTCCGCTCCGCCTTGCGCGCAAAGTCGTACGACCCGCATCTTTCGTAACTGCAGGCAAGCTTGTACGGATCGAAATGCTTTTCTTTGACGTGGGCGACCAGCAAATCACGTTCATTGAAGCGCTTGCAGTCCTTGTCCCATCGGCAGCCGACAAATTTCTTGATGGGACCACCGCGTTTTGGTCTTGGGGGCGGCCCGACCCGAGACGTCGACGCGCGAGGACTGTCGTCGCCTTGTGCAAAGAGCGGTATCTCCTCCGAAAAGTGCGCGTGCTCTACGTGCTGTATATTCTCGTCAAGAAGTTAGCACGACCTCCTACCTCAGCTGTCTTGTTTCCTACCCCAAAGGACTCACTCGATACAGATGCTCCAAGCTCGGATACACCCGATTGCACTTCACGTATTCGTTGGTCGACTTCCTCACAAGCCAAAGACATCGCGCTGGCTGACTTGCAGACAGCTCGCGGTCGTCGTATATGTTCGTGTAGCTGTCCGTCCTTGATCTGCTGGCCGGCCCGGATCCGTTGCGGACGCTGCCGCCGTTTGGCTGGGAGGAACCGGAGATGGAGATGGAGATGCTCTCAGAGGACGCGCTGGCCGAAAGGACCATGCTTCAACTGGGCGCGGCGCAAGACCTGCTTTGCCTAGGTCGCTGAGCGCTGTCGATGTGTTGTCTCCGAACCTTTGGTCTCCGTGAAAGAGCGGAAGGCTGGAAGTGTGCAATGGTTCAATGCGCGGGTGGGAAAGTCTGATGGAACGCTGTGCTCGACCAGAGCGGGGGTGTCTCTCGAAGCGACTTGTCCGCGGCCTTTCTCGATCGAGCTTCCTTGCGCGCCCGCTATGTCTACCTGGACGTGCTGCGTTGAGGCTGTGACTGTGGTGGTGGTGGGAAGTGGAAGTGTCGCCAGCGGACGCTAGCTCCTCGAGCTCAAAGGACTCGAGAAGGCGAGATCCGAGAAGGCGGACTCCTCACTCACTGCTTCACACTCTACTCAACCTCGAAACACCCCCCTCTGCTCTCTCCAGTCAGACGTCCTGTCAGACTTCCTGGGAAAGACGAGCTCTGGGCTTCAACATTGCGTCCGTGAATCCTTAAAAGACGTTTCTATCATAAGATGCGTGAAAGATGGGCCTCGAGGCACCCCAAGATTCCAGTAATATACTCAGTCCTCCATCTGCGTGAACGCGCTTCCAATCGCATCAAGCGTGCCAAGCGGAACGATGACATCCGACAGCCTGTTGGTACGCCTCCTCTCATCGCTACCCTGCCCGCCGCCGCCCGCTCTCTTCGACTCGATAGACGATACCCTCCTGCCCCCCTCGGATGAATTGGGAGATGGAGAGGACGACGTCGAAGCCAGACCTTCGAGATCCGCTCCCAGCTCCGCCAGCAACGAGTCCGCCGAGACGAACATGCCCGCCTCCGGACCGGGCGAGGGTAGCGGCGAGGACGCCCTGCTGCCGTTATATCCGTGCGGGTTCGTGTCAATCGTGAGCAGGCCGCCGTTGGGAGACAGCCGTCGACGAAGAGGCTGGACGCGCTCCTCTTCCAAGGGAGAGCCAAGACGTTGCTCTGGTTCTCCATAGTCATCCTGACCTTCTTCGTCATGCTCCATTAGGGGCGGGCCTACATCTACCGCATCGGCAGGACTCGCGCCTGTGCCGCTTCCAAGGACGTCCTCCGCAGAAACGTACATCACTCCGTCGCCCTCGTCGACCGACTTGACCGAGTTCCGCTTCGAAGGTCCGCCGTTGCCCAACGAACGCGTCGAGCCGATCCGGGATCGGTACCGGCTCATCCTCGACCCCGACGAAGAGACAGACGACGTCCTTGTCGTCACGGAAGATCCACCACCACCGCCGGTAGAGGAAGCCTGCCGCTCGCCAACGATCGTGTCCATGGATCGATCAAGACCCACAGGCCCATCACTAAGCTGATATCGCACAAGCGAGTCGGTTCCGGTCCCAACCCCCGGAGTAGTAGCCAGAGCGTCCTCAACACCGGCACCGTCGAGCTCGCCGGCCCCCCCTTCTTCCGAGCCATAAACAGGATTCCGCGGGTCGACAGGCGTCGCCGAATTAGACTCAATCGACGACCCCGTGTTCTGCCGGCGTCGACGAGGTCGGGTTCGCAAGCTGACATCCACGCTCCGGACAAGCGGCACATCCGAGTTACTCGCGATCGGCTTTCTCCACGCGCTTGGAGGAGCAGCCGCTGATCCGGCCATCGTTGCCGGGCTTTCCAGGCTTCCAATCGACCCTTCGCGCAGCGTTCGAGCCTGCGCACGAGCGAATTTGCCCACAGGTATCGTTCCGCCTGACTGGGCCGGCGCGGAGAAGGTGCCATCCTCGCCGCTCACGATGGAGCCAGAAGCTCGGCCACCCGACACCCTCGAAGCCGTAGTCGCAGAAGATATGCTGCCCCTCGCCCCCATCCCAGCGGGCGTCATGCTCGACCGGCGCGAACCACTCTCGCTGGGAGGCGAGCTGATCGTCTGGTAATCACCTCCACTCTCGCTACCGCCGCGACTTGAGTCATGTCCACTCCGACTACGGTGCGATACATGCAGGATCCGACTGCCCCGGCCGCCTTGGGAGCTCAGAGATTCTCTCGGACTAGAGCCAGGGCTGAACGGACCAGTACTGGAGTGCGCAGCCATAGGCCCGCTCGACACCTTGCGTGACATCTCTAGATCCGAACTCATGTCCGCCCGTTCTCGCGAAGTCTGCTCTCGCGGTGGCCGAGCAGAGCCGGACAGCATGAGAGGTTTCGGACCTGCCGCAGGGACACGTCCGCCAGCATTTACTAACGCGTCCCCTCGATCTTGAGGTAGCAGTCCGAGCTTGGCTGCCATGCGCAGCGAAGGCAGCATCCTCCGACCCGCACTACTCTCACTGCCAGCATCGCTGCCCTCGGGTGACTGCGCTCGCATGTGGCCCCCAAACAATTGACGCGAGTCCCTGCGCCCGTCGGAATCGTTCGGATCCGGAAGCGGGAAATTGGGAACCGGGGGCCGAGACCACCGCGTCGGATGTTGACCGAACGACGAATCCGAATCATCGCCTATACTTGGTCGGCCAGCGTCGGGCGTGTTCGACACAGTAGCCATGTACGACGCGCTCATCGACCGCGCCTTGGCAAAGAGACTGGATGGCGCTGCGCCGGCTGTGCTTGCGCGGCCTGCGTTGTTTGTCGAGTGGTCGTTCCATGCAGAGGCGGGCGACGAGGGCGTCGCAGTATCTGGCGCCTGCGAACGCTGATTCCATGAAGCCGACATCGCCAGAGCTTTCGCAGTAAGATTCGTCGACGCCTTGGAAAAGTTCGCAGCCGCGTCACTGCTCTGCAAAGCTTCGGCATATCGCTGCAATGAACCTCCAAGTCGGCGACCTCCTGGAGAAGCTTGAGCTCCGACCGACTCTCTTTCGGCAACACTCGTCGCTGATGATGGAGTTGGCATGCTGGCAAATCGGGTCCCAATAGAGTTGAGCCAGCCACTGGGCGACCGCACGGAAGGCGTAACCGAAGGCGTCCCTAGCTGGGAGCTCGCGGTGCTAGCCGCGTCGCCATTCGGTCCAGCCACCGACTTCGTACGCCAATCCCGCCAGGCACTAGACGCGCGCTGCCCAAGACTCTGCAATGTTGGCACAGCCGCTCCGGCCTGCGACGCCTCCTCATCCTCGTCATCCATGGTGGGCGGTCCGTCGCCCGTAAGATCAGCCGCCAACCGGCGCTGTCTGAAAATGTACGCTTGTTCCAATAAAGGGCCAACGTCGACATCCAAACTGTCGGGAAACGTCTGGAGGATATGCATCTTGTGCGCAAAGTCGTCCTGAGCAAAGTCCATCGCATCATACGTATCTTCCTTTTGGTCATCATCCTCCTCCTCGTCGATAGACGGCACATCCGAGTCCGTCTCGTCTGTTGCAGGACTCGAAGGCGTCCTCCTTCGGATCGTTCTCTGTCGTCGAGCACGTGTGCGGCGCGAAGAGAGCGGAGGTGGTCCCATCAGCGGTTCGCGGAGTCTAACCAGTAGCGCAGCGCATACATCGATCAGGAATTCCACTTTAGAGCTCTCGGCAAGACCGCCGACTGCACCAGGTGTGGGCGTTGCCGACGCGCTGCCTGCGCCTGTGTAAGCGTCCTGTTCTGCCAGGAGAGCATCCCATAATCGGACGACGGAAGGGAGAGCCAACTCGTTGCTCAGCAGGCAGGCAAGCCATCTGAAAGAGTAGTAAGGCAGTCGGGGATCCAACGACGCGCGCCGCTAGAGTACGAAAGGAGATTGTAGGCCTGTCTTCAGCATACAACGGTATAAATGGGCCAAAGGGGTGAAAACGCGGTCCCGTCGCTTACTCACTAATTCGATCCATAATGGTTCGTCAACCCATCGCAGCCGCAAACTCAACCTCCTCAGCGCGCCCGCCATCCCGTTCTCCCCTCTCCCCCAACCCGGTCCAGGCGAAGTCAATCCATCTATATCACCCGCCCTCGCCGACGCGCGCGAATTACGCACCCTCAAACCAGCGACGGCATGGTCGATTCCGTCAAATTCGTACAGTTCCCGCACGGAGCCAATCAAGTTGGAGAAGCACCAGAACGCGTCGGCCTCCAGATCGAGCTCGTCCGCACCGTTGCCCTCGGCTGCGTGGAGTTCATTCTGATCTGCTACCCCGCCGAGTGGGGTGTTGGGTGAGAGACCTGCGGCACTGGGTGCCTGTCTTCGCATTCCCTCCGCGACGTAATCGGGCGAGAGAGGTTCCTGACGGGGTGTGGTAGGAGTCATGGGAGGTTGAGTTGGGGACGAGCGCTGGGAATGCGACATGACCCAATAAATCACAAAGGCGACCTCGTTTAGGCCCTGTATGTAGCCTACGCTCGGGTTGAGAAGGGCATATACGTAGAGCATACGTACGATCGCGTGCCATCTCCGGTCGCGCAGCGGATGGGAGCCGGAAGGGATTAGTTCTGGAGCGACGAGCAGAGGTGGAGCGACAGGAGCGGGGGCGAAGCCTTCTACTGCATGAGCGGGAGGGAGGGGCATAGAGCTTGCGAGGGGAGTGCGAGAGGCGGAGCCCGACCCGTCGGAGCGAGCAGAACTAATGTCGGTGCTAGAGCCTGTCAGGCTTGCACTGAGGGAGCTGAAGAAGGAGTCCGTCGCTGCAGACTCGGTCGAGTCCTCCGTTTGAGCGTCTTGGATATCCTCCTGATGCGCTTTCCGAGCCTCGAGCATGGCTTGTTGCGGCGTGGGCATGTCTTCGACGGCCTGTTCCACCGCCTCGGCAGAGACGACAGGTCCATTGGAGTCAGCAGAATCTCCGGCGGCGAAGTTGTTGATTGCGTCTCGCACGTTTTCGACGACGCTCGCGAATGTCGCGCTACTCGTGGTGACGAGTGAAGACGGCGGAGGGGGCGAGAGAGTCAGGTTCGGCGTTGGCTCGGACACACCGAAGGGTTGCTGTTCGAGGAAGGACGAAGTGTGCAGCTGGAGTGCACCATTCGCCTGCTGTGGCTCTGGTTCGTCGTCCAAGATCTTTGTCAGATCGTCCAACCCGCTGTTAGGGCTGCCATCGCTGTCGGGGACCATTGCTGGAGGCGGTGGAAGGGCTACTGCATCGGCGGCAAAGGGAGCGGGAGCATCGCCGGCCGGAGTGGAAGAATGCTGAGCTGGGTCGAAGAGGGCTTCAAATGTTGGCTGGGATGCAGGCGCAGAAGGAGAGGAAAATTCGAGCTCGGGCGGCGGAAGGAGAATGGTTGGAGTGGGTATGGTTGCATTGGAAGGGTCAGATCGCGCAGATGGGCCCGAGGCGTTGATGGTGGGAGTGTTGAAATTAGAGCCATTTGGAAATGTGCAATTCGCGCTGTTGGTCGGGAATCCTTCGACCTCGACTGCTGTGATAGCAGCATAGTCGTGATTGATCGCGCGAAGACGATGCAACAAAGCCTGCCTGAGGTCAAGGGCCTGTGCGCGCGTCTGGTCTGGAGCGAGCGATGACTCGTCTGCGGGAGGGAAGAGGACGTCGCTGTGATAGAAGGCAAAGCCGTTTTTGCGAGATCTGACGATATCCTTGTAGAGCTGGTCAAGAAGGACATCGCGTTCTGCTACTCGTCCGGGCAGTCCGTTCTCGTTCTGTGTGGAGGTTGTGAGCGGTTGGAGGAAGTCGACGAGGAACTGCGCGTATTCGTGTCTTCGTGAGGCGAGGGTGTGCGGCCACTCGCGCTTCTCGGGAGGGAGGTAGCCGAGCAGGACGCGCCATGCCTGCGGCCGGAGCCAGGCTGGCTGATCGGGTACTCCGCCTTGGATGGCGAGGTGTCGGAGCGAGTAGAGATCTGCGACGGTGTGGCCGGGGAGGAGATTGTCGGCACTCAGCAGGGATGTGTAGGCCTGCACGCGGCTGGAGAGCGACGGAGTGCTGGCGTATCGCTTGGATTGAGGTGACTGCTCTGCGTAGGCCATCGTAGGAGGGAGTGGAGTGCGATCCGGACTCCTGAGCCTGCCGCGCCGCGCCTCGCCTCGCCTTCCTTTTGAATTTTGCTTCTCGTACCCTGACGCCTGATAAAAAGCAAGCTGTATGCAGAAATCGACGGCCTCGTTCTTTTTCCGTCCCGTCCCGTCCCGTCCCTCGTACCTCGTTGTCGCTCGTATTTCCGCTTTCCAGACTCCGCTTGCCGTTCTTCTGAGGCACACCAGATCGTCGGCCTCACGATGGAGGTGAGTGTGGGCGGTGCGAGCTGGGGGGAGCTCATGATCGCACGGATGATCATATGTAGCAACAATGTCGAGTCCTTGTCGGCTCGGTTCGACCAGACCCCGATTGTGGATGACGGAGTCGTACAGCGTCAGCTACAGCGTCAGCGTCAGTCACCACCAATGTTCCGCATTTCTGGGTGGAGTCCGACAAATGAACGCGCTGCTCGATGCCAGGACCACAAACTGGCAGCGATGAGGCGATGAGGACCTCACGCTCGCGCCTCGCCCTGCCTTGTCCACCGGGCACCGACGCGCATGCATGGGTGAGCGTCATGATTAGTTGCAGTCCCCGTGTCAAGCGATTGAACAAAGACATGTCAATTTGCGTGGGGGAAGCCGGAAGCGGCGACTGATGGGCACAGCCCCAAGCCCAACGCAGCACGCAGCGCGCATCGTCACGTTGCTTGTCCTCAGCATGAACGCATGGACTGGGATCGATGGGCTATACGTATAAAGAGCTGATCTTCTTCCAATCCCAGCGATTCTGTCCCCTCTATCTTCATTCCCACATCCATACAGCACCCACACACTTCACCACACACATCACTCATCGAAACACCATGTCCAACCTCGCTGCTCCCACTGTCGCCCAGCCCTACCCCACCGCAGGTGGTGTCTCTGCCGGCAAGACCGTTGGCATGCCTCCCGCGACTGAACTCACCAAGGACGAGAACAAGTCACTCACCAAGGCACAAAAGTCCATCGCCAAGTCCGAGCACTCCACCCTGAAGGCCAACGCAAACATCGCAAAGGCCAACGCGAAGTACGACAAGGCCGCAGGCAAGGCCGACGCCAAGATCGCAAAGGCAGCCAAGGTTCTCGCCTCCGCACGTGAGGACAAGTCCAGCGCTGTCCTCAAGGCCCAGAAGCAAGAGGCCAAGGCTGAGTCCACTGTCCGCAAGGTTGCCCACAAGGTCGACGCCGTCGAGCAGAAGCAGATCAAGGAGTCCGAAAAGGCAGATCAGAAGGCCATCAAGGAGGACGCCAAGAACGGCGTCGCCCACGGTCCCACCGCTCCTCTTGGCACTTCCACCCTCGAGAACGACAACCTCACCCCAGCTCAGCGCGCGGCAGAGGAGAAGAAGATCGCACTCGCCAACAAGACCGCCCAAACCAAGGCAGAAGGCGAGGCGAAGGCAGCCCACACCGCAGCCAAGATGGACAAGGTCGACGCCAAGCGCATAAAGGCCGAGGCCAAGGCAGACAAGAAGGCAGCCAAGGCACAAACCACCACCGCCTCTGCTGAGGGATCCAAGCGCAAGGCCGAGGAGAAGCGTCTCAAGGTCGTCAAGAAGGCCGAGTCCCAGCTTCACAAGGCACGCGTACAGAAGGAGAAGGCCGAGGCTACCATCAACCAGATCAAGCTCGCTCACGCCGGCCCCTCTGCCACCGCTGCCGCATACTAAGCGCTGAGCCACCTTTCGACGCTCTCAAAATACCCCCCACGTCTCGGGCTCCCGCTTCTACTTCCGCATTCCTCGCATTTATTTCGCCCGCGCAGCGCCGCGTCTGCTCCCCTTCCTTTCGATTCCCTTGATACCCAGTCTTCCAGCAATGCATTGAAAGCGCACATATTGCACACGCGCATTTTTTTTGTTCAACTTCATGCTTCATTCGCGCGTCTTTTTTGAGATTCTAGAGCTCTATAGTCTATACATACTACTACATGGTGTGAGGGGAAAGCAAGGGGACCCGAATAACATCAACGACCGTACTTTGGCAGTTTCAACAGCTTGTCCTCCTCCTGCTCGCCCTTCCTCTTCATCAACCCAGCGAGCCTGTTGAAGAAGGGCGAATGGGCAAAAAAGTTGACCACGCTAAAGCCCAAATTGACCACCCGTACGCCAAGCTGGGATGACGGGAAGCAAAGGCGGAAGACGAGCTCAGGAATCTTTTGCGCATCCTCCACGTACGGTCGGCAGACCTTGTCATAATTATCGAAGGCAGACGTCACCTGCTGGAGATCGGCCCAGTCAGGCTGCTTGGCGAGCTCGTTGGCGAGCACGTAGGCGCCCACGATGGCGGTCGAGGTACCCATGCCGCTCATCGGCGACGGACAGTGGGCTGCGTCGCCGAGAAGGAAGACCCGGCCCTTGCTCCACTTCTTCGTCTTGATCTGGGCTATGTCCTGCATGTAGAAGTCGTCATCCGGCTTCCCCGTCGAGGCATCCATCCCATCCAGGATCCGGTTCGTCTTCCACCCGGCGTCCTGGAAGACCTCCCGCCAGATCTTCTTCTGCGCAGCAATGTCCATCTTGCGATAGTTCGCAAAGCGACGTTTGGCCTCCGCGTTGCGCGTCAGGAGGAACGCTCGCGTCGTCGGTTGCTCGCACTGCCCATCGGGTCGGATCCAGGCATTTCTTGCTTGGGTGCCGACCCTGATGCGTGACCATGTGCCGTCTTCCTCGGGCACGTAGGGGATCGTGAAGTAGCTGACCATCGTTCCGATCGACTTGTACTGGACTCCATTCTCCTCGCCCTCCTTGGGGAAGACGAGCGATCGGGCGCGGGAGAGCATCCCATCGGCAAGCACGACCACGTCGTATGACTCCTTCTTGCCACTCTCAAACTCAACCACAGCCTCCCGCTCGTCCTGCGTGATGCTCTTGATGGAGTCGCTAAAGACGTATTCGGTCGTATCTTTGGACGCATCCACAAAGATGGAGCACAGCTTGTACCGCAGTATCTCAATGTCGCACGTCGGACTGTTTCCAGATTCCACATCGACTGGAAAGGCGGCCAGCGGCTTGTCGTCCGAGTTGAAAAAGTAAAGGCCTTCCTCGAAGGTACAGGCGTCCCGGATCTTCTGTTCAACACCCATCTGGGCCATCACGCCTCGTGCCTTGCCTCGGATGTCGATAGTCTGACCGCTTGTGCGGACGTTGGGGGCGCGCTCGACAAGCGTGGATGTGATCCCGGCGCGACCGAGCCAGTGGGCGAAGACGGGTCCGGCGATGCCAGCCCCGGAGATGAGCACTCTGCGGGAGGAGACAGACATTTGTGTGTTTACTGGTCTGGAGATGGTGGGTGGGCTTGTGAATAAAGGACGTGTATCAAGAAAGAGGTCAGGAGCAGGCACGAAAGAAAGGAAGGAGAGTGGAAGAGGTCAGCGTGCAGCAAAAGCCCTGGAGCAAGGAAAGCTCTCCTTGCGCGCTTGCGGTATTGCAAACGTGTTACGTGATGCGTGCTGGAAGCCTGGAAGGAGGCGATGTTTACCCGTCGGAGGAAGGCGGGTGGAAGCCCGGGTGATCTCAAAGCGCTTTTGGTTTGAAAATTCTGGCTCGTTAAAGTTGAGAAGCTTAGTCAGCACTCCCTGTCGGTTCGACGGTTCGGCACGCGCCTATGGAACGCCGTTTTCACCACCTCCGCTTTTCCCTTTCGCTTTTCCCTTTTCGCTTTTCCCTTTTCGCTTTTCGCTTTTCCCTTTTCCCTTTTCCCTTTTCGCCAACAACATGCCCGACTTCTCGCTCTTCCCGCTGCCCGCACTCATTCACTCGAAGACTAGATAGGTATCCCTGTTTCCTGACCTCGTTCGAAGTCTCAAATAATGGCCTGCTGCTCACTTCTCTCCTTCCGGCTCGACCTCATTTGCTCTGATACTGCTGACACTCTCTCATCCTTCCCCTCCCTGTCTTATCTCCCCTATTCTTTGCTCCCTCGCATTTTCTCTTTTTATACAGACATCAAGAGAACTCCTTCCTTTGCGCCGGCCCCGGCCTATTGTTGGCTCTTGTGCGCGAGCCGCGAACGCTTAGGTCTATCCGCCCATCTCACACGGTATGTCGCGCACATGTTCCCATATGTGCTTGCGTCTCTGACAGACAGTCAGACACTGTGTCCAATCGTCTTCTTCTCCTTCCCCGTACTCTCACATCCGCACAGACAGCCGACAGGTACGATGAACTCAATGCCAGAGCTAGTACGGCTCACTTATACTGACCCATATTTTTCTGCTCCCTGCTCTTTACTTCCCTTCTCCTCCCCTGCCCGCAGCTAGACACCATTCCATCGGCGGAGAGCGGAGGATTACAGGGGCTCGCACAAGTCTGAGGTTCGGCCTCGCCTGATTTGCCGGCAGAGGGCGTTGCCAGCCATGCAGCGCGCTCTCTGTCAGCAAATCGACATCAGGGGAGAATTCATGTCATTTTGGAAATGATGCATCTATCGGTAATTCGGTATGTCGCTCCATCTTTCCTTCCTTCTCGGTCGTTGCTCTCTCGTACACACCACTCTCATTCCTTGCTGCTTTCCCACAGGCTTCAAATTTCGCAAGGACCGTCAGACCGTGGTCCATGGGAGAGAACGAGAAGTGCGCATGGCGCAAAAAGCGCGTAACCGGGCTGGTCGGCTCGTACCTGATTTCTTGCTGGGGAGACTAGTGAGTGGAGTCAGTAACGTTCTGAGACCACCAAATGTCAGAGTTGGACATGTACAATCAATAGACCAGCATTGGGCAGCAGAATCACATGGCCCATCTGTAGCGGCCACGTGAGTTACACCTAATTTGACAGCTTGAGGCCCGAGGCCAGATGAGATGAGATGAAGAAAAATCCACGTGGTAAATATGGCTCAGCTATCAGCATGAAGCGGCAGGGAGTGGACTTGGCTTCTCCCTCTGCAACTGGCCGAGACATGCATCCACCATGTCACCTTTGACCTTCCATGAGGCGTCGCGCAGCGGAGGCCGAGGGAGCTGTCCGGGTTGTCAAAAGGTGCACCTGGCGCGCAGACACAGAGAACGACGGCAGTGAGACTGTGAGAGGGGCTAGGGTCGATGATGGCCTGCTGCGTGGATCAGATAACTCTGGATAATGGAGGCTGGAGCTGAGGCATCAAAGGCAGCAGAAAATGGAAGATATGCGTATCTGAGGGAGATTGAAAGGAAACGAGTCAGCTGGAGTGGAAAAGATCACCAGACATCAAAAATGGAAAGATTGAAGTGTCAGTCAGGCAGAGCAAAGCGAGTAAAGGGACTGTTGGAGGCAACAGTGGAGGAGAAAGTAGTCAGCACTCAGCAGCAACGGGCATCAGAGCCCAGAGGTCAGCTGCAACCTACTTTAGTACTTGCTGCCCACCAGGCACCAGGGGAAAAACGAGCACTATTTGGCTCGGGATAAGGTCTGGGCAGCGTTTGAAGCTGGCTGGGACTTAGTCGACTGTGATGTATGAGGGATAATGGTGGGCGAGAGCGTGAGAGGCTGGAAGTCGTCATGAAATTCATGGCGAAAAGGGAAAAGGGAAAAGCGAAAAGCGGAAAGCGAAAAGCGAAAAGCGAAAAGGGAAAAGCGAAAAGGGAAAAGCGAAAGGGAAAAGCGAAAGGGAAAAGCGGAGGTGGTGAAAACGGCGTTCCATACGCGCCTCATTCCTCTTTCTTCTCCCTCACTGCCAAGCGACGTCTCCTCATCCTACCTCTCTGATCATCCTCCTTGATGCCTATAGATCTCCTCTCTTTCATCTTCCCCTCCTTTTACTTCTCCCAGCGCATCACGTCGACACTTGACTCCTTGGACTTCGAGCACTCGCTTAGCCGTTTCACCTCGTCGACAAGTCCGGTAAGGCCAGTGGCATTCTGTCGGGCTGACAACATACAAATCTCGACCAGAATTAACAAACATTCCTCCTCGCAGCATTCTTCGATGCATCACAACACCTGCATCATGCACCACAACAGCTGACGCTGTTTATTCCCTTCTGTCCTATGCTAAATCTGCTGATGTCTCCTCAACGTCTCACCAGAAACCCGGGCTCGGCATCGAGGGCTTGCCGGAGTCTCCCGCTCCAACGCTTCCCTTAAGAGCAGGCCTCTCCATTCGATTCCTTTCCTCTTTCCTGTTTTTTTCTCCCCCCCGTACTCCCGTACAACTGACTTACCCGTTACCCAGCTTACCAGCATTTTAAAACCCCGAACAACCCCAACACCCCATCATCTACTTCATCATTATGTCCACCTTCCGAAACCTGTCCAACACCAAGTCCATTCGCCAGCCCACTGTCCTGGCGACCATCCAGTCCAACAACAAGACCAACAACAAGTCCATTCGCGAGACCACTGTACTGGTCACCGTAAAGTCCAACAGCAAGACCACTGTCCTGGTCACCGTCAAGTCCAACAACAAGACCACCGGCAAGCCCATTCGTCAGCCCACTGTCCTGGCCACCGTCAAGCCCAACAAGAAGACCACCTACCAGACCATGGACCAGCCCACTGTCCTGGCCACTGTCAATGTCTGCAACGAAGCCAACAACATGTGAGTATTTTCTTCTCACGTCTTGACTTAGCATAGCAGCAAGAACTGACAAGACATTACTTCATCCGCTTGATACTCCCCATCAGCATCACCGATAAATCCCTCGTCGCCGACCAAGCGGAGGTCAAGATCCTCAAAGACACCGTTGACGCCAGCCACAACGCTGATCTGCTCGTCGAAACGTCGCTCGACTCTGCAGTCGAATTGTCCCTCCTCTCAGACAAAGGGGAGGACAAAGTTCACATCACCAGGGAGATCCCGTTGACGTGGCCGGATGGCCCCGTTCCTTCCATCCTCGTCACTGGACCTACCAACTCTAGCTTAACCTCGGCTGCCTACTATGCCAACATGCCGAAATCAATCTCGCCTGGATTCCTCCAAGTTCCTGGGGCCAGGCCTTCTTTCTACAACACTCCTTCGCTCTCAACCCGATGGAGTCTGCGCAAGACCCATTCCTTCCGAGCCAACCTCAGAGACGCTGAGCTCGCCAACCCTTTTCTCGACAACGGCGACACCGACCCCGTGCTCAACACCTCCCTGAACAACTTGCTCAACTTCGACGTCCTCGCAGACTGGGAGAAGGTCGAAGTCCCGAAGAACGCCGCTTCCGTCGAAGAAGACGCCTCCTTCAACTCGGAGCGTAACTTCGTCTCCGTCGCCGACGTTGACGCCGCCCTTCGCTCGTACACAAAGCCCACGCCGGCTCCTCAATGCTCCCCCCTACCAACGTCTACTGATAGCCTTGCCCCCACCGTCACCATGACGGGTCCTTTCACCTCGGGCTGGAGACCGACCTTGTCAGCTCATAAGGCCACGGAGACGCTCATTAAATCGTCTTCGGTCGCCTCCAAGAACAACTCGATTGGGAGCAGCAAGGCGAAGATCGGGTGCAAATCCTCGTCTTCATCCCCCTTCCAGATCAAGTCGATTGGGAGCGGCAAGGCGACGACCGGGCGCAAATCCTTGTCTTTGGCTGCCTCCATGATCAAGTCGATTGGGAGCAGCAAGACGACCACGATGGAGCGCGTCAGCCGGGTCCCGACTGCGCGAGCGTCGCCCCAACCTGCGACTGAGCGCGTCACTCGGAGCTCGACTCGGCGGGCTGCGCCCCGAACCTAAATCAACGACGGCTTCGTTGCAGTTCTCAAAAAATTCCCCCCCGCTACTAGACCGATTCGAATCGAGTGAGTTTGCTCCCTTCCCCCCCTTACTGCCTCATCTGGGTCCCATTCCTGACACGGACGCACCCTTTATGTGCTCCCTCCTGACTTTGCAGGGTGATGACGGACAACAACATCTTCGGTTCCTATCGGCCTCCACTTTCACCAACACAGAAGGGGTTCTGGGTAAATTGCTATCTTCGAGATAGATGTAGGTATATGGATACGGTGCTTTTACAGATCTGACAACTTACCACCTCGCCGCCGGTGCTGTTATACCACCCCGGAGAGAAGACCTCGGGACCTGTTGTCCCCCGGTACGACTCGGTGCTGTGTTGATCGCCCTCCCCGCACCGCGGTGCTGATATGCCACCTGGGGAGACGATCTAGGGACTTGTCGTCCCATTGTGCGATGCGTGGTGGTGCGGCGTGGTGTGGGTGTGGTGTGGTGTGGGTATGGGTATGGGTGCGGTGCGGTGCAGTGTTGGATGCTGGCTGGCCCCTCTCCGTGGTGTCTCGTCAAGAGCGCTGCTTTGGAGTTCCACCCTGAGTCGATGATACACAGCGCACATCCCAACAGACTTTCGTGATGGGCCCGTGGGACTTCGGTCTCTTGTGTCGCCTTACATCGAACTGCGAATCGTTTGCCGCTTGGGGCTCGATCGACGGGACTGTGCCTGGCAGCTGGCTTCTGATCAGGTTCATGGAATATCCCCCCCTCCCCGCTCGTCCCTCCTTCAAAGCGGCATGTAATCCTCAAAGTAAGTCCGATCCCCTTATCCTCACCCAAGTGGCAAGCCTGCATGCAACTCTGATTCGCTCAAGGCTGTGCTGAATGAGACTTGCTTTCCTCCCACAGATGCTTCTACATTACCAAAAAGCACAGATGAGTGTCCTCTCGCCGTCCGCCTTCCTGATTACCGTACTTTGGAAGAAACGCAGCTAACCTGAGAAGCCAGTGTCGACGTCCTTTCCTTTCCAGTTTACCCTAAGATGGTACCCCTCGTCACCTGACTCAAGACTGGCCAGGAAATGCCACCCTGGGGACGACTCGGTCTGGCACGGCTGCGAACATAAGGTGAGCTTGCTCTTCTCACTGCACTCGCTCGCGAATGATCCTCTTCGTCTCTTCCTCTCTCTCTGACGGCCACTTCCTACAACGCGGCTCCCACTTACTCTCGATGGTTCCTCACACCTGACTCGTCATCGGGAATACTATACCCTGGGAACCGGGCTCGATTGGGCGGAGCTGCGAACAAAGGTGAGCAGGTGAGCTCTCCCTCGCGAAGGATATCTTCGTCTCTCCCTTTCTCTTACACGTCCACTTCCTACAGTGTAGATACTCTTCATCATCAGTGCGGCAGCTCGGCCCCTACCTCGTCATCGACACAGCACGCCCTCTCCATTATACCGCCATCACTACCTCTCACCGCACGCTCACAGTGTCACTCACTCACTCCTATCACGCAGAGTACAGACAACACAACACAAGTCACAACCAACCATTCATCCTCAACCATCCGAACCGGCCCTTTCTCTCTCCTCCCCCTACCCGACCCTCTAGCTTTCTTCTAACTGACTCTGTTCTCCGTCTACCTGCCCTTTTCGCCCACGCCCTCAGCTCTTGCCTGCATCTGCGCCTGATACATACATATCACGGTGCCCGCGGTCTCCCATCACACAATGAAATCACCGACCTGTGGGCCCCCATCGCCTTGGTCATCCCCCTTTCCCCCTCGGTCATGCATATGTGTACTCTGGTCTCTGACTATGTATTGACTGTCTCTGCTCACCGCTCACAGCTCACTGCTTCCACCGCCCACCAGTCACGGCTGTCCGACGCTCCTCCCGCTGCCAGCCTCCGGACTTTCGTGTCCAAAACCGACTACTTCAATAATCTTCATCCGCCATCCAATCATTCATTGATTTTTACGTTTGATCAACAGCTTCGTCCCCATGGAACATCTCGCCGCGAACTCGCCCGCAGATATGTAAGATGAGAATTGCGTCGCGTCTGCGCCGTCCGTGGAAAGCTACATAAGCTGTCCTCGTTCTTCTGTCCGTCTTTCCCTGACCCTTACTCCCTATCCCTATCCCTGTCCCCAGCCTCCCTTTCCCTATTCGCTCCCTTACTAATCCCTGTCTCCCTTTCGCTTTCGCCTTTTCGTTCCCATCTCACCCTCCTTCGTCTTCGTCCTTTCACAGATTTCTGTTCTTTTGCCGATGAGGCTCCAACCCTTCGGCCTTTGGGCGGCCAGCGTCCTCCTCTTCCTCACCAGTGCCCAAGCTCGGGGGAGAAAGGACACCGTCGTCATCGTTTCCTTCCGCAGCGATCAAGTCAAGGACCGATCTGCACAGAACGATGTGTGTATGCACTCCTTCACTCGTTGCTGGGAAGCGATCTTCTTACACCTTTTCTCATTCGTTCCGCTCACAGGAGACTTTGCACAATGGGTTCGAGCAATACCTAAAAGGCCGTAATATCACATACAAACCTCGCTTCCGATTCAAAGATGTCCGCATGGTGCGTTCCCCTGCGAAGCGTTGATTTCCAAGAAGTCCCACTTTCTCACTCAACCTTCCTCTCTGCGTCTCCACCCGTTATAGCCCCTCGGCAGTTCGCTCGCCCTGTCCAACGAGACCGATGTCCCCAAGCTCTACGGCTACCCAGCCGTCGAACAGGTCGAAATAATCCAAAATGGCCCTTCCGCCGCCTTCGAGCGACGCGTCCGCAAGCAGTCCGAATCATCATCATCCGCCCCATCAGCTCATCGCGCCCACTTCCCTCCTCGGGCCGTCTCCGTTCCAGCTCAAACGGACACCTACGCCCCGCATGTGATGGTCGGAGCAGACAAACTCCACAACGAGGGATCCTTCGGCGCGAATATCAAGGTGGCCGTCCTCGACACCGGTCTCGACTATACCCACCCAGCCTTTGGGAACTGCTACGGAAAGCCCGGATGCACCGTCGTCGGGGGCTACTCCTTCGTCTCCGATGACAACACCATCACACTCAGCACCGATCCTCGACCGAACTGTGACGATTACGGAATCAAATCTTCATGGGGACACGGGACCCACGTCGCCGGTGTCATCGGAGCCCAGGACAATGTCAGGAATTTCACCGGTATAGCTCCCAAGGCACTCATCTCAGCCTATCGCATTGCTAGTTGCACCGGCATCTCCGCGCCCGATGTTGCTGCAGCCGCGATCGTCAAAGCATACCAAGACGGTATGGACATCATCTCCAGTGAGTGTGTGCATTTGGATTCTTTCTTCCCTTTTTCTGAGGGGGAATACCACATCTGAACCAAGTCGGCGTTCCTATCTTCCCTCAGTGTCCTTCAGCTTCGAGTCCGGCTGGCAACAGGCCTTTGTCGCTCGCATCGTATCTACCGTCGTCAGCTTGGGCACTCCGGTCGTACTCGCCATGGGCAATTCCGGCGAAAGCGGCATGTTCAGCCCGACCAGTCCCACAGTCGCCAAGGGCGCATTCTCCGTCGCGTCCGTCCAAAACAAGGAACTCACCGGCTACACCTTTGCCATCAAGAGCTCGAATTCGAAATCGTCACCAAATGCAGCAAAAGTCAACACTACCGTATCGTCGTATCTGTCCACCAATCCAATCAATATGACCTCGTCCCTGCCGGTCTACGTGAGCAGCAAGACGGTGAATAACCCTGATGATAGCTGTAACGACTATCCCGACAGCACACCCAATCTGGCCAAGTATGTAGTCCTGATTGGCGCAGCCAAGGTAAGTGCGGACTCGAAACAGTTTTCTGACAGGAGCCACGGGTGGAACCCACACAACCCGTGCTCCAAACACCAAAAACTTTCCGCTCACAACATCTTGAATCCAACCCTCCCTTCCCCTTCAGAACTGCTTCCTGACCATCCAGATCTTCCGCGCCCAAGCCAAAGGCGCCAAATACATCCTCTACTACTCCGACACCTCAAGCGAGCTCGTATATGCGGACCAGTTTGTCGATCCGTTTGACGATACGCAGGCGGGCACGATTAGCAATGCGGACGGTGTGAGGATTGCGAAGATGGTTGCTTATGGGTATAAAGTCACTTTGGACTTTTCTGGGCCGAAGTCTGTTGTCATTCCGAATACTGTGACTGGAGGGTGAGTTCTTTTCTTTGGATTTGGGGCCCCCGGTGATGACGTTCTGCTGAGCTGATGACTGTCCTTTGTACTTGTGCTTGTTTTCAGTCTGATGGGCATCTATTCGGAGTACTCCCCTAGCTGGACCGTGGGAGGTCTGCCGGGGGCCGCAGGTGTTGGAGGTCTCGTCTTGTCGACCTGGCCCGTCAACGCTGGCAGGTACGTTTCTCGCCACTTTCCCCGCCTTCTGTTCATTGAATTCAAACCCCCCTGATCTGACCTGGCGCCTCCTGTCCTTTTCCATCCCCAATCGGACACAGCTACCAGATCCTCACCGGGACTTCGTTCTCGACTCCCATGGTCGCCGGAGCGATGGCGCTCTACCGAAGTATCCGGGGCTACGCAGAGACGCCCGAGCAGCTCAACGCTGTATTCACCACGACGGCCAAGCCGCTTCCCTACAGCAGGAATTCCACCCTGCTGAACACCGTCGCGCAATCGGGCGGGGGGCTGATCGACGTCTACCGGGCGGTGAAGAGCACAAGCCGCGTATGGCCCTACCAGCTCCTTCTGAACGACACGCACAACTTCAACGGCTCGCAGAAACTCACCATTTCGAACGTGGGGACGCAAGCCCAGACGTACACATTGGGACACCTACCTGCGGGTACGGCGTATTCGCAAGACGGCTCGGGCGAAGGGAACTATCTCGCAGGACATATCGCAAACGTCGCTCAGGACCAAGCTGGTGTCAAGTTCAACCCGGCCTCGGTGACCATTGCCCCCGGTCGCTCACAGGACGTCCAAGTCGTGTTCACAGCCCCGAACGCGGACCCGGCGAAGTTGGCCGTGTACTCAGGCTATGTCCAGCTGAAGTCAACCCAGGACTTCGGAACGCTCACGGTGCCGTACCTAGGTGTGGCGGCGGACTTCTCGAGCATCAAGACAATCAAGATGACGGTGGATGAAGATGGTCAGCCTTTTACGCAACTTCAGGACCCGAGCAGCAGGAAGGCGCTTATGTCGGATGACGGGAGGTACAACTTGACTGGCGCTGGTGGGCAGCTGCGGTTCATCTGGGTTCTTAACGTGGGTGCCCCGCAAGCCGTGGTTTCACTCGTCAAGGCCAACACCAGCTTCGTGCCGACCTACAGACAAGGAGACAAGTCCGGTGCTCGCAACCTCGACAAATGCTCAACACCACTCCCCACCTCGGACGTCGTGTCCACGATCTCGAAACAGACCTTGATCGACCGCGGCTCGCAGTTCTACCAGGACATCAAGGCGCAGTTTACCGATGCACAGGGGGTGGACAGGACCGTGCCGGATGGGTACTTCCGAGTCTTGCTACAGGTTCTCCGGCCGGACTCGGACCCGGCCAAGGCGTGCTCGTATGAGTCGTACCTGTCGCGCGCCTTCCACGTCAAGAAATGAGGGTTTCCTGAACTCAACTGACGGCGTGCACCCTTCCCAACCTTTCCTTCAATAATCCCCCCTTTGCTGCGCTCGACAGCCTTCGTTCTTTTATTTCCTGTGCTTGTCTCACGCCCATTAATCTTCCCAAACAGATAATCATATTCACCCTCGTCTTGAAGCTCACCTTTCTTCCCCCAAGGTGTCGATGAGGCACAGCCCGGCTGAGAGGAGTCGAACACACCGGCCAGTTACCAAGATGACGACCTCTTTCTTTCCTCTGCTTTTCGAACGAACAGCGAAGCTGCAGAAGCAGGCCTTATAAGACCAGCCTTATACAGCGTCCGTGGGTATGAATCTGTTTACAACAAGCCCTTCGCTCGGCCAGCGAATGTCCCCCGAGTTCCTTGAGCAGCAGCAGTAAACGGTATGCCAAAGCAACCGACTTCCCTCTCGAGCACCTTCGACAAATGCGACCCCAGTCACCCCTTCCGCCCCGTTCCTTTTCGCCATTCATCGTCGGTGACAAGACGGGAATCCTGAACCAAGACGGGGCACCTCAAGGCGCCGCCGAAGCTCTCGTCTCGCGCCGCCGATTCAGGCAAGGACGAAGCGCAAAGGAAAGGGAGACGAACGCGGAAGCTGCGCTCGGCGAATGACTTCCTCTGCCAAAAATGGGTGCTTTGCGCTCACGTATATAATGTAGACGGCGGAGGTAATTTAGGATAAGGGTCTGCTCGCTCGCTCGAATCCGAGGGGGTGGTCCTTTGCTGATCATGCGGCTTCCCCTTTTTGCGACCTTCAGGCTGCGGTCGCGGTTGGTTCCTGAGGGGGAGACCTTCCACTACTTCACTCGGTCCTAACCATCAAGTCCACCTCCAGACAACGTCAACCAGGATCTCGCTTTTACGACTGCCTCAAGAATCGGAACGAGTTGGAAGGAGTGTGTGAGCTCCAGAAGGGCACTTCATCAAGGTAGGGTCGTCAATTATCGAGCGAGAGAGAGAGAGAGGAAAACAGAGTAAAGGAAGAGGAGGGATACAGTGAAAGGAGTGTGTAGAGTATGTTGATGCAATGATGCGGTCCATACTACTGTCGAAGAGAGAGAGAGAGAGAGAGAGAGAAGCGCTTCACTGCTGATCGCTGATCAGCGTCCGACTGTCATAAAGCCACCTGCCGTCCTCATCATCACGATCCTCCCCATCCTGGCTCCCCATCTCCATGTCGATGTGCATCTCCAAATCCGAGCCCGAGCCGGAGGTAGACGAGAGCGAAAGCGAGGTCCCGCCCGACGACCGAGGAGGACGAGTCAGACCCAAGAGGGACTCCACCTCCGCCTCCTCCGCCTGATCGCCGTCCTGCTGCATCCTATGGAGCGAGAAGGAAGAAGAAGACAAGGAAGAAGGCCGGGTATACGCAGCCGGGGCGAGAGCGGCGCAAGCGGGAAGTCGAACTGGAGCGAAGGCGATCCAAAGCCCTGATCGTCCTGTACACCGTCCCCAAGAAGGACCGTAGGCCGGAAGACCAACTCCTGCTCCTGCTCCTGCTCCTGCTCGTGCACAGCACGCTCCCTCAGAAGCACGTCCAGCACGACCTCGACTTCACGGGAAGTAGGCTCCTGCTCGCCCTGCTTCCACCTCAGACGCTCCGACTCGGCGTGGAGGTCGAGCATGAGGTGCAGCAGCTCGATGACGTCCGCTTTTGCATGTCCCTCCATCACGATCAGACGCGAGGGGATCGTCGTCGTCGTCGTCGTCGGCGAGCCTGGACGGATCGTGTTCGAGATCGGAGCGGAGGTGTGAGGATCGACGTCGAGCACGGCTCGAAGGAGGGAGAGCACCCGAACAAAGTTGCGCACAGGGCGATCATACTCCAGCACCTCCTCCGCCCTTCGTCGTTCCTCCTCCTCAAGATCCACAGCCGCCCAATGGACATCGTTCAAAAACCCGCCAGGAGCCGACACCGTCCTCGGCTTCAATCGACGATGTCGCGTCTGCGAATCGTACGAGGGCCGCTGTGGGGGCATGAGCAGCCTGGCCCAGTTTAGATCGACGGGTTCGTGCGGCAGGGTGAGCACGGTTGAGATCTGCTCAGGTGCGTGTGTGCCTTGGTTTTCGAGCAGTCGGGATCGGATGCGGAGGGGAGGATATGTCGTCGTCTCTGTTCGTCGTCTGGCTTTTGCCGTTCGACTGTTGCAGGTGCGGCGGTGGTGGTGGGGAGGGGGATGAAGAAGTAATCGCACTCTTCGCTGCTGAGGTCCTCCTCGATGCTGGCAGGGACCGAGACGGGCGAGGGAGGGAGAGTGTGACGTTGACGGTGCTGCGAGAGTGCGTTCTGCACCTGGGTACGAGCGCCGTTCTGGGAGGTAGGGCGAGCCGAAGCGCGAGAGGCGACAGCAGCTCGGATGGAGTACGGCTTCTTGCGACCAGCCTTACGCATGCGTCGATTCTTCTCCTCGTCATCGATCATCATGCGGAAGATGAGTGGGACGCTCTCCTGTATGGCAGTGGATGCGCCACCAGCATATCAAGTTTTTTCCCACGCCCCTAGTTTTAAGTTTTTCCGATACCTTAACGTTCTTCCCATCAATGTATGAAATATCACGAACCTCTGGGCACCCCATCCATCGCCTTGGTCATCCCTCCCCCCCTGTCATGCCTCCGACCACGCGGCGTTCAAGGGAAAGAAATGAAAGCGAATAAGGGGTATGCATTTGAAGAATTAAGTTGTTGTAGTGTCCATGAAGTGTGTGTTGTGAATATGAAAAAGAGTCCGCAGCTTTCGGTCTTCCCCTCCCCTCCCCTCCCCTCCCCTCCCCTCCCCTCCCCTCCCCTCCCCTCCCCTCCCCTCCCCTCCCCTCCCCCTCCCCTCCCCTCCCCTCCCTCCCTCCTCTACATTCCCGGATCAGCAAACGGATCCCTCCCCCCCTCCCCCTCCTCCCACAGGCGACGACACAACCCCAACCCGCGCATGCCCATTCGAACTCCACCCAACCCGACTCCCCGCCGCCTTCCCCAACACATCCCAATCCGCAGGCGGCAGAGCCTGACTCCTCCTCCTCCTCAACTCCTCCTCTTCCTCCTCTTGGTTCTGTCGCGCGGCGAGGATGGAGGCGGTCGTCATAGAGGCCGCGTCGTCGTACAGGTCTAGACGCTCTACGAAGCGCGTGGCTGTACTGGGCCCACCCGCTGGCATCCCGCCGGCGCCGTTGCCGTTGCCGTTCTGTGTGCTTGACACCCCAGCAGGAGCAGGAGCAACATGGACAGACTCCCCGTCCTCATTGATAGTCCGCGCTACAGGCATAGGCGCTAACCAGTCCCGCTCCTGTAAATGCGCGCGCTCGTTGCTGTCCAATAGCTCGCTCAGGGTGGTCTGGCGCCGGAAGGGCAGCCGGGCCGCCCAGGGCTGTTTTGAATTTGGCGTCGTTGTTGATGCTGAGCTTGGGGTCGTTGGTGTGTTTGCCTGGCGGAGAGCGATGGGGTGGGGTGGGGTAGAGTTTGTGGACAGGTTAGTGAGTGTGTGTGAGAGAGAGAGAGTATTCAAACCCTTGTGGGTCATGTGTTTTCGTAGGATTTCATCACTCACCTTGGACGCCTCCCGCTCCGCTTTCGCCCTCGCAACAACCGAGTCCGGCAACCCCGTCCCAAACCCAGACTTCGGCATCAAGACCGGCGTCAAAACCGGGATCGCCAGTCCCTCCCCTGCCACACTCCCCAACACCCCACCATCATCATCCTCATCATCCGCCTCCTCACTCCTGTCCTTCCTCCTATTCTTCTTCTCCTCCTTCTTCCGCTCCTTCTCCTCCCGCTCCCGCTCCTTCCTCTCTTTCTTCTCCCGGTTCTTCCTCTCTTTGCTGTTCAGGATGGTATCTTCACCCCCGCCTCCAATGGGCGCCGAGTCGACAGTAGCAGAAAAGGAAGCCTCCCCCGCGCCGCCGCCGTTCTGCTTGGGCTTCTTGATAGGGGCCGGACTACTGCTCGACCTTCCCCGTCCCGGCGTCGGGCTCGTTACCGTAGGGGACAAGAGCACTTCATCCCCAACAGCAATCGGCACAGCGTCCTCCTCGCCCAAGCCCTGCCTGGAAAACTCGACATCATCGTCGTCATCTTCGAACGGGTTGCGTTCGGGGAGTGGGTTCGCTTTGCGGTGGGCCCGTCCGTTCTTACTGTTGGAGGACATGTTGGTAGAGGAGGATGCGTTGCGTTGGTGTGGCTGTGGACGGTAGAGCAGGTCTGAGTACCCATTCGCGTTTGCATTTCCGGTTCCATTTGAAGTTCCCGTGTCGTCGCTCCCGCGCGGCGTATCAGCAGGAAGAGAGATCGGCCCTCTGCCCGTGCGTTTAATGGATCTACCCGAACCGGCACCAGAGCCGCCAAAGAGACGGGCGAGGAAGGATCGGTTGCGTTTCAAGCCGTCCGAGGAAGGCCCATTCAGCCCATCCCGAGTGGCCGATCCGGGTAAGGTGAGCGCTCGATCCCTCTGCTGCTGTGAATTCGAACCCCGACTTCCCTTCCCCAGCGACAGTCGACGTCGAGGCGGCGGCGGCGGAGGAGGAGGAGGAGGAGTGAACGGGAGGAGCTCATCATCGTGAGACGGCTGAGGAGTCCGGGACCTCTCCTCCCACTCTGCGCGTTCCCGTTCGGCTCGGAGGGATTGAGGGGGAGGGGGAGCTCCACCGGCGCGACGTTGTCGCTGTTGCTGTCCGGCTGTGGTGCCGTTCCACCATGCGCCGATGGACATGGACAGTCTGGAGAGACCGCGTCCGATCTTGGGCAGGCGGCCCTGTGCGTACTCAGGGTCGTATTCTTCATCCTGATCCTCATCCCTGCCTTGCTGACGATCGTCGAGTTCGCGAGGGAAGGGGAGGGGAAGCGAAGGGAGGACGCGCTGATCAGATGCTGAGGAGACATGGACGTGCTGTCGATCGTCGGCTTCGGTATCAGACGCGAGTGGTGACTGGGCTGTGCGGGACTCTGACCAGGATCGGATGTCGAGGTGCCAGAAGCCGCCGTTTGCGATGAGGGAGCGGAGGTGTGAGTGGAGGAGGGCTGCGTAGAGGGAGTGTGTGGGGGTCTCATTCTGGGACTGCTGCGCTCCTTGCTGGGCTGAGGGAGATGAGGAGGAGGAGGGGGGAGGGAAGGAGAAGGGTTCGAGGGGCAGCCAGAGCTCTGTGTGTTGCTCGGGTGAGGGCCGGGTGGTGGTGGGTGTTGTGGGAGTTGCTGGTGATGGCTGATACTTTGCATAGATACGATAAGGATACTTGCGATCTTCAGTCTGGAGAGCCTTGCGTTTTCGCCTGAGGTGTTCCTCCTCTGCGTGTGCTCCTGGAAGGAAGACGGTTTTGAGAAGGGATCCGAGCGCGGCTGAGACGGATGTGTTTCGGGAGTGTGCGCTTTCCGCTGATGGCGAGGATGGGTCTGTACTGTGTGAGCGTGCGAGTCGTTTGAGGGAGCGAGTCGTGGTGATGTCTGATGATGGAGTGGGAGTTGCTGCAGCTGCCCCTGCCCAGCGAGAGCGTTCAGTGGGGATGTCGAGCTGTAGGATGCGTGCTAGTTTTGCGAAGGTGAGTGTGCTGAGGGTGGAGGGGGGCAGTGCGAGGGTGCGTGAGTGGTTTGGGTGTGAGTGCCTGGTGACTGTGAGGTTGAGGTATCCTGCGATGCCCTGTGCTCCTACGCCTGTGAGGGAGGAGAGCGCGGTGTTGGGTCCGGCTGGTGGACGTGGGAGGTGTGCGTTCTTGCTGGTGGTGGTGGTGGTGCTGGTGTTGCTGGTGGTGGCTGGCTGGTGTTCGGTGCTGGGATTGGGATTGGGATTGGGATTGGGTGTGGGTGTGGGTGTGAGGATCGGAGGCGGGCTGTCTGCGAAGGGGTCGTCGTCGAAGACTGCGGCGGCTGTGTCTGAGGAGTTGCGTGACTTGTCCCACTCGCTGTCCCAGTGCTGGCTCCACTCGTCCTTCTTCTTGGGTGGGATTGCCGGTGGTGGGCCGTACTGCGACAGTGTGCCCAGCACAGGGCGAGCTCCAGCCATGCTTCGTAGTGTAGTAGAGAGAATGAATGAGATGATCGTCGTCCCCATCACGAAGCTCATCACCACCGCCAAGAGAGACTCACCTCACACACCATGTGGTTGACCGAAAGGCCGATGGGGTCTCGCTTAGTGCGGGTCTGTGCGGTTCGCTCGGGCCGGAAGAGGTGGGCTCGACCAGTCGGAGAAGGGCCAAGCAGGAGGGATACGACTTGCAAGGCGATTGAAGAGGGTGAGGGTCGTATGTGTAAGAACTGGGTGCTAGAAGGCTGGGAATCAAGGCGAAGTGGAGGCTGAAGGCCGGGAGCTAACGCTCGAGCCACAAGGCAAGGTAGAAAACAGATAGAAGGGTGTGTGATTGTAGTGCAAAGGAGGGCTCGATAAGACACAAGACCGGATGGGGAGAACAGCCAGAGAGAGCAGGAGAGAGCAGGGGTTTATATAGTTTCGAGACCAGGGTCGATGAAGAGAGGAACGAAGCGATAGAAGATGCTAGAAGCGTGGAGAGTTCGCATGCTGTGTGTGGCTGTGCCGAAGTCGAGGTCGAGCCGCCTGTTGGTGATGGCGGTGAGGTCAGGGATGAGCATGAGAGCGAAATGAGATCGTGGAAAATTCGAGAAGTTGTCGGAACGAGAACACCGGAAGGTCATTCATGACAGTCGCTCCCTCTTTAAGCTGAGGTCTCCGAAGCTGGTAGTGGGGCTGCTGTCTGTCGGCAGTCGGAGGCGCGAGTCGTGGGTGCGAGGACAGGATGTACGCGTGACCTGACAGTGGATCCGAGGGTCGAGGGTCGATGACATGGAGGTTGAGACTGCGGTGACCGTGACTGTGACCAAGATGCTGAAACCGAGATGGCTGAGGTGACTGGGTGACGGGGTTCACGGTTGGCTGAAGCTGGGACTGGGAATCCTGGGAGTCTGGGATCGAGAGTGCTGGGAGTCTGGGATCGAAATCGCTGGGAGGAGTTCGCTGGTGAAGAACCGGACTCGGTGGCTGGGGAAATCGATGGCTGGGCGACTTGATGACTGAGAGAACCGGTGGCTGGGGACTCGGTGACTGGGAAACTCGGTGGCAGGGAACATCTCGATGGCTGGCCGGACTTGATGACTGGGAAAGTGGGAAACTCGATGGCTGGCCGGACTCGGACTCGGACTCGGTGACTGGGAAAAGAGGTTCGCGACGTGTGCCTTAGCACTCGCCCCCCCTCTTTGCGGTCGCGCCCTCGCGACAGGACAGTGCTGAGCCGCTGATGGGCTCAAGGCCGCGCGCAAGACCGGCGGAAAAAGACAAAGGAGCCGGGGAACGTCACGGAGCAGCTGCGCTGGCGGGGAAGGCGGAATCTGGGAACTCTTGCGGCTAGCCATTGCTGATGGGCGCGCGCGCAGAGTTGAATGCTCGACGGGGAAGGTGCTGGGACTGGGAGGTGCCTCGAGCGAGGCAGTCAAGGCTCGGAGTGGTGGTGCAAGGTGGTGTCCGGAAATTTTGAGTCGCGGAACAAGGTGGTGGTGAGAGTGAAAAAGATGGAAGTGAAAAATGTGGGGTTGAGGGCATGATGGTGGGCTCACAAAGGAAATGAACCGATGCCCGTAACTGGATGGATCGCAACGGTATTGCAACTTGATGCGAACATGGCCGAAGGTTTGAGACAAGCCTCATGCGGAGGAATGAGGCTCTGCCTGGGTGGTCTTGGGATGCGAAACGACGGTGGCAAGGGACGGAGAGCCGGTGCTAGACGACGAGCCAGGCCCACCGAGGCGGAAGGAGACGGCGGCGGCTGTGTGGGCGGCAGGGCGGGCTCCATGGTTGCGCTTCTCGGGACAGGACCGGGCAATGTGACCAGGGCCGCCGCAGTACATGCAGAGACCGAGTTCTCTGCGGCGTCGCTTCTCAGCGTCAGTGAGAGGCTGGTGGCGAGGAGCAGTGGCGTCGAGGTCCATGGGCGTAGGACCGGGAGGAGCGGGGCCAGGGGAAGCAGGTCCGGAGGAGACAAAGCCGGAGGGACCAGGACTGGACGGAGCAGGACCGAACAAGACTGGGTGAAGTTCCGGAGAGCCGGGGGTGCTGGGGAGAGTCTCGGGCTGGTCAAGGTGCTGAGATCGATCGGGTTGCCTGATGAAACGACCGGGCCGCTCGGAGAGGCGGTTGTCGAGCTTGACGGCATGGTTGGCGAGGTCTTGAACGTCCGTGATCGTCTTCTCGGAATAGGCCAGGGCGTCCTTGACATCGTCAGCGAGGCCTTCGTAGAACTGGGCCCGGAGGGCCTCGTCGTTCCAGCCGAGCTGGGAGGAAAGCTGGAAGAACCGGGTGGCGTAGGAGGCGGCGGAATCGGTCTGGGTCAGGCGGAGGAGTTCTCGGGTGATGCGACGCTTGTGGTCGGGATCTCCGTGCGAGTGGAGGAAGACGTGCTCGAACTGGGACCAAGAGAGATTGCTGGCGTCACCGGAGCGGAGCATGGGCTCGAACCACTCGAACGCCTTCCCGCGGAGCCATGAGGCGGCGTAGACGATCTTGCTCGTGTCGGTGGGAAAGGAAGAGGGGTTCGCGGAGAAGTTGAGCTTGACGTGGGCGAGGAATGTGTTGGCGTCCTTCTTGCGAGTACCATCGAAGGTAGGAGGATCGGCAACTTTGACCTTGAAGTTGGGCTCGGTGGCGACGAACGCGGATTGCTGGACAAGGAGGCGGCGGAGCTCGGCAACCTCTGCGACGAGAGCGTCGTAGGAGGGACTGGGCGAGTCTTGGGACATGGCGAGGCGGACAAGGACTCGGTGGCGACTAGGGCTGGGTGCGGTAGCTCGGGGCCAGTGGTTGGCGATCCGGTCTACTGTAAGAACTGGGTGCTAGAAGGCTGGGAATCAAGGCGAAGTGGAGGCTGAAGGCCGGGAGCTAACGCTCGAGCCACAAGGCAAGGTAGAAAACAGATAGAAGGGTGTGTGATTGTAGTGCAAAGGAGGGCTCGATAAGACACAAGACCGGATGGGGAGAACAGCCAGAGAGAGCAGGAGAGAGCAGGGGTTTATATAGTTTCGAGACCAGGGTCGATGAAGAGAGGAACGAAGCGATAGAAGATGCTAGAAGCGTGGAGAGTTCGCATGCTGTGTGTGGCTGTGCCGAAGTCGAGGTCGAGCCGCCTGTTGGTGATGGCGGTGAGGTCAGGGATGAGCATGAGAGCGAAATGAGATCGTGGAAAATTCGAGAAGTTGTCGGAACGAGAACACCGGAAGGTCATTCATGACAGTATGAGGAGTAGGTGAATGAAGGGTAGAGTTGAGAGGGATCTTTGTAGAGTCAGGAGTCAGGCAATTCAAACGAGAGAGAGATTCTAGGAGAACAAGGTGTGGATTTCTTCTGAGAGTGAGGAGAGAGACAGGGCTTTTATAGCTAGGGGAGGACAGGATTGGTAGCTATGGGGCGAGAGTGTGTGTGGGTGATTGAGCAGGATGGAGGATGGCCTCGATGCGGTCGAACAGAGGAGGATGGTGGTCTTGGGCGATCGAGCAGAGGAGGTTGACGGTCTTGGGAATCGAGCTGGAGAAGGATGTGTTGTCGGTCTTGGACGTTGCTCAAGACCTTCGCTTCTTAGGGAGTGACGAGGTTGAGGACCGCGTCTTCATGGTGGGAGAGGGCCGCGGCTTGGTGGGAGACGCCGACTTGGGTGCCGGGGGTGTGGACGGCTTCTCGATGCGGAAGGTCTCGTCGACCTTGGCTCGTTGCTGTGCAAGCGGAGGCTCGTCAGGACTCGGGGACGGGGTTGGCGAGCGGGAGAGGGTGAGTGTGACGACGAGTGTGGGTGTTGGCTTTCGGCCGTCGGATGCCGCATTCGGAGAGCCTTGCTGAGCCATTGCGAAGGCTGGTCGGTGTCCGCATGTGGGATAGCTGTGGTGGGGTGGAAAGAAGGGTCATGTTGGAAGGAGAGGATGGGAGATGATGGAGCTGCGTGGGGGAACGGAGATGAGGAGCAGGCTTGGGTGAATGCATGAAGCAGGGTTCAGGAATAATGAGATGTTCTTTGATCGGGATGGGTAGCGTGGCTGGCTGTTTATCCGGGAGAGATGAGACTGGAGTGACCTAGCCGCGAGGGGGTCTGAGTGTGCTGGCAACACGTGGCTTCGCCACATGGCCAGTTATCTTATCTATTATCTCTATCTTCCTCTCTTCCCTTTCCTACACCTCCGCATAGCAACACTTTCATCCTCCACATTTCCCACGCCATTATTCCAGTTACCTCTTTTCTCTTCCTCGCGTCCCTCTTGTAATTAGTCCGACACTGCATACTTGTTTCATCTCAGTTCTCTCCGAACACAGTCCTTAGTGAAAGCTAGGTGATTAGACTATCTCGGCCTGTGTTCGCACACTGAGCGGCTACCACACACCACTCACAGTGTGGGGCTTGAGATCGCCTTCGCCACCCACTCATTCTGTCGATCGTTCCTGGCACCACCATCATCGGTTGAGAATGTCAGCGTCGTTCTTAGGCGCAGGATGGGCTCCAGGCCCAGGCCCAGGTCCAGGCGGCGGAGGAGGAGCAGCACTCGCAGCGCTCTTCTCCATCGCAGCACGACACCTCATCCGCAGCAAGGCACTCGCCAAGGTATGCTCCAAAACAACAGCAGCTGCACTCTCCAAAGACACAGCAGCACTCAGCACTGCAGCACGTACGAGGACGGCACTTACACCTGCACTCGCACTCACACTCGCACCAGCAGCACGCACCCGACCACTCAACACCACACTCCAATCCCTCGCGCCCACACTCCACCGCACCCTCCACTCCCAATCAGCACACAGCACAACCTCCCCTCACACAGCACTCTCCATCCAGTCAGCCGCACTCGCACACACAGCCTACCGCAAACTCACCACACCCACATCACACAAAAACAACCGTGCCGCCGCCTTCCACACCGCACGCGCTTTTGCTCACCCTCAAACACGCCCACGACTCCCCATCAACCAGACCTTCCAGATCCATGGGCCCGGTCTCCATCTCGCTCGCAACTTCTCATCAGCAGGTGCTGGGGCTGGTGCTGGTGGCGCATCCACTGCCATACAGGAGAGCGTCCCACTCATCTTCCGCATGATCATCGATGACGAGGAGAAGAATCGACGCATGCGTAAGGCTGGTCGCAAGAAGCCGTACTCCATCCGAGCTGCTGTCGCGTCCAGCGCTTCGGCTCGCCCTACCTCCCAGAACGGCGCTCGTACCCAGGTGCAGAACGCACTCTCGCAGCACCGTCAACGTCACACTCTCCCTCCCTCGCCCGTCTCGGTCCCTGCCAGCATCGAGGAGGACCTCAGCAGCGAAGAGTGCGATTACTTCTTCATCCCCCTCCCCACCACCGCCGCACCAGCAACAGTCGAACACCAAAAAAAAGCAGACGACGAACAAAGACGACGACATATCCTCCGCATCCGATCCCGACTGCTCGAAAACCAAGGCACACACGCACCTCACCAGATCTCAACCGTGCTCACCCTGCCGGACGAACCCGTCGATCTAGACTGGGCCAGGCTGCTCATGCCCCCACAGCGGCCCTCGTACGATTCGCAGACGCGACAACGTCGATTGAAGCCGAGGACGGTCTCGGCTCCTGGCGGGTTTTTGAACGATGTCAATTGGGCGGCTGTGGATCTTGAGGAGGAGGAACGACGAAGGGCGGAGGAGGTGCTGGAGTATGATCGGCCTGTGCGCAACTTTGTTCGGGTGCTCTCCCTCCTTCGGGCCGTGCTCGACGTCGATCCTCACACCTCCGCTCCGATCTCGAACACGATCCGCCCAGGCTCGCCGCCGACGACGACGACGACGACGACGATTCCCTCGCGTCTGATCGTGATGGAGGGACATGCGAAAGCGGACGTCATCGAGGGACTCCACCTCATGCTCGACCTCCACGCCGAGTCGGAGCGTCTGAGGTGGAAGCAGGGCGAGCTGGAGCCTACTTCCCGTGAAGTCGAGGTCGTGCTGGACGTGCTTCTGAGGGAGCGTGCTGTGCACGAGCAGGAGCAGGAGTTGGTCTTCCGGCCTACGGTCCTTCTTGGGGACGGTGGACAGGACGATCAGGGCTTTGGATCGCCTTCGCTCCAGTTCGACTTCCCGCTTGCGCCGCTCTCGCCCCGGTCTGCGTATACCCGGCCTTCTTCCTTGTCTTCTTCTTCCTTCTCGCTCCATAGGATGCAGCAGGACGGCGATCAGGCGGAGGAGGCGGAGGTGGAGTCCCTCTTGGGTCTGACTCGTCCTCCTCGGTCGTCGGGCGGGACCTCGCTTTCGCTCTCGTCTACCTCCGGCTCGGGCTCGGATTTGGAGATGCACATCGACATGGAGATGGGGAGCCAGGATGGGGAGGATCGTGATGATGAGGACGGCAGGTGGCTTTATGACAGTCGGACGCTGATCAGCGATCAGCAGTGAAGCGCTTCTCTCTCTCTCTCTCTCTCTCTCTTCGACAGTAGTATGGACCGCATCATTGCATCAACATACTCTACACACTCCTTTCACTGTATCCCTCCTCTTCCTTTACTCTGTTTTCCTCTCTCTCTCTCTCTCGCTCGATAATTGACGACCCTACCTTGATGAAGTGCCCTTCTGGAGCTCACACACTCCTTTCAACTCGTTCCGATTCTTGAGGCAGTCGTAAAAGCGAGATCCTGGTTGACGTTGTCTGGAGGTTGCCTGGACGTGATGGTAAGGACCGAGTGATGATGAGTGGAAGGTCTCCCCTCAGGAACCAACCGCGACCGCAGCCTGAAGGTCGCAAAAAGGGGAAGCCGCATGATCAGCAAAGGACCACCCCCCCTCGGATTCGAGCGAGCGAGCAAACCCTTACCTAAATTGCCTTGCTCTCCTTGTTGCGTTCTGCTAACGTTGTGTTCCACGTGGTCCTGTGTCAATCTCAATCTCTCAATGCCTGTATCTCTGATGCAGGTTTGGGTTCAGAGCACTTGTATGTACTCGCACGTCGATGCGGCCCGACCCGGTGCGGCTCCCCCTTGCGCAGCCCCACACCGGGTCGGCCTACACGAAGTGCACCCCCCCTGGGACGGATCGGTGAGAGGAAGGCAGAAACATTGGGTCGAATTGTTGAAGAGGCTGGAAATCGGAGATGGAGTCAAAGCTTGACGTGAACGGACAACGAATAGGAAGGGGGCGGGCCCGGGTGCTTAGCCATAGCAGAGACTCTGAAGGTCCAAGTCGCTGAACATGGTCGCCTGACGCACGTAAATGTCCCGGAGATAGAGCAAGTAGGCGTCCGAACCCCGTCCCCCCCGAAGCCGATGTCCTCGAGGGGTTTCCCGGCCGCAAACAACAGGGTGGCTCCGCCGATGCGAAAGCAATGACCTGTGACCCGCTCACGGTTGGCGGTCGTCAGCCATGCGTTCACGGTCCGGCCGAACAGTCCGTCCGTCAACTCGGTACGCGCGCCAGTGTTCGAGACGTAGGAGAAAGCGCCATGTGCCAATCCCTCCTCCCCGGGCCTCAGCGCGTTTGCCACTAGGTGGCGCCGCATTGCTCTAACCGGGCACAACTCGGGCATCTGTCTCTGCTCTGCGGCAATCCGGTCCCAGCCGTCTTTACCGTGTACCTTCTCGGATGGCAGTCGTAGTGCAAATGACGCCACGCCGTCTGCCGTCATCGGCGGATGTTCCACAATGTGCGCCCATCTGGCGCGGTCGGAGTGGGGTTCGGATGCCGACCGGACCGTCACCTCACCTGGGCGACACATGGCGAAGAAGGCAAGAAGTGCGGCTGCCAGTATGGCTACATGGGCGTTGTCATCGGGTTGGTGATGGGAAACCATCGCCTTGAGGTCGTTGAGGCGTACTGGACGGCGTTTCTCGAAGGGGGGCAGTCCTTCGATCTTTGCGGTCTTCTGTAATGTACGTGTGACCCCCTTCTCCAGCGCCCAAGGCATACGCTGCACGCGATGCCAGTACTGCAATGCATGGGCTCGTTTATCGATTGTCCCTGGTCGCAACTTGCTCATATCCTTCTGGAGGTAGAGCAGCAAGATGTTGATCGCCGCCGGGAAGCGAAAGTGTTCGGGCAGGCCGAGGTCTTCACACCATGCGAGGTAGGCAATGATCCCTCGTCCATATGAGACCCGAGTGTTCTCCTTGACCGACTGTAACAAGACTCGAGACTGAGTCTGTGCGACGGCCAGGTCGCTGGATCCGTGCATAGCCTGAATCAGATGCGCGGCGGGGGTCAGCAGTAACGCTGCTTGGCTGCGCGGAGAGATGGCGCGAGCTCCAGCGAGCGAAAGATCGCACGTGGGTTTGTTCTGGTCTGAAAGGGAAGCCCATACGGCGGCTGGAGTCAGCCCAAGGGCAGGAAGCAGAAGCCCCATAGGAACCGGGGCGCCAGCGTTCGTAGGGGTATGGATGGGAGGGTCTCGTGACGTGGTAGAGAGTCTCGCGGTATGTGTCGAGGGGGAGTAGGGGCGCCGGTGTGGAGATGAGGGGGTGCCAAGGAAGGGTGTGGGCGGAGTAGGTGTGGGAAGTGTTGTGGTTGTGGCTGACGTCGAAGCCGAGGCGTCCGATCGGTACGGGTGGAGCCTTGGTCCTCGCCGTGGTCGTTCCGGGGCAATGGGGGCGTGTCCTGCCGAAATGAGGCCTTCTGGTGGGGTAGAAGAAGAAAGTGGGGTCGTGGAAGAAGCATGGGGTGGGGGTTGCTGCGGGTGGTTGCGCAAGAACTGCTGGGATAGAGTGGCAAATGAGGGAGAAGAAGATGTAGCAGTGGGTTCAGGATGAGGTCCTGAGGTGTCGCTCGCGTTAGAAACCGTCCCTACGTCCGAGCGGACATGACGCAGGAATCGCGAAGCTCTCATGATGGGGGGGGCCCCCCGGAACTCCTGCCAAGGGGCGGCCAATTGTAGGTTTAGCGGTTGGAACCGCGAGCAGTCGCCCCGAGAAGGAGCGTCAGCCAAGTTGTCGGTCGAGGCGATGTACGCCATCGACATCGTGATGTTTGCTTCTATGGCAATCTCCGCAATGCATCGCAGGCAGTGGTTCGTCCACTTGCTGCGTGATCTCCCCTTTCTGAACGCGTATACCACCCCCAGATTGTCCACCTGAAAGCGAACGGTGCAATCCTTCGCGCCCAAGCTGACGCAGGCCTCTAGAGCCAGCTGCAGCGCCCAAGCTTCCATCACACCGATGTCCATCTCCCCCTGGTCGATGATCCCCGGGAGCGCCCACGCCTGCGCCTTGCCGTCAATAACCACGCCGCATCCGAGATTTGACGCGTCGGAGTAGACCAGGTGAGGGAAGGAAACGGACGGGGGGCGGAACGAGCGAGCGAGGGGCGGGGTCTTCAGGAAGATGAGCCAGTTTCGTAGCTCAGACGCGGCGGATGTTGGAATGTCGAGGCTATGGAAGCGGCGCCGACGGTCGAAGCGGTTCCGGAAAGCGTAGATGGCGTTGAGGGAACTGCGACGCTCTGGGAAGATGGAGCAGACGTGTACGAGGGTTCCGGCCATGCTCGAGATGTCCTTGTAACGTACCGCGGCCATAGCGAGCATCGTGCTCAGTTTGCGCAAGTATTTGCTTCTCTTCTCTTCTGTTAGAGCCACAGTCTGCTTGTCCATATCCCACTCAAACCCCAGCAGAACGAAGCAACGCGACCAAGAAAAGTGCTTCGTCGCGTGGACCGTCCATCCAAACCGCGCGACTTCGGAGTAGATCTCTGTCGTCGGCGGGCAAGGGTCTGGGCCGTCGTGTAAGATGAGATGGTCGTCTGCGAAGTGTCTCGCTCGGATTGCTGGAAAAAGAGTGTTCAATCCACCAGCAGAGCACGTCACACAGCTGTCCAAACAACGCCGCCATGGTAGCGATCCCGAACATCCCCACGACCCACACAAAGAAGTCCCCCTCAACCTCGAACACGAACCGTCGCCGTTGTGCGGGGGCGTTCGGAAGTGCTGATATGCGTCCGCGAGGTCAAAGCCCATTGCGCATGCGGTTGGGCTTGCATGGGCCAGGAGCAGCTGTGAAACCGCAATAGAGAGTCAGTATGCGCATTTGTTCCGTCTAGCATGCGTAGGAACCGAGAGTCCAAGGCCCTGTACCATTCCGACGTCTCCTCATGTCATGATCCCTTCGCCCGTAGTGCCTCAGCCCCTGCGTATACGCCTATACGGCAAGGCCGTGACCAAGACGCTGCATGAAAGCAGAAGGGGGGATGCCCAGAGAAGAAAGGAGGGGCGTGCCCTGATTCCGCCGTTGGGGGATGCCCAGATACGTGAGGGGGATGCCCGGATACGTGGGGATGCCCGACGAGAATGGGGTGGGGGATGCCCAATGAATAGGTGGGGGATGCCCAAAGAAATGCACTGCGGGAACAGGATGGAGAGGGTTGGGGGGTGCACGAGATACATACCTTTACCTCGTTGATCAAGAGCCATTCGCATTCCCATTCCTCCCCTTGAACCTCGTCGTTGATGGATCTGATTCCGACGCTGCCGCTCTCGACGTTGGTTGGCCATGATGCGTTAAAACAGACACGGTTCTTTTCCGCCTTTGTGTCCGTCGCCGGTGTGTGAACGACGGTCAGAGGCACGCACGCAAAGGATCCCACGCTTGCCTCGATTTCCCGTCTTGAAAACGGTCCCGCCGCAAAGCCGTTGGCCAAAGCTTTGTCCTTCCAAGCAGTGATAAGGGGAGCCTGATCCTCTGTGAAGTGCCGTGGTGCCAGCACTGTCCGTGCTGGCATCGTCAAAGCCCCCATTGAAAACCCCTCATTAACCCCCGGCACGATGTGCGCCAGCCTCGTCTGGAAAGATCCAGGCAGCTGTCCCAACGCGACTGCAAAGGCTGATGCTTGCAATGAGGACCGACGCAGGGACGAGAACGCGGCTGAGACTGAGATGGGCTGTTCATTTGGAGACGGGGACGGAGCGGAGGTGGTTTTTGGCCCGGCACTTGCTGTCTCCACAAGCCGAGCAGTAGTGTCCGTACGTGCATCCGTAGGCACAGTCTCCCCCGCTGTTGAATCGATGACAATAAGGGAGGTCCTTCCCTGGGTACCTCCATCCTCCATTGTATTGCTCCAGCTTGTTGTTGTGTGGTCGCCGACACGTGCGGAAGTCGTGGTCGGTGACAATCTCCAAGCATGTCGTGCAAAATTGGGGAGTGCGCTGCTGATGATAGTCCCGGTCCGGACGGGGTCCTCGCGATGGCCATGCGCCGCTGTCTCTCGAGGGGTAAGGCAGGGGCGCGCGCGAAAAGGACTGCGGTCCACGGTCAAAATCGCGGCGTTGCCAGCTTGGAGTGTGCGCGGAGGCGTAGTGGGAGGGGCCCGACCATCGTGGGGCGGCGGGCGGTATCCAGCTCGGAGGTCTGTCTGCTCGCGGACCGGACGGAGGCAATGCGTACAACGGCGCTCCTGAACCCAGTCCGAGTCCCTGCTGCCCAGTCGCCGACTCGCGCTCAACAGACGGCTTTCCAAACGTGGCCGACATGTGTAGCTCGTCCATTACGGCACCAAGGCGTCCAACATCTTCTCCTTCGGCGCGTAGGAGCTGGGCGACCATGGTCTTGGAGGTGTTCGTAAAGTCGGACGCCCGACCCGGAGGACATCTGCAGTCGCGCTCGGCCTCGGCGACGATTCGCTCGTTCACCTTCGCTATATCGACCCCGATACCCTCTCCCGGCCCTCGTTCCTCGAAAACCCAGTCCAGCACCTTCTTTGCGTAGCACCGCCATATCGGCCAGTGCTCATCGACAGCCTGTGCCAAGATGACAAGGTGCAGGTCCTCCAACAACGATGCCTGACTCGCCCCGCCGTCGATGGGCTGAGGCCCGACCGCCGTCCAGAGAACCACCAGGGCCTGAAGAGCCTGACTGAACGCGCCCCTCGGCAGGAAACGGTCCTTCTCGTGCGCGGCGGCGAGCTGCTCCTGGACTTTCGGCGTAGGAGGGATGGTGATGAGCTTCCGACCTCGCGCCGAGACCTCCAGCATTCCCTCGACCGTCAGCCAAATCAGAGGGATCTGCGTGCCGTGTCGAGCCAGGTCGACGATGTCCTTGGGGATTCGGACGGACGAGTTTGGCCAAGGGTGGATTGCGCGCTCCGTCAGCGTCGGGTCGTGCATGAACGACATGTGCTTGGAGCGCTCGGCGGCTGCGATTGGTCGGTCTCGTCCTGCTCCAGCACCTTCTCCCGCAGCAGCAGCTGCTCCCTGTGCTTGACGGTCGAGATGCGCCTGCTAAATTACCTCCGCCGTCTACATATGTGCACGTGAGCGCAAAGCACCCATTTTTGGCAGACATGAAGTCATTCGCCGAGCGCAGCTTCGGTGTTCGTCTCCCTTTCCTTTGCGCTTCGTCCTTGCCTTAACACGGCGGCGCGAGACGAGAGCTTCGGTGGCGCCTTGAGGTGCCCCGTCTTGGTTCAGGATTCCTGCCTTGTCACCCGATGAATGGCAAAACGGAACGGGGCGGAAGGGGTGACTTGGGTCTCGCATCTGTCGAAGGTGCTCCCCCGGGGCCGGCAGGTTGCCAGGTTTACTCCTTTCGCGGCACGGAAGCGCTGCAGGAATGCTCGAGAGGGAAGTCGGTTGCTTTGGCATACCGTTTTACTGCTGCTGCTCAAGGAACTCGGGGGACATTCGCTGGCCGAGCGAAGGGGCTTGTTGTAAACCAGATTCCCACGGACGCTGTAAAAGGCTGATCTTTAAAGGCCTGCTTCTGCAGCTTCGCTGTTCGTTCGGAAAGCAGAGGAAAGGAGGTCGTCATCTTGGTAACTGGCCGGTGTGTTCGACTCCTCTCAGCCGGGCTGTGCCTCATCGACACGTTGGGGAAAGAAAGGTGAGCTTCAAGACGAGGGTGAATTATGATTATCTGTTTTGGGAAGATTAATGAGCGTGAGACAAGCACAGGGAATAAAAGAACGAAGGCTGTCGAGACTCGAGCGCAGCAAAGGGGGGGGGATTATTGTAGGAAAGGTTGGGAAGGGTGCACGCCGTCAGTTGAGTTCACCCACCCTCATTTCTTGACGTGGAAGGCGCGCGACAGGTACGACTCATACGAGCACGCCTTGGCCGGGTCCGAGTCTGGCCGGAGAACCTGTAGCAAGACTCGGAAGTACCCATCCGGCACGGTCCTGTCCACCCCCCGTGCATCGGTGAACTGCGCCTTGATGTCCTGGTAGAACTGCGAGCCGCGGTCGATCAAGGTCTGTTTGGAGATCGTGGACACGACGTCCGAGGTGGGGAGTGGTTTTGAGCATTTGTCGAGGTTGCGAGCACCGGACTTGTCTCCTTGTCTGTAGGTCGGCACGAAGCTGGTGTTGGCCTTGACGAGTGAAACCACGGCTTGCGGGGCACCCACGTTAAGAACCCAGATGAACCGCAGCTGCCCACCAGCGCCAGTCAAGTTGTACCTCCCGTCATCCGACATAAGCGCCTTCCTGCTGCTCGGGTCCTGAAGTTGCGTAAAAGGCTGACCATCTTCATCCGCCGTCATCTTGATTGTCTTGATGCTCGAGAAGTCCGCCGCCACACCCATGTAAGGCACGGTGAGCGTTCCGAAGTCCTGGGTTGACTTCAGCTGGACCATAGCCTGAGTACACGGCCAACTTCGCCGGGTCCGCGTTCGGGGCTGTGAACACGACTTGGACGTCCTGTGAGCGACCGGGGGCAATCGTCACCGAGACCGGGTTGAACTTGACACCAGCTTGGTCCTGAGCGACGCTTGCGATGTGTCCTGTGAGATAGTTCCCTTCGCCCGAGCCGTCTTGCGAATACGCCGTACCCGCAGGTAGGTGTCCCAATGTGTACGTCTGGGCTTGCGTCCCCACGTTCGAAATGGTGAGTTTCTGCGAGCCGTTGAAGTTATGCGTGTCGTTCAGAAGGAGCTGGTAGGGCCATACGCGGCTTGTGCTCTTCACCGCCCGGTAGACATCGATCAGCCCCCCGCCCGATTGCGCGACGGTGTTCAGCAGGGTGGAATTCTTGCTGTAGGGAAGCGGCTTGGCCGTCGTGGTGAATACGGCATTGAGCTGCTCGGGCGTCTCTGCGTAGCCCCGGATACTTCGGTAGAGCGCCATCGCTCCGGCGACCATGGGAGTCGAGAACGAAGTCCCGGTGAGGATCTGGTAGCTGTGTCCGATTGGGGATGGAAAAGGACAGGAGGCGCCAGGTCAGATCAGGGGGGTTTGAATTCAATGAACAGAAGGCGGGGAAAGTGGCGAGAAACGTACCTGCCAGCGTTGACGGGCCAGGTCGACAAGACGAGACCTCCAACACCTGCGGCCCCCGGCAGACCTCCCACGGTCCAGCTAGGGGAGTACTCCGAATAGATGCCCATCAGACTGAAAACAAGCACAAGTACAAACGACAGTCATCAGCTCAGCAGAACGTCATCACCGGGGGCCCCAAATCCAAAGAAAAAGAACTCACCCTCCAGTCACAGTATTCGGAATGACAACAGACTTCGGCCCAGAAAAGTCCAAAGTGACTTTATACCCATCAGCAACCATCTTCGCAATCCTCACACCGTCCGCATTGCTAATCGTGCCCGCCTGCGTATCGTCAAACGGATCGACAAACTGGTCCGCATATACGAGCTCGCTTGAGGTGTCGGAGTAGTAGAGGATGTATTTGGCGCCTTTGGCTTGGGCGCGGAAGATCTGGATGGTCAGGAAGCAGTTCTGAAGGGGGAGGGAGGGTTGGATTCAAGATGTTGTGAGCGGAAGGTTCTTTGTGTTTGGAGCACGGGTTGTGTGGGTTCCACCCGTGGCTCCTGTCAGAAAACTGTTTCGAGTCCGCACTTACCTTGGCTGCGCCAATCAGGACTACATACTTGGCCAGATTGGGTGTGCTGTCGGGATAGTCGTTACAGCTGTCATCAGGGTTATTCACCGTCTTGCTGCTCACGTAGACCGGCAGGGACGAGGTCATATTGATTGGATTGGTGGACAGATACGACGATACGGTAGTGTTGACTTTTGCTGCATTTGGTGACGATTTCGAATTCGAGCTCTTGATGGCAAAGGTGTAGCCGGTGAGTTCCTTGTTTTGGACGGACGCGACGGAGAATGCGCCCTTGGCGACTGTGGGACTGGTCGGGCTGAACATGCCGCTTTCGCCGGAATTGCCCATGGCGAGTACGACCGGAGTGCCCAAGCTGACGACGGTAGATACGATGCGAGCGACAAAGGCCTGTTGCCAGCCGGACTCGAAGCTGAAGGACACTGAGGGAAGATAGGAACGCCGACTTGGTTCAGATGTGGTATTCCCCCCCCCTCAGAAAAAGGGAAGAAAGAATCCAAATGCACACACTCACTGGAGATGATGTCCATACCGTCTTGGTATGCTTTGACGATCGCGGCTGCAGCAACATCGGGCGCGGAGATGCCGGTGCAACTAGCAATGCGATAGGCTGAGATGAGTGCCTTGGGAGCTATACCGGTGAAATTCCTGACATTGTCCTGGGCTCCGATGACACCGGCGACGTGGGTCCCGTGTCCCCATGAAGATTTGATTCCGTAATCGTCACAGTTCGGTCGAGGATCGGTGCTGAGTGTGATGGTGTTGTCATCGGAGACGAAGGAGTAGCCCCCGACGACGGTGCATCCGGGCTTTCCGTAGCAGTTCCCAAAGGCTGGGTGGGTATAGTCGAGACCGGTGTCGAGGACGGCCACCTTGATATTCGCGCCGAAGGATCCCTCGTTGTGGAGTTTGTCTGCTCCGACCATCACATGCGGGGCGTAGGTGTCCGTTTGAGCTGGAACGGAGACGGCCCGAGGAGGGAAGTGGGCGCGATGAGCTGATGGGGCGGATGATGATGATTCGGACTGCTTGCGGACGCGTCGCTCGAAGGCGGCGGAAGGGCCATTTTGGATTATTTCGACCTGTTCGACGGCTGGGTAGCCGTAGAGCTTGGGGACATCGGTCTCGTTGGACAGGGCGAGCGAACTGCCGAGGGGCTATAACGGGTGGAGACGCAGAGAGGAAGGTTGAGTGAGAAAGTGGGACTTCTTGGAAATCAACGCTTCGCAGGGGAACGCACCATGCGGACATCTTTGAATCGGAAGCGAGGTTTGTATGTGATATTACGGCCTTTTAGGTATTGCTCGAACCCATTGTGCAAAGTCTCCTGTGAGCGGAACGAATGAGAAAAAGGTGTAAGAAGATCGCTTCCCAGCAACGAGTGAAGGAGTGCATACACACATCGTTCTGTGCAGATCGGTCCTTGACTTGATCGCTGCGGAAGGAAACGATGACGACGGTGTCCTTTCTCCCCCGAGCTTGGGCACTGGTGAGGAAGAGGAGGACGCTGGCCGCCCAAAGGCCGAAGGGTTGGAGCCTCATCGGCAAAAGAACAGAAATCTGTGAAAGGACGAAGACGAAGGGGGGTGAGATGGGAACGAAAAGGCGAAAGCGAAAGGGAGACAGGGATTAGTAAGGGAGCGAATAGGGAAAGGGAGGCTGGGGACAGGGATAGGGGTCAGGGTCAGGGAAAGACGGAAAGAAGAACGAGGTCAGCCCAAGTAGCTTTCCACGGACGGCGCAGACGCGACGCAATTCTCATCTTACATATCTGCGGGCGAGTTCGCGCTTCGCGGCGAGATGTATGTAACTCACCGGGGACGAAGCTGTTGATCAAACGTAAAAATCAATGAATGATTGGATGGCGGATGAAGTAGTCGGTTTTGGACACGGAAGTCCGGAGGCTGGCAGCGGGAGGAGCGTCGGACAGCCGTGACTGGTGGGCGGTGGAAGCAGTGAGCAGTGAGCAGTGAGCAGAGACAGTCAATACATAGTCAGAGACCAGAGTACACATACATATGCATGACCGAGGGGGGAAGGGGGATGACCAAGGCGATGGGGGCCCACAGGTCGGTGATTCCATTGTGTGATGGGAGACCGCGGGGCGCGGGCACCGTGATATGTATGTGTCAGGCGCAGATGCAATATGCAGGCAAGAGCTGAGGGCGTGGGCGAAAAGGGCAGGCAGACGGAGAACAGAGTTAGGGGAAAGCAAGAGGGTCGGGCAGGGGGAGGAGAGAGAAAGGGCCGGTTCGGTTGGTCGAGGGTTAATGGTTGGTTGTGTTGTCTGTACTCTGTGTGATAGGAGTGACGCTGTGAGCGTGCGGTGAGAGGGTGTGATGGCGGTTGGATGGAGACGGCGCGCTGTGTCGATGACGAGGGTGGGGCCGAGCTGCCGCACTGATGATGAAGTGAATCTACATTGTAGGAAGTGGACGTGTGTGAGAATGGGAGAGACGAAGATATCCTTCGCGAGCGAGAGCTCACCTTTGTTCGCAGCTACGCCCAATCGAGCCCGGTTCCCAGGGTATTAGTAGTCCCGATGACGAGTCAGGTGGGAGGAACCATCGAGAGCAACTGGGAGCCGCGTTGTAGGAAGTGGCCGTCAAAGAGAGGGGAAGAGACGAAGAGGATCATTCGCGAGCGAGTGCAGTGAGAAGAGCAAGCTCACCTTATGTTCGCAGCCGTGCCAGACCGAGTCGTCCCCAGGGTGGCATTTCCTGGCCAGTCTTGAGTCAGGTGACGAGGGGTACCATCTTAGGGTAAACTGGAAAGGAAAGGACGTCGAAACTGGCTTCTCAAGTTAGCTGCGTTTCTTCCAAAGTACGGTAATCAGGAAGGCGGACGGCGAGAGGACACTCATCTGTGCTTTTTGGTAATGTAGAAGCATCTGTGGGAGGAAAGCAAGTCTTCATTCAGCACAGCCTTGAGCGAATCAGAGTTGCATGCAGGCTTGCCACTTGGGTGAGGATAAGGGGATCGGACTTACTTTGAGGATTACATGCCGCTTTGAAGGAGGGACGAGCGGGGAGGGGGGGATATTCCATGAACCTGATCAGAAGCCAGCTGCCAGGCACAGTCCCGTCGATCGAGCCCCAAGCGGCAAACGATTCGCAGTTCGATATAAGGCGACACAAGAGACCGAAGTCCCACGGGCCCATCACGAAGTCTGTTGGGCTGTGCGCTGTGTATCATCGACTCAGGGTGGAACTCCAAAGCAGCGCTCTTGACGAGACACCACGGAGAGGGGCCAACCAACATCCAACACTGCACCGCACCGCACCCATACCCATACCCACACCACACCACACCACACCCATACCACGCCGCACCACCACGCATCGCACAATGGGACGACAGGTCCCTAGATCGTCTCCCCAGGTGGCATATCAGCACCGCGGTGCGGGGAGGGCGATCAACACAGCACCGAGTCGTACCGGGGGACAACAGGTCCCGAGGTCTTCTCTCCGGGGTGGTATAACAGCACCGGCGGCGAGGTGGTAAGTTGTCAGATCTGTAAAAGCACCGAATCCATATACCTACATCTATCTCGAAGATAGCAATTTACCCAGAACCCCTTCTGTGTTGGTGAAAGTGGAGGCCGATAGGAACCGAAGATGTTGTTGTCCGTCATCACCCTGCAAAGTCAGGAGGGAGCACATAAAGGGTGCGTCCGTGTCAGGAATGGGACCCAGATGAGGCAGTAAGGGGGAAGGGAGCAAACTCACTCGATTCGAATCGGTCTAGTAGCGGGGGAATTTTTTGAGAACTGCAACGAAGCCGTCGTTGATTTAGGTTCGGGGCGCAGCCCGCCGAGTCGAGCTCCGAGTGACGCGCTCAGTCGCAGGTTGGGGCGACGCTCGCGCAGTCGGGACCCGGCTGACGCGCTCCATCGTGGTCGTCTTGCTGCTCCCAATCGACTTGATCATGGAGGCAGCCAAAGACAAGGATTTGCGCCCGGTCGTCGCCTTGCCGCTCCCAATCGACTTGATCTGGAAGGGTGATGAAGACGAGGATTTGCACCCGATCTTCGCCTTGCTGCTCCCAATCGAGTTGTTCTTGGAGGCGACCGAAGACGATTTAATGAGCGTCTCCGTGGCCTTATGAGCTGACAAGGTCGGTCTCCAGCCCGAGGTGAAAGGACCCGTCATGGTGACGGTGGGGGCAAGACTATCAGTAGACGTTGGTAGGGGGGAGCATTGAGGAGCCGGCGTGGGCTTTGTGTACGTGCGAAGGGCGGCGTCAACGTCGGCGACGGAGACGAAGTTACGCTCCGAGTTGAAGGAGGCGTCTTCTTCGACGGAAGCGGCGTTCTTCGGGACTTCGACCTTCTCCCAGTCTGCGAGGACGTCGAAGTTGAGCAAGTTGTTGAGGGAAGTATTGAGCACGGGGTCGGTGTCGTCGTTGTCGAGAAAAGCGTTGGCGAGCTCAGCGTCTCTGAGGTCGGCTCGGAAGGAATGGGTCTTGCGCAGACTCCATCGGGTTGAGAGCGAAGGAGTGTTGTAGAAAGAAGGCCTGGCCCCAGGAACTTGGAGGAATCCAGGCGAGATTGATTTCGGCATGTTGGCATAGTAGGCAGCCGAGGTTAAGCTAGAGTTGGTAGGTCCAGTGACGAGGATGGAAGGAACGGGGCCATCCGGCCACGTCAACGGGATCTCCCTGGTGATGTGAACTTTGTCCTCCCCTTTGTCTGAGAGGAGGGACAATTCGACTGCAGAGTCGAGCGACGTTTCGACGAGCAGATCAGCGTTGTGGCTGGCGTCAACGGTGTCTTTGAGGATCTTGACCTCCGCTTGGTCGGCGACGAGGGATTTATCGGTGATACTGGTGGGGAGCATCAGCGGATGAAGTAATGTCTTGTCAGTTTTTGCTGCTATGCTAAGTCAAGACGTGAGAAGAAGATACTCACATGTTGTTAGCTTCGTTGCAGACATTGACAGTGGCCAGGACAGTGGGCTGGTCCATGGTCTGGTGGGTGGTCTTCTTGTTGGGCTTGACGGTGGCCAGGACAGTGGGCTGGCGAATGGGCTTGCCGGTGGTCTTGTTGTTGGACTGGATGGTCGCCAGGACAGTGGGCTGGCGAATGGACTTGGTGTTGGACAGGCTTCGGAAGGTGGACATAATGATGAAGTAGATGATGGGGTGTTGGGGTTGTTCGGGGTTTTAAAATGCTGGTAAGCTGGGTAACGGGTAAGTTAGTTGTACGGGAGTACGGGGGGGAGAAAAAAACAGGAAAGAGGAAAGGAATCGAAGGGAGAGGCCTGCTCTTAAGGGAAGCGTTGGAGCGGGAGACTCCGGCAAGCCCTCGATGCCGAGCCCGGGTTTCTGGTGAGACGTTGAGGAGACATCAGCAGATTTAGCATAGGACAGAAGGGAATAAACAGCGTCAGCTGTTGTGGTGCATGATGCAGGTGTTGTGATGCATCGAAGAATGCTGCGAGGAGGAATGTTTGTTAATTCTGGTCGAGATTTGTATGTTGTCAGCCCGACAGAATGCCACTGGCCTTACCGGACTTGTCGACGAGGTGAAACGGCTAAGCGAGTGCTCGAAGTCCAAGGAGTCAAGTGTCGACGTGATGCGCTGGGAGAAGTAAAAGGAGGGGAAGATGAAAGAGAGGAGATCTATAGGCATCAAGGAGGATGATCAGAGAGGTAGGATGAGGAGACGTCGCTTGGCAGTGAGGGAGAAGAAAGAGGAATGAGGCGCGTGCCGAACCGTCGAACCGACAGGGAGTGCTGACTAAGCTTTTCAACTTTAACGAGCCAGAATTTTCAAACCAAAAGCACTTTGAGATCACTCGGGCTTCCGATTGGAGAGGGAGAGCTCCGCTAACCCTAACGACCATCCACCAACAACCAACCGAGGGATGAGTCTGCCAGGCTCCCGACGGCGGCTGCCCGAATCTGTCGAGGACAGCCTGAACAGACTGATCCTCACCTTCCTCCTCCGCCTCCAGCCGCCGCCCAGCAGCAGCGACCAATCCGACAAAACCCAGCTCCAAATCAGCTGCACCCAATCCTTCCTCGCCCACCTCCGCGCCCTGCTCGACGGCCACCTCCGCACACTCGTCACCCTCGTCGCCCGCGCCTCCACCACTCTCGGCTCGTCGACGTCTCCGGATGGGAGGGATTGGATCCGCGCGTTGGGGTATGTGGGCAGTACGCGCTCTGTGTATGGGATGAAGTATGGCGAGTTGGGCGCGTATTTGAGGGGGAGGGGGGACGTTGATTGTTCCAGGCTTGGGGTGGGCGCGCGGGGGAGGCTTACTTCGGGGGTGGATGTCGGGGTGGGAGGAGGGGGCACGCACCTTCCCCCGCTCGGTCGGTTTGGGTCTGCAAATGGTCGGAGTCATGCGTTGCGCAGTTCGCACTGGACTCCTTCCACCGACGACTGGCTCGACTCGGAGGAAGATAGGGACGAGGACGACGAGCAGCAGCCGAACTGGGATCTGTACCCGTCCCACTCGACCTCGTCTAGGGATCAGGTCAGACCGGTGCCGCACTCAGGTCTGCTCTTCAAGCCGCCCAAACAGCCCGTGCCTATCTTCCACAGCCCCAGCGGACCTCCCCCAGCTTACGCCTTCGAGAACCCGGATGCCCCGCCGCTGCATCCCATGCATGAACTCGCCCTGCTGCTCGACACCGACGCGCCCCCACCCCCCATCGGCACCATCCCGAACCCGAACCCCCCACCGATACACACCCACCGGGACGCACATGGCCTACTGAGCAAGCAGACGCTGAGCTATCTGCGCGCGTGTCAGGATGTGATTCCGCCGCATCTGCCTGCGTTCCCGCCCCGACATACCTGGCGCCGGACTCCGGTTTTCACGAGCACGGGCACGACTGGCGGGTGGCCTACGATTGGGACAGAGGACAACAAGGGCGCTTCTTCTTCGAATGCGGCTTACAGCGGGACTGGGACTGGGACTGCTGGGAGTAGTAGCAGTACGCTCCTCGTCGATCGGAAACTGCACGCTGCCCGTCTGGCGCAGAACAGTCTTCGGAGACTGATCTCTGCCACGGAGGAGGCCAGTGCGCGCGCGGCTGAGGTGGAGATGGAGCGTAGGGAGGAGGAGAGGAGGGTGCGGATGGGGGTTGGGGAGGTGATCATGTTGCCGTCGGGTTTGGCGGACGAGAGTGTGAAGGTTGTGTCGAGTCGGCTGACGCCGCCTGCTTCTCCGCCTCCGGTGGGGGAGTCGTCCTCGTCAGGGAAGGGCAAGGGGAAGGCACAAGAGAAGGAAGATGATGACGATGATGTGATTATGGTGGAAGTGCGGAATAAGCAGAAGGAGCAGGAACAGGAGAATGGCGGAGTACAACGAGCGAAGACCGAACAGGGGAAGGCCGACAACTCACCGCGCAAGAGACGGAAAACACCCCGACCACCCGGCTGGGGCGAGCTCGCCCTCCAACCGTTCACCTCAACAGCACCCACCGGTTTCTTCGCCGCTGCCTCCTTCTTCTCGTCCTCCTCCACAGCCTCGGCCTCCACTGGGACTCATGCTGAGGCGGGACCGGGACCGGGACCGGGACCGGGACCGGGACCGGCGGTACGAGTCGGAGCTGGGGGCGGCAGTACATCGCATTTCACCCAGCGGACGACGTTGCCGACGATGTTGAGGTACGGGACTGCGTTTGTGCCTTCGACGCCGACGTTGACGGTCCACGAGCAGCCGCCGTTGGCTGTGCCCGTCCTCGCAGTCCGTCCATCGTCTTCGGGATCGGGATCGGCCAGCCTGGGATCGTCTTCGGCCACGGCTGCTGCTGGTGTAGCGTTGGGTCGTAGTAAGTCGGAACTTGTGAGCTCGCCGACGAGCATGTTGCCGCCGTCTTCGGTTGGCAAGTCGGAGTCGTCTACTCCTTTGACGGGTGGGCCGGGGGGAGGAGCAGGACCGGCTGCTACGAATCGACCGCGACTTTCGATCAAGTTGAAGCCGAGGGGCTCGTTGGCTGGCGGGCCGAAGCCGGGTGCTGGGTCGCCGTGATGAGGACGATTCGCTTTCCAATGCCAGGCCAGCTTGCACTGCATGTATACGTGAAATCCAATGCATTCCATGTGTGAATCAGATGCACTCACTGCAGAGAGGAGGTCCGTGTGAGGTGTGAGAGGGACCAGTGTGCTCCCTGTCCCATTCATACCTCAGGATGACCTTCACCACGAACATCTCCGACACACAACAACAGCATCCCATAGCACAGCATACCAGAAGAGAGACGCTCACAACCATGGCAGCCAAGGGCAGCAGCACCACCGGCGACGGCGATGGCGGCGACAGCGGGAGTCTGGGTGGGAGCATCGACAGCATCAAGAGCAACCGGACCATCGCAGCAGCAGCAGCAACAGCAGCAGCAGCAGTCGCGCCAGAAGAACAGCAGCAGCAGCAGCAAGCAGCGCGCAGACGCGTCACCTCCCTCCGCAGCGCACAGGTTCCCACTGGCTCTGCCATCGCGGTCACCGACGGAGACCAGCCTGCGCCGACTGCGATCCAGATCCTCGCGGCCAGGTATTCTGGCAACTCGTCGACCTCGGCAGCAGCGCCAGCTGGAGCAGCAGGAGGAGGAGGAGGAGGAGGATCGCCCTCTGCTAGCGCTGGCGCTGGCGCTGGTGCTGAGGCTGCCAGCCCCTCGATGATCCCGGCCCCCGTCGCATCCTCATCCTCATCGTCAACAGCAACAGCACCGGCGCACACCCGAAGGATGAGCACACCCGCCGTCTCCCTCCTCTCCCCCGGCGCATCATCATCCTCCTCCTCCTCATCCACATCCTCACGGAACCCAGGTCATCCGCAGCACTACCCGCCCTCGACGTCCCTCACCCGGCCCGTGCGGAGGAGGAGAGAGGCAGGCTCGCTCGACATGGCATCCAACCGCGCCAACTCGCTCACCGCTTCCATCACGGGGCCTCCCTCCCGATCGGCCTCGCCCCTACATCCTGCCTCAACCCCGAACGGACTCAGCGCGGCTCATGAGGAACAGCAGCAGGGTAGACCTTCTCTCTCCGCGACTGCGTCTGCAGAATCCATACCAGTCGGAGACGATGACTTGAGCTCCTCCCTCGCTCCACACATGGTAGCCGCGGCTTCCTCCAGCAGCAGCATCTCCTTAGCTCATCCCTCTCAGTCACCCGAGCGACAGCCTCAGCGTCCACCGCGCGCAACGAGTCCGACTCCGTCGATGACCTCCGTACGCTCCACGGCCACGACCCCGCGCACGCGCCGAATCTCCACCGCCAGCGGCGCACCGTCCTTTGCCCAGCCCACCCAGGCGTCGGAACAGCGTCGGCTGGCAAACATGACCCAGCTCGTCAATGTCCTTCTTTCCAGGAACGCACAGGGCTCCTCCACCGCCATGGACGACCCCACCCACCCTTCCAAATCCATCAGCGGGACCGCACTCGCAGCTAACGGAGGCACAGCAGCCGGCGGCGGCGGCGGCGGGAAAGAGACCACCTCGACCAAAGTCATCCATGCACTCACCACCGAGCTCGACGCCGTGCGCTCCACGCTGGACTCCACCTCCGCCCAACTCGCCCACGCCCAACGCTCCCTCTCCGCCCTCGAGCGCGACCGAGACACCCTCCGCGACTCGGTCCACCGCGCCCGCACCGAAGCCGACACCCTTGCCTCCCAACTGCACCGCAAAGACCGCAGCGTGATCGACGCGCTCGAACGCGCCCGACGCGCCGAGGCCGAGTCGCACGAGCGCGGGCGACAGGGACGCGAGTGGGGTGCGCGTGTGCGTGCGGTTGAGGATGAGTTGGGACGGGAGCGCAGGGAACGAGCGAGGGCGGAGGCGGGCTATGATGCTGTTGCGCTCGAGTGGAAACGGACGAGGGAGAGCTGGAAGGCGGAGGTCGGGGCGCTGAAGGAGGAGATTAAAGTCGCGCAGGAGAAGGAGCGGGTCGAGTTGGAGGCGCTTAGGGCGCGCGTTGCTGAGGTCAGTCTGTTGGGTAGGGCTATGGCTGTGGGGCAGCAGGCGGGCGCGGAGGCGGGGAATGGGAATGGGAATGGGAATGGGATACAGCCGGGGACGCCGATCACGCCCAAATCCAAAACCAAAATACCCGTCAAGGTATCCAAACCCACAGCAGCAGGAGCGGGCACCAAGGAAGGCGAAGAAGGAGATGACGAAGACACCCTCGCGCCCTTCCGCCGGGTCCTGCAAGGCCTCGAGTCCGAGCGGGTCAAGATGGAGACCTGGGCCCAGACCCACATCGACAGCCTCGTCTCCCAGCTCGAGGAGGAGGAGGCGCATCGGGCGAGTGTGGAAAAAGGGTTGGAGGACGTCAAGCGGGAGTTGGCGAGGATTCTGAGGTTGGCGAGGTTGGGGGAGGTGGCTGAGGGGAGTGGGGCGCAGTGAGGTGGTGGGGCGGCTTCACTTTCTCCACGACGCACGAACAGACGGCGGGAACGATCGTTACGCGCGACTTTCGCTATCGATGACAGTATGCTTCACCCAAGCTCTTGCTCCTTGCGATACCCCCCTTAGGCCCGTTCGGCAGCTTTCACAGACGGTCTCAAATCCTCACCCTCACCCTCACCCAACTTGTAGCATTGCACTTTCATCCCACACACACTTTCTTTTCTATTCTTACCTTTCTCTTCCCTTCTCTCTGTGCTCACGCGCTCACGACATTCCTTGTAAAAGCACATACCCTGATCCCCATTCTTTCATCCGACTTGAACACACGACTCACTGATGTTGAAGATGGAAGGGGAAAGACGTTGCAATTCGTTGAAAGTGAACTTTGAGTCTTGCCTTGCGGGAGGTGGGTACATGAGTTGGCTTCAGGCCGTCACGAGCAGAGCATCGTCCTGCGCCAGTGCCGACCACCGACCGGTCTGCCACGGTTCTCGCCGCCGTTCCGTCCTCTGCCGCTGTGTCGTCGACGTCGAGCTCGTTCTCGACACAATCTCCTTCTTCATCTTCTCCTCCTCCTGCACCTCGACGTCTGCCCCAGCATAAGCTTCAGCTTCCGCTTCGAAATCATTGGCTTCCGCCTCCGCTTCCCAGTCCCGCAGGAGTCGCGAACCTACCCGCTCCGCGGCCTCTCTCATCCCGCCCAGGTTGAACGCCGCCGGACCGAGCTGGAGGGCCGAGTAGGCTCCCACTACGAACAGTCTTGGCTGTTGCTGCTGTTCTCGTGAGCCTTCTTCAGCACCTGCGGCTGCTTTGGGCATCGCTTGCTGTTGCGTCCCCGTCCCAGTCCCGATTGAGCTCATCCACTGCAAGTCCTCGCTGACGAGCGGAAGACCGCCAAAGCTTGCGATAGGGTGCGTACGAGCCAAGTTCGAGAACGCGGGCAGATCCGTCAGGGATAGGATCGGGCCTGTTGAGGAGAGGATGTAATCGGCCTGGAGGACGTTGTTCGTCTTGATATCGTCTGGGACATCCATGTCCTCGCTGGCGTCGAGGTCGACGTCAAGGTTACTTGAGGTGGTTCCCTTGTGCGGATCGTCACAGTCCGAGTCGGAACCTTGGGAGCCTTCGCCCGTGCAGGCTGGCTCGGGACAGGGTTCACATTGCTCATGATGCCCCAATAGGCCGGAGTCGGTGCTCTGATCGACGATTCCGTCTTCTGCGTCGTCCTGTGACGAAGCGGTAGCAGCGGGAGGAGGAGCGGGTGATGAAGTAGAATCAGCACAAGTGCAGCGCAGCTTGGCCTTCCACTTTTTCTCGTCAGCCTCCCACTCCAGGTCGTCGATCTCGACGTGCGTGCGGATCTCCAATAAACCTGCCCGTTCGAGCTCACGTAGATAGCGTGCGTATGACGGCGTGATGCTTCCGCCATTACGGGCGGAGCGAAGCATTTCCAGACGTCTCGCTGGGTCGTCCTCCATCCAGTATTGCATCTGCAAGTCACATAAACACCCGTCTATGTCAGCGTCTGTTGCCTTCCCGAGCTTACGAAGGCGGTCAATCCCCTCTGCTTACCTTCATAGTGTTGGCCCACTTGCTCAGCCAATCCAGGGTGACGTCGAAAGGCTTGACTTTGAGATGTCCACGCAGCAGTAGGATGACCTTGCCGAACCCCTTTCGAAGTGCAAGGACGCACAGCTGTGCCGAGGTCAGACCGCCGCCGATGACAACGCACGTCGGACCTGGCACGTCCGGGTCTAGTGCTGCGTTCCGAATCTTGGCGCTGATGGAAGGCGGCGGGAACTCGAAGGACGGCAGCGCAAGGGCAGAGGAGTGAGCCCAGCCCTCTCCGAAGGGACTGCGAATGGGCCTGGTGGTTGATGCCGTCGCTGGCGAGGTGACTTCAGCTGAAGCATCAGGATCAATGGCCGCAGCAGCAGCAGCGTCTGCCTCAGCTTGTGCCCTTTTCGCATCCGCCTGCCGGAGCACAGCGGGCACATTGGGCACACCGCCAGGCCCAATGGCAGAAACGACCGTTCCCGCCGCCAGGACGGAGCCATCTGCAGTTCGAATGAGCATGGCGGGGACGTGGGCCTGGCCAGCGATGTGCAAGTCATGGTGCCAAGACATCGCCTTGACTTCACCGCGAGCGACGTGGATGTTGTTCGGACCGTAGGCCCGGTCGTCTTGCTCGTCGTCGTCGTCGTCGCCGTTCAACTGCTGCAGTACACCCGACAAATCAGGCCAAAGCTGGTTAGGATCGTCGCCGGGAAGGCCATATCGACGAATAACGTCCTCGCGAATGAAGTCGTGGAACAGCCGTGTGCCAGGAGTGAAGTAGTCTCGACGATCACGCTCATTCACAGCGGCTCCCAGCTGGTTGCCACCGTGGTTGTGGTGATGCTGAGCTCGCGCTTTCTTGCGTCGGTGTTTGGTGATCTCCTTGCCAACACAGCCGCGGATCTCGATGAGCTCAGGTCCTTTTGGACCGGGACGTCCCTCGCTCGCTGCTTGGGCGGCAATAAGAATGTTGTCTTTGTGCTTCCGTCGCATGCTTTTGTCAAGTTTCTTGGGCCGGGATTCCTTTCCGTCCGACCCAGTCGTCGCGGCCGGGCTGGACAAGGGATCAGGCTGCCAGGATCCTTGCGTGCTGCGACCCGTGCGCTCTGCGTATGCTACAAGTGCATCGAGGTCTGCCGGGCTCGGATGGAAGAACATGGGCGAGCGGAGATGTGGGATCTCATACGCGGCGAAGAGTCGGTTCCACAGCCCGAGCCAGCCACCGATGCGATCCAGGATGAGGATGCGCAGAGGCCGAGACGAACCGGTGGTACTGGTGCTTTTGTTGTTGTTGTCGGAGAGCTGCTCTTCCTCCGACTCTAATGATCGCACGAAGGCTCGCTCGCTCGAGTTCGGCAAGTATCGGGTCCGAAGGAGTGGGGCCGCGCCCGGCGAACTTTCTACCGTCGCGCCACGTCGATTCTTCTTGCGACCGTCGCTCCGTCCGGCGCTGCCATCTTTAGAGTGCAACCAGTGTAGATAGCGATGCTCCTCGTCCAGGTAGAGAGCCGCCGGCCGCTTCTCCATCAGCCTTGCGATCAAAGCGAGAGCAGCAGGCCCGGAGCCGATGATGACAAGATCAAAGTAGGCAGAGGCTGGAAGGGGTTCGCAAGGAGCTTCGGGCTGGGGTGAGAGGCATTCTGGAGGTGAGAGAAGCGCGGTGGTGTCTCCGCTGACTGGCGAGATCGGCGTCGTCCGACGGTGAGGAGCGAGCTTTGGCGGAGCCATGTCGGACTTGACTTTGCAGAAATCTGAAATCACAAGGGGAGTAGGTGAAGACATCAATAAGGTGGGAGAGGGGGGTTCAGTGATCAGCAGCGGTTTATATGGGAGGGGGAAAGTGGTCAGCACGATGGATGGTCCCCGTCTTGGAAGTCGGTCAACCTTGGGTCCGAGTTCCAACAACGATCGGTATGCGGTGCCCAGTGCAGACCTCACCGGCCACAGCCAGCGGGGGCGCAGTCATCAGCCGGGGTACTGTAGTGGGGTGGCAATAAGAGATCAGCTCCATCCCAGATGGCGTTTGTTGAAGCCTGGAGGAGGAGAGTCAGGAGTCAGGACAGGCTGCACGAGTACTCGCGTTCAGTGAGATGAGTACCTCAATAGTTACCACGGATCGGGTCATCGGGATCAGTTATCGCGGCCGTTTCTCCAACTTATCTTCTCTGACCACCCGAGCGGTTCCCACTTCCCAGAGTAGCGAATTGGCGATGGACACGAGACCGGAGCGCTGGTGGACTGGTGGTACTCATGTCTGTTGCAGTTGTACAGGCACATGTTGATGCACGTCCGCCAGAACGCGCTATTTGATACAGCCTCGACGGGGGGTAGGGTCCTTGGAGGGCCAAGGCGGTCAGTAGTCCCAGATGATCTCCGTCCACCGGACAGCTGGATCGTTGCGTTCGACTTGTCCTCTTACTTTGCGTGAGAGATCCGCCCGCCTTCGGTTCCTTGCCGTTAATATGATGTCCTTCCGTTGCTCGAGGTATCGTTTCTTCGTGTATATCATCTCATCGAGCTCGGGCCATTCGGGCAAGATGGCGCACGGTGGTGGTGAAGTGATCAGATGTGGACAGCCGCGGAGAAGAAGACGTTCGAGTCGTGGCCAGATCGGGTTGCCACGAACTTGTGCAGTGACACTGTTGGAGCTGGCGACAAAATCACCAAACCTCGAACCGGAAATGCTGCTCTGATCGTGTGCTCCTGATGCGTGATTTGATGAAGGCGACGCCGTCGAGACATCGGTCCAAGTCGAATCAGTGTGAGATGGCCTGCGTCTCGGAATCGCCCTGGACAAGCTCTGTGACGCTTCCTCGTCAATTCTCTCCGGAAGAGCACTGTCGGCAGGAACAGAGATCCAAGGGACCTGTTCCAGAACGTGATCGTCCACCCAGCACGTCGCTGAGAGATCCAGGACTGTAAGTTTGGGCGTTGCTTTGGCCAATCGGACCAGGAACGAAGCTGTCGGCGGTTGTGGATGGTCCAGCGTGACGTCGTACATCATGTCGCCTAGGGCAGCGGCAAAGACCTGGTCGCAGGACGCACAGTTGCTGGTCGACTCCGGTATTACGCCTCGCCGACTTGCGCTCGTTCGGGCTCTTGATTCTGCCGGCCAGGGCAGACAAGATCCGGCAAGGGACAGTACCTCTAAGACCGGTAGTAATTGGACTATTTTGAGGATTTCGTTGGGTGACACTTCCACGTCGATTGATCTGCCGGCGTTCCCGAGCTGTAAGTCAGGTTGATTCAGGCCGGCCAAGGAGAGAGTGCGAAGACTTGATGCGAAGCCATTTTCAACGAAGTACCCGTCAAGGAGACGATTCCGGGTTTCTGGGCGTGTAGCGATGAATGAGAGATCTAGCTCCGTCATTTGTGATCGTTCATTTCCTCGACCGGACCTCTCCTGTGTAGTGCCTTCAGGAGGAGAATCAAGGATGAGCTCCGCCATAGCTTCTTCGGCCTCCCAGTCGTCCGGAGCAGACTTCCTGACCTGTTGCGATGGATGGCTCTTCAGCGTTTGCGACCCGTACGAAAGCGACAGGAGAAACTCCTCTGCGTGCGGAGTGTTCACACACGCTAGTCTTCCGATCAAGGCAGTCGCTCGTGCCTTTAGGTGAGGTGGCAGGAGGTGAATCGAATCCTGGACGAAGTGATATTCTTCCGTTCGTTGCCCGTCTTCAGTCGCCCCTGTATCGTACCCGTCCTTGGAGATGAGCTCTGTCGATACTGTTCCCAAATCAGTCATCTCATCAAGGCTTCCAGTCGCTTTCCTCCGGCGTCGTCGCGAGGATGTCTTCCCGCTCCCAGAATTCATCCTGACCGGTTCGAATGCTTCGATGAGCCTGATCAGGCACATGTCCACCAGTGAAAGCATCGGCTCCTTGACGATTCGCGCTTGTAATCCCTGTTCGATGAAGATTCGGTCGTTTGGCTGCGTTCCATGTTGGAAGACGTCTAGCATACCAAGACATGCTAGGCGGCGGAAACGTACGGCGAGCAACTGAACGAGAGCTCGCTCGCCGGATCGAGGGCCTTCATCGTGCTCATCGAGCCCGATTACATCCTCTTTGGCCTTGCCCTTGCCTCGAGTCGGGCTGCTGGGAGCTCCTGAGTTCGACAGGGAGCTGTCCGTTGCATGTTGGGAAGACAGCCGCCGCCACTCAGGCTGTAGCTCGGAAGCTGCGGCCAATCTGGCAGCACTTCCAATGCGCATATCCGCATGCGACAAGGAGGTGGGCGAAGGCCGAAGAAATTGGGAATCGTAGAACTGCGCGGCACGGCTGGGCGTCGAGCTGGAAGATGAGCTGGCCGCTACTGCCTCCGCCTCCAATTCCACCTCAGCCGCGGCCGCCGCAATAGTCTCCAGCATGGTACCCCGCGAGCTCGAACCTGTGCCGTTCCGACCCGCCCCAAGCGCACCAGACGACGGCGACTCCCAGCTCCGCGGAGCCTTGGGACCTGAAATTTTGCTTGACGAAGCTGGCCCTCCCGCACGATTCCGTGACGAGGAGGTGCCGGAGAAGCTCCGTACGTTCAAGCTGGACGCCCATTCTGACCGCTTTGCAAGGCTTTGCGCGTACAGCTGAGCCACGCGCTGCTTGTGTATGAGTGGCGATGCTGCTGCTATCCCTGCCGCTGTCGCTGCGACTGGCGTCGAGGTTGGTATACTTGGCGTGCCATCCTCGCGATTGCTCGCGGAGGCGCCCGCGGAGTGAGAACTGAGGAGGAGCGCATGCAGCGCCACATCTTCGAAGGGCATTGGCGGTGGTCCTGACAGCAACGAGCGGGAAGCACCTCGACGTCGTGGCGAAGGCCAAGCTCGATGCTGCGCCTCGGCTCAGCGTCGTTGTTCAAGCGTTCAAGGGTCCACCAGATGAATCGTTGCGCAAGCTTCTGAAGTCTATGTGAATTGCATGAGGACAAAGGTGCATGCATGGTACACAGCGTAAAAGCGGGAGACCGGAGCGCTCCCAGAGGTGCGATTGAAGTGAATAGACTGTCTAATTGTCCGCAGCCATGGCCGACTCCCCGAGCTCCAAGGCCGGTGGCGTGACCAGCTTTCCGTTGGAATCCACATGAGGATCACTCAGAGGGTCTGTGTCGTCTCCCACGTCTTCGTCGTCGTCGTCCATGCCCGCCGGTCGATCGCCAGCGTCTCCTTGCCTAGCCCGCGTTGCAGAGTTCGAGCTTTCAGCCTGGACATTCTGGACCTTGTCGTCTTCTCCAGAGTTCGCAGAATCAAAATCATTATCTTCGTCCATCGGATCCGCGGGCACATCCATGTCTTCGGCGTGGGGAGCACCACCAGGGGCTCGACTGACGGGGACTCCGGCGCCGGCGGCTTTGGTACGACTGCTCCGACGTCCTGGGATTGCAATCGGAATTTGGGCTTGACTCTGCCGACGCGCCGCCCTTGCGCCGGCCACAGCAGCGGCCGCAGCGGCACGGTCCTGTTGAAGCGAATGGAAAGTCGACGCCGCTGTGCCTTGTCCTTCGGATGCCAGACTTTGCGAAGTGGAAACATTTCCCATGGTTGCCCTTCGTGCGTATGGATGTTTCCGAGCTGACGAGGAGGAGGTGTGAGGAAGCGGCACGTCGCGGACGTGAGACACGGGTCGAAGTGTGTCAGGACTGGCACTGATTGAAAGTAAAGCTTCCGCCGCCGCAGTAAAGGCCTCGCTGGTCTGGTTGGTTGAGGTTTCCGCTGGCGGAGGTAGCGTCATTGAGGGAGGTATGGCGCTCTGTCCCGGGATGGACGGGATGCGGCCATACAGTGACACGGGGGAAACATCGCCATCAGTTTCGTTGTGCTTGATGTCTCTCCAGCTGTCTGACTGTGACAAAGTGGGAGGGCGATGTCGTGACGAGGAGGATTGATGGCTGAATCCCATCCCGGAGACGGTAAAGCCCTCGAAGAGTGGGCTCACGGTAGTCGATTTGTGCGGCCCGGGAATGGGCATTGGGCCCGATGTCGGTCGTCCAAAGCTGGCCATAATGGGACTATCGGCGTGCAAGGACATCACGGGACTCGTGAAAGCCGTGCTGACACTGCGAATGCTTGAAGCATAGTGCAGATTGCCGATGCTGTTCGAGCGAGTGACTTGAGCTTCCAGGTCTGCGATGCGTGCTTGCAATTCGTAGATATAATCTGAAATCGAGGATGGAATCATGGAACGATGAGGCATCTCCGTTCAATGGGCGTGGTTCGTTTAAATAGCGAGGTCACTCACCAATCGCATGAGTCAAGACCTCCAACTTATGCAGCCCAAGGTCTTCCTCCTTGTCCTCAGCGTCCGCCGGGCCAGATGCATCAGCGGCAGCCGCTGCCGCTGCGGCCGCAGCAGCCCTTCTTCGACTACGCTTCCTCTTGGCCTTGTCGCTTGCCGAACCCGCAGCTCCTCCACTTGCGGCTTCTCCTTGGCCCACAGCACTGGACTCGGCCGTGGGGCTGAGAGGTGGCAAGCCCTGCGCAAGCCGTCTCGCAGCCTCTTCCTCCTCCGCTTTGACCTTTCGACGCTCCTCCACCTCCCGCGCACAAGCAGGCACGAGGTTGCGCAGCGTGATGAGTCTGTCGTTAATCTTCTCCCGACGTCGCCGCTCGATCTGACTGTGGGTCGCCCTGCGTTTGGAGTCCCGAGCAGAAGCAGAGGCGCGTTTGCTTGTGCCGGTGGTGACAGGCGAGGTGGAGGCAGTCGCATGAGAGGATGTCATGTGGCTGCTGGATAAGGGCACGGCGGGAGGTGGTAGCAGTGCCGACGGTATGTTGCTATTGGCAATACCGGAAGAGCTGCCCAAATTCCCGCTGGCTGGCGAGCTGGTCACCGAAGCCAAAGTCGAGCGCGAGCTGTTTGCAGTTGAGTACTGTGGATTGAACTGACCGAAGCCTTGCGAGGGCTGGTGGTGGTGCTGTCCGTTAGCAGCGACCAAAGCTGCAGGCGGAAGCTTCATAGCGCGCGACGGTAACGGGGCGATGCCAGAGGAGTGCTGGACCGGCATCAGCAAGGGTGAAGGATGGGGCGATCGATCGGTGATAGCCGCTGAGGGACCTGTAGGCTCGAATACACCTAGTGGAGGCGTGTGAGCGTACGCAAACGAGTTGACGGTGGGTCCAAGGAACGGGGAAAACCCTGGCCCTCCCTGCGTAGGGGGCAGTGGTGGAGACCGCGCTGTGAGATTACAATGAGGACTTTTGGAATCAGAACAGCCATGGATCTCGCAGAACCAGCATAAACATTGCACTCACCTTCACTGATGCTGGATGACCGGGGCATGTCTGGAGATGCAGATGATGGAGAAGCGTTGAAGCGACAGCAGAATCACTTGGCAGGTAGCGACGGGTGGAGGACCACAGCGTTGAGGCTGAGAGCGCGGGGGAATGAGCAATGGGGGAAGGAAGGCACTGTAACAAAAATTGGGAGGGGTGGTCGTGAGGAGGATGAGGGGAGAGAGAAGAGTGAGCTTGGACCATATCAAGGCCTGGAGAAGGTGGACATGCGCACCCGAGCACGAGGGCAGGTCAATTCGCAGCAACGTTGCCAGGCGGGATCGAACCGGAGGATTCATTTGTGATAGCACAAACCCCAGATAATAGACCTCGTGCAAGGCAGCCGCAGTCGGATAATGGAAGCCAAGGCTAACAAGAACAGTAGTCGTGCGACCGTGCCCACGCGCGAATGCGCTACCTAATGAGGGCACGGAGGCACGCGAGGAACAACCTGTGGCCTACGACCCTCGTCCGAAGCTAAGTCAGAGTGGTGGCTATGCAACCGGGGGAACAAAGAGAGAAGCATCAACGACGGGTGTCAGTGGTCCAGTGCCTTCGGCCAGGAAACTGCAGCCCCGGAAGGCCCTTGCCTACCGCCTACCGCCTGCCTGTGCTGGTGGAAACTGGAAAGAAGTGAGAAGGAAGTAACTTTTGTCAGAGATGTATGTAAACGCCGACTTCGCCACCACGCCACAGCCCGCAAGTCCATCACCAGGGTTGGTGGAAGAAGTGCAACATCAGGCGACGGTTCGCAGATCGTCGCAAGTCGCAAATGCAATTGGGAAGGACTGGCTCTGGCCTCGCGGTGAGTCGGGACTCCGGACTGAGTGTGAGATCTGGGACAACATGGAACGGTGACATTCATTCATTGATTGTCGCAGACTCGCTGTTCTCTGTATCTTCGACGAGAGACATAGAGGCCTCTGGTTCTCACTCAGAGTTCTGGACGAGCTGGTCGGTGCGCGCCCCGAATGAATTTTCAAGGTCTGTTCGCGACGGATTTAAGCCTCCGTCAACGGAAGATGCATCGTGCAATGTATAGGAACGAGTTGATTCAAAGCAAAAGAAAGAGAGAAAGCGAGAGAGAAAGGATGTACCCCTATTGAGCGTGAATGAAACATATGGACCTCACGAGCGCTGGGTCAAAAGGGCACTCGTGTGGTGAGTATAAGCGGGGAAAAGGGTCGCTCTTGCGAAAGTCCGTAAACGTGAGAATGGATGGGGGTAAAGTTGCCATTCTCCGTAAAGTGATTATGCGCGTTGTGGGAGGGGGAGGGAGTTGGAGAGAAGAGAGGCAGAGGTTGGGTTGGAGTGGAAAGGAGATGGGGGGGAGAAGTGAAGCAGAGGGGGAAACAGAGAGTCAGCCAACGAAGGATGCAGTACTCTTTGTCATAGCAGGCGTCTTCTTGCCCGTCGCCGACCATTTCGGCGTCCGGGCACCATACACAGCAGCCGCCGACCTCGGTGTCGGTCCTCCCAGCCTTTGCCCCGGCCCAGCAAATGACTTGACCCCACTCGGGGCCTGGAACGGAGTCTTCTTGCCGTCGTTGCAATGCCCTGCACCCATTGGAGTGCTGGCACCGGCAAAGCCCATGGGAGGCGTGCGCCCTGTCTCTGGCGCCATTCCGCCGCAGGGAGTGCCACCTCCCATAGGTGGTCCCATGATCCCGTTTGACCCGGAGCTGTAGAGCGTCCTCATGTTGCTCTTGCCTTGCGCAGGGCCAGAGTTGGCCCCAGGCCCGCCGCCGATCGCCAGAGGCTTTGATTGGCCGGTATCAGGACTGTACAAGGAATAGATCTCAAGGTGAGCAAGCCAAGCAGCGCGTTGAGGCAGATAAATGCAGCAGCTCTGCCAAGTGACTCACTCTTTCTCCTTCAGGAGTGCGAGGGGGAACGTCTCATTCCTGTTTGTCGTGTGCAGCTCAACGTATGCCTTGTCATCCGCTAACGTCTCCTTGATGATCCCGCGGTAGCTCTTGAAGGGTCCCTTCACCACCACCACGTGTCGGCCCTTCAAGTAGTCCTTCGTTCGCCCACTCAGGGCAACATGTGGCGTTGGGGTTGGATCATTGCCACGCGAAGCCATCAGCTGCATGTTCCTTGCCGGGTTCATCTTGTCGAGACTGTCTTTGACCGATGTGCCGATGTGGTGTGGGGTCAAGGGGGTCAGGCGGCTCGGAGACGCATACCAGACACCGTTGTTCTCGGATATGTCTCGACTGAAGAGGAAGACTACACCTGACTGGTATGGCTGAATGACTTTGCCGTTGCGCGGAGACTGAAGGTAGAGAGACACGTGTCAGTTCCGTTAGCATATAGGACGCGTGATGGCGGAAAGTATTTCATGAACTCACATCTCCCTCCGTCTCCTTCATCGTATCACCCTTACGGATCTCATGACCTTCGTGGTCAATGCAGATACTGAAGGCGTTCTTCAACAGCAACAGCGATCTCGGAGGGACCAGGTGCGTATTCCCTTCTTCGTCAAGGATCCGGAACCCTACGCGTTCGATGTTGAAAATCACCGCCGCCCGATGGTTGCACATCACCAGATCGTGCACGTTGAAGCCAGCGACTGTGGCCAGACCGGAACCGACCTCGGCGGCCTCGCGCAGGTTTTTGGAGAAGACGGCAACCTCCTTCACCGTCAGATCGGAGAGGAAGGTGGTCGTCTCGCCTTCGACCTTAAGCACCATACCGGTCTCGTCGGTGTGGTCGCCGAAGCCGACCTTGACGTGGTCACCGGGCTTGAAGGTCTTGCGGACCTGATCGAGCTGGACTTCGACCTTGGTGCCGTCCATTTCATCGTGCTCCATGCTGATGATGATGATCTGTCCGTTGATGGCATCGACGGTACCGCGGACGCCGCGCTGCTCGCCTTCAAAGACCTCGACATGGTCACCGGGCTGGACGACGACTTCGTTGGCCTTCCGCTTGAGCTGAGCCAACTGGCGTAGATTGACCGATTCACTCACATTGACTTCCGCGGTGACGCCTTGGAAGAGTTCGATCTCTTGTAGCGTAGGCTGCACATCCTCGACGACGAGGGAAGTTACGCTGACAGCCTTCTCGCAGAAGCCGTTGCGGTACTCTTCGTTGTGGAACTTGTAGATGTCCTTACCGTGCTTGGCTACTTCACCAGGATATACCCTCTGAACCTCGGCCGGCACGAAGCGTTGTGGCTGTGCGGTGTGCCGCTGTGGTCGTTTGTTGATAGCATTTTTGCCGCTGCCCAAGTTCCGCTGTCGCTTGACACCGCGCTTGTCCTCGGTGTAATCTTGCTCGGATGGATTCATGTCGATGCGTGGCACGAACTTGATCCGGACTTCTTCTCCATTCTCACCGACTTCGATGACTTGAGCAAGATCACCTGTGTGGTGCCCCTGCTTGAAGCGTACCCATCCTCCGACCTTGAGTTCGTGTTCGATCTTGGTGAATTTGAGTAGGTCTGCCATCTCCTCGATGGGAACGAGGAGGAGCTTGTCCGCGGTTCGAGCATAGACTCCGACGATGCCGGCGAGGGCCTCTATGACGGATTCGCGTCGACGAGACTCGACGTAAATCTTGCCTGGGATCGAGTCACGGCAAAAGGCGGAGTGGATGGCCATGGGAGCCGGAGCCTGACCCTTGATGCCTTGAAGGAACGCGCAAGCCTTGCGCATGATGGTCATGACGATTTGGCGCTCTCTCCCAATCTTGACGGACACGGCCCAAAGACTTGGGTCTTCGAGATCGGGCAGGAGGGCATGACGGGGGACGTCGTTGGAGGTGCCTATGTCCTTGCGACCTGCGATACGACGGTATTTCTTGCGGAAGTTGCGCGCCATTTCTTCGGCGTTGTGTGCCCATTCTTCGGCGGTCTGGTTCTCTTCCAGTCTCCGCATGCCATCGAGATTCGCGTTTCCGGCTGCTGCTCGAATGCAGGAGGCAGCAGTGTCGTAGATGTCCTCCTCGTCGATGAATCCGTCTGTGGTATCTTGGAATTGTCAGTACGAGCTCGCGGTTCCACAGAGAAAGAGAGAGATCAGGCTGAGTTGCAGCTCACCGTCAGGGCCAAAGCCTTCCTCCTCGTCCTCAATCTCCTCGTCGGAATCGTCGACCTCGGCTTCGATATCGAGGAACTTGTTGCGGGCGCGCTTCTTCTTCTTGCGGCGTCTTCCAAACTCGTCGTCCTCGTCGTCGATCTCGTCGTCGTCCTCGTCATCGATCTCGTCGTCGATCTCGTCCTCGTTGTCGGACAAGTCCGCAATGCGACGCTCGACCTCGTCGTCATTGTCGTCGTCTTCGACGGCTCTGCGCTTCTTGGGTTGGGCGTCGGTTGGGTCGACGAGGTGTGGGACTGGCATGGACTTCATGACGACCGAGTTCTTGCCCTGCCAGGTGAGGGCGAGCATTGTGGACTTTTTGGCGGAGACCGGAGCCTCGAAGGGGGGAGAGCGGAAGAGGAAACTGGGTAGGCCATGCTTTGCTGATTGTGGGTAGTGGAGCGCTGCAGCTAGGTGATGGGCAGGCAGCAGAAATAGGGGGAAGGAAGGGGGAAAGAAGGGTGAGCGTGAGCAGTGAACCGAAAAAGAGAAGGAAGGAAGGATGAGCGAATGAGCGATGTCTTCTGCTTGTCTGCTTGCAAGGGTCCCCATCTCGATCGTTGTCCATCTCATCTCACTCGCGTTGACCGCCCCTCCTTTTCCATCCTGTTTCGGCCCCACCCATCCTCGAAAGGTTGTCCAGGGCGAGTGCAGAGGTTGATGCACTCAGAGATTGACGCCGTCCTTGTTGCCCTTGGTGTTGCCGTCGAGCATTGTCATGGCGGAGATGAGGGATGCGGCGGTGGATCGGAATCATCTGACGCTCTTTGTGAATATCGGGCTGGTGAATGGCGTCCTCCTGCGCACCGTCCTAGACTCGATCTCGGGACAGTTGACGGATCCGCGGACGCGGTTCCTGGGCAGCAAGCCGTTCCGGCCTGGGCGGAAGAAAGCAGCGCTCAACCTCGCTCCCCCCTCTACTCTCTTTTCTTCTCAAGACTGAACCTGGTTCTCTTATTTCTCGTCTGTACGATCTTGGAATTGCAACACAGGGAAATTTCGTAAACGAACGAAGAACGATGTCATTTTGTTTTTTTCTTGCGATCTCGAACCTCGAAACGAAACGGAAACAAACCTCCCCCACTTTGCCCTTTGCATACCCCCTTTCCTTTCCCGTGTCACTCCTGCCCCATTCCCTCTTTCGTCAGAGCTTGTCGTTTCGTTCTTCGTGGGGCGTAGGAAATCGCACCAGACTGTTCTGCCTGCCAGGATCAGGCCAACAGCATCACTACTTCTTCTGCCTCTTCGCCGGCGCCGTCTTCTGAGTGCCGGAAGAGCTCGCCTCCGTAGACGCCTCTGTAGCGGCAGTCAAAGCGACGGCGGCTGCTTTATCAGGGCGCAGCCGGGTCGAGCGGACGACGGCGTCTTTCGGCTTAGTCTTGTCGGCGGCTGTTGAACAAATGCAAGGTTGAATAAGTCAGGCCTAGGACAGCTTGGTCGCTCTTTATGCGTGAGAGAACATGTGGACTGCTCACCAATGCCCTTGAAGACCGGGAACCTGATCAAGGAGTATCGATGTCAGTGACCGTAGAGCTGGAAAGTGGATGGCATCACGATCATTAGACACACCTAGGAATTCCGTCCTGGGACAGTTCCTGAAACTTATAGGTGATGATAGACCCGACCGGAGGCGGGTTGTTGCGGTGCGAGTCCGTGAAACCCGTTCCGACCTGCCAGGAAAGAATTTCGTATCAGTCAGCAAAGGACGGCCACAAAGAGTGTCTCGATCGGCATACACCATTTCTCCGGCCTAGCTTCTCACCTTGAACCGCGCTCCGTTCTCCATCTGACATCCAAGGGCACCCATACGACCCGAGTTCTTGCCCTCGCCTTGTTCAATACTAATGACGATCGCCTCGGCATCGTAGAACGTCTTCACCTTGAGGAGCGAGCGCGACCGTCGGTGGTCGTACTGGCTGCCCGCCTTGCGAAGCATCAGACCTTCGCCGCCCACGGCTTCGACTTTGGCGAGCTCTTCGAGCAGGTGGTCGCGGGAGGTACACTTCTCGTGCTTGAGGACGACGATCCTGCCTCCCGGAACCCCCTTATGAGGACGGAGGCCCCCCTTATATACCTCTGGTCGTGCGTGCACTCACCAAGTGTGACCCACGATGATCGATGCTTGCGGATTTGTCTTCGGCCTCAGAGGAGAAAGAGGGTGGTGACTAGTGAGGATGGGGAATCCTGGGTGCAGCAAGAAGAGATGTGAGATGCCTATGACGCTTGGTGGACCCTGGAAGAACGTCTGGGCAGAGCAAGCCGGGTAACGTACCTTGCTGGCGGAGATATGTGATGATGTTCTCCAGGGTGCACACGCTTGTGACCTTGACGCCGTAGTTCTTCTCGCCCTTCTGGATGGCCGAACGCTTGTCCGGAACATCATCGTCGGCAGCAGCACGTTCCTGTCGGTCGAGGGCGATGCAAATTCCGACAAGCTTAGCTCCCGGCTGGGTCGCGAGGATGGCGGTGGACTCGTTGATGGGCGTGCCGGCAGCTCGCCGTTGATTGCTCTGGGGGCAGGTCCATTGCTGAACTCGTTCTCTGTCTGTAAATACAGGATGTGGAGAGAGCTTCACAAGCTCTTCGACACCATCAGCACCGATAACGACGTCGCCGTCGTCGTCTTGAGTGGCGAGGGCCGAGCCTTCACCGCCGGTCTTGACCGTCGGTCCTTCCCGCGCGGCCCCTGCAGTTCACAGCCAAGTCCCTCCAGCGACAGGCAAAGAAGGCAGCCAAGGACGAGGTCGCCGAGAAGGCAAAGCTGAAGAAGGTATGCAATCCCCTCCCCTGCCCCTCTCCTCTTGTGTACCTGCGGCTCATAAACCCGGCCTCTTTCCCACTCACCACCACAGGTCCTCGCACAAGGAAACACCGAAGGCGCCCGTATCTACGCGTCCAATGCGATCCGGAAGAAGAACGAGTCGCTGAACCTGCTTCGCCTGGGAAGTCGGATCGACGCCGTTAGTTCCCGGGTCGAGACTGCTGTCACGATGCGCCAGGTCACGGGCAGCATGACCAGCGTCGTTAAAGGGATGGATAGGGCGATGTGAAGGAGCAGGCGGAGAAGGAGAGGGAGGAGAGGAAGTTGATTGCGGACGGGTCGGAGGTGGGACCGAGCTCGGGTGTGGGCGCGGGCGCGGGTTCTGGGGCTGCGCCTGCTGCGGCCGCTGAGGCGGGGCCATCTTCGACTGCGCGGTCTGGGGACGAAGACTCCCGGCTTGCGGAACGGCTCAGAGCATTAAGACCGGCAAGGCATTGAATTCTGGCCCCTCCCGAACCCTGCTGGCAAGCCCTTCTTTTGAGGCTGAGGCTGTCGATCCGGGTGAGTGGTGGGTTACTTTCTCTTCTTTGTGTAGGTTTCAGTACCTTCTTTATCCTGAATCTCTTCTCTTTGATCGGTACGACGTACGGGATGTAGGAAGTAGAGTGAGTACCCTCGCCCCTAACCTTCTCATCTACGTCCGTTGCCCTGCGCCTAACCACCACCACCCCTTTCCATCTACAGCATCGGTCTCGCAGCGGACATCGGCACCCTCCAACGATTCCCCAAGACGGTAGGTAACGACTCCCTCGCCCGCGAACTGGCATACTCAGCCCGAACATTCGACGCCCGCGAGGCGCTCGCCATCGGCTTCGCCAGCAAAGTGACCGAGCAAGGTCAAACCGCTGTCGTCGGTGAGCAATCTTCTTCTACTCCTCCCAATGCTTCTTTCTGAGGCTCGCCTTTTAACTCTTTCTCTAACTGACCCCATTCCATTCCCATGCTATGTGGATTCTCTCAGCGGCGGCACTCTCCTTGGCCAAGGACATCGCCTCCAAATCGCCCATCGCCGTCCAAAGCACGAAGGCGATCCTGCTCCACGCCCGGGACCACCCCGTCGACGCAGGCCTGGCCTTCACGGCCGCTTGGAACGCGGCCATGCTGCAGACGGAGGAGTGAGTTCTATTCTCTTCGCGACAAAGAGGAGCGTGTTCAGGCTGACCTCAATTGGGACGACCTCCTCCTCTCCATTGATAGTATTCCGATCGCAACTCAGGCTGTGATGGCGAAGCAGAAGCCTGCCTTCTCCAAGTTGTAGTCGCATGATGTACTCCATCCTTATGTGTTCGTGGAACCGCTCATTGAACCTCATCGATGGCTCATGGTCATGTTCCCAATCCCCATGGGATGCGTCAGATCGTATGAATGGTGGGTCAATGTGTAGAGAGGGAAGCAAGTTATGCTGATACTATGCGTGTATGTATTTGGATAGGATAGAAGTGGGGGCAAGAAGGGGGGAAGAGCACGCAGAGACTGTGGTGAGATGTGTATGTATGAGAAGCGACCTGGGCCCGAATACATGGTACGAAGTTGGCCCGGGTCATTCAGACGTTCTTGCGATGTTCAGGCCGGTGATCCGTCTCGTGGTCGACGTCTATTCAGAGTTAAGAGAGGGTGGAGAGGGTCAGTTTATTACTTCTCTTCAGGATCAGCTCGAGGGTTCACGCACGGATGAAAGCACGCTCGACCATGGGCAGGTCCTCGATGCGGTCTTGGAGGTCCTGCGAGATGTCGTGCGACAGCCAGAGAGGTGTCTGGGGATGCATGACAAGGTCGAGTTCGACCTGGCGGGCAGAGGAGAGTGTGGGGCGAGTTTGAAGGCGCCGAGTCGGAGGGGCGGCGCCAAGTTCCGAGCCTGCTTTGTAGGGTCGAATGACTCGGTAAAGCAGGTGAGCACGTATGTCTGCATATAGTAAGAACGACAGAAACCCAATGTACTCACGCTCGACAACGCCCTCCCAAAGCGCATCCTGCTCTGTCCTTCTCAGATTCACGACGCGCCGGGTCGTTCCCCAGCGCACAGACAATGGAGACGCGTCAGATGACGGGCAGAGCACGATGGAGCAAGGGCACACTCACCTGGATGGTATGCTTTGGTTGTTGTGGTCTGGATATCGCCCCACTCCGCCAACCCGTTCTCGCCGTTCTTCTCGTGCGTCTTCTCCGCAGGCGCGACGCGGTCCAGCACAAAGAAAAATAGCCGGTGATAACTGGTGAGCAAGGGAACGTGACGCGTCGAAATTGCACTGAAAAACTCACTATGCCTCGCCGATGAGCTGCATGTCTCCGGACTCAATACTGTTGTGGACCACCTGCAAAGGCGAAAAGAAAGAGGGTGTCAGCATGAACTCCCATGTGTGCATACATGCGCATACAAAGCATCACAAAACTCACAGTCTGATTGGCGGTCTCAAGGCTATAAGTGCACGCCTGCAAACTCGTGAGCTGGTTGTTGATCGACTGGTTGAAGAAGACGGGCGGTGGGGTGCTTGAGGAGGAGGATGCCAATGCGTGGATTCGACCGATGTGAGCTCAGGGGAGCGTGCATGTGATGACTTGTAGAAGGAGTAAGGACTGTGTCGAGGTGATGGGGAGCGTGATTGGATGAATAATGCGATGGACTTGGGCGGCGGGAGAAGAGGTGAGCGCGGGCGAGTGAGTGAGAGAGAGAGTGAGTGGCTCGTGGCTTTCGGGTCGCTCGAGCTGATCCTCAGCTGGCTTGAGCTCATCCAGCATCTGAGATCACCATCACCAGAGAGAGGAAAGGGGGGGATGAAACTCGCTTCCACGGGCTTCCATGGTATTCGATGTCTGTGCGTTGGTGACCAGTGTGCATTACGTCATGGCTGCAGCCACGAAGCTATATAACAAGCCCCATCCCACCAGCTGCACCCGCTCTCTTCCCCCCCCTTCGGCTCTTCGCCCTCTTGTCGACTGATAGTTTGTTTTTGCCACGTGACTGTCTGTCAAACAAACTCTTCGGCGTTAACATCCGTCCCTCGCTGAAAGTTCAAGGTGAGTGTTTTTCATGTTTTCGGTTTTTGATTCGTTTTTCTGTCTTTTTGTGTATTGTTTTCGGCCGTTTTTCGTTCTGTAGTTTTTGTTCGCGGCCATTCTATTTCCGTTTTTTTTCGTTTTCTTTTATTTTCTTTTTCTTCTTTTCTCCTTATCATTATTAGATTAAAAGACCAACCACGTGACTAGCAGAGTCCAACTACGTGACCAGCACCGCTCCTTCTTTTTTTCATCTTTCTTTTCTCCTTATCATTATTAGATTAAAAGACCAATCACGTGACCAGCAGAGTCCAAACACGTGACCAGCACCGATCTTTTTCATTCTTTTCTTTTCTTTTCTTTTCTTTTCATTTTTTTTCTTTTTTCATTTTTCTTTTTTTCTGGGTCATCATCGTAAGATCAAGAGACTGACCAGCACCGCTCCTATTTTTTCTCTTATTTGTTATATACAGATCACCATGGCCGACCCTCCGCCAGCGCCCTGGATTGGGTCAGTAGCACCAGAATCGGTGCTGTGGCCTGGCGTAGAAGGCACACAACAGGCGGCGGAGTGGCATAATGCGCCCATCAATACTTGGTTTCTACCAAAATACGCCTTCCTGCCGCATCCAGTCGTGCCGGATGAAGATATCGGTGGGATGCTCACGCAGCTGAGCGCTACACTTCGGCAGCGCCTCGACGCTGTGCCTCCACCACCGCCGTCTCGTAAGACCAGGCCTGGAGAGCGCCAAGACAACTCGCGCTTGAAGACGTATCGCACCCGGCTTCGGCCGAATACACAGCAAAAGGAGGCACTTCGAAAAACGGCTGGAATATTCAGGTGGACATACAACCGGGCGGTGGCGTACCTCAAGGCTCACCCAAACGCCTCTTTAAAGGACGTCCGGGAACATTCAGTCACAGAGGATGGCCTTCCCCTCATGAACCTGTCATGGGTGACTCCGGTGCCATACAGCATCAGGGAGCAGGCGTGCTTTGACGCCCATACAGCGCTTCAAAACGGCTTGGCGGACGTTCGGGACGGCAAAATTCCGCACTTCGAGCTGAAGTTCCGGAAAAAGCGGGCGCTCTTCTCCTCCTTCCGAATTCGGAAACGTGACTGGGTTGGAGGATGCCTCAAGATCCCAAATTTCGGTCTGGGTCCAGGTCAGCGCCAGACCAAGATTCAGACGGGGATCGACGTTCCATCGCTGGAGCATGATGGGGCATGCATCAAGCAGGAGAACGGGTCATGGTTCCTGCTTTGGCAGAAGGACATGGGGGAAGAGAAGATGCGGGTTCCTGCAGCACGTGGGCCAGAAATGTGCGCCATTGACCCCGGCGTTCGGACTAAGGTTGTCCCCGGAGTTGACGCGGAGCTGGGGTTTTGCGGACTCCGTACTCCTTCGACGGAGGGCTCCGCCGGAGGCGGAGCGCGGAGCTCACTTTTGAGAGATTTTTGACCTTAACAAAGCACGGAGTCCGCCTGGAGGACTCCGCCGGAATTTACGCGGAGCGCGGAGCCCAATCCTGGGCCCACTAGTCAAAAGTACGGAGCGCGGAGTCGTCAAAATTGTGCGAAAAATTCCGGCGGAATTTCCGCGGAATTCCGTCGGAGCTGTGAGGTCACGTGATCGTCGAAAAATAGGGGTCACGTGACCTTATTTTGGGTGCGCTCCGCCGGAATTCCGTCCAAGTTCCGCGGAAATATGCGGAATTCCGAAAAAATAGGCATCGCCGAGACACGCGCAGGAGATAAAAACAGGCATCATCATCCGTTGAGAGCTTCAGAATAGCACTGGAGTCAATACCGCAACAATGTCGGATGGTGAATGTATAGCTCTGATTGTGTTAGAGTCATTCTGAGAGCAAATTATACCACCACTGCGCTCCGACGGAATTCCGCGGAATTCCGAGCTCCGCATACACGGAGCACGGAGGAGCATTATGAAAAACGCACAGAAAAAAACGCGGAGCGCGGAGCTGGGATTTCAACTTTTGTATAATTCCGTCGGAACGCGGAGCTGAGTTTTTTCAGCTCTGTCTTAGTCTGCGGAGGCGGAGCTCGCCTCAAAAAGTCAAAATTCCGGCGGAATTTGGAAGTGCGGAGGCGGAGCCCTCCGCGTTACTCCGGGGACAACCTTAGTTCGGACATTTGCCACGATTTACGACCCTTTGCGGGGAATGGCGGCAAAATTTGGCGATGGAGACCACAAGCGTCTTTTCCGCCTCGGTACGCACTTGGATGAATTGATCTCGCGATCAACCCAAGCTACAGCAAAAAAGCGTTACCGTATGCGCCGCGCCGCAAATCGACTGCGTGCAAGAATCCGGCATCTGGTCGACGAGCTCCATTGGAAGCTGCGTGGCTACCTCAAGCAAAATTACGACACTGTGCTGCTGCCAACATTCAACGCGCACCAGATGTCTCGGCGAGGTCAAAGGCGGATCGGGCGAAAGACAGTCAGAGCCATGATGTCGTGGGCGCACGGTCGCTTCAGAAGCCGATTAAATGAAGCTATGGAGGTCGTCGAGGTGGTGGAGGACTGGACATCCAAGGTCTGCTCAACGTGCGGCACGGTCAATCACAGACTTGGAGGCAGCGAAATCCACCGCTGCCCCGGATGTCTCACAGTCTCGGATCGAGACGTCAATGGCGCGAAAAACATTTTCCTGCACTGGAAATATGATTTTCTCAACCAGTGACAGCGACATATTCTCTTTTTCTTTTTCCTTTTCCTCTACATTTTCTTTTCTCTTTCTTTTTTCGCTTTCTTTTCCCCTTTTTGCCTTTTCTTTCCGGAAAAATGCCGCCGATCACACGTGATCGGCGTTTGGGAGCTGCACCCCTTTGGCTTTGGCCATTGCACTAGTCTGTATATAGTACAGGCTTGAAAGCAGCGAAAACGTGCGCACAATCATGTCGGCACAGTGACTCCCGCTGTCGCTGGCCTCACGCCAAACGAAACGACACCGGTCAGTTTTCCGGGCTCGGGCATCCCAGCTCCGAACCTAGGTTCGAGTGGGAGTACCCCAGCGCCAAACTTGGGCATTTCGACTTACATGACCCCGGGCGCTGGACAAGGATTCGACTTCCATATTATACTGCCAGATCGAGAAAAACGAGGAGGACAGAATAAGGACAAGGACCGGGACCGGGAACGGAGATTGCGAGGGTCGTCAATGCAATTGCTACAAGACAAAGGTAAGTGTGACTTCTGCTTGGCGCTTCTCGAAGCGAGGAACAGAGCACAGGCTGAAGAGCAAAGTTCCGTCCCAAACTATCGTCCACAGCTGCACGTGAGGCTGCACGAATCGGAGAAGAGCTGCTGTACGGCAACGCTGCAGTGGTCGTGGTAGACATGAGCTGGCCGACGTTGCAGCGGTTCGGGTCAGCGTGCCAGCAGAGCGAGGATCGAGTGTTCTGGGATCTGATGGCGGGGGTAGCCGAAGACAAGGACTACCTGCGCAAGATCCGACGAGAGGTCGACGCGATCGTCGTCAAAGCTGGCCAGGCTCGGTTGCTATACTCTTCCCGAGTTGATCGGGGGTTCATCCTACCTTGAAACGGCACTCACGACGTCAAGACCAGACAACTGGCCCCGTCTACCCAACGCAGACCACGCGACCGAGTCCTCTACCAAAGACGCCACGCGATGAACGACATCAGCGAAGGGGCCGAGGGAAGAACTCGAGAAAGTCGGAGTCAACCACTCAGCGCCAGCTGTCAGGCCATGATGGACTACCTCGGAGCATCGACCTGAACCACGATTCCGATCTCCGGTCTGGCCTTTTCTGTCCTGCAGCCTGCAGCCGCAGAAGTCTACGCCGAGCTCTCCGAGCGGACGAAACAGCGATCACTTCTACACCTTCGCGCCTGAAGCTGATGACTTGAGTTTCGGCTTGATGTGTGGGAACTGGGATACATAAAATTGCCACCCTTGAACGCTTTTAAACGTGCCGCCGCGCACAATTACGTTTTCGTCGATCGGGCGCATCGGGGTTCAAATTGAAGCGCGCTGAACCGCGTTCACGCGACCGCGTCGCAGTCACGTGAATGGCAGGAACGCGACTCGCTCGGGCCACAGGGCGCAAAGCAAGGAAAGAATCGCAGCAGACGATGGAGAAAGGATGATTGGTGAATGGTATACTCGAGAGCGAGAAGATAGGGACGGAAGCGGTGGGAACAGAGAAGAGCGAGACATGGTACGAGAAAGCTTGACCTGACCTTCACCGACCACCTATTTGGACGGAAACAAGAGAAGTGTCCAGCAGCAAGGCCCGGTCAGGCGGACGAGTACCATGAGAATCAATCTCCGTTCAGGCTTGCCGTTGTCCCTGCCGCCGAGCTGTCTTCCACGCTATCCAAGAGCGAGTATTCTGCAAATGTCAAGGAGACAGGAATTTCCGTCTGTCAGAGAGGGGTCAACGCGTGTCGCACTTGGTTCGGAACACTCACGCTTCATGAGCTCGCACTCCCCGCCGTGTTCGAAGTCGATCTGGTACTGGTAGAAGTATCCCTCCGAAGTGACCACCATCACCTGCGGCGTCGTGCTGCTGACGGCAACCAGGCTGCTGACTCCGGGTGTGGGCAGCTTCAGGTGCGCAAAGTCGCGCTGCGGCTCCCACATTTCTGCGAGAGAGTTGGGTAGGTATCCTCCCACAGAGCCAGCTACGTTGCGCGACAACATAGCAGATGTCCGCCGCAACGTTCCACTGTGAATACATAAGGTAGGTTCTTTGAGCACACCTGTTCGGGGAGAAGTCAATCAAAAAAATTCGACTCGTCAACTCACCTCAGGCCACCACGCTTCTTCTTGTCATCAATGAAGGCTTCATACCCGCCCGCGGTGCTTCCGTTCGAGCTGCCCGGCGGGCTACTCGTCTCACTTCCCGCATCGAGACCAGATCCGACTCGCGCTAGCGAAGGTGGCGCCCCTGCCCGACCTCCTGCACCATTTCTTGCGCCCGAACCAGACGCGCCGGCGCCATTACCACCTCCCTGAGTGAGCTTGAAGATGTGAACTGTATCCGTGTCGGAGGAGGCACAGAGCAGGGTGCTAACAGCATTGAAGCTGAGGTTGTAGATGCGGGCAGGATAGGTGCCTCTGCGGAACTGGAACAGCTTTTGAGCAGAGGGCACGCTGAAGACGCGGATGATGGTTCCTTTGTCTGAGGCTGTGGCAAGCATGGTACCGGTGCTGTTGAGGGCGAGGGCGGAGATAGGCGTTTTATGCGCTTGCACAATGTTGGTCACGGAGAGAGACTTGAGGTCAAAGATGAGCACATCACCAGGCGCGGACTGAGGGGAGGCGGAGCTGTTTGCGTTGGAGCCGGGCTGGTTTGGGTTCGAGAAGGGGGAGGTCGGGGACGGGATTGGGGACGGGTAAGCAAGGTAGCAAGGCTCAGAGGAAGGTGAGAGGGCGCAGATCGCTGTAAAATGGAAACAAAAAGGGATGAGCACAACTCTGCATTTATTCGCGAGTACAGCAAGGTAGGCGGGCTCACCGTTGGGATTTGGGCTTGTCTCGATGATGTGGAGAAGCTTCATGTTTGAGATGTCATAGATATAGATGGCCTCTTCGAGGATGACGACGAGTCGCCGCCGGTTCAGCTTGACGCCGAGAATGGTGGTAGGAAAGGTGAGCGAGCAGATCTGCGAGTTGCGCTGTTGGGATTTAATACATAGGTGTGAGTCGCGCTGTCAGGAAGATCTTCACACTGCAACGCTTATCGGAGGACGTACCTTGGTGTTGACGATCTGCAATCTCCGCGGGCTGGAAGTCGGGGTGCCGTCTGGTGTACCGACGAGAGCTACCAGCGATGTACAGAACAGCATCTCAATGATGTAGATCGGCCCTTCCTCTGTGCAAGCACGTCGATGACACCGTCAGTTCTGCGTCGGACCAAGCGAGGGGCGGGCTGGCATGCAGTATTTGAGTACTCACTCTTGTTGTAGACGCGACCGAAGGGCTCGCAGTTGCTGATGGAATAGCCATGCCGGGTACCGACAGCGACGCAAGAGTGGTCCTGGTTGAAGTTGACGGCGAGAAGCTCGCTGGCTGCTTTCTGGGGTGCGCTACCAAGAAGGCGAGACATGGTCTTGATAGGTGTGCTTTGCGAGGAGGGAGTGCAGGGGTAGATCTGCGGGAGAGGAGCGGCTGGGACACCACCAGACGGAGGGGAGGGTCGCGTACGTTATAGGACAGCCGCGCTTGAGCGACGTCGAGGGTATGGATCTCGTACTTGGAGGCGAGCGCACTGGACACTGACTACTGCGGACTGCGGCGGACGGGGACAGACGAGTGACTGAGTGAGTGAGTCTGAGTTCCCGACTCGGCAGGTGATGGTGTCGGTCCGCGCGCTGCTGTCTGGGGAACTCTCTCGGCCGAGACAGTGGGCCCATTACAAATGCCAGCCCTGAAGCATTACAAGCTGCATGGAGATTACAGCCAGCTTGTAATCAGGCATCGAATCCCCTGCCCAGTGCCCCCCGCTCCGAAGGGACCCGCCTTCACCGTCACCTTCTTCCTTCTCACACCGCGGACCGCATCACACTCATCCCAACTTGTCACCGTCCTCACCACACACACTTCTATCCACAATGAGCTCAGCAGCGTGGCGCGCACACATGACGTGAGTCCATTCTGACCGCCGCACAGAATGATTAGGAATCCTGATCGCTGAATGCTTCTCTTCTGCTCCTTCTTTCCTGCTCTCTTCTCGGTCCCTTGGTCCTTCGATGACACTCGCTACATGCGCGCTCAACGGATGCTGCGACTTATTTCTGCCCAAATGGCCATCGTATCTCGACGCATGTACCCGCTATTTCAACGCTCTTCGCACCCGTCCGATCCCGGTCATCGTCCGTGCTCTTGTGCTGAATACGGCATTCCGACGGAATAACAGCTTCAACCGGTACGCATCCATCACCGCGCGAGCAACTCGCAACGTGCTCAAGGAGGAGGAGCGCACCAAGGCTGCTCGCCGAGACGTCATGGCTCTCCGTTACCAGGAGTGGAAGGAGGGCAAGGCATCTGAGTCGGTGAGTTTGCATGAATGGTCTAAAGGCGACGGAGACGGAGCTGATCATACTTCGTTGCGATTCATTCGCCTCTTAGGGCCCCGTCGACGCTTCCAAGCAGTAAACAGGGTCGCAATGATGAACTGTCAAGCTCTGTCATTGTGCCGACTGCCGGATCGACCTACTATGGACTGGACCAACCACGAAAGTGCCTCCAATCTGCAGTCCATCACTTCAATCAAAATTGATCACATCTAGAGACTCCACTCGTACCTGCTCCCACTCGCCATGGTTCCCTCCTTCGGTGTTGGATTGTCTCCCGGGAACGATGTGAATTCATCAGCACGCTCTGGCCTCAGCATTTTATGCAATAGCGCTCAGCGCTCAGCAAGGACACCCTCAATCTGTGAGGCGTGAGGCCGCAAGAGTAGGGAGAGGAGAGCTTGAAAGTCTCAGGCAAGCCGAAGAAGTACAGAGCGCTCAATCATGTGTATGAACGGAGCAGCGGTGTGCGTGTGATGCGGCCCGTGTGTGTAACGTGTTGCGATCTTGGCATTCACGAAGCGGTCAGATGAGGAGAGCCAATTGAAGGCAGCCTGGTTTCTGAGACGCGACCACGACCGACAGCCGCGGTACCGAAGACGAGTTCCCTTCCCAAGGCTGGCCCTCCCTCTCCTCCTCACGACCCCGTTTGGTGCGCACCGCCTCCCCCACAGCTTCCAGGACCGAGGTCTGTAGAGAAATTTAAGCTCCCCGCCGCCGCGCCGCCGCCCGACTGCACAACAATTTTCCGCCTCGCACATATTACGACGCGAAGGTCTCCTGGACGAAGACAAGAGTCATCAGAGTTGGGCCGACGCTTCCCTCTGCCTGACACTCGGTAGCATTCATTGCGCCGCGGAAGGACGCCTTGAGTGCGACGGGGAAGAGGACGTCATCGACGCGCAGGCCGCAGCCGCCCTTCACAGCCGTCCCAAATCACTGGTCCGAGTCGCAATTGAGCTTAGACCGCGTCCGCGGACTCTGTAAAGGCGTGAACGGTCAGCTAAAGATTTTTGCTTCGAGCGGCGCTGCTGAAACCTCGTCTGGACGGTGAAGCCAAGGTCATGGCCAGTCCTCCCAACTCCCGACCTGCGACGCCGCCCTCGGAGGGCCTCCTGCGCCCTTCGCCTGTCCCTACACCGCGTGGAAGCAATGCGCCTGCAGGGAGCTCGTCAGGCGCTCCCGTAGACCAGGGCCTGCGCGTTTCCAACACGCGCAGCGTGACGAGCCATCGAGGCGGGGCGGGCGCCGGTGCAGGCGGGTTGTCTTCGGCTTATCACCACAGCCCGACACCGAGCTATTCGAGTTCCATGTCCTATCCCTCCGCCACGGACATTCACATCAGCTCATACTACTTCGGCAACATGGACGCGGACGTTGTCGGGCGCGCAGAGGCTGATTGGGCTTCAGCTTCAGCATCAGCAGCGTCGGTGAGCGGGAACGAGAGCAACTTGAGCGCCAGCTCCAGCATGAGCGTGGGTCCCGGCAGTATACCTTCCGAGGCGGGTGTGGGCCCATCGCGATTTGGGCCCACCCCAAGCCCGCTGAGGCATACTGCGGAGGCACCCGATGTCATTACTACCACGCCATCAGGAGCAACTTCGACGTTAGCGACCGGCTCGTCTGGGAGGAGGCGGCATCAAGAATGGAACCCTGCCGTTTTCGTAAACAATGCGCTGGATTCCCAAGCAACGACTCCCACAATAGGCAGAGGCGCCAGTCCGGAGCGCACACCAATGGAAGCGCATGATTTCGAGTGGCAAGACAACGTCGGGCAAGACACCTTCAGAAGAGCGAATACCGGACAGCCCGACTACTCTGAACCATCTACGTCCCGCGCGACCTTCGAGCCGCATCATTTCGATCCTGAAACATCAATACCAATACGATCTGGGCCCCTGCTAGCCGACACCGATGATCCCGAATCGCAATCGAATCTGCGGGAGGAACTTGTATCTGGTGACAGTCCGGAGTCCTTGCCATTCCGCGTGCGCACGTACGGCCAGAACGACGACGCAAGGAGCATGACACCCAGTGACGGCATGTCCGGACCCATCATGGGCAGTCGCTTCGTCGATGAGCCACTGGAGTGGAATGCCGACGAGGAGGAAGGGAGGGTGAATCTCACAGGCGGGCCTGGCCAACTCTACCGGAAGGACAGTGCAGAGGTCATTGCAGCGGCGGGCGGCGGGAACTTCTCGCAGAACCACGGAGGCGCGCTGGCGGACGGTGCCCGGTCAGGCCTCTCACGGGTCTCGAAAAGTGTGCGGAGGCTCAGTCGTAGAATTGTGAACATGGACGGGAAAGCGCAGGGCGGGCTCCAAGGCGGAGGCGCGCATGTGAGATTACCGCCGGACGTGGACGATGTGGCGGAAGGGGACGAGGACAGCAGTGATGACGATCAACTCATGGTTGTCGATCACATTACCAAAGCGGCGGATTCCTCACCCGCCCAAGTCGGCAATCAACAGCTGCGAGGTCAGACGTTAGGCTGCTTAGGGCCAAACAACCCTCTGCGCAAAGCATGCGCAAGATTGATGGATAATTGGTACGTGCATGGCTCTCATTTTCGCCTGTGTTTTGTGTGACTCACCAGATTTTCCCTTCTTACAGGTGGATCGAACCCTTCATCCTCAGTATGATCGCGCTCAACGTTGTCTTGCTTGTCCTGCAATCTTCCAAGAGCGTGTTCGAGAATCCACGGAACCCGGGCTACTTCGATTACTGGGAAGATTATGCTCTTTTGGCCGTCTTCGGTATTTTCACGTGAGTGTTAAACTTTCTCCCCGACTGCTCGACCTATCGTACTGACCCTGAAATATCTATTCGAATACGAAGTGTCGAGATCGTCTGCCGAATCGTCGTGTCCGGCCTGGTCATAAATCCTCCCCCTATGTATTTGCTCGAACCAGTACGGACCGAATCGCCTCCTCCGGAAGGAGCTTCACAACCAGCTTCGGCGCGCACGTCCATGCGTCAGGCTGGCGGGTACAGCAACACACGCGAATCGTTCTATCAGCTTGGCGACACGTTGAAGAAAACCGCTGGGAGGGCGCTCAAGGTCGATCAACAGCCCGAGACGTACGAGCGCAGCCCCAACCGTGTTACTTTTCCCAAGCGTCCCTTCGATTACGCAGATGCCAGACTGCGTAGCGCAGACACGATCGCCAGTTTGGCCGCCAACCCCGCTACGGCCCTTCCCGGCGGTCCCATCAAACCGGCATTCCGAACACATGCACGCATGGCAAGCGGGAGAGCTACGCCCGACAATGATCTGTCGGAGCGTCGTCAGGCCACACTCGAATCGGCGACCGCCATGGCGGAGCGAAAGGGCACTCTGCCCCTGGACCCGGCGGTCCCATTCGTTGAGGCCATCATGGTGCAGCGTGCCCAGGCTGCGCATTACGCCTTTCTTCGACACAGTTGGAATCGGGTGGACTTGGTCGCGGTGCTTTCCTTCTGGGTCATGTTCGCCCTTAGCGTGATGAAAGTCGAGAACACCGGGTCGTACCACATCTACATCTTTCGCGCTCTGAGCGTTTTACGCGCGGCTCGGCTCCTGACGATCACGACGGGTACGACGACGATTCTGCAAAGTCTGAAGCTCGCCGCTCCGCTTCTCGTCAACGTCACCTTCTTCATAATCTTCTTCATGATCCTGTTCAGTATCATCGGCATCCAGAGCTTCAAAGGCTCGTACCGCCGCTCGTGTGTCTGGGTTGGGGCTGGCGCCGATCAGCAACCGGGATTCAACTACACCTTGACTCAAATTTGTGGCGGATATTTCGGTGCGGACGGCCAAGCACTGGGTCATCTCAACAAGGACCTCACTCCGAGTGGGTCGAGCGCGAAGGGGTTCATGTGTCCGAATGGGCAGATCTGTGTCGAGAAGGACTCCAATCCGATGAGCGGAGTCCAGAGCTTTGACAACATTGTGGCATCTCTGCTGCAAGTTGTCATCATCATCTCAGGTGAGTTTCGCAAGTCGTTCTTTCTCGCGCGTTTGGATAGAGCTGATCCATTCTATCCACAGCGAACGGATGGTCACAAACCATGTACGACATGATCGATGCCGACTATTTCGTCTCCTGCCTGTTCTTCATCATCTCAGTCATCACGATGAACTTTTGGATGGCCAACTTGTTCGTCGCTGTCATCACCAACACATTCGCAACGATCACAGCCGAGACAAAGCAGTCCGCCTTTGCCAATGAAAAGTGAGTGACTCTCAAATGCGCGGCAATGTGTGCTATTTTGCAGACAGAAAGTCTGACCCCAGTCTGACACCCACAGAATCGTGAAGGAGCCGAAGCCAGAAAGCGCTCTGCAGCCGCGGCGACGCAGAGTCGCGGACGTCTACAAGCGGATCTGGGGTTGGACGAAGCTCATCTGGCTGGCAGCCATTGTTGCCGATCTAGGTATCCAAGCTGCTCGAACGCAGTACGATAGCCCTCGACGGACTCGCATTTACGACGATGCCGAGCTCTGGTTTTCAGTTGCGTTCGACGTCGAAATCATCTTCCGCTTCTTCGCGTTCTTGCTCGACAACGACTGGCGCTCCTTCTTGGCGCATCGCAGGAACATCGTCGATTTTGGCTTGGCCGTCGTCACCTCCATTTCGCAGATTCCCGTCATCAAGAGCTCGAGCGTGTACCCATGGCTGACAGGTTTTCAGGTGGCTCGGTTCTATCGAGTCATCGCGGCGGTCCCACGTATGGAGGCTCTCCTGTATCGAGTTTTCGGTTCCATGGCGGGTCTCTTCAACATGATCATGTTCCTCCTCCTGATCGTCGGTCTTGCAGCCCTCATAGCGGTGCAGCTTTTCCGCGGTGATATCCCCATGCAGGACGATGACGGCAACGGTATCGAGATGAATTTCAAGCAGATGTACAACTCCTACCTGGCGATGTATCAGGTGCGTTCTTCCCTGAGCATGGTCTAGATGCGCGGATGACTGACTTCGTCATTTTTAATGCAGATTTTCTCTTCTGAGAACTGGACAGACGTGTTGTGGAACAGCTTGACATTCGAGCTGCCGTTCAAGCAGACGGTTTTCGCAGGGTTGTTCATCAGCGGATGGTTCCTGTTCGCAAACTGTAAGTGCCTTCACGTTGAAACGACTGCCTTCCGTCGACTGGATTACGCAACGCACACTGACTTCGAATGCATCTCACCCCGACAGTCATCGTATTTCAAATGTTTATTGCCGTGATCAACGAGAACTTTGGCGTAGCTGAAGGTCAGAAGCGACAACAACAGCTGGAGGCGTTCTTAAAGCGAAATGAAGCCCCGGAAGAAAGCACGACGCACAAGATTCTCAATCTGTTCAGTCCGTATCGTTATCTCCGTCAACGAAACGCCAAGATCTTGGGCGGCGAGAAAGGGGCGAAGGAAGAGGAGGCCAACGAGAAGCACAAACGACAACGGTCGTTGCAGACGTTGATGGACGCATCCTTTGCAAACAAGTCGATGAACGCAGTCAAGCGTGCTCTGCGATTGGACAAGCCCGATGAGCCAGTCCCTCTGGACACGATGCGAGCTCGTCAGTTCCGACAATCGCTGTCAGGGGCCGAGATGCTTGCTGCTCCGGGCAACATCAGGAACATCATGTCCATTTACGAAGGCCCACGTTCAGACGACGCCGGTCGCCTGTATGCACGGGATCGCCAACTCAGTCGAATGCGTACCGATCTGGGCCTAGGGAGGAGACAGAGTCTGACACAGGCCGAGGTGGACGCAGCATACCGTGCCAGGGCAAACGATCCACGAGTCGAGGCAGCCCGATTTCTCAACTCGCATCCGTCCTACGACAAGTCGCTCTGGGTGTTCTCGAACTTGAGCCCCATCCGGCGGTTCTGTCAGAGTTTACACCCGCCTTCGTACGGAGAACGGATCTTTGGTCGTCAGGCTTCGAGACTGAGGAACGCGATCTTCCGTATCTCTATCTTCCTCGCCATTGCCGGGTCGGTCGTTGTGGCCGGAATCGCGACACCCTCGTACCGCAGAGCGTGGTACCAGACCAACGGTCTCAAGCGCGACTCGTGGTTCAGTCTTGTGGAAGTGGTTCTCTCTGCGTGAGTCAGCAGAGTCGGGTCGAGCTCCGCAAACACACGTACTGACAACCTCGACCCCTTTGCAGCTTCTTCATCTTCGAATTCGTCGTCAAGGTCATTGCAGACGGATTTGCTTTCACCCCGAATGCATATCTGGTAAGCTCTTAAAATATCCCCATCGTCCTGATGATCCATGCTGATCACTTCTTCCGCAAACCTTGGCAGCTGAGCGTTTGGAATGCTGTGAGTACCTTCATTGATACATTCTGCCCTGAAAAGTTATGTGCTGACTTGATCTGTGCTTTTGCCTCTAAGCTGGACCTGTTCGTCCTGACTACCTTGCTGATCAACGTCTCCACTGAGATGGCCGTCATTGGGGGTGTCAGTCGTTTCACTCGTGCGCTGAAGGCGTTCCGTGCTCTGAGATTGATCAAGTGAGTCTGCTCATTCTCAATGACTGCAGAATCATATCTCACAATTTTCCCTTCAGTTTGACCGAGGTGATGAAGGACACTTTCAGAGCCATTGCTATCGCCGGCGCTGGTCGCATTGTCGACGCATCAGTTCTTGCCTTGCTCTAGTGAGTGTGGTCACCAGGCTCTTGGCTTGAGGGTTGCAGCGGTATGCTTACCAGTGATCCTCGTCCACAGTATCATTCCATATGCGGTGTGGGGACAACGCCTGTTCGCGGGACTTCTATACTCCTGCAACGACGGTGGCGGCGCGATCTTCACGAAGCGCGACTGTGTAGGCGAATACGGCGTCTCTCCATCTCAGTGGCAGTTTCTGGCACCGCGCATATGGGAAAATCCGAGGGAATCATCGGTCTACTCCTTTGACGACTTCAAATCCTCTCTTTTGATCCTCTTCGAGATCGTTTCTTTGGAAGGCTGGATCAACGTCATGTCGACGGCGATGAGCATCGTGGGCAAGGATCGGCAACCACAACAGGACAGTCGTCAAATCAACGCACTGTTCTTCGTCATCTACAATCTCGTCGGCGCCGTTTTCGTCTTGACGCTCTTCGTCAGTGTCATCATCGAGAACTTCCAGACATTCTCAGGCGCGGCATTCCAGACCACGGAACAGCGACAATGGCTCGATCTGAAAAAACTCATTCACCGACAGCGTCCGTCGAAGCGGCCAGTGCAGAAGCCAAAGGGCGCTACCAGGGCTTGGTGCTACGAGCGAGCCGTGCAGAAGACCGGATGGTGGTCTCGCAGCGTCACCATAATCTACGTCCTGAACATCGTGGTGCTCATGACTCAGCGGTACAACGATCCGCTTTGGGTGGAACGATTGCGAGGTGAGCTCCCACCGCTAACACGCACGTAGAATCCGCGAGCTGATGTGTCGTATTTTCCTGCAGAAATCGTGTATCTTGTCTTCACGCTGATCTACTCGGCCGACATCGTGGTACGAATGTACGGCATAGGTCTCAGAAGCTTCGTCGACACTTGGTGGAATTTGTACGATCTCGCTGTGGTCGCCGGCACTTTGGCGACCACCATTCCCCTTCTCAGACCTGGAGTTGGGTCACAGGTCAACGTCCAGTTCCAGAAGATCTTCCTGACAGGCATCGCATTCAAGCTCGTCCAGAAGAGCGACTCTCTCAACCAGTTGTTCAAGCTTGCAATGTGAGTAGAGTGCAAGCCTCTGATCGTCCTGTACCCATGGCGTTTGACTGACCAAGTTTCATCCTTCAGTGCGAGTCTTCCGTCGATTCTCAACCTCTTCCTGCTGTGGCTCACGTTCTTCCTGGTCTTTGCCATCATGTTGGTCGAAGTCTTCGGTTTGACAAAGTGGGGACCCAGCGAAACGTACAGCAAGAACTTCTCAACCCTAATCGGTTCGCTATTATTCCTGAGCATGATGTCTACCGGGTGAGTAACTGAAGTGCCTTATAGCTGTGGGTCAGAGCTCGCCACTTATCTTTTTAATCAACCTTCAGCGAGGGCTGGAATTCGTATATGCACGACTACACTCTGCAAGACCCGGCCTGCACACCCTCTCTGAACTATCTCGACACAGACTGCGGTAGCACGGGCTGGGCGTACGGATTGTTCATCGGCTGGAACGTCGTATCTATGTACATTTTCTTGAACAGTGAGTTAATTGCGAATCCGGTTCTGTAGCTCAGAACATCACACGCTAACCATATCCTCATTCCTTCAGTGTTCACGGGTACGGTCGTCGAGAACTTCTCTTACATCTTCCAAGTCGGCGGCAAGATGTCTCTCTCTCGCGCTCAAATCCGTGGCTTCAAGAAAGCCTGGGCCCAATTCGACCCAGATCGCACCGGTTACGTCACCCGCGACAAGTTCGTTCCCTTCTTCCGCTCGCTCAATGGGGTTCTCGATGTCAAAGCGTACCCCGCCGATGGGACTGTTCAGTCGTTGCTCAAAGCATCGAGCGGATCAAACTTCCCCAGCAGTCCGAGCAAGTCTGGCGCCATTCTTTCTCCGTTCTCTCGTCTACGCGGAGGCTCTCCTGGCGCAACTAGTCCCCTCAAAAGCCCTGATCGGAAAACATTCAAATGGCCTCCATCGCCAGTGTCGCCAATGGGTCTCGTCGTTGAGGGTGTGGACATGAAGAAACTGCGACAGGCTCTGTCCGCGCTCAATCGTTCCGAGATTCGCCGTCGAAAGGATCGCTTCAACCGCCTTTACCACGATGCACTGCTGCAAGATGAGGATGGGAAAGGCCTCTCGTTCACCAACATGCTCATCTTGTTGGCCAGGTATAAGCTCATCGACGAGTCACAATCTCTCGAAGTCGAAGAACTCATCGAACGACGATTACAGATGGAGCGCGTCGACGACAGCATCAATCTGGAACGCGTTCGCGGTGTGATGAGAATGGTGTATTTGCGCCATCGCTTCCTTGCCATCCGGACTGCCGCAAATACCACATTGGAAGTCCCCGGCGGGCGCAGTCCGAGCCACATGCTTCCCACGGACGACCCCTTCGATTTCAGCCAGAACGTGTCCCAGAAGAGCAAAACCGCTGAAGAGACCGCCTCCTCAAGCCAGCCTGCTCCTCCTATCCCCACTATCGTTCTTGACCCGGCGCCTCCATCCCGCAAGCCGACGCTCTCGCTCGATCTTTCGACACTGTCAAACATGAATCAGCTCCCCGGCGGCACTACCAGCGCATCGACGTCCCGTCAAATTGGAGGCGGTCAGCAGCCACAGTCTGGACAAGGCAGTAGCTTCTCTACTTCGGCAATGTACCGTACTGGCAGTGGAGACGGTCCATCGAACACCAGTCGGGAACAACTGGTTCCCTCGCATGGCGAGTCAGACGAGATTATGGAGTCCCTATCAGATGCCAACAGACCCGACACTCTCCATCTGTCACCTGAGGCCAGTCCATCGCTGGATGTAATCGCTCGACGAGCGTCGCCTCGCCTCCAAGAGTTCCAACAGACGCGCTGGGGTCAGACGATGCGCCGGATGAGTCGACTCTCCCGAGACGTCGATGGCGAGTTCCAGTTCAGTTTCGACCGGGACCAGCCGGGTGAGACTATTCGGGATCGGGATCAGGATTGGGACGAGGCCGGCCAGAATGCGTCCTGGCGACGCAGTCGGAACCTTTCTGGCACTGGTTATTTCGGCAATAGCGTCAACAGCGGAGCTGGGAGCGGCCGTAGCCGCGGCGGTCCAGCTGAGAACAGCGGGCAGTGGACGCTCCGCGGAGTCACTCGCTCGTGGTTTAACCGCAGCCTGGACGAGGGCGGGATCGAGTATCACCAGCCGACTCCGGACAGTGGTCCCTCTATGACACCGCCTTTGCGACAAACGACGGATCCACGTCCGGAGTCGGAGGCGGATGACAACAGCGGCCAAAATTCTCGGCAAGGCTCCTTTTATGTCCTCCACGGCCATCAGCCCCGTGACCGATCGAGGTCGAGTGGATACTGGCCCGCCTTCTGAACGACCAGAATTGAACGCGGGGGAAAAGCCGTCGGTTTCCAACCTCTCAGTAATTGCCCCCTCGGCGTGTCGACCTGCTGGCCGGCGCCAGCGTGGATTCTTCTATCAAAATAGACTTCTTATACAAGCCATCCTGCCCAAACGCGCGCATCCCGACTCCTGGTCATTCTCGACCTAGGCGGAAGGACCCTCGCGCGCTTTCGTTTCACACTACCTCGATGCACAAGAGCTTTCGATGTCGTTCCGTCGCACCAATCCCTCAAGCTCGCGCATCGTCGACCCTTTCATCTTCATTTATCGACTGTAACACCATCTACGCTCGCTCCTTCCTGCTCCACCGTTTTTTCCAACCCCCCAAAGACAATCAGGTATCGATCGAATTTACGCTTCACTCTCTTGACCCTCTTCCCTTCTCCCGCGTCGCTCCAGCTGTAACCTCCCGTTCCGCCCGTCTTTCCCCTCATATCTTGTCAGGAGAACCTGATTCTCCTCGATCAAAATGGACAATACTAACCCCATACGATTTGCCCTTCATCATCTGCACCTGACGATGGGAGAAGTCCAGCGGTCGAGAAGCCAAGAACCGAGAGGTTGAAATAGTACGCTCAAAGGGTGTGGTGCATTGATCATTGGAAGACGGGAACAGCTGCAAAAAAGTGGGAATAGAACGACCGCTGTGTAGAATGGATCGGAGACGAGGGATTATTGGACGATTGAAAGTGAAGCCGGAAGACCAGTAGCAAAAGGCGCGCGAGATATAGAAGGTCGAGTATTGGTAGACAGGCCTTGAGTCAAGGTCCACAGGCCGTGACCTGGCTTGGGACCTGGCTTGGTGAAAGTATCGGAATTGAGCCGCTTCGGAGCTGAGTAATTGTTCGGACGACGCGTCCAGATGCACTTTCACAGCGAAGCGGGCGTGTGGGGACTTGATTTCCTGCCTTCACGCCGCTCCTCTGTGCGCGCCAGGAGACCGCCGTTGGAGGATATTGCTGAGAAGACGTTACTCTGCTTCTACGGGTACCGGGACCAAATGGCTGACTGATTTACATAACAGTGCAACAAGAGTCTAGGAAATGTAAGAGAAAGTTAAGCAGACGGACTTGTGCAGAAACCAGTATATCGCTTGAGAAAGCACTCACTCTGCTTCTTCGCCGTCTTGTAGAATGCCTTGCTGGATGTGCTCAATGATTGACTCTTCTCGACGAGCTTGTCGAGGTCCTCGCCTCGTTGAAGGACGGAGTCGATTGTCTGGTGCTGTTGGAGTGACCGAAATGAGTACGCAGAGCGAGTCAATAGGGCGAAGTTCATCTTTTGAACCCAAGCGCGCGGAAAGGAATCATGAAACGTACCAGAACAATCTTAGTCTCGTCCAGCTCCTGTTGAACCTTCATGATGTTGTCGGCCTGTCTGGGGTCTTGATACCTCTTGACAAAGTCCTGTGCCTGCGGGAACACACTCTCGCTCACGAGCAGCGTGGATTTGCCTGGCGGAGGCTCCTGTGATCCGGTGGTGATGGCACTGACTTGGGAGCTCCAAGATGCCTTAGGTACCTTGAGCAGAAACTCGTCCAGGGACTTGTTCAGCAGGCTGAAGGCGACTCGAACGGGATATTCGGTGTCGGTGACGAGGACGCCGACGATGCCGTCGGAGGCGGGGCGGGCGTGGACATGTGCGATCGTGTTGTTTTCCTGAATGGACTGCCGTTGGGTCGGTTGGGTGCGCTCAGCGACAGTCTTGTCGGTTGTTCAGGGGCGAGGGCAGCGGCAAAAACAAATAAGCAGGATCGTGCGTCAGGATCGAGGAACAATGTATGGAAAAGCAGGAGAGAGGGGGAGAGGAAGGAGGATAGACTCACCTTGCTCATGAAGCTCATGACGTCCTGTATGGTTCCGCGCTGGAAGAAGCTGAAGGAGCCGAGCTCCCATGCGCCTACGAGCGAGACCGCGGACGCGCCTGGCGGGTTGGCGAAGATGAGGAGGGCGTCTGATCAAACAGAAGCCGACGGAAGGAGGGAGACAGCTGCGTAAGTAAGAGCTGGTGCGCGCATGTCACTCCGCTGAGAATGCAACTGGCTCGTACTCACAGATTTGCCTGCGTTCGAAGGCATGGCCGATGTCAGGGGCACGGAGCGACGACGGTGATGGACAGGAGTCAGCCCGTTATCCAACCGGGAAGCTGTCGGGACGCGGCACAGCGGGGAACCGGACTCACATGAATGGTAGCTTGGTTGGGACGGCAAGGCGCGCTGCTGAGTGGGAACGAGAGTGAACTGTATGCTGCTGTGTGTGCTGGGCGCTGGCTGATGTTGTCGTCCAGCTGTTGCACCTCCCAGTGGTCAGTGACGTTGGTGTCGAGGTGGAACGCCTCCTCCGGCCCGCCAGCGGCTAACCCCGGCGTTTGCGGCGCTGCCATCCGGGACTTCCCAACGAGGAAGAAACTCGACCTCTCCCATTCATTCATGTCCCTCGGTGGAAGAGCGAAGCAGCGCGACAAATGACTGAAGAACATCAACAGACCGTGCCATCAGATGACGTGGCTCCATCAGGTGAGCTGGACGATGCTCCTGCGAATGCTCGCATCAAGAACGACGGCGATGGCGAGGCCACGAACAATGCCGAATTCCAAACATTGGAATATTGGGATCGAAGATATCGAGCCAAGGCAGCCCAAGGCGAGCAAGTCTTCGAATGGTTCAAGGGTTACGAGGAAATCAGGTGAGCCAAGTATACATGGTGTGCTGCGGATGTATGCGTAAAGTGTGCTGAAGAAGATCTGCGAATGTGTTGCGTTGGTATGGCAGGGATACCCTGACCGAGTTAATACCAGACAGAAACGCTCGCATTCTCATGCTCGGGTGCGGTAACAGCGGTGAGTCACTGGTATTGCTTCCCTTCCATATGGTGTCCTTTATGTTGCTACTACTGAACGACCCTCCGTCTTCTTACAGGACTGAGCGCGGATATGGTCGCCGATGGCTATTCCAACATCACAAGTGAGTATAATGATGCTGATGAAAGGCCGGGCCACGCACAGCGCTTCCCTATCTCACCGTAACGTCTCTGACTTCAATTGTAGATCTCGACTTTTCGACCGTGGTCATTGAGCAGATGAAGGAACAGCATCCAGGCCAAGATTGGCGTGTCATGGACGTCCGAGAGCTCAAAGAACATGCAGACGAACTCGGCGGCGAGGGCTCATGGGATGTGATCATCGATAAAGGTGAGCTAGAAGTCCCACTCTCACTTTGCGTTCGTCTTTCCCCTTGATAGACGGCAAAGCTGAGTGCAATGCATCGCATTTACAGGCACGCTTGATGCGCTCATGGCCGAAAAGGGCTCGGTATGGGCGCCCTCTGATGCTGTCCTCGCCAACGTCGCTGCCGAGATTGATGGTGTCCTTGCGCTGCTCAAGCCATCTACGGGTCGCTTCCTGTATCTCACCTTTGGGCAAGTGAGTTTCCCCTTGCTCTTCAGATACACAGCTCCCCTGCGTGCAGGCTGAGGCTCATAGCTTTCTTCTCCTCCTCCGCCAGCCACACTTCCGGAGACCGCACCTCGAGCGTGAAGGGCGATGGACGATCGAGGTCCGCACCACGGGCGACATGTTCCACTACTTCTGGTTCATCGGACGCAAGTCGTGATCCGTCGCTGGCCGTTGCTCGACCCTGTCTTCCACTGTTCCCGGTCCAAACTCCATCTCATCCGGGGTTCCATTTTGATGTCCGGGCCGTTGGATTATTAGACTTTGTAATCGGCCAGGAAAGAGAGTTTGTAAAGTGTCCAAAACTAAACGAGCGCAGCGGTGTAAAGAGCCCGAGCTCGCTTGGCCTTGAGGTTGAGGGTGAGGCTGGCAAGGTCGACGTCGACTGGCACTTCACTCCTTTCCATACTTGCGCTTACTTACTCACATATACCCACTCGCCCGCGGATCTCTGCGGCCAACGCTGCCTGCCGCTCGCCCTGCGCTGCGTCGCGACTCCCGCTGAGCAACCTCAAAAGAACCCACAACATCGATACCGGCCCAGGCCAACGGCGCATCCTGCGAAAGGAGAAGAAATGGCGACGGCTCTGCCAGCCGTGGAGCTGTTCAGCACGAGTATTCTAAGCAACCATGCGGTGCGCAAGAAGCATGAACGGTACACAAGCGTTCTCTCCATCAAAAAGGTGCGTACATGCGCGCCTGTCATGTCCTTCTGCGGTCCCGAACAGGGGTGGGCTCACAGCTCTGCTTCTTACAGATCCCATATGTCTATCATGACATGGCTATGGACGAAGAAGCGAAGAAACGGTGGCGGACCAAAGCTCGGGATCAAGCCATACCCGGTCTGCTGGTCCACAACGAGTGGAGAGGCACCTTCGCCGAATTCGACGAAGCGGTCGAGTTTGACGAACTCGATATGTTCCTGGCCATTGACCATGAGCGACTCAAGCGCGAGCAGGCACTGTTGGCAGGAAATGGAAGCAGCAGCAACGGTGATGGCGACAGCGCAGCATCAACCTCTGGCGCCGATGCTGCCGGGGCTCCCGCAGAGAGCGGCTCCAACGGCACATCAAACGGCAATGCTGGTGGTGCCCCCTCCGCAACCACCACCACAAAATACACCGGCGAGGCTCCACCTCCCTTCGCACCCGAGGGCACAGGCAAGCGTCGCTCCCTCGATGCAGACGACTTCCTCAAAGCGCTCGGCATCGACGAATCGTCCCTCGACGTGAACGACGCCGACCTAGCGGACATGCTCAACGACTCCTCCCTGCGCTCTACAAACCAGGCTACCGTCGAGACTCTACGTGCCGGCGCAACCTCGGAAGGAAGCTCAAAGCACGCAGACCCAGTACCCGTGCCTTTAAATGGACTGAAGGGAAACGCGGCCTTGGGCATCGGCGCAGCGGCCGCGGTCAGGAATGCGGAGAGGAAGGCACAAAGAGGCGTGGTGGACGGAGAGAAGCTCAAGATGGACGGGTTAGGTCCATTGGCGGAGGGCGCGCCTGTCGAGCTGTTCACAACGAGCTTGCTCAGCAATACAGGCGTGCGGGAACGGCATGAGCGCTTCATTCACGTCTTGACTTCGAATCAGGTGAGTACATAGCCCTGAGAACCCCGCGGGGAGATCCTCACGTCCTGCGGGGCGCGAGACTTTCAGTATGTGAATTCTGCCGAGATTGCGCACTGACCCTCTCCCCCTCCCCCTCCCCCTGGATCCTGGCTCGTTCCTCCAGATACACTTTCGAAAATACGACCTCATCGCAGATGAAAATGCCAAAAAGCGATGGCGCGCCAAATCTCGCGACCCACAACTGCCTGGTGTCCTGGTGCATGGCGAATGGCGCGGCTCCTATGCCGACTTCGACGCAGCAGCGCGACAAGGTCCCGACGCGCTCGTCCAATGGCTCAATATCGATGCCCGTCTCGCCAACGCGTCCATCCTTGCAGCGCGCGAGGCGTCCTCGGGGGGCAACAACGAGGAGGAGGAAGCCGACGCCGACGCCCTCGCACCCAAGCTCAATAGTAATCGCTTCTCGCTCGCTATTGATGACTTCTTGGCCAGTCTGGGCGTGGAGGATCTGACGTTGGGCGACGCGGACGTGGACGAGCTGTTGAATGGGTCTGGGGTGCCTGTTGTGCCGGGTGGGGAGGGCGCGCCTGTACCGCCTTTGCGCGCTGCCATTCCGATTCAGGAGCGGGAGGTCATCAAGGAGGAGGATGAAGAGGAGGAGGAGGAGGTAGAGAAGAAGAAGGGAGGCAAAGACGTGTCAGAGGCAGAGGAAGCGGTGGTGGAGGAGAGGGAGGAGGCGATGCCGGAAGGGGACAAGGCTGTGCAGGAACATAAGGAAGAAGCGGTTCCGGAAGAAGTGGTTGATGATGAAGTCAAGACCGAGGAGAAGATTGAGGACGTCGCAGATGTCGAAGAGACAGCGGAGAAGGAGGAGACATCGGAAGCAGCTGACATCAAGGAGGAGCCAGAACCTGCCGTCGAGAAGGTCGAAGAGTCCGAAAGTGCGGCAGTGCCGACTCAGGAGGTTCCGGAGGAGGAGGAGAAGGAGATCGATGCGGTCGCCAGCACATCAGCAGCCGAGCCATCTGCCCCAGCGGTCGAAGCAGTCGAAGCGACAGCATCATCCGAGGCTGAAGCATCAGAGGTGGTCACCAGTGCTCTTCTCCCAGCAACCGTAGAAGACGAGGCAGCGGAGAAGATCGAAGCGTCAGATCCAACAGAACCGGAACCTGCCGAGACAGAAGTCAAAGCAACAGAGCCCGAGGTGGTGGAGGAAGCTCTGGTTGCAGAGCCTGAACCACCATCCGACGTGAAGCCAGAAGAGCCAGAACCAGAAGCGGCAGCGGAGGCGAAGGCGGAAGCAGAGGAACCACCACCCCCACCAGAGAAGGAGTCCGAACCAAGTTCCTCAAGCCCCACGACCGAAACCACACCAGTAACCTCACCAGGCGCGACGATGCGCAAGCCACGGAAGTCAAAGTCTCGAACAGCGGTGACGGACGTGATGGAGGAGACCGGTGACGACTTCTCACCCGGTCGACGCGGTATGGACTACCAACGACCGTCGATGTTCGACCTGCCGGAGCCATCACCTTCGATGCCCTTCCTCTCGGCTGGGGGACCCACCAGTCCAATCTTGTCCGACGGAGGTAAGAACGGCGCGAGCGCGATGGCACGCTCTGCATCGGCGATGAGTGGCCTTTCCGGGGGCAAGGAGGCGCGGAACCGGTCTGGCTCGGGCTCGGCGAAGAGGGGGTTGACCTCGCGCTTGAAGTTTGGCAAGGATAAGGATAAAGATCGGGACAAGGCGCCTCCTGGTTCACCTGGTTTGGACGAGTCGGAGAATGGGAACGGCGCGGGGCTCGCTTCTCCGCTTCGCGCTCGTTTATCACGCGACGGCAGCTCGGGAGGCATCTTCAAGTCGCGCTCCCGGTCCCCAGGTCCGTCCTCGAGCAAGTTCAAGGCGAAAGACCGAGATGTGCGGGGTGGTCCGGGTGGGAACGCCCCTCCCGTGCCCGCCATGCCACGACTCGTCAGCGGCAGTGTGCGAGCGGAACGGACGCTCAGTCAGATCTTGCGCGATGCAGACGCCGCGATGCAAATGGCGGATGCGCAGATGAAGGGTGATGAGGAGGAGGAGGACGGGGCCGATGGCGCCGGTTGGGTGGAAGGTGATGGGCTTGGGGAGGGGAGTGCTGACGAGGGAGATGGGAGTGGGGATGAAGAAGGGGCCGATGGTGCGAGTAAGGCCCCGGATCCGTTTGGGAAGGACCAAGTCACTGTGGACGCGCGCTCATGAGGGACTGGACGACAGGCAGCGGAGAAGGGCTTCTTGGCGGCATCGGACTGTCTCTCAGAGAACGATGGCGATGGAGACCTCGAGGCTCACGGATTCGAACAGAACGAACGCATGCACATCTTATAATCCCGGAAGGCTGAACCCCAACGACGAATCTACCCACCTTCGCTTTGCGTCCTCATTTTTGCGCCTTTCACCCTGGGACCATGATCAGACTTGGCACGCCTTGAAGGCTTCGCACATCAGAAGGCGCGGGCTAATGAATGTACATATATTGAAGGATAGAGAGAGAGAGAGACAGAGCGTGGAAGGTGAGGCGAAAGAGGAAAGGAGGGGAGCCGATCCGAAAGCAGAGTAGACAGTTGAGAAGATGCTGAGTCGTGCATTTGTCGCTTCGGCGGGCGCGAGGTTGATCGAGAAGTCGACCCCGCAGCCGGCGAAGCGATCACGGGTACTGTCCCTGACCCGGCCCTGCTTGGTACGAAGGCGCTCCACTGCCACCAGCACCAGCACCCGAGGCATCAGAGGCAGCAGCAGCTTCGGCAGCCCTCTCAGCCTCATAGCGTCGTTTCAGCTGTTCCTTCTCCTCCTCCGCGCTCAAGGGCGCTGCGGCGGCGGGAACCGGGGGAGGAGGAAGAGGGGCGGCGGAGGGACCTTGACCCGGTGCTGATGAGTGGTAGGTGGGAGCGTCAGCCCGGGAGAGTCGTTCCTTCTCTTCCTCGGCGCTGAGTGGGGCTGCAGCGGGAGGAGGGGGAAGGGGATAGTTCTGGGTAGAAGGAGCCGTCCCGGGTGCGCTGGCGGAGGAGGTGGCGGGCACGGGTGCGGGTGGGAGTGGGTACTGTTGCTGCTGTTGTTGTTGATGTTGTTGTTGCATGCTGGCGGGAGGGGCGGTACTGCTGTAGTTCGGCCCAGGGAAAAGGAGACAAATGAATCATGTTCAGTATCCAGAGAGCATTCCACGAGCTACAGACGAAATAGAGAGATCGAAACTCACAAATCGTAATCAGGAGGGGGCTGTTCCCACACTTCCGACTCTTTGCGGTCAGGGAGGTGCCCAGCCGCCGTCCCAGCCGCCGCTGCCAGTACAGCAGCACTTCCAAGGGCTCCTCCACCTGGTCCGGCAACGTAGCTCGCAGGAGCGGCAGAAGGGCCGGCGCCGTGGACAGAGGTGGAGGCAGGGGTAGCGCCAGATGCATACGTGTTCTGGTACGTCTGGTCAGTGCTTCCAGGGTTCGACGAAGGGGGCGGATAGGCAGAGCCAGGCATCGTCGAAGTTGTTGACGTGGACCCCGGGCCGGCCACCGCGGCCGAGTGATTCAAGACCTGTCCGCCCGGAACACCCGCGTTCGCGTTCGCACTCGCACCCGTGCCCGCGCTCGAACCAGCTCCGTATCCGTACCCCTGTCCCTGTCCCTGTCCCTGGGCCTGCTGAGACTGCGAACCCTGACCCTGATCATGCGCCTTAGCCTCCTCCTCCAACGCCGCCGCATCCTCCGGCGACAGATACAAATCACCAGGAGCCGGGCCCTCGGGTATGACGACATCAGGTGCGAGGTACTGCAGTTTCTGCTGACTACTGGAGGAGGAGGTCGTCGGTGAGGGGCGTCCTTCGGCTGCGTAGATGGTCTTTAGGAGTGGGTAGGCGGCGCGGGGTGCTGGGACGCGGCCGGAGAAGATGTCGGCGGTGGAGACGTCGGGGATGCCGTACTAGGAAAGGGAAAAAGATGTATCGAGTTAGGAACCTGGTGTCCGCAAGGAGGGAGACGCGTTATCGGAATGGGGAGCGCCCGTGATCACTTACAAAGCGCGAGTTTTCGTCCTTGCGCTTCAGGATGACTGATTTGGGGAGAAGTATCAAAGGCACTTGAGTTCAGGAACGCGTCCTTTAGGATGAGCATGGAAAGAGAACTCACTGTTGCCATCCAGCTGAAGACCCGCGTAGAAGCCTTTACTCTTGACGTAACTGAATGCGGGCGAAGCCTCCGGCCCGCTATCGAGCATGACTCCATTCCCCACCGGTCCAGCGGCGACCGCGATCTCCGCGCCGACGGATATCTTGGGATTGCGGAAGGCCTCGACAGCCTTATCGGTGCGAAGGACAAGGACGACGTCGTAGATGTCAAGTCCGATGAGGAAGCCCCACCCGATGGTGTGGAGCAGCAGACCCGAGGGACCTGACCAGCTCCCATCAGGCAAGCGCTTCAACACGACACCAGATCCTCCCGCGCCGCTGAATCCCAGCCCGGTCCGGAAGACGGTGAAGATGGCCAATCCCTTGGCGGAGGCGATGATCTCATGCGGGATCTTCTTGACGACTTTCTGCGTCTTGCGATCGTCGTACTTGTGCAACTTGCGTTCGGCGTCGATCTGCTGGGGCGTCTTGGTCGCTCCGCCGACGACGCCCCCGGTCCTTTCTGCGGACGGGTCGGCGTCGGCTTGGGCTCCGCTGACGGTGAAGGTGCGGAGGATCCGGGCGGCCTTGTCGCACTCGAGGTCCAAGGTCGTCGGCCAGAAGGATTCGGCGCCGAGTCTGGTAAGGCACAAACGCGTCAGTTACATTCATTGCCAGGCCAGAAGGAGACGCGGGACGGTCGAGACTCACTTCCCGGCGGTCTTGTTGGACCACTTGCCGACGGGCTCGAGTGCCTTCCAGAGGCCCGTCTCTGCCTTCTTGAGACCTGCTTTTGTCTTGTCGAGACGCGGGTCGGCGGCCGCTGCGGAGACTCTGTCCTTGACCTTTTGGAACATCGTAGCTGTATCGTATATGTGTGGCTTCAGAGATAAGAGTGTACGCCAGCAGAGAGAGGGCGAGGCGGTGGAGGGAAGAGGGAGGGGGGGCCAGGACTTCCTCAGCGCCTCAGCTCTTTATATACCTTGCCTGTACACGTTCGGAATGCGGCCTCTAAGGACACTTGCTGGAGAGGCTGTGCGCGAAGTGCGGGATGCGAACTCCGCCCATGCATCTGTCCGTCCGGTCATCGGTTGATCCACAAATCCGCTGCGCAACCATCTCGTCATGCGTCCAATTCAGCATCTCCCACGCATCGTGCCAGGGATTCATTCGCCGTCACGCAGTCACGCTCCCAGTTCGCACTGCTACTCTTCCTCATGTCTGATGCCGACTCGCGCAAGCTTCACCACCTTATCACAACATCCGATAGCGATCATCCGGAGAGTTGTTTTTGTTAACATGGGCAGCTGGACGACCCTGGTATCATTTCGATTGCGTTAGAACAACAGAGGAAAGGCAGGAGTGGAAATGGAAATGGTTCGTCCGCTATCCGTTGTGTTCGATGACCGTTGCATTGGGGAGAGATCTCGGTACTTGGCCCCGGGGGTGGGGACCATGAAACGCGCGCGTGAGAGATTGGGGGTATGGTGGGTTGAAGGCGACGCGTTTAGTACTCTGCAAAGGGTAAAGGAAGAGAAGAAGAACGCGTCAGTACACACTTGCAGATTCTTCTAACTCGAAGAAGCGACGGTACGTACTGAGGATGATGTAGAGGGCGTGGATGATGCCGGGGATGTAACCGAGGATGGTCAACAATACGTTAATCCAGAAGTCAGCTCCACAGCCGCGCTCGAGAAAGACACCGAGCGGGGGGAGGAGGATGGCGAAGATGAGCTTGCAGATGTCACTGTGTGGGTGGAAAAGGGGGGAGTCAGTCAAAGATGACTGGGAACGAGGAAGGGGAGCCGACTGATGCTTACGATCCGGTGAAAGGCATGTTGACTGATTGGTTGGGGTGGTTGGTAGTTTGGTGTTGAGTGGCAGGTGGTGAAGACGATGTCTGTGGTGGGAGAAGAGCAGAATGGGTCGCAGGGCAAGAGAGGTCTTTATATACGATACGGACGATGGCGAGCATGGGGCACCCGTTCTCCTGATCAACGATGACGCTGCTCCAAGGCACAGGCCGGCTGAAATATCCCCGTCGCATACTCGCATTACAGAAACTGTCCATCAGTTACAAGCTTCACAGCCTGTTCATTACAACGAGTGAAATCAGGGCTTGCAGATCACTGCCTCAAATTGAACTTTTTGTTGCGTCACCTTGCCTGATGCCTGATGCCTCGCACGCCGGCAGAACTTCTTGTCGTCCAAGATATAGAACACGTCGGCGGCTGCTTCCATCGGCTGGCCCCAGTTGGCACGGACGGCTGGTTCGAGCCGCACACGCCCACATCGCACACAGCCTTCGAATCCAGCTGCACTGGCAACTGGCAAGCATGAGCTGGGCGACGTGGTGACCCTGGACCCATGCATGCTGCGCTGCGCAAACCGCAGCGCGCGGTACGCCGCCTGGGTGCTGTGCAACCTCCCGCCCCCCGCCCCCCCCCCCCGGTGGCCTGTGCTGCGCCTTGCCGCTGAGACTCTGTGCGATGCCTGCTTTCATCAATAATCGATCGATGGAATAACCCACCTCGATGGAAGTCCATATGGAACACATCCATTCCATTTGTGTCGAACATGCCTCATGCAAGGGTCCCAAGGTCCAATAAGGTCTCCAAGGTTGTCCCAAGGTCGAAGGTCCAAGCAGGTCTCCAAGGTCCACGCTCCAAGCCTTGACGGCAAGCTCATGTGTGCAGCGGGTGGCCTTGTTCATTTTGTTGTCACTACTGACTACTACCGAGCCCGTCTCCACCCGCAGCGCCGCAGCACCAATGACACCGCTACACTCACTTGTGATTGCCGCTCACAGTCTCTTTCCCTCCTCTATGCTGATTAACATTCTCTCTTCCTTCTCACAGCCTCTTTGCAGCCTCCTCCGTGATCTCATCAGCATCCTTTCCTTCCATCTTTTCTAGTCCCACAGACATCGCATCACCATCAGCCCCATCAGCTTCGGCTGCGGACTCGACTTCCTGGATCAACCTTACCCATATACTGGAACGATCCTCGCGCAGGGAAGAGATCGGCTGCGGACTCGGCTTCTGGATCAATTCTGTAGCTCGTTGGACGTTCGGAATGCTCTGGAAGCTGAATGATTCCTTTTTCTCTCTCTCTCCCTTTTCCTGGGCCGAACTACAGCAGTACCGCCCCTCCTGCCAGCATGCAGCAACGATATGCAGCAGCAGTATCCACTCCCATCCGCACCTGGGACGACTCTTTCTACCCAGAACTATCCCCTTCCACCTCCTCCCGCTGCAGCACCGCTCAGCACCGAGGAAGAGAAGGAACGACTCTCCCGGGCGGACGCTCCCACATATCCGGCTCAAGGTCCCCCAGCCGCCTCTGGGTCGGCTGCCGCCCCTCTTCCTCCTCCCCCGGTTCCCGCCGCCGCAGCGCCCTTGAGCGCGGAGGAGGAGAAGGAACAGCTGAAACGACGCTATGAGGCTGAGAGAGCTGCTGAAGCTGCTGCTGCCTCGGGTGCTGGTGCTGGTGGCAGTGGTGCGCCTCCGTACCAAGCAAGACCTGGTCAGGGACAGCAGTGCCCGTGATCGCTTCGCCGGCTGCGGGGGTCGACTTCTGGATCAACCTCACGCCCGCCGAAGCGACAAATGCACGACTCGGCACCTTCTCAACCGTCTGCTGTGCACGTTTTCGATTCGGCTTCCCTCCTTTCCCCCTTTCGCCGCACCCTCCACGCACGCTTTGACGAATCTCTCCCTATCCTTCTTATTCACATTCATCCACCAACACCTCCTGGTGCGAAGATGCTGCTCAGCGCTCGGATGACGACAAGCACGTTGGGGCCAAACACGGAGAAACACACACAAGCATTGTCAAAGCAGGAACGTTGATCTTGTTTCAATTGCACAGTCGAGAGAGAGCGAGAGAGACAGAAAGAGAGAATGCGATGGGGAGAACAAAACACAAAGGAGAGATGAAAGCGCCCCGCTCTAATCGATTTCTTCCACTTGGACCTCATCAGCCCCTGCGCCAGGAGGTGCGGCTCCACCTGCACCAGGGAACCCGCCGGGAGCACCACCGGGACCACCGGGTGGCCCACCGCCAGCCGCGTACGCCTTCTGCATGATCGGGTTCGCAATCGCCTCGAGCTCCTTCTGCTTGTCCTCGTACTCCTCCTTCGCAGCCTCTTGTGCGCCGTCGAGCCACGAGATCGACTCGTCGATCGCTGATTGCAGCTTCGTCTTGTCGTCCGCGTCGAGCTTGGACGCGAAGGCCTCCTCGTTGAGCGAGTTGCGGAGGTTGTAAGCGTAGGACTCGAGACCGTTCTTGGCGGTGATACGCGCAGTGGCAGCCTCGTCCTCGGCCTGTGGATGAGAAAGGAAATGAAAGGGTCAGTGTCTAGCATTGCAAACGCGTGAGAAAGGGATTGAGTACGTACGCGGAACTTCTCAGCCTCGCTGACCATGCGCTCGATGTCGTCCTTGGACAGACGCCCCTTGTCGTTGGTGATGGTGATCTTCTGCGACTTGCCGGTGGTCTTGTCAGCGGCCGATACGTTGAGGATGGAGTTGGCGTCGACGTCGAAGGTGACCTCGATCTGGGGTACACCACGGGGTGCGGGCGGGATGCCGGAGAGCTCGAACTTGCCGAGCAGGTTGTTGTCCTTTGTCCGTGCACGCTCGCCCTCGTAGACCTGGATCAGCACACCGGGCTGGTTGTCGGCGTAGGTGGAGAAGATCTCGGACTTCTTGGTGGGGACTGTGGTGTTGCGCTTGATGAGGGGGGTGAAGACACCGCCGGCGGTCTCGATACCCATGGAGAGCGGTGCGACGTCGAGCAGGAGCAGGTCTTGTGTCTTCTCGGAGGTGTCACCGCTGAGAATGGCGGCCTGGACGGCGGCACCGTAGGCGACGGCCTCGTCGGGGTTGATGGACTTGTTGGGCTCGCGACCGTTGAAGAAGTCGCGGAGGAGCTTCTGAACACGGGGGATACGCGTGGAGCCACCGACCAAGACGATCTCGTTGACGGAGGCCTTGTCTATCTTGGAGTCGCGGAGCACCTTCTCGACGGGGTCGATGGTGTGCGAGAAGAGGTCGCCACAGAGCTCCTCAAAGCGGGCACGGGTAATGGAGGTGTAGAAGTCGATGCCCTCGAAGAGCGAGTCGATCTCGATGGTGGTCTGGGCGGCGGAAGAAAGGGTACGCTTTGCGCGCTCGGCGGCGGTTCGGAGACGACGGACGGCGCGAGCAGATGAGGTGATGTCCTTTTTGTTCTTGCGCTTGAACTCCTGGACGAAGTGGGTGACGAGACGGTTGTCGAAGTCCTCACCACCCAAGTGGGTGTCACCGGCGGTGGCCTTGACCTCGAAGATGCCCTCTTCGATGGTAAGGAGCGAGACATCGAACGTGCCTCCTCCCAAGTCGAAGATCAGGACGTTCTTCTCGCCCTCGCCCTTCTTGTCGAGACCGTAAGCAATGGCGGCGGCGGTGGGCTCGTTGATGATGCGCATGACGTTGAGGCCAGCAATCGTACCGGCGTCCTTGGTGGCTTGGCGTTGAGAGTCGTTGAAGTAAGCAGGGACTGTGACGACGGCGTCCTTGACGGTGCCACCGAGGTAGGCCTCGGCGGTCTCGCGCATCTTGATGAGGACCATGGCAGAGATTTCCTCGGGGGTGAAAGTCTTGGTCTCTCCCTTAGCCTCGACTTGGATTATGGGCTTGGTGCCTTGGTCGATAACCTTGAAGGGCCAGTGCTTCATGTCGGACTGCACTTCGCTGTCGGCGAACTTGCGTCCGATGAGCCGCTTGGCGTCGAAGACTGTGTTGTGGGGGTTCATGGCGGTCTGGTTCTTCGCGGCGTCACCGATGAGGCGCTCTGTGTCGGTGAAGGCGACATATGAGGGTGTTGTCCGGTTGCCCTGGTCGTTGGCGATAACCTCGACCCGGTCGTTTTGCCAGACGGCGACACAGGAGTAGGCTGAGCAGGAAGGAGGGAAGGAGCAGCAGGGTCAGCAAACGCGTACTGGGAAGGCAGGCGAGCGAGACGAGAGCGAGTGAGTACTCACTGGTTCCGAGATCGATTCCGACGGCCTTGGTCATTGTGGATATATGGGCGTTGGATGTGGTATATGGGTGTTGTTGTTGGGTGCTGTTGTTGGAGAGTCGACTGGAAGTGTCGTGTCGTGTCGTACGTGGGGAGTGCTGGTGTGAGTACGGTGCTGTGTGTGTGGAAGAAGGGCAGAGGGAAGGCTGGCTGGCTGAAGAGACGCTCACCTTATATCCTTCGCACGCAGGCTTCCTTCGACTTCTTCGCCTTCGTTCGACGACCTTCTTGCGAGCTTGAGCGTGCTCGGTCCTTCCAGCGCCTTCTCGTAATCTCCAACGTCATCCATCACAACCGTTCTAATCCAGCGCTTCCCCGATCTGGTAACCCATTACAAAATCCACATCTTCCCTCGACTTCGGAGCGCTTCCAAGAAGATCTTTTCAAGCGGGCGTAGCAGCCGCACGTGGCCACCACTTACGGCCGACAGCAGTCCCACTCCGCACCGACGTGGCCTTTTGTCGCTAGACGGCAGACACTGCCTGCTGATCGAAGGGCAAGGAGAGCATCTCCAACCGCGAAAGTGTCAACGCATGCTCGCACGCCGTCTGCTCGGTCTCCTCGGAATGTCATCCTCAGTCAAGGAGGCCTCAGTTGCCTCTCCAAAAGTCAATTCCAAGAGGCGAACCTCGCCCTTTCCAGACGTCAACGCCGACGGCCCAACCATCGAGAATGTGGCCAACCTGATTCAGACGGGCCGAGTGAAGAATGTGATTGTCATGGCAGGAGCTGGGATCTCGACGTCCGCGGGTATTCCTGACTTCCGCTCGCCTGAGACGGGCTTGTATGCCAATCTGGCCAAGTACGACCTTCCATATGCTGAGGCGATCTTCGATATCGATTACTTCCGCGAACATCCCCAAGGTGAGCATGTCACTGATCCACAAGTTGTAAATGTGTCGCACGTTGAGAACCATTTCCCCTGTTGTGATAACAGCCTTCTTCACGCTCAGCAAGGACCTCTACCCTGGCCACTTCCTGCCAACCCGGGCGCACTACTTCTTCCGCCTCTTGCACGAGAAAGGTCTCCTCAAACGCGTCTTCACCCAAAACATCGACACCCTCGAGCGACTCGCCGGTCTCCCACCGACCCAGATCGTCGAAGCCCACGGCTCCTTCGCAAGCACCCACTGCACCCGATGCGGCACCCAGATCGAACCGGACTGGATCCGCGAACGCATCTTGCGCGGGCAGGTGGCGTACTGCGAGATGGAGCGGTGTGTGCGACAGGGCGGGGGAAAAGGCGGGCTCGTCAAGCCGGACATCGTCTTCTTTGGCGAACCGCTGCCGAAGCGCTTCTTCAGTCTGCTAGACGACTTCGACCAGGCGGACCTCCTCATCGTACTCGGCACCAGTCTGAAGGTACAACCGTTCGCATCGCTGATCGATCGAGTCCCGAACTCCTGTCCACGGCTGCTCATCAACCTCGAGCTCGTTGGGGACATTGGCCAAGACGCTGATGAGCCGGAGAGCTTCCGAGGGATGAGCAGCCATATCAGCGAGAGTGGATTTGACTTCAAGGGCTGGGGAACCGGTGGCAAACGGTACGCTCGCGATGTAGCATACATTGGCGACGCTGATTCGGGCGTGGATAAGATTGCAGCCATCTGCGGCTGGTCGGTGAGTCATCTTTTTCCATCCTCGCGCCTCTCCTTCTTCCTACAAGCTGACGACTTCATGTCCGACTGACAATCAGGAGGAGCTGGAGAAGCTCATGAAAGAGCATCATGAAGAGCTCAGAACCGAGCATGCGGCCCTTCTACAGAAACAGGTCGCGGAGAAGGATGAGCCCAAGCCTGCCAAGGAGACTGTTCAAGTGGTGGCGGCGGATGTAGGCAAGGTAATCGACAAAGATGCAGAAGTCAAGACACAGGCAGCTGTCAAGCACTCAGGCACAGCGAAGGACGACCCGGAGAGCCTTTCTGAGAAGCTCGCAGATCTCAAAGTAGACCCTAAAGACGACTACAAGTGAAAGCGCAGGACCTTTGTACCATGAGGATAGCATCAGGAATCGATTCGTAAGAGTTATGTACAAAGCAAGAAGATGGGGAATGCTACGCTTGAAGATAGAATCATTTGCAGGAGCGCAGGGGTGGGGTGGGAATAGGTGCCGGGGAGAGTCCAGCGAACTACAGATACATTGGTGTGCATCATCGGTTGATCACACATGATTAAGCCGGGTCCCTACTTTGGCGGGTATCCTTGTGGTGGCCCGTAGCCGTACTGTGGACGCAGAAGCAAAGTCAGCACTCATTGAACTGATACATCATGCCATTGCGAACTACAACGCTTTTCACCTGCTGAGGCTGATTTGGGTGGCCTGCGTATCCTCCGGCCGGTGCTGGCTGGAAGCCGCCGTCTTGGGGCGCTTGCCATTGACAGATACCGCATACGTACTACACAATGATGGTTGAAGGGGAATGGCAAGGAAATGGTCAGCGCGCGCCTGTGGGGAGGTAAGAGATTACGCGTCCGAGACAGCAACTCACGATGTGCTTTGTCTTGATGGGGATGAGGGGGATGCAGCAGAGCTCGAACCACATGCGCCTATTTATACGAAACCACGTTGGAAGAAAAGGAAAGAGAAGAGGTGTCGGACGAGTCAGCGGCATACACATACTTCAGGGGGTGTCGCACGACCCTTCCTTCTCAAGACTCACGACTTGGCCTTCACGACGGCGCCATTGTGGCAGCGCGGGCAGACGTGCGGCGAGCCATCTTCCTGCTTGATCTTGGTAGGGCAGCCGAAGAGGATGGGGATGCAGAAGAAAATGTCCATGTTGGGCTCAGGATGGGTGTAGATGAGTGAGTTGGGTGTTGGGAATGGAGGGGGATGGAGTTGGTAGCAGTGGGAAGGATCAGCGAGCGACCTTTGAGAGAAATCGTTCCCCCAACGCGTCATCACATCGCCCCAGCTTGGCATTCGGTGAATTACATAAACGATGCCAAACGCCGACATGTAACCAACAACCAACCTCACCTTGTCCTCGCCATCGTCAATGAATTGAATGTCGTCTCGACGCGGACGGCACCTCACACCTGGTCCTAACGCTCTGCCAGTACCGTTCTTGTCCATCCGCCGAGGACGGTCGCGGCCTTCTCTTCGTCCGTGTGGGACGTCAAGACCTTCGTATCTTCAAGCGCCGGCTCTCCGAAATCGGTGAACCCCCGTGTCTCTGTCGCCCTCGACTTTCGCTGGGTCTCCACATACAATGCGCAACACACGTCAAAAGGTACGCTTCACGAGCTCGCCGTCTTCTCAAGGGCCGAACCCTGCGGTTCGCTCGCCTGGTAAGTCATCTAACAACGTCGACCCGTCACGGCCGCTGAATTCTAGTCTGGAAGCGACCCGTCTCTCAATGCGCCGGATTTCGCCATAAAATACGTCAAACATGCTCCCTATCGAACTCGACCGCTTCCGTCTTCAGGCTCCAGGGCTGGGATACCCTTGCGGCTTCCTTCCAGCCCCGTCTCGAGCCATCCTTGTCCTCTGTCGTAGCTTCCCCTCGAATATATCCGGGTTCTAAACCTGTCATATTGATCATGCTGTCGCGATATTAGCGCGCTTCCAAATCGTCCATTCCTAGCCGCCAACGATGGCACAGACGTCCTCCTTCTCGAGCCAGCGACCAACGCATCCGATAAGTGACAGACGCAGACGGAAGGACCAGGATCTGCCAACGATGCATGCTGCGCTTGCTATCTTGCTGTCGGCGCTTCTCGCTGAGATCGTCTCGTGGATCGGCAAGGAGCGCATCATTAACGCGGTACGTTACCTACCTGCCCGGCTCCAAGCCATTCCCCCAACTCGCTCTATAAGTGTGATACGTCCCGTCGACTGACTCGCCCCCCTGTTCTTCCCGCGCAGCTGCACTATGTCTTCGTACGCCTCTTCCACTCCAACATCCTCGCCGAGCGGAGACGGCTCAAGACGGACATCTACACGATGAAGCAAGAGCTTGACAAGACCAGCAGCCAGGACGAATTTGCCAAATGGGCCAAGCTCCGACGGAAGGTGGACAAGAGTATCCAGGACCTCGAGAAGCTGAGTGAGTTTTCTTTTCATTTTCCTTCCGCTTTCGTATGAATCTTCCGCCGCTAACTAACGGCTCCTCTGAACTTCGTTCTGTCCCTTCCCACATCAGATGCATCTCTCACCCCAGGCCGCTCCACCCTGCCCATGCTCATCAAGGCCTTCCTCTTCCTCCTCACGACTGTGCTCCCCTTCGGCGTAAAGACGTACCATCGCAAGACGCCCGTCTTTTGGCTGCCCCCCGGCGACTGGTTCGGTCCGATTGGGTGGGCGGCGAGCTTGCCTGGTGCGCCGGCTGGAAGTATCAGCGCAACAGTCTGGTGAGCTTTTACCTCTACTTTTTTTGCTCCCCCCTCTTGCAAAGCCTTTCTCACGCATTCTGTATTCACCTTTTTTTGTTTGAAACTCCTGTAGGGGCATGGTATGCTCCAGAATACTGGTCATCGTCGCTTCGACCGCCAAAGACCTCTTCGTGTCAAGCACGTAGAACGGAGCTCAAGCCACTCCAGAGAAGGAGCCGGTCCTTGCTCAGCCGGTGTCCGCATCAGCTGGTTCGAACGAGAAGCAGTCCGCGCAGTTCTCCGAGAAGGCAGAGTAATAGACGATTTGGCTTCATGACTCCCTCTTTACTGCCCACTTCAAGATTCATCAGCAGTGGGAGAGTACGTCCAGCGGGTTGGTTTGCGAAAGTATACAGTTACAGAGGTGGTACAGTTGTCGAGTCAACGAGGTTCGGTGAAGGAGAAGGGACGTTTGCAGAGGGAAGACGTGGGCTAGGTGCCCGAATGAAGTGCCGAGGTAGAGATGCAGAGAGACAGAGGACGAAAAGGCGTCACGGAGATCAGTCCGCGTCGCGCGCTGCGTTCCCCTCGTGCGTGTTGAGAGCGGACATCGCCGCTTCAAACAGCATATTCGGATTGACCGCCCGCAAGCCGGGCCAGTACGGCTGGTAGGTAGGCCCATTCGCAGCCCCGCCATCCTCATCCCCATTCCCATCGCTGTCCTCATCAGCCGCTTCCCTCGACCCTGCACCACCACCGCGCTGCGCGGCATCGTTCTGTGCTCGGTGGGCCGAAGCTGCCGCTGTTGCGATGCTGGGAACGACTGTGTCCCGGATCGCGGCCCATAGTTTTGAGAGCCAGGCGACTCCTGCTGCGCGTGCTCGTCGCTTGCCTTCGGCGATGAGGTCGTCGATGTCGTTCTCGTGCGAGTCAAGGAACGGCTCTACGTACGTGATGTACAAGAAAGTGGCGCCCTACATAGCCACAAGTCGCGGGGAAAGGGGGTGGGCGGAGCAGAAATGGAGCTTGTCAGCGCGAACCCCTTCTCGTGGGGCATAAGATGTTACCTCTGGGTTCAAGAAGACTCACCCGCGTCTGCGGCAAGACGAGCCAGAACTCGAATAGGATCTTGAGATGCGCATACAGGGGGATCCAGTTCCAGACCCACTCCACCGTGCTCTCGACCAGATGGATGATGGCCAGGATGGACCAGTACATGAGCCAGGACTCGAGCTCGGCCACCTCGCCTGCGGTGGTGACCGGGAGGCCCGATTGGGACGCAGCGCCGACCGAAAGCCCAGAGGCATTGCTACCCCGGCCCGTCCGTAATCTTGCCGATCCTGATCCTCCTACAGCTGCTGCTGCGCCATCTTGATCAGGTCCGTCCGCGCCTTCCATCCCACCGCCCCGAGCACTCGCCAAGCCATACCCATACGCCGACAACCTCGAGGTCCAATTCGGCGCAGGCACAGCCCCGCCGCCGCCGTCCGCTCGATTCGCATCATCATCATCAGCAGCAGCAGCAGCACTGGCTTGCCGGAGCGCCGACGGCGTGAGGGTGATGCATTTGTAGGACTCGTAGAGCGGGTAGGCGAGGGTTACGACGGGGGATAAGATGCGCAGGGGGATGAAGAGCAGCAGGAGGGCCGCCATGGGGGGGGGGGGATGTCGAGGGAGCGAGGGTGCGTGTGTGTGGTCGCTCTTTTGCTTCGTGTGCTGTGCTGACCGCTGAGGCTGTTGATGTCGTCTGCTCCGGGCAGTGTCGAGTCGATCGGGTGATGATCAAGAGGTCTGAGCGCACAAAACGGCCCCGGAACGTGCACTTGAGTAACAGTCATGGCGATAGCTGCATGCACAGGGGTCAGGCAGAAGATGTAGAAGGATACGACTTTTGATATTTCATTCAGGAATGCGAAGACAGGGGAAAAGCGCGTGTAGCACGCTTATAAATAGATGTGTTGGGGGAGCAAGGAATGCGCACTTGATGTCCTGCTTCAGTGGTCGAAGGGAAGGACGGGGACAGCGGGGCTCAAGGCAGGGCAGCTGAAGCTGACCGTGTCAAGAACCTTGGAAGAGCTGTCGTAGATCGTGACCGTGCCAGCAGCGGAGCCGATCGAGATGAGCGAGGTGGACGAGCCGGAGGGGCTGAAGGAGATGGCGGGGAGGGTCGTGGAGGGAGCACCGGAGGGGAGGGTAACGACGGAGCTGGTGGACAGAGGGAGGATGCCGGAGGAGATGCCACCGGAGGGGATACCATTCTTGGTGGAGGGCGAGGCGTTGGTGGCCTCGAAGTTCAGGGTGTTAACCTTGAGCTTGAACTTGGAGGCGCTGGGGTTCTTGCCCTTGGCGAGGGTGACGACCTGAGACGAGATGTAGATGTTGCCTTGTCCTGTAAACCCGATAAGAATGTTCAGTATCAGATTAAAAAGTGTATGAGAAAGGTGAAGCAGAAACTGACCCTTGGTGATGGAGAAGCCGTCAGCCTCCTTGACACCGCCGACATAGATTCGGACGGGAGCCTTGCCGTAGCCGGTGAAGGTGCAGGAGTAGTCGAGGCCGATGGTACCAGCAGTGGTGTCAGCAGGGACGGTAGGGATCTTGACCGAGCTGGAGGGGGTGAGCGTGGTGGTCGAGCCGGAGCCACCAACGGAGACGAAAGCGAGCGAGACGGGCTTGTCCTGAGCGGGGCAAGAAACCTTGGCAGTGATGATGGTAGGCTTTCCGTTGGCGTCGTAGGTGTTCACAGTAGCCTCGATGTCACCGAAGGAGAAGACGATGGGGCCAGCGGAGCTGCGCTTGAAGGTGCCGACCTTGAGGGACTTGCCCTGGCCAGGCGCGTACAGGACGGAGGGACCGTTCTGAACGACGGAAGCGTTCTGGATGGTAAGACCAGCCGAGCCGGCCGCGTCGACGGACGAGGGGCTTGATCCGGAAGCCTTGACGGTCACAGATGTGGCCTTGCCGCCGTACGTGCGCGCGCCGAATCCGTAAGCAAGGTTGTTGATGCTGGCGGGCACGATCAGACGCGTGGACGCGTACAGGTAGAAGGGCTGGTTCGAGTGCACGCGGTTGGGGATGTTGGCCGCGACACCGAGCAGGATCTTCTGGTTCTTGAGGTTGAGACCGGTCGACTGGACGTTGCAAGTGAGGGTGGTGTTCAAGACACCCTTCTCGCTGCCGGCGGCTGAGGCACCGATGGCGTAGGGGCCGTTGGTGGCAGCGGAGGCAGCGCCAACAAGGGCGAGGGCGGAGGCGAGCGCGAACTTCATGATGTGCAGAGTGTGGAAGAAAGAGAGGAAGGAGGGTGAGGGAAGCAGAGTGTGGGTGAAAGGGTCAGCGCAACCAGCTACTTATATACCCACTTGCGGACCAGTGCCGTGCTGAACCATGGCATGAGCCGCAGCGAGAACCCCAGACTGTCTGGATTTGATCCGAGGCCAGAACAGGAGACACGGTGGCGACTGGCGGCCGCCGCCTGCCTGCTTTGTGTCCCCAATAAGTATCATCATGCATGGTGCATGACAGAAGAACACCGAAAGGCAAGGCTTGGTCGCGAGTGGCAGGAGTTCAGAGTTGGCTGCCAGCTGCCACTTTGTTGCGTGTGAGAAGCAGAGAAGGGTTGGTTAAGGTTTGATCACCCCTGAGACAGAAGATCGGCACAGGGAGTATACCCGAGACTAGCTTGTATTTACCCGAGATGAGCCAAAACCCGAACAGATGGGACAGGGGACTGCGGGGGCCGCAAGGACGAGTGCGGGGGTGGGACGGCGAACGGGCGAAGGCATGGAAATCGGAAGACCTGCGCGTCATCGTGCCAGCGCCCGCCGCCCAGCCAGGCCCCAGCGCCCCAGCTCCTTCACGGGCTACTTCCCGCGGCCGGCGGAGAGCTCCTCGCCTCCTCCCACCCCGCGGCGCGGCGCGGCGCTGTCAACGTGGGAGCGTGTGAAGCGTGCGTGTCCAGCGTCCAGCGTGTCCAGCGTCCCAAGTCGAACAAACGATGACCACACGCCCGCCATCGAGATCGATCTCGCCGTACCCGAGAGCGTAGAACATCCCGAAGATCTCGCCTAACCCCGCCCACTCGCCCCACTCTCCAGTAGTAGTCTCCAGTCTCCACCGCCATACCTTCTCAATTTGGGGGTCTCCCATTTTTGGACCGAGAGCATCATCCGCATCATCAACCACACAGCCAAAAAGCGCAATATCCCTTCCGCCTTCCGTCCACTCACTACTTCTTCTTACGTATTTGCTTCCATTCATTCGCGCTTCGCTTGCTGTCCAGATCTGGCATCGAAAAGTTCATCCGGTTCTATGATGGATAGTGTTCAAACGGGAAACGGCCGGCTGCGAAGCCAACCCCAAGGCAGGCGCTCCAAAGAACGCCGCCGCAGGTGGACGCATCACGCAGTCAAGTCAAGGAGGGGACATCGGTGTGAAGTGTGAACGAGAATTATGATGCTGTATTTGGATGGGGCAGGAGCAACCAGAAGGGGGTTGGGGGGGGGGGGAAATTAAAGGAGGAACTGCTGGTGGACTACTTCTACATGGGGTTTGAGAATTGACGAGAGGCATGTTTACTTCTGGACACGTTGAAATAACTCAATCCGAGATCCGCTCCCTCTTCACGGGTGGATCTACCATCTTGAGCAGGACAGCAGCCTCAGCTACCGCCGGGCTCTCCTTCCGTTTCCTCGGATTGATGCCGTCTGTTATCCCCAGAGTGGTCAAAGAGTTCGCCGTCGGGACACCTTCCTCGGCCTTGACTCTGGTTACTGGGTCATTGCTGGGAAGAGCTTTGAGCGGATTCCGGGGCGTTGACGCTCGGGACCCTCCTTCGACCTCCGGTGTGCCGCTCCGATTGACTTGCTCCGACATGACCTTGGCTGACGCATGGCAAGATGCATGTTGATACTGCAGAAGAGACATCGATTTTCCGTCAGACAATGTTGCGATGTAGGCCGGGGACATCATGCGTCTGGACAACGTACGTACCACTCCGTCCACCTGCACAGCATTCCGCCAAATCCAATCCTCGTCGTCTTCTGACCATTCGCTTTGGAACTTCTCCTGGCAGATCGGACACGGCTTGGCCGCAACTTCGGCATCTGTCGGTGCCACGACCACGGTAGCCTGGTACGTGGCTCGAAGTGCTGCCTCCTCTTCGGCCGTTCGTCCGATTCGAGAGCCGTCTGCACCACCGTCGCCACCAGAGCTGCTTGGTGCCGTGTCGTCGAACCCGCTTCTGACCCAGACCTACAGCGGAAGAAAGAACGTCAGTCTTGACAGATCTTACTTCATGTTTCACTAGAACTCAATCGGAATACTCACCTCGACTCCAGTGAACCAAGACCGACTCTGTCCTCTCATAGCGCTGTCCTTGGCTCTCCGATTCTGTCGGAAGTGCCAATCCAGATGCTCGTCGAGTGCTTTCCGCCCTTCCTTCGAAGCCGAGTACCGATTCGCGCACTGCTTGCAAGTAGCCGGCATCCCTCTGTGGTGCAGCACAAGCTCGAGCGGGTCGAAGGTGTTCATGCCTTGCATCTGCATCTGTGTCTGAACCCCCTTTACCCAGTCGGATGGACCCGATGTCAAACTCAAGTCGAGACTCATGATCGCTCGCACATATGCGTCGTCTTGGTCTGTCTCTGTAGCCGACGGGGCCACTGGAGTAGCTTCTTGTGCTAATAGACCCGCTTGAAGCAAGGATTGAATTAGATTGTTGGCGGCGGACCCTGAAGATGGCGGGGCATGAGAGGTGGGAGGATGGCCGTGATTTGGATCCGGACGCGACATCGCAGCGGGAGCTTGTGGCGGCGGCGCGTGGTGGTGTGCATGTTGAGCGTGTCCCGGTTGAGCATGGACAGGATGGCCGAGAGCAGATCGAGAGTCCTGCAGACCGGCGTGAGCAAGTTGGCCGTGAGCAACCTGAGGACTGCGAATGGCCTCGTTGTCCTTCGCCGCGAGTTGATGGGCCAGACCTTGGGGATGCTGTTGCGTTCCATAAAGTGAGCGTTCGATCGTCCACTGAGCACTCTCGCCGAACAATGGAGTCCCCTGCGGACCGCCCTGCCGCCAGGTGGCAAGAAGCTCTTCCAGCCGTTTCCGAGTGGGAGCATCGACGACCCGGTAGGTCTCCAGGAATAGTCGGGTGATGATGCCTGACCAGTTTGAAGTATAGGGCGGGCCAATGTTCTTGGACATCGAGTCTACCAAGTACATGGCCGGGAGGCGCATAGGGATGGGAGCCTGCGAGCATACAGCAATGGTATTGGAGAGTTTCATGAATGCGAAGACAAGGCAATCGCCACAAAGATGTTTCAACATATCATGGTGCAAATTTCAAGTCCAGGACGTTGAATGAGTGCAAAAGGGGCAAGGGGCCAAGAGAGTGGGGAGTGGATGGAGGTGGGTCAAAGAAATTCGATGAGTCTTTGTCTTCAATCGGCAACATGCGTGGCGGATAGGTAACTCACAGTGAAGATGTGTTGCTCGATAGCGTTGCAGATCACGGTTTGCATTTTCGCCACATGGTCGTTAGCAAGAATCGTAAGATGAGTGATGATTGGTTTCGAGTTGAACGTCAGCGACGCCAGCTGGTCTCTAAACATCTGCTCGAAGGCTTGAGGATCGTGGGCGACCATAGGGTGAAGCTGGTAGGTAGGTGCCGCTTGAGGAGGCGGTGGCTGCGCATATTGTGCTGGGGGGGCTTGATGTTGTGCGTATTGGTGGGGCGGGTACTGTGCATACTGCCCGTGATGAGCCTGGTGAGGAGGAGGGTAGTGGTGTTGAGGTGGGTAGGGCGCATGTCGAGATCCTCCTGGATGGCTGGGAGGAGGAGGACGCTGGTACCCATGCTGTGGCGGATGTCCCGCGTATTGTTGAGGGGCGTGATACTGTTGGCGACCGTACATGATTGTATGCAGCGCTGTGGTGGGGTAATGGGGGAGAGGGAGTGAGGGAAAGGGAGGGCAGGGCTCAGAGGAAGATAAGGGGGCAGAAGGCACAAAGAGTTGTGGATGCTCCGAACTTCTGCTGAGCTCTCAAGAAAGGGGAACGTGAGGAGTCAAGAGTGAGTCGCTTTCCTTCGCGCCAACTGAAGTGACAGCACAGGACTTAAAGTCAGAGCCTGACCCAGGAGGTTCTTGAGAGAGTCGAGAGACCGGGTGCGCGCTCGACGGACGGGTCGAGGGGTGTGTGTACAGGAGCGAACTTGATCCTCCCAAGGTCGGTCAGTAGTAGGTGAACAGAGAGAGCGCGGGGCAGCTTCTCGGATGGACTGGCACAGAGAATCGCGTCTCAGCAAGGTCTACGTGTAGCTGGGGGAGCTTCTTTCGCGGGCGCAGCTGCTATCCTTTCCGGATGGTTGAAGTAACAAGTGCCAGGCGTCGGATGGTGGTGGTGGCATTCAAGTGCGAGGGCGATGAGGGGCCGGCTCCCCAGTCCCCTTGTTTTGTGAAGGCCGAGACCAGAGACCGGATTACGCGGCGGAGGGAGTCTTGAGACTCCGCAGCGTGTCGGCGATTCATCCGGGCCGCGTCTCCGAAAGCATCACGTGCGATAAAAGTGATCACGTGCTCTGCTCCTCCACTTTCAGCTGGGACCGTGAGAATTCGTCTGCGACCTTCGGAAGTCTCGTCCTTCGCTCAACAGCATTTTCTGGCATCGCCGTTCGTCACCCAACACGCCTCAAGATCAAGGTCACCAGCGGTTCAAGGTAAGCATTTCTCTGCCCCAGCACCATCTCCCCACGACTGCGCTCGTCCATCCCGTATTCTGACATCCAGCATCTCTTCGGAATTCGTGTCATCGTCTTGAACAGGTTCGCTCCCACACACACATCACAATGCTTCAACTGTACAAGGACTTGGACCTCGAAATCCCCGAGGGTGTCGAGATCAGCCTCCACTCCCGCAAGGCCACCATCAAGGGCCCCCGCGGAGAGCTCACCAAGGTACGAATCAGCGCATTTTCTTCCCCTTAGGTTCTGGTTGGAAGCGGATATGCGGGACAGCGGACACGGGGGAAAAGGTCAGGCAGGAACAGACGAGATGAAGCTCGCATCGGAATCGCATCCGGACCGCGACGTTGTTTCATCATGCCACGACTGCGGGTCGGCCACGGAAGGCGGGTTCCGCTGCAGAGTCGACCGGCGGAGATGGTCATTATGGTCCACCCAGCAGCCTGGATCCTCGGAGCGCTGCTGAGTGTATGCTGCTTCTCCGTGACTCGCGCCGGTTCGCCCCGTCATTGCGGCTGGCGATACCATCGCGATCCCGGACAGCTGGCTGGCCAACTGTTATTCCGGGGAGGCATGGGCGGGGGAAGGGGTGGGAAGTTTTGGGTTGTGTGGGGAGGGACGTCCACTACAGATGTGCACATGCGAACTGTTTGGTTGACGCGCACGTACTGATCTGCATATCTGCTCCTCTTCATCAGGATGTGCGCCACATGCAAATGGACATCCGGCTCATCAAGGGCCCCAAGGGCCAGAAGGTCAAGTTCATCGTCTGGCACGGTGGCCGTAAGCACGTTGCCTGCCTGCGCACTGCCAAGGCTGTCTTCCAAAACATGATCACTGGGTGAGTGCTGGACATTCCCCGCGCCAACCTGCGCATACTTTCTCCTACAGTACTTGGTTTCCTGATCGCCACTCTGAACCTCCGTCACTGCGCAGTGTCACCGTCGGTTTCCGATACAAGATGCGCGCTGTCTACGCCCATTTCCCCATCAACATCATCGTCGCCGGTGACGGCCGCTCTGCAGAGATCCGTAACTTCCTTGGCGAGAAGCGGGTGCGCAAGGTCGAGATGCGCAAGGGTGTTACCATTTCGGAAGACAAGGCACAAAAGGACCAGGTTCTTGTGGAGGGCAACGACATTGAGGAGGTTTCGCAAAGTGCAGCAGACTTGCACGGACAAGTGAGTACTTTCTCGACACAGAGCAGGGAGGCTTGGCCGCAGTGGAGCGGACCATGGGTGATACTGGGGTCCTGGCAGTGGGCTGACGAACATCCTGTCTGTATCTACAGTGCCTTGTCAAGAACAAGGATATCCGAAAGTTCCTCGACGGTATCTACTGCTCAGCAAAGGGTGCCATCGCCGCCGAGTCCTAAATGCTGTCCGCCCAGCATCTAGAGCAAAGCAGATTACCCCCACCATTCTCATGCCTGAGGAAGGGGCACTGGCGTCGGCGTCTCCATCGGGTGCGGTGCGAGCTCTGCTACGCCAGGTGTATATTACCCTCCTCGCCTGTCCTCCCATCTTTTCTTACGCACCTTCCCCATGGCAGTGCCACTTTCTCTCCCTCTCTGCATGCATTTACAACCATTCCTAGCGGGCGCTTGAGCGGAGGACGCACAGTTCTTCCAGAAGTCTGATGATAGAGACAGCATCTAAGAACACTGAAGGGACCCACTGACTCTTGTAAGCTCCATCGGCACTTGAGAATTTGAGAAGCTCTGTGGACAACGTCGATCCCATCCGTCAAGGCAAGGATTGAGAGTTCGCCCACAGACGAGACAACCTGCTCCCCCTGTCAGTGAGCGTCGCGCACTCGTGCTGGCGTGCTGGCCGCCCGCCTCCGCGACGTTGCCCGCTGCCCGCTGCCGCATTGGCCAGCTGTCGTAATTTGTGACGCGAAACGATCCCAGTTCACACGCCCCCGTCGCTGACACTTCTTCCCCTTTTCAGAGCAGAGCTTCCCACTTCCCTTCTCCACCTTCCCACCTTACCCTCCTATACCCATCCTACTTTTGCGCTATACCTTCCCACAGTTCGCCACTTCCCCTGGACACACCACCTCGTACCAGAAAAATGTCCCTTGATCACAGCAAGCAGGCGAATTCGGACCTGATCAAAGCACTCAAGTTGGAGCCCCATCCGTAAGTAGCCATGGCTCCTACTATGGGACGTTGCTCCTCATTGAGTTTGCTGTTCTCTCCCCATTACAGAGAAGGTGGGTACTTCACCTTGGGCTGGCTTGGGGAACAGAAAGTACCGACGCCATTCGTAGCCGACTCTCCGAGCCGAGGCCTGGCGTCTACGATATACTACCTCCTCGCACTCCGACCGAGCAGTGTGATCAAGCAAGACGCTGTCAAATTGGAAGGCTCAGACCTTGCGGTCGGTGAAAAAGCTGAGGACGGGAGTTCAAAGCGCTTGAAGTGGTTGCCACACTCAGCCGTCTTTCACTGCAACCGCAGCGCGGCGATGCATCTCCACCATGCAGGTGAGATCTCTGTGGAAGGAGGACCTAGGTCGAAGCTGACTTTCCCCTTTTGTCTGCCCAGGTCGAGCGAAGTACACGCTGATCGAAGCGCACCCACCTGCCGGCCAGCGACCTCGGATCAAGGAAGTCATCGTGGGTCCAGACTCGGCAGGAGGCGAGGTGCGTCAGCTGTTGGTCGAAGGCGGCGACGGTGGATGGTGGAAGAGGAGCGAGATTGTGGCGGAGGACATCCCGAAGGACGGCGAGGCAGATGAGGTCCGTGAGCATGTGGGCTGCTTGATCAGCGAAGTCGTGATTCCAGGTGAGGCACTTCCAACGAACGACACCAAGCCATCCAGTTTTTGACCTGCTCACCCGCGATACTCTTCCATCAAAAAACAGGCTTCGACTGGGCCGACCATCGGTACATGCGAGAGGCTGACCTGCGGCAGCTTTTTGGGGACGACGAGGCTTCCATCGCTCGGTTCCTTCCCCATGTTGGATCCGACGCCTCGCACTGAAGGACCGAACACAAACTCTCGCCGCGCTCGCCCCTCGGCCTCCCTTCACCGCTTCACCGTATGACCAGCTCCAGATTACATCGTCAGACGTCGAGGGAGATCTGACCTCACCGCCTCACCCTCCAGGCTCGGCTCCCTTCCCGCCCAGTCATTCCTCAAGCCTCAACCCGACAACCTGAGCCCAACCGGCCATGCTGCTTGCTCCACCCACACCCCACCCGGAACGATGGCCGCGCTAGGCTCAAGCCGCCAGCTCCGGACTCCGGAGGCCGAGGCGTTGACTGGCGCAGTGCCCTATGCCCAGTGCCTCCCGCTGATCTCACGATCGCTTATCTTGTACATATCTAATCATTTATCTTGTTTTTAAAATTTGAATCTCCATTCTCCACTCTGATGAAGCGTGCGCGGTGCTTGGCCGAATCGTTCCTTCCTCTGACCCGTCCCTCTTCTTCCTTCTTGCTCCCTACGACCATCCATCCATCGGCACTGTCATTTGGTTTGACCTCGTACGCTGCCCCCCTGCCAGCCGCGCTCTACCACGTGGTTTGCCAAAAACATCGAATCACCGGACGCGTTTCCGCCTGCTGAGTGCTGTCCCACCTCGTCGACGATCTCCGACGTTACATCGAACGAAAAGTATCAGCCATGTCTACCCAAGACCTGCCCCCAGCGCCCAACCCGGCCGAGGAACTGCCGAGCATGGAGCCGACTCCTCTACAGAGCGATCCTTCATCCGCCGCTCCCAACCCGGCATCCGCCGCCACGGCTTTAGAAGAGCCCGAAGCACTTCTCAAAATGGACGATGGTCAATCGTTCATGGCCGATCCAGACGAGTCAAGAGCCAACCCATTACTCCCCTCCTTCCTCAGCCAACCTTCCGAGGCGGATGTGTCTATGAACACCACCACTGAGGCGGATGTCAGTACTGTCAGCCAGACCGTGGCGAGCGGGGGCGGGTCACGAAATTCGAACGGGGCTGGCCCTTTGACGTGCTCCAATTGCGGCACAACACAGACCCCGCTCTGGCGTCGTGACGACGAAGGCAACAACATCTGCAATGCTTGTGGTAAGTGTTCGAGCAACAAGGGTCATATCTGCGCTCCTTCTGACAAGACTCGTCCTATCTCCTGCGTCTCACTTGCTATTGTTGTACAGGCCTCTACCAGAAGTTGCACAACTGCCAACGCCCGATCAACATGAAGAAGGCGGTCATCAAGCGACGTAAACGGGTTCCCGCCAGTCAGACGAGTAACTCTGGCTCCGCCCCAGGCCCGTCACGTATGACGAGTCCAGGCGGTACGGTCATCCCAGCCGGCGAAGGTCCCTCCGCCAGTGGTTCAGGAAGTGCCCGGCCCCGCAATTCAAGCAAGAGCCGTTCTCGATCACGCGCTCGGAATGGACCCAACACTTCGACCGTGGCGGCAGCGGCAGCGGCCGCGGCTGCTGCCATTACATCATCCAGCCAGCCTTTTCCTCCAGGCATGGCCGAAGAAGCGGCCGCGATGCACATGCACGGTCAGTCATCTGGCCAGTATGTGTTTCCTGGCCCGCCTGGCCCTCCGCCACCTCATCAAGGCCCGTCCTCGTCTCGCGAGCGGGAGGCCAGGGATCGCGAAGCCGCCATGGCCCTCATGGAAGTCGGAAGCGGTGGGGGTGGGTGGGCACAGCAGCAAGGACAAGGTCATGGTGCTGATCCACGCTCGAACTCACTCTCCAGACGAGGATCGCCATCGACGCACATGGAGTGGCGAATGGGACTGCAACCGAACAACCCTGGGGCCCACCACAGTCACCGACGGGATCCCATGCTCGGTTCCACGCCGTCCTTGTCATTTCCAGGTCAGCTGGTTGAGAACGAGGAACGAGGCCGAGCTCCCAAGCGAGCGCGGTCAGGCGACATCATCGAACATCGAATGTCTCACCCCGCCCAGCGGTACAGGACAGAGAGCACAGGAGCCGGGATGGAGATAGACGGGCGCCCGGAGGGTGCGGGTGGGGATGGGAGTCGACGGGGCAGCCGATCGAATGGAAATGGGGACGGCAGCTTCCTCCAGGGCAGTCCGTACGCGGGCACTGGTACGAATGGGTCTGGAGCTGCAGGAAGTGGCTTGCCGCATCATCATCATCGTGAGTTCAGCAACAATGTTTTAATAGGTCTATGTACGATTTGCTGATTGATAATGTTCTGTGCAGATCACCACCACCACAACCCTGCCCTTCCGCACGCCCATCACCACCACGCCCATCACCACCATCCGTCGCACCATCATCACCACCACGCATCGTCGGCGGCAGGGGGCGTGGCTGCCGGATCTGGCAGTGGACAGCTTGCCGGTCCGGTTTCGATACCTCAGCTCATGCACTCACTCGAGCGTCAGCACGACGAGCTTCTTCTCGAACGTCGACGGCTTGACGATGTAATCCATCGGACTGAGATCCTTATCACCGACGTCCGTGCCGTTCTGGATCGCGGTCGTCTCGAGCGTCCTTCGGTCACGCTTGCTCCTATGGACCCTGGTCGTGCGCTTCCGATGTTGCCTGGATCGGCTGGGAACCGGAGGGGAACGTCCCTTGAGCGTCCTCGGATCTTGCAAGGCCTGAACAATGCTCCTGTTGGTGGGAGTGGCAGTGGTGGAGGTCGCCGAAGCCCCGGGGCTGGTCCGACTGGGTTTGAGCGGCCGACTCGAGCGGTTCGAGGAGACGAGGGAGGAGCGCCCAGGACGCTGTCACCTAACTTCGGACCAGGAATGACGGCATCACGGATGATGAGCCTTCCCCCGTCGGCTCTGGTCGACCCATCATCTACGACGCCACACTTGGTATCACCGCCCTCGCTCAGCGAAGTGGCCAAGGAGGGCGAAGGTTCGAGCAAGTCAGGCAAGATGGGTCGGGGTGGTGTGCATGATGGTGTTTCATCGTCGTCAGCAGGGCCTGCTGGAGTTGGTAATGCGGTCAACGTGCAGATTCCAGTGGAGGATAAGGGTGAAGGGGTGTCGCGGTGGTTTGATCCTCGGTCGGGTCCTGTGGATGACGAGTCCAGTTATGTCAACCTGAACGGGACGGTGGAGGATGTGGCCGCTCCTGCTGCAGCTGCTGCCGCAGCCGCCGCTGCCATTTCGGCGAGTGCGGGCGCTGATAGCGCCATCTGAAGGTCATCCTCCTTTCGACGATCGAGTACGCAGGACGAGACGGGTGGCTGATGGTCGCTCAGGAATCCTCGTGTCCCTCTCAAACGCCTCCCTTTTCTTCATGCAACGTCTTTGTCCAAAACTCAGTCTTCTGCCACAGGATCATCAAGCCAGCCAGGCATGTCCTCGGCAGCTTGGCGCTCCTGTGAGCACTGAGCAGGACGGAAATTGTATCGTTCTGCGCCTACCCGCTGCGGCCCATGCTAGACATACATGCCTGGAGTCTGGACCACGGGAGACCTCACTGCCTGACTGGCTGACTGACTGACTGAGAAAGCGGGACATGCGAATGAAGAAGATAGAAGTGAAGGACGTATGTCACTTGGATCAATGGCATTGCGAGCGAGATGGGGAAGCAGATGAGGAACGATGATAATGACAAGGGGGAGTGGGGGACGACATCAACGATGGCGTCGACGAGAGGAGGGGAAGAGCAGGGGTGCGGAGGGATGCGTGAGGGATGCGTAAAAAATGCGTGAAGAATGCGTGAGGGATGTGTGAAGGCATGGTCCGGGCGCTCCAGAAAGAAGAAGACAGAAGAATGATTCCCCAGACTTTAGTATGGGGTTATATCTGCCCCTTAGATCTTACGGCCGAGACGAATGTTGCAACATCGCTCGAATAAAATCTTTCAAAACTTCTTGAAATCTTCTCAAACTTCGCCTGGGTGTCCGTGTTCTAAGCATCCATCGACACTCTCGATGTCTCCCAGTTTTATTTATGAAGATAGCAATTTGCTGTTCACATGCCGTCCTTCCGCCGTTCGTTGTCCGTTTCTGTCTCTCTTCCACCTCCACTTTTCCCACGCCTTTGATAGCCGCAGTCAAAAGTCAAAACCCTCCGAGGAAGTTCATAGCCATAGTCAAAACTCAAAACCCTCCGAGAATGTTGAAAGGTCTTCAACTTTTTGACTAACGCATTACGCAGCTACCAAGTACCAACTGCACAACTTACTCCAGCGTTCACTAACCTTCAACCCTGACCTGCCTACAACTTACAAGTCGTGCCAGTGGTAAATTGCTTCAGATACACGCAAACATCTACCAGGTGAATGGTGATGGTGCGGGGTGCCCGAAAAATCAAAATGCTACTGACTACTGAGTACTGACTACTGGTACTGACTACTGACTACTGACTACTGACTAGGATTATTGAGGTCTGACTGTCTGAGTGCTGATTTTCCTACGTTCTTTTCTGTTCCGATTTTATTCTTGCTGCTGGTAGATGGTAGTCCGGGGTCCTGATCAGCTTCATCGTTTCTATTTTAATCTCCTACGTTCTACCGGACTTGGCCTTACAATATTGACCCATTGTCATATGCATTCATGCTGCATGCTGCATGCATCATCGCGGGCAGCATTGCTTATGTTCTGACTTCTCAGAACCCTCTTGCAAGAACGAATGCACTCACACACTGAGTGCCATTCTATCAGATGAATGAGATACTGATCTGCTCATCAGCTTATCTGCGCATGGGCTCATCCGCTCATCATATACGTCATGTGTGACAACTCACGGCGGAGAGCTCGAAGGGTAGCGAAGCTACCCTGAGAGCGAGGCGCGGTAAGCGGCAGTCCATATTGATTCATCAACTGTGGCCTGTGAACACCGATCAGGTACGCATCACACATGTTACATTACAGCTTTGGCCTTTGAGGAGATCTATCTGCTCATCATCTATGGTGTGTGAAAAATCATGGCGGAGAGCTCGAAGGGTAGCGAAGCTACCCTGAGAGCGAGGCGCGGAGGGCGTCTATGTCATTTGGATGATTGACTATGCTAAGTGCTTCTGGACCATTGTTTGGGTATGCCATCCACATCTGACAGGTCACAGCATTGAGCACGTCTTTTGAAAATTCGAGTCTAAGATATTAAGACCAAGCATTAAGCAACATCAGTCCTCAAGGCACGCAGTCTCTTGCTACTTTTCATCTCCCGTTCATGTTCTAATTTCTATAAACTCATGGCCTCAAAAAGTCTGGGGAACACTCTGGCTCAAAAGCCAGGCCGGTGGGATTTGCTTCGTCAGCTATCTCCGTCGCTAGCTCCGACTACGTTTGCCAAGAGAAAAATCGAAGATCAGATTCTCGGACGTGGACGGCGCGAGAGACGACCGCGCGCTGAGGCGCGAAGGGCCCTAGGCCTCCGTGAGGCTGCGTCGTCGACCGGGCGTCATGGGCCGAGAGCTCCGATGCCGATCCTCGCCAAGGCGCAGTGCTGATTTGGTTGAGACATCGCCAGGGTAGGGGCGATGAGCTCGACGTGGCGGCGGATGTAGCGTTGCCACGCGTCCGACGACCACCGACCGGCGAGACGGACTGCATCGAGGGGAATGTGTCGCAATAAAAGTTCTGTACAACCGCCAATCCTGAGACTGTGGCCGGAGAGAATGGGCTGGCCTGTGCGAGCTGCTGCCGCGTGAACGCGGGAAGTGAATGCTGACCTGGTCATGGGGAGCAGGCGGGGTCCGTGCGCAAAGACGTGGGCAGTGGTGGGACCAGGATTGAGGTGTAGGTGAGCGCGCAGTGCAGTGACGGGGCAGATGGGTGCCTGTTGGCAGGATAGGACAATTTGACCTCCGTTTGCGTCCGTCTTGGTCCAGGGTAGGGAGATGGTCGCGTGCAAGAGGCCATTAATGCGGTGGCCGAGAACCCGGGCGCGGGGGGCGTGAAAGCGGGGGTTGAAATCGTTCTGAGCAGCAACTGTAAGCTCGCCGAGGCGGGCAAGACCCCAGAACGCCGCCAAGAGGGTCGCCCACTGTGCTGGATGACCAGGTGCTGAACACGTGGCACCAGTATCTTATCTTATCTCTCTCCTTCTTCTCTTCCACTTTCTTCTCACACTCTCACACTCTCCGCATAGCAACATCCTCGCCTCCACTTTCTCACGCTCGCATTCTCTCGCCCTCATCCTTTCCCTTCCCGAGCTCATCCTCTGTACTTAGCTTTCCTTCTTCGTCATTTTACTCACTCTTCACTTGTAGTACTTCGTTACTCACTTGCTAGTCTACCTAGTAGTTCACGGGTTCGGATCCCGCTAGCACATGGTGATGAGAGTAGATCTGCTCTGCTAGGCGACCGACGCAGGTTGAGCGACCCACAAGGTCACAAGAAGCAGTCCCTTTCCCCTACCACAACCTTCTCACCAGCACTTTTGCCCTGCTCCTCTCTCCTCTTCCTATCATCCGGCATCCCAATTCCCAACCATCCCACCCACACTTTCTTCCTCAAGACATCCGCTCTCCACTGCTCAGGGCTTCGTTGCTGTTCCGTGCGCTCGTCGAGGTCGAGAAATCCCTCCGTCGACAACGCTGCGCTCCGCCGCGAGTTCCTTTTCCGCCGTCTGCCTTGCGCCTGCAGCATGCGCGCGGAACTTCAACTTTCGCCCACCGGTTCAGGCGCGTCTTTCCACTCCAAGTTCCTGCCTTTCGACGCTCGCGGCGTAATCAAGCTCGCAGGCCACAGTCCCGGCACTCCCGTCCCCGCTCCACACAACACCATTTTCCCCTCCGTTGCGTTGGCGACTGATCCGGTCTTTATCGACTTCAACGGCGAATCTTTCATGATGCGGTCCATTCAAGATCATTCCAACCACGTCTCCGTCAACGGTATTCCGCTCGGCGACGACGTCCACGAGTTGTGGGATTCCGACGTCGTCAGCTTCGGCGATGATTGTGCCATGCAGGTATCCATCTATCGGTTACCACCACCTCCGCCCAAGGCTCGGCCAGTTATTATAAGTTGTCCATTTTTGGTCCGCAGTTAAGTTTAGTTTAAGTTGGAACCCTTTGCCGGCGCCCGCAGTTTAGTTTAGTCGCAGTTTAGCCACTTACTATCATTACAGTTAACTTAATTTTGAGCCTTTCACTATACGTTACTTACAGTTATTTATAGTAACTTAATCGCGTCTCAGTCACCCAATTCACGCGGTATCTACCTCAAGATGTCTGGTACTATTCCATTTTGCCTTTAGGCACGTACTTTGCCGCCTCCGAGCTCGCTCGTACATGTTTCCTCTCTTGACTACCTCCAATGACTCATGATTTTTAGTTATTTTTAGTTACTTGTTACAGTTATTATTAGTTACTGTGGGCACAGTTGGTAATAGTTAATGGACTTTTCTAATGGCCGCCCCGGGGCGGGTACGTATGGAGAATGTTCTTAAGCCCGCCCCCCACCTTTCAATGCCCCTCAAAATTTCCGGCCCCCCATGATCATTACGTAAGTCTCAATTATCTCACGGCTCGCATATCGACACGTTAGAGTGTAGTTGGTGATTGGTGATCACGCTATGAAGACCCGGGGCGGGCTCAATTGGAGGGCCGCCCCGGGGCGGCCATTAGAAACGCCCATAGTTAATTGTTCCAGTTATTGTTAGTTACTGGACACAGTTATTAATAGTTGACTAGTATAGTTGTGATTAGTTACTGTGCGAACTGTGAGTAACTTTAAGTAACTGCAAGTAACTATAAGTAGCTATAAGTTCGCACTGTAAGTAGCTGTGAGTAACTGTAAGTTGGGTCAAACTTTCGGCTTGCGAACGGCAACTTCTAGTGACTATAAGTTACCGTGTCCGGGCCCATACAGTTTAAGTTGGCTTAATTTTTCCGGAGGCTCCGCCGCCCGCAGTTTAGTCACAGTTTAACTAGATTAAGTTAACTTACCCGCAGTTGCAGTTAGGTAAGTCGGTAAGTTGCCGAGCCTTGCCTCCGCCGGTCGGGACGAACTGGGCGGGTGTGCAAGAGCTGATTGACTATGTCCGGGACCAACAGCGCGACGCGTCCCAATCTCGAGCCCGGCACCGCTACACTCCATCCCTCCCAGACTCACTTCCAGTCCCCTCCAGGCATCCGCGATTCCGCCATCTCACACTGTCGTCTCCAGTTCTATCGGTGCTGCCAACCGTACTATTACTCCTGTCCGAGTCACTTCGGGACCGACTTCGGTACTGGACCTCGCCATCCAGAAAACACCCACCGTTTTGCCCCACGGCGCCGTCGACGGGGCTGGTACTCCGCGGGCGTGTTCGAGACCGTCACCAGAGCAAGATGTCGACACGAAGATAGAGGCCGTATCGCCTACGATGCGCGCTTCGCGCCTGAACCAAGAGACGCAGCTGTGTCGTGCAGTCTCTTCGGCATCAACCTCCGCTTTCACTTCGCCATCCGACACTTCACCACCCCCGTCCTCCTCGCTTCCGCGTCCTGATATGCGATACGAAGACCTCTTGGATACGCTGCGCTCTCGGTTGCCCGCTCTCCGAACCGCTGTCACAGCCCGAGACTCCGGTGCTAGTCATTCGACCCACATTCAGCTCCCTTCTTCGGTTCGTCGACTTTCTCTTTCGGTCGCGTCGGCTGCGTTGGCGATATCCCGCGCTCGTGAAGCTTGGGCGGCGGCTCGCTCGGAGCTGCATGACGCCTCGTCTCCGCCGCGCGATTCGTGTTCGCCCTTCGACACTCGTGTCGCTGCGATCGATCTGGCCTTGGCTTGTCTTCAGTCAGCATGGGCTTCGATGGGAACAAGAGCGACACAGCCCTCCTCGATTGCTGCTCACTCTGGCGTGCGCTGCAGGCCTCCAGTGTTCGCCAGCAGGATCAACGCGGATGCGTGCCGGCCGAAGGATCGCGATGCGCTATCGAGAAGCATCAAGCGACAACCGCAACGACCCACCGTGCGATCGATTTCAGGCCCCTGCCGTATGCATTCGGTCGCTGCTCCGTCGCTCAGGCTCCTGTCTTCGCCTCCCTCTCTCACGTCTCCAGCTCCTTCAAACCTGGCCAAAGTCACAGACGTCCAAACCTTGTGCATCTTGCACGCTCTTTTCGTACCGGTCGCAGTTCTGGTTTACATTTTTGCTTCTCGATGACTCTGCGCGCCTACTTCAACCCTTCAACCTCTTCATACTCGCTCCGCTTCTTTCCTCGTTCTCTTCTTGACTCCCACTGGCTACAGTTCCTTCCACCACCACGACTCGGGACAGTCGTCTTTCGTCGGTGGGGATGTGCTGGATGACCACGTGCTGAACACGTGGCACCAGTATCTTATCTTATCTCTCTCCTTCTTCTCTTCCACTTTCTTCTCACACTCTCACACTCTCCGCATAGCAACATCCTCGCTCCACTTTCTCACGCTCGCATTCTCTCGCCCTCATCCTTTCCCTTCCCGAGCTCATCCTCTGTACTTAGCTTTCCTTGTGCTGTACGGTGGTCAGTGCTCTCTTCTTTCTCTCAATTCTCTCTTGGCTTCACTTCCTTCCGTTCCGTTCCGATTCCGTTCCGCTCCACTACGTGCCACTCCGTGCCACTCCGATCAGCTCCACTTCCTCTTTCCACTTTTGCCTTCAGATCGTTGCGCAACGGTGCGCTCCTTCTTCCTCATCTTTCCCTCGCTCACCTTTGCGACAACTCCCTATACTCTCTCCCGCTCCTAACAAGCTGCTCTCTAGTATATAACAGCTCCCTGTACTTAGTTATCCATTCGAATTCCACACTCATCTGCACTCTCTACTCTTACTCTGGCGTTGCCTCAGTTCTCCCTTTGACGTTGTCTCAGGTATTGGACGTTGTCCTCTTATTTTCTGTACTCTCCAAGCAGGTCAGTACTACTTTATCGGCACGCAACCGATACATGGTGATGAGAGTGGCATTGCTGACTCTCCGACCGACGGTGTCACACACGATCCCACCAGGTTACACTCGCCAGATGTCTACGCACAGACACCCCACAGCTCCGCCCGAGTTGTTCCAAGGGTCCGCCCAACCCGAGTCGTCTTCCGCCCAAGACGCCAGTAGCTCATTGAGCGCTGCACCGTCCATCGACGGACGCCCCGTCGACCCTCCCGACCAAGCACAGTCGGTTGCCACCGCCACCGGTCCGCCACAGCCGGAGGACGCCCCTGTCGAGGACCCTCGCACGGCTCTGATGTACATGGTCCTCGATCAGCTCAAGGTCATCAAGTCTCGTCTGGACACGGTCGAACAAGGAAGGAACTCACCTCCTTCGGCCCAAATCCCTCAACAACCTCCGCTCCCTACCCCTCTTCCTCCGACGGATCCGCCCGCTCCATCCGCCGAATCCAAGGGCAAGACTCGTGCTGTCCCTGAAGAGGTCAAGACTCGGCCCGCCACCGTCGTCCAGACCTCTCCTCGGGCCACCGGGATCCCTCCCCATCTGGAGCTCATGGAGGATCCAGATCCGATCGAGGCTTTCGCGTGCATGCCCCAGGGCGAGAAGGACAGCCTCCGGTTCATCCTCCGTCGCTTCGGCATCAACCCCACGATGTTGATCGGCATGCTGCAAGGAAAGTCGTCGTCAGCGTCCGGAACCTCGGTGTCGCAACCGACTTCACTTACGAAGTCAACCACCTTGGACCCTCCTCCTCGATCCTCGACTCCGCTCGCGGATCGTGCTCGCGCTTTGCCGACGCCGAAGGTGGTTGCCGATACTCCTTCCACGACGGTGTTAACGGTGGACAGCTCGGGTCGAGTTCCTCACTGCCGGCCCGAGTATCTCGGCAGCTTCAACGGCCAAGCCGAAGAGCTCGAGGTCTTCATCCGGACGGTCAACTCCGTCGCCCGCTCGAATCCCGACCCGGCCTGGCAGATGGCCGTCGTTTGTGCTTTGCCACTCGTCATGGTGGACGAAGCCTCTGCTTGGCTCATCGGTCTCCACGACGAGGAAGCCAAGACGATGACGACACTGCCAATCTGGTTCGACGTCATGCGGGAGTCGTTCCCCGTCAACGAGTGTGAGCAGCGACGCCAGGCTCGCTCTCGACAGTGGAACACGGAGACGGAAGGGGCGTCAGCTTACTACTTCACCAAGCTGCGTCTCCTTCGGGCGGCTTACGGCATAAGGCCACGATAGAGTCGCTCTCTACCGGTGGCAGCTCGGCTGGACGGAGAACTGAGGCGGGTCGGCGCTACAGGACGCGGGAGTAATGAATCCGCGTGCTATGGCTTTCGACACGCGGCTCCGGACCCAGCGGCAGATCAGCAACAGCCTCTGTGCTGGGCGTGTTGGCACTGATGGTTCAAGGCACCCGTGGTAAGACGCAAGTGTACCACGGATGGGAAGGGGAGAGGTTCGAGAAGGATCATGCCAACTCGAAGTCTTCTGCTTCCGGACACGACGCTCACTGGTCCGGGCGGGGAAGGAACCGACACACGACGGGAAGCAATGACGACCAGCAGCATTGCTTGGGGATGCACCGCTGTATGGGCAGCGTGCATGGTCCCCAACGATATCATTGGCCGAGACCACACTCGCTTTCTTCTGCAGCTGGAAGGCCGAGCCTCGCGGCGACGCCTTCATCGGACAGTGCAGTGGCCTTGCTAGGCTTGGTAGGAAAGCGGGGTGTGGAGGAATGAGGGGTTGCACACGACCACGACAATGGTACGGCTTCTCTCATTCGATCTCACAAGGCAATGTGTCGTGCCGGGATGGCGTCCATCACGCGAGCGGCGTGGTGGTTCAGTAGTCATACCGTGTTTGGTTCATGACCAGACCTGGTCCCCACACCCTGCCTGCGAGCTTCGGTTCGTACCGCTTGGCAGGATGGGGACATTGCCCCCAGGTGCGTATCAGGCGCACTGGATTCCCTGCATCACAAGAGCTCTCAATGACACCACGCTTGCCTTTGATTGCGTTCCTCCGAGCGTTGCTCGAGGAATGTGAATCTCTCCCCTCCCTTCAGGCTCGTGCATGACCTGGTCAGCAGGGCTGAAGATGGCGGAGTTGGAAGCGGCGGTGGTCAGCGGAGAAGGGCCGTGGGACACGGAGGAGGGGATGGGAAGCCTTGCGCTACCCGGTGCGGGAGCGAAAGGCTGGCTTGGGGGAATCGGAGTCGGTCGAGTTGGAGAAGCAGCGGCGAGCTGTCGCTGGGCTCGGGTTTTGCGCAATGCCCGAGCTTTTGGATGAGCTCTGCTCATGCACGGTGATCAGCACAACGCACAGGAGCATGCACCAGCTCTTCGGACTAGCGTCTCCCGGCTCTCTTAACTTCAACATGCCACCCAGCGGCGGACGACGACTATCAACCCTTGCGCGCAGCAGCGCGGCGGCTTGCGACGCCGCTGCACGACGGCTACAAGGTTTGGGCGGCGTTGTGGGTCACTCTGTCGGACCCAGAGGCTCACGGGCGGCGGAGGAAGTGTCGATCGGAATTCGGCGCAAGCTCTGTTCCGACGACATCCAGCTTCCTCTTTCGTCTTGCGGCATCATGCGTCAAGAGCAGAAGCACGCGGGAGGCGGAGCTACCAGTGTTTTGCCCCCGAGCGCGTGCTCTGCAATGACGAACGATGATGAGGATCAAGCCCTCAAGAGCGGTTCACAGTTCACACAGCACGACCGATCTCAGATACGCGTCCACGGCAATCAACTGGCACGCGACCAGCCAAAGGCCGCTCCTGCACGCCGCAGGAGAGAAAGTTGGTGGGTGGTGTGAGGTGTCTGTGGTTCATTGCGGGTTCGACGTGTTGCTGTGGGGTGTGTGGGTTTTGGCGGTGTGGAATGCGCGGTTGCCAGCGACGATCGTCTTGCGAGAATGCGAGACAGCAAGCGGCGCTGGGTCATCGGTCATTGACGGTGATACGGCCGTACATGTACACAAGGCTGGTGGTCAGCACCAAGTTGGAGCTCCACGTCGGCCAAACCACCACCACACGACAGTCACCACGGTCATCCCTCATCAGATTCAACAGTTTGGCATCGTTGCCCGGTGTTTCCCTCTGTTGGACAAGACAAACATCCGAGCACTGTGCGGTACAATCGCGACAGGCTAGCGGAGCAAGGGAGAAGGGGAGGCACGGCCGGATCGAAATGGTCACCCTTTTCTCAAGACATTTCCAGCACCACGACCAGTCACAACACCGACATGCAGCTCCCAGGATTGGTGGGAGCAAGCAGCGAAGCGGGACTAGGGACCGGCACACTCGGCGCTATGGCCAAGCAGGCAAGTTCTTCCTCGGTTTGCTGCGGCACGTGTGCGGAACATCGGACTGGTGGTAACCGGATCGCTGGTTCTGCGTTCCGGTGGGAGCAGGAGATGAGCGGGAAGTGGGAACGGTCAGTGGTGAGCGGAGGAACAGCGCGTGGTTGGAATTATGCGCTGGGAAGGCACGAGACGGAGCAGTTGGTTGCACCTGCGATCAGCATTCGGTGTTCGATGGCGACTCTGAGTCATACGAGCCAGGTGCGTTGGAACGGTGGGAGCACTGGCCCCGAAAGTGCAGGGTTGATGTGACGGTGTGTCGGGGTTTCGGCCGTAGCGAGCTCGATTGGACGCATATGGCGGCATACACGACGCGCGTTGGCGCACGGATTTGCACCCGACGACCACCACAAGTCACAGCATCGATCAAGTGTGGGTGGTTCGGTCGTCACATGCGACGAACACCACACAGGTTCAATAACGAGTTGAGCTAGCCTCACAGCTCACTCGTCGGTCAAGTTCACAAGCAGGCGGGTCATTACGGCTCGAATGGCTATTGGTGCATCGCCTACGAGCTGCTCAACTCATTGCACAAGGACCTTCAGCACAGCAGCAAGCCACAACATCAACGCCCTTTGCCTCTCTTCTCTCGGCGGCTCGAGGTTTTCGGTCTGTTTGTTGGTGGAGAAACGGGCGCGGTTGGGTGGACGTCGGGGTGAAGGAAATGGGCGGTTGAGCGCAGGGTCTAGGGATGGCAGCAGGGAATGAGACGCGTCAGGCGTATGGAATAGTGGTGCAGATGGGATTAGGGTGTGGAGATTCACTGGATCGGTGGGAGCTTTGTTTTGGCGTCGGTGAAGGGCTACGGTCGACGAGGGCGCATACGAGACGCCGCGTAAACTCGGCTACTCGGCACCCGGATGGCTAGAGCACCATCGCCGGGCGCTCCGGCACCCACAACAACACCGCTATCACCACATCCGCATCAGCATTCAGCACGAACGACATCGTCCCCTTACGGCATTGGTACTCGAACACCGACCTCGAAGCTCTTGTGGCCGGCAACACATCGTGGTCAGGTCGGCATAGGAGGGCCAGCCGGCGCATCCCGGCATGGCAACGGTTCAACAGATGGATTCCGGCGGCCATAAGCAGGAGAAGATGTGGCACCACACTCGTTTATACGGCAAGCATCAGGAGAACAGGATACTCGAGGTGGGAGAGTTGTGAGACGGCCTCTGGGCGTGGTCTATGGGTCTCCCAGTAGTCTCAGTCTGCCGAGCATCTTTCTTCTTCCCTCTACGAGCTTTGGTTCCTCTCCTTGATACAGACCAATCCTCTGTACTTCAGTCCTCTCTAAGTACAATCCAGCACTTCTCCTTGGCGTCGGATACCCTCCTTGTCTGTCTCTCTCTTGCAGTGGTCGGTTGTGAAGTCTCTGCAAGTCTCCTTTCCTCACGGAAGGTCACATCTCACAACTAATTGAACATAATTATTTTACGTTTGCGCAAACTACAGTACAGCATTGATTGCGGCCGGACGCGAGGACGGCAGGTCTTCAGGAGTCCGACGGACGAGGTCGATTGATCTTCAGCTTGAGCTTCGTAGGCCCAGACGCAGCCGGGGTCACAGGAGCCTGACTGGGCCCAGCACCAGCACCGCCAGACCCAAGCGGGATTGGTGGCGGCGACATCGCTCCCGGCGCCAGCCTGTGCATGCCCGCAAACCCAGCCGAGCCAGGGGTGGCCATCGGCATGCGCAGCCCAGGCGTTCCCGGAGGCAACCCAGGCGTGCCAGGCCCCATCCCCGAACCGCTCGGTCCAGCATAGGGCGCATACATCGGAGTAGCTGGCACCGGTCCCAGCGGGCTCGGCATGGTCGGGGGAAAGAACGAAGCGCTTGGTGGACCGGACGTGGGCCACATGTTTGGCGCTGTGGCACTGAGAGGAGTGCCTGGCGCCGACATTGGTGTTTCGGATGCACGATTCTTCTGATGCTTCGGGTGCATTGGACACGCCGTGTTGGTCGACATGTGGCCCATCTGCCCGCACTTGCCACATTTGCGAACCTAAAAAATATCCAAACAAATGGTCAGTTATCTGAGCAGGCCGTTGTAATATCGCGGTCAAACTCACCTTTGCCTCTCCTCGCCCCGGAAGCGTGCCAGCCAACGTTATGTTCTTGCGCTGCAAGCGACGTTCCTGATTGCGGATGCGGGAAGCAAGTTCCTCCTCCAATCGTTTGCGTCGATTGGCGTCAATGGACTCGTCTCCTGTCGGGACCAGTGCTTCGGTCGCAGTGTTCTCGTCTTCTAATTTCTGTCGCTGCCGTACATAGGCGTGCCACACGTTCGGATCCCGCACAATCTCCGTCTGCCACTTGCCCTTGATCTGTGAATGGAACTCCTGTCAGCACACTAGGTAGATTTTTTGAGAGTTCATCACGTCAATGCTCACCAGCCGCCGGATTTTCAAAATCTTGTTGGCATCACCTCCCGCCTGACTGCCGCCATCAAGATCCGGGGTTGCGCGCGCGCTGGCAGAAGGAGTCGCGTAATCGTTGCGAGCAGTGGAAGCTCGAGAAGCTTGCGCCAGCCTTGCCTCAATCTGATTCCGTCGAATGTCCTCAGCGGAAACAGTGGGCGGAACGGGATTCGACAGCGTCTTCCGTTGCGTATTCCAGATCCTTTCGATCTCGGAACGATATATTGCTTGCTGCTCGGCGACGTTGTACCGCTGGCCGCCCTTCTTCAGCACCGGCTCTTTGGGTGACGATACAGGGGAGATTCAGTACCGATATGACAAAGCGGGAAGACAGGACGCCCTTGTACATACCTGCCGGCTGCACTTCACCCGCGCGAACAAACACCTCCTTCATAGACACCCTCAAAAAGCTGAACGCCTCTCCTCTTCCACTCGGATCACCATCGCCGTGAAGTTTGAGCATAGCCTTGTTCTGAGCCGCATTCAAAAAGTTCTTCGACGTCAGCCACGGCGCGAGGAGTTGCTCGATATCCATTTTGCTCTCGTCAGCCGCGTCGTCGTCCGCTCCTTCCGCAGACTTGGTGTAGCCGAGGTCGAGGAGATAGCGTTGGCCGGCTTGCATTGCCTCGCATAAGCAGACATGTTCGGGTGGCAGCGGCTTGTACAAGTCTAGGTCGGAGGGGATAGCTACACCCGACTTCAGCTTCCAAAAGCCTTGATTAGGGTCGCCTGCCCTGCGATTGTACTCCATGATGTCCTGTTCACAGCTTGAAGGGTCAGCACAAAATTTGCTTCCCAAAAAGGTGGGACGCAGAGCTCACCTTCAAGCGCTGCCGCATCTGTAACTCGTTCTGGTCAGGGAAGTATCTCATTATTTGGGCTATCTTGAGTCGCTCCAATGGGTCGGCTTGGACAAGTTTGAAGGCAATCATTTGCATACGCCACTTTATGACGTTGCTGATCAACCGCGCATGTGGCCCGGGAATCAACACGACAGGGAAGATCTGTCCCACTGTGTAAAGATGCTTGATCTCGCGAAGCACATATTTGACCTCCTTCTTGTTGGTTGATCTGAAACAGAAGGGACAAAGATCAGACACAGTGAAGATGGAAGCTGAAAAGGATCATGCTTACCTGACAAGGAGGAAATCAGTGTGTGCGGGCTTGTGCTTGAACAATGGAGCTCGTATGAGATTGTTGTACAGAGTAGGCTGGGTCTGTCCGGGCTTGATGGACCCAAACTTCATGAAAGGCGATTCATCCGTCACATCCAGTATGAACGGCACGCCGAGTTCAGCCTATTGAAAGGAAGCCAGTCCGTCAGCCCAAGTGTATCCAGTTGAGACGCATGGAAGAATGACCACTCACCTTGGGTATGTGCTCGTCCTTCGCGTTCTTCTTTCGATAGTAGTTCACTAAGAGACTGCCCATCCCGAAATTGCTGAGGACGGCCGGGTACTCTTCGGAATACTCGTACAACACAAAGTTGCTCGTATCCTTCAGCGTGACGTCCCTCGACTTCTTCAGTGTCTCCCAGACATCCTTCTCTTTGTTGCGCCCAGCAGCTGTGCGGCCCTTCGTTGCATCCTTCTTCTTCTTGGCTGAGCGGACTTTGGAGAACTTGATGGGGATGTTGAGCGGGAATTGCATGCCGGGTCGGTGAAACGATCGCGCCTCGCCCTTGGACAACCGAGTCTTGTAGAAGGGGAATTGGAGCTTGATGGCAGGCCATGCATGCTGGACCTCGAGCTGACCGAGGGTTTGACGAACGCGCTGTCGTTGCTCCCTCGACACTTCATAGAACCGATCGTTTGACAGGTTGAATGGATCCAGCTCGATTGCTCGACCGGATCGGTGGGAAACCACGGGCGCAGTCGATGTCCGTGCAGGGAGACCTGACGCCTCTGTGAAGATCAGAGTAATGTCAGACACTGCCGAACGCCGGGTCGTCTTCTTTAGCCAGGAAGGGACGTACCATTTTCGGGAAAGTGCTCTTGTAGAATCAGGTCAGGGTCGTTCATATCGAGCATGATGCGCATTTCCTTCGCTGGAACATCTACGTCCCATAGAATGCTCTTCGCCCAGCTTCCCGACTCGATATCGTGATTGAGGGGCTTATGTAGCAAAGACTGGGCCACTTGTGTGGACGGACCAGGCATGGCTTGGGAGTCCCACTGAATCGCGTCTTCCCAATCGTCCAACTCAATCGCCTTCATGGTTGGACCTTGGTTCTGTAGCAACGGTCAAGCAATACGAACTTGAGCTTTTGACAGAAGCAACGTGGATCTGGAAAGCAACGTACCAAGCCTGTATCGTCCTCTTCCTCGCTCAACTCATCCTCATACGCTTCAGCAGGAAAGCTGTTCGCAACTAGCGACCGGATTAAATGCTGTCGTCCAGTACTTTGCCAGATTCCTTGATGCACATGCTCGCGGGTGCTGACCGGATAAGGGAGCGAGGACTCCGGCACAATCCGGACTGAGCTCGCAGATGGACGAAATAGAATAGAGACTGGGATTGAGCAGAGAGAAACCAGCTTTCACGAATACGAGGGCCGATGCTCACATTTTGGCTTAGGTGCTGCCGTCTTCCTGCGCTTGAGCGGAGGCTCAAAGAAGAGGTCGGTGAAGTTAAGCACGACACCTGGCTGGAAGGTAGGCCAAAGGGAGTGAACATCCTTGACAATGGGCTCTGGCTGCGCCTGAACCCTTTCCCTTTGCGCGGTCGCTGCTGGCGCGCGGTCTTCGTACGAGTCAGCAGGAGCGCGGCCCGCCTCGACTGCAGCCTGGCCATGGATTTGGGCCTCCTCCTCCTCCTCATCGTCGTATCCAACTTCGCCGCGTACTTGCGTGCGTGCTGGTTGTAACGACTCCAATCCCTTGCGAAAGTACCTCTCGAGACCAGCACCCCGGCCCGCCGCCGCATCCTGCTGAAGCTCCTCATCGACTTCGCGCTCGTAATCGTTTCCCGCGGCGCGCCCGTACCCCTCGTCATCGTCCGCGTACTTGTCGTTGTAGATCTGATCGCGGTCGAGGCCGTTGCGGTTGGAAGCGAGGCCGACCTGGCTCAGTCCCTGCGAACCGCTGCCATCGTCGATGCCGAGCTCGACGAGGATGTTTCCGAGCGCAAGGCCGTCCAGCTCACGCACCGCGCCGTCCTCCATCTTGATGCCAACTTCACTTGTGCTGCGCTGCTGGATGCGCGTCTTCCTTCCTTCTTGTGAGCGCGAATCGCATCGCTCGAGCTTATAAGCTTGAGGATGTGAGACCCTGAGACTCTCCTGCAACGGTAGTTTCACAGTGGGGTCTCAGTCTATGGGATGCTCAGGAAGAAGTCGCGGAATGGTTGGATTTGCAGCGCGACCATCTCGGATTCCACAGGCAGAGCTCCGTATCAAACATGCTGCGAACATCACTGGCACGAACAGCGGCGCGCGGTGCGGTCGTCGCGCAGCTCACAGCGACTGCCACCTCGGCCGGGCTGTGTATCGGTCCGGTTGCGGCCCGAACGCTGCGGACAAGGGCCGGCGTCGACGGCAATGGACAGTCATCATCTTCACAGGCAACCGCGTCCTCCTCGAGAACAGCGAGCTCTCGAGGAATCAGCGGGTCAGCGACCGCTTCTGCACTTGCCTCTGCCACATCTGTACCGTCGCCAGCGGACCGAGACGCCGCATTCCTGCGCTCGGTGTCGGTTGGCGACCCACAGGGTGTCCTTGCAACTTCACTACAAGGTCAGTCCTGCGTTTGTTACAAATGCGCCAGTGCCATTGGAGAGGCTGACGTTACTTTTCTGATTTCAGATGCGCTCGTCCACACACCCCTGTGTTACGTGCATCCAAGCACAAAAGGAGCCGAATTTCCTCCCCGGTCCTTGGTGCCCCTCTCCTCCCACGTATTCGGCATCGCGCCTCGTTCCGATATCCTCCACTCTGCCGTGGTCTACTACCTCGACTCGATTCGTGCCGGTACAGCATCGACGAAGACGCGTGGCGAGGTCGCATACTCTGGTCGCAAACTCCGTCCTCAGAAGGGTTCCGGTCAAGCCCGTCTCGGAAGCCGAGGTAACCCACTTCTGAGAGGCGGTGGTGTCGCACACGGGCCCAAGCCTCGTGATTTCAGCACCAAACTGCCTCGGCGAGTACGCGAACTCGCGCTGCGGTCGGCTTTGAGCGCTCGCTGGAAGAGTAATGATCTGCACGTCGTTCCCTCCTTCGGCGGGGTGAGCCCTCCGCCGAGCATTACGGGACCGATGCGCAGATTGCTGGGCAGCAAAGGCTGGGACCGTGCTCTCTTTTTGACAGCACCTCGGAGCCCTACCGCCCCCGCCCGAACGTACATCACCACAGCCCGTCCGAGTGCGGCCGACCCGGTCTACACACCTGAACAGCTCACAGCTCACGAGACGCTGATTGCCAACTTCAAGAAGGCGGTTGGCAACATTCCGAACACTGAAGTCATCGAGCTCGAAAAGCTTCCCCAAGAGGCTGTCCGACGCATGCTCGAACGGAAAGGTCGGCGGGCTGCGATGGAGACCGCCAAGCGACCCGGTGAACTACATGCGTACCAAGTACTCCGGTATCCCAAGCTCATCTGCGATCTCGGTGCGATTGAATGGCTGGAGGAGAAGCTTGGTGGGGCAGCGTGGCACAATCTTGAAGACGCCAGCTTCATGAGCGATGCGGAGTCTTCCCTCGTAGGAAGCAGCGGCGGGGCGGTGGATGAGGATTTCGCGCCTGGGACGGAGACGACCATCTCGGAGCTTGAGGATAAAGCCGGCGGCGAGGGTCAGGCGGACTTGGCAGCGGAGGAGGCTGAGCTACAGAGGAAGGCAGACAAGATCCTTCAGTCGGCCGGCATCGACGTGTCTGCTGGACGAGGAGAGTCAGGGTCGAAGCCAAGCCAATAGTCATGTACCAGAACGAACGGGCAATTGGAAGGTCCTGCATATAATCGCTCCCCAAGCCGCTCCCTCTGAGAGTCGGGCTTCTGGCCTGTTTATCTGAGTCTGTTTGGCCAGCGGTTCTCGCCTTTCCGTTCTCGTTCTCGGTCAGCACAGCGCGCGTCTGTTTCGGGCAGTCAGCAGAAATCTGAGCAACACCTCGCTTACGGTTGAACCTGAACCCCCGCACTGGATAAGTGAGAGTATACATGGTGAGTCGTGCAGGCTCTGCTGGGCGCTGGAAGGTCGCAGTTGCGCTGAACGGAAACCTGCGCGGACGACCACGAGCACGAGCACGACGCCGCCTCCCATCCTTCCCCCATCTCGTCTCTAGTCTGATCCAAATCCCTCGGACTGCCAACTGTAACGATAACGATGCGCTTCCTCACCCTCGCCACGCTCGCCGCCGCGCTGAGCCTGCACGGCCCTTCCCTCACAGATGCCGCCTCCCTCCGCGCCTTCCCGTCTTACAGTGCCGACGGAGGCGCCGATGCTCTTGATCTCTCCCTCTACACTGACGGTTTCGACGAGGATGCCGTCTACCGGGCCACGGACGACCTCGATGATGGCGACGGACGAGGGGATCCCGAACTGCCTGGCTGGTCCGACCCGCGTTTGGGTCATGGCAGCATGCTCGATGTGAGTCACATTTGAAATTTGAAGGTGCATCAGGGTAGTGTACAGAGATGCGCTGACTGCATTTACATATGCCCATCGTGATTGCTGCGTTGGTGTGCCCCCAACAGCTCGTAGGCAATGGCTTGCGGGAACCTATCAATGCCATCATCTCTGGCAAGTCAGACCCGCGCGTGCTCACCGACGCCGGTCTGCGGGACTACATACGGTGAGCCCTGTCCCCTCTTCCTCTACGCTCTCCGCGCTTCCGCTGCGCCCTAACGCCCTAAAGCCCTAAACTGACTCTGCCTTTCCTTTCCACCCCCTCTGGGTCACAAGAACCATCGGCTTCTCCTTCGAGTGTCTCGACCTGCACCGCGGCGGCCGCCAGCGCGCAAACCTGGGCGACGGCGATGGCTGGAAGGAAGAAGCCTTCGAGTACCGACAGACGCATCTGCCCGGCGCGCCTGGACGCTGGGTTGGCTCGTGCTGGGAGAGCTTGTACGGAGGGAACCACTTCCGGGCGTGGAAGCAGAATGGCTCTTTTGCGGACACGGGCGCTTGGTTCTTGGCCATTTCGAAGGAGAAGGTACGTCGGGACGGTTTTTGTGACGCGTTCAGGCCTCAAGGATGCTGACGTTCCTCTTACTCTCTCCCCTTGAAGAACCTGCGCATGCACCACACCATAGACACTGACGGCTACAATATCGGCCGAGACCTGCTGGTCGAGTCAGCCGAGCGCGGCGGTATCTGGCAGCATTACCACTGGAGAGCGACCGCGGAGTGGGTCGATGGCCTCATGGGCTCCGGTCGACATGGCATCAATCACAACATCTCGGTCGATGGTCGCGTGGTGGTATTGACCGTCCGAAGTACGTCCACCTTAAAATACCTATTCACTTGCGATCGCCAAAGACTCATGGAGATGCTGACATTCCCTTTTTTGTCTTCTGCAGGAGTCGTCACGGACTCAGAGGAGTGCGACGCATCTCGTCCAGAGTCTGCATGGACCATCTGCGAGCCAAGCCCGGTTGGGCGGAAGTGGCCTTGGAACCGGACGCCATCAGCCGTGGTGGATGTGATCCGAAATGCTCTTCTTTCGGCTTCATCAGCAACGCAACGGGTCATCCAATCTGCCCCTGCTCTGCTGGACTGGGCGGACGAGCAACTTCGCCGCTTCTCTTCTCGGACATGAGTCTCCCAGTCTCCGGCCTTTTTGCACGCCGCGGTCTCGCCCTGGAAAGCATTCCTTTCCGATTTTCTTCTTCCTTTTTCTCCTTCCGCGCTTTGTCGAAGCTTTCCGCTCTGTCTCTCAGTCCCGATTACCTCGGGACTCTTGACGCCGCTTCTTGCACATTTGTACTTGGGATTCTCCGACTCCGACTCACCCACCTCGTGTATTCCTGCTTCACGGTTTCTCTCCCCCCTCCGTCCCTGTCTAACGAGTCTCCGGCTCTTCGCGCTCTTGCCCGCCATGTCACATAATGTACTAGTTTTCTCTTCTGTACATCTGCCCCGAGGCGTTCTTGATCCGTGCATCCCTAAGGCCATAGTGTGATTGATAGAGAGAAAGACCGTGTCGCTCTTTTACAACTTGCCATGCTGTCCCTTCTCCTTCTTGATGCTCACGACGGCTTTGCCCCATGTCTTACGTTGGGCGAGGTCGCTCAATGCCTTGGGAACGCTCTCGAGGCCTTGATAAATCGGGTTGAAAATGATGGGCTTGATCTCGCCACTGCTGAACCAGTCGAGCAAGGTGCCCCAGGTTTCGTAGACCTTGTCCGGCTGAAGGGAACAAAGTGGAACATCATGCTCAGTTCCTTCCCCTTGAACGACGTAACAACAGACGAGGGAAGAGCAAAAGAGAGATCGGAAACGTACCTCTTCACGAATGTATCGTCCCCAGTGGACACCGGTCACGGCGCAGTTCTTCAGCAGGAGGAGATTGGCAGGAATCTTTTCGATCTCACCGGCTGCGAAGCCAACGACGACGATGCGTCCGTTCCAGGCGATGCACTTGAGACTGGCATTGATCAGTCCAACGGGATCGTAAACGACATCTGTAAAAGAATGCGGACAGGATCAGTAAAATCTGCGTCGAAGGGGTTGAAGCTTCTGAACTGTACGAACCTGCTCCCTTGCCACCGGTGATCTCTGCAAATGCGGCACACAGCCAGTCAAATACCATTCAAAAGTCAAGATGAAGAAGTTCACGACTGACCTTTGACCTTCTTCGCCCAGTCCTTATCTCTGTAGTTTACTGCATAGTCCGCGCCGCCTAGTCTCTTGCACACATCGAGCTTCTCTTCGGAGCCTGCAGTCGCAATGACCTTGGCGCCCATACGCTTTCCGAGCTGAACAGCTGCGAGTCCGACACCGCCTGCTCCTGCATGTACCAGCAGCCATTCGCCTTCACGCCGGAAAAAGGGTGAAGAGATGACAATCCGATGTCAGGGAGGATGATGTAAAAGAAACTGGAAATGAAAGGCCGCGGAGGGACATACCCGGCTGAATGTTCGCACGGTATCGCAGCGCAGCGTACGACGTCGGCCAGGTGATGAAGAGCGTCGCAGCCTCCTCGAGACTCATCTCATCGGGCACCTGGACAAGTTGTTGCCAGTCCGCCTTGACACGTTCGCCGTAACTTCCCTGGGCTGCGCCAAAGACGCGCGTGCCGGGTTCGTAGGGGCAGCCGTCCGGGATGGGGGAGTTGGGTGCGATGATTCCAGCCAGCTCTGCGCCGGGCACGAAGGGGTCTGTTCAAGCGAAGAGGTAAAGGGTGAACACTTTCCGAAAACTGCTGGGAAGATGTGGAGATTCTCAATGATGGCTCACGAGGTGGCTTGACTTGGTATTTGCCCTAGCGACAGAAAGACACACACCGAGCAGAGTCAGTCACGGAGGCGAATCATTGGAAGAGCATGACCGACTCACCGCAGCCTGGAGAATGTCGAAGAAGTTGGCGCCGGCAGCATAGACGTCGACCAGGACCTCGTTCTTTCCCGGGACGGGCTCGGGAGCGTCGTCGCGCAGCTTGGACTGGAGCTGGTCGAGCTCGGTGTTCTTGTCGATGACAAACGCGCGCATCGTTCTGTTCAAGTGTATGTACACGTTCCTTGGGCCTATGTACCACTGTATGTAGGGGGGGTGTTGGAGGTCTTGGTGGCCAGGAAGAGGGGGGGGGGGGGGGACAGGGTATATGGTGCAGGGACCATGAGAACTGTGCCGGGCGGCCGGAGCCAGATGAGATGCCGGTGCCGGCCTCATATCCGGCTCTCAGCCCACGCGAGCGCAAGTCGCCCACATGAACGCCCACATCGACGTACGAAGGTCCAAGTGTCGTTACAGACGACCACGACCTCATCATGCGGCCTGCCCCGTTGTTCTGATTTCTGATGGGGCCTTGGCCGCGGGCGCTGACCAAAACCCTGACCAAGAACCTTTCTGGGCGCTGACCTTCTGGCTGGAGACTTCAGACTTGCGACTAATTCTCATCTTCCCTTTTTTGCATCAGGCTGCTGTCGATCGTCGAGTGGCTGTGCCAAAAGCGGCCAAAAGAGTGGCCTTGGAGGCGAGGCTCATCGTTCTTCCCTCTCCTCCTATCCCATCTCATCTTCTCTGCCTTCTCCACCCTTCTTTGTCTTTGTCCAGAACCGCGACGGCCTCCTCGAACAAATACAACATCACCGCAAGCCTTATACTCAAGATGCAGATCCTTACCACCCTGGTACTCGTTGCCTTCGCAACCTCCACCGCCTTGGCGCGCCCTGTTCCTGGTGGGCTTTGGTCTACCCGGTTCCCCATCTACGGCGGACGTCTTGCTGACTCGTATCCGGGCTTCCCTCACAAAGTCACTGCGGCCACGACGACCCAGATCACGGCGCCCGCCCGTGTCCGTCCACACTCCCTCACTTCTGATCTATCGCTCTATCCTTGTCGATCTACACTCCCTTACTTCTGAATTCTGGCATTAAAGCATAATGAAAGCCAAGGCGCTAGATCGTGAGGCGTATTCCTCATCTCCAACATGCGGCGTCTGGGCGCCCCGTGCCCCTGTCTACAGAAAGTGTACAGAAGAAGCGGCAGTTCGTCTGCTTTCATACTGCCCTCTCTCTCTCTTCCTCCAACAACTCCCCGCCCCCCCACTCCTCATTTTTTTCCCCTCCTCAGATATCGTCTCCCTCTCCTCCCTAAACTCGTTAAGCGCCAGCCTATCCTGATCTTAGCTCATATCACAAACATTCCTTCGACAATCGATCCCTTGAACCCTCTCATCATGCAGATTCTCGCCACGTCGGTTTTGGTTGCCTTCACAATCACGACCGCCTTTGCGCGCCCCGTACCTGGTGAGCTTTCGTCTATCTGCCCCCTTCCCTTTCGAGCTTCGAGAACTGACTTGGATCTTTACTCTCGCTCTTACTCTACAATAGCCGCCACAACCGGATTCAAGTCCAAGTCCGGAGACGGCAAACTGGGTCCTGTCAAGAGCCACAGTATCATCGCTACTGCGCTTGATGCTACGCCAGGCACCATTCGTGAGTGGCCGATAGGACGTCGATCAGCAGCCTTGACGAAGAGATACTTACTCATCGACGACCTGCATCTTTCCGAACTTCCCTTTCGGTCTTCCGACACCAACTTCCAGAACCCCGCGACCCACTTCCAGAACCCGGCGTCATCTGGAAGTTTGGCGATTCCACGGGGAAGCAGTCCGCCCCGTCCGGCATGTACTGGACCATTGGCCACAAACATATTCTAGGTCCTGGCCCGGAGATTACACCTGACGGGCCGCAACGTAAGGGACATCAATCTAACCCTTAGAGCGCGGGGCCGACTATTTCCTGTTCCCACCCTGGTCTGCCATGTTACTCTACGTCCGCCAAAAACATATGACCGCTGCCAATACGGTGCAAACGATGTACTTGAACGCGCGGCAGGCCGGGGCGCCCGGGGCGTCCGCAAGGTCCAATTTCGGACCTCATCTCTTTGTGCTAGATATTTACCCACTGCCGCACCGTTGACTGTATCGTCTATGTCATATGTAAGAATCGATTGACGCCGCTGATTCCTCTGCTGTCCCCCTCCCCCTTCTCCTTCCTCTTTCTCTCCATATTCCGCGAGCCCTTCACATCTCTTTCTTTCTTTCTTCTTTCTTTCTTCTCAGAGCAGCCGGTCTGCACTCCACATTGCACCCCTCCTCTTTTTACCTCTTTCCCCCTGTGCGCCCAGGTCCCAGAATGAAGCTGGTCTTCATCATCCCGACCCTCCTCTACACCAGCACCATGTGCTCGGCCCAGTTCGCAAGTGAGTCATTGGAGTCCTTCCACGATGACCAGAAAGCGGAGGCTGCAGTCTGACGCTCCCCATCTTTCCTTCTGCTCCAGATCGTAGGCGATACGGCCGCGCACCGGAGATGCTGATGCGGTACGGCGACCGCGTGGATTATCCAGGAGGTACGCATTACATTCGATCCCTTGCTCGGATGAGCGTTGCAGCGGCGCTAAACATCATCTTAGTTTACCCCTTTGCTTTCAGGCCTTCCTGATGCGGCAGATTCGAGGCGGCCTTGGGCTGCATGGACATCTCGTGCCTCGCGTGCCTCTTTCCCTGAAATGGAGACGGCACACGGGTCGATTGGTCATTTGATTTGTGAGTACCAGGCCGCTTCTTGAATCACCCCACTGGCTTTCCAACTGCTGATCAACTGCCATCTCCAACCTTTCCAACTCTGGCGGGCTCCTTTTCTGCAGCTACAGCTCATTCGAAGTCCAGTGCGGTCGATCCGACCCGGCTTCTACTGCTCTCTGGCATCGAGCGATTCTGAGGTCTCAGGGATCTCACCTCGCCCTGTACATAGACTCCGTGCCCCGTTCGCCCTTGTGCAATTAATGGGATCATGCTGCTTCATCGTGTCAAAGGCTGGCGACATATCGTACACGTGTAAATCGCCTTTCCCCGTGTGAAAATTGTATTTCCGGCCGGAAAACATTCGCGCTGAGTTTCAGGCAAGTTTCTTCTCGCCAACACACTCTCACGCACACGACACCATACATTCGAAAGGCAGCGTTATAGTGACTGGAAGCCAAGATGGTAAGTGAAGATTCAGCGTCCCCGGTCTCTGTACAGAAGCCAGGTTCCGAATGAACCAAGTTTTTTCTCTTTCTGCAGTCTGCCGGCCCTTCTGAGATTACGATCTCGTCGCCTTTTGACGCACATGTCCACCTTCGACAGGGAGACATGTGCTCTCTGATCGCTCCGCACGTCGCCCAAGGCGGCATCAAGACGGCCTACGTGATGCCGAACCTTGTCCCGCCAATCAGTATGACTGATGAAGCGGTGGCGTACCATGCTCGTCTCCAGTCGTTGGCACCTTCGACCCAGTTCCTGATGAGCTTGTACCTCAGTCCGGCGCTGACGCCGGCTGAGGTTCGGAAAGCCAAGGAGAGTGGCGTCGTTTGGGGCGTCAAGAGCTATCCTCGAGGTGTGACAACGAACAGCGCGGCGGGAGTGGAGAGCTACGATGTCTACTACCCCGTCTTCGAGGCCATGCAGGAAGTCGGACTTGTTCTCAACCTCCACGGTGAGGTACCGAGCGACACTGACAAGGTAAGCCCTGACGATTCCTCCCTTGCCTGTCCGGAGTTGCGTGTCTTCTGCTGTTGTGTCGACTCTCTCTTTTTTTGGACTCTTCCCAGGGAATCTGTGTTCTCAACGCCGAGGCTCTTTTTCTCGAGCATCTCCACAAGCTCCATGCCGCGTTCCCCAAATTGCGTATCATCCTCGAACATGCCACCACACGAGCAGCTGTCGAGGCCGTCAAAAAGTGTGGACCGACTGTCGGATGTACCATCACACCTCACCACCTTCAGCTGACTGTGGACGATTGGGCGGGGAAGCCTTTGAATTTCTGCAAGCCGGTAGCCAAGTACCCCGATGACCGCGCGGCATTGAGAGAAATTGTCAAAGAGGGTGAATAGATCTCGACTTACTCACGGCGGACGTACTTTCTTTGCGTTCGATCACGCTCACTCAGCATTCTTCCCTTCGCACATCAAGGCCATCCTCGCTTCTTCCTCGGATCCGACTCGGCGCCTCACCCACTTGCCTCCAAGTTGCCCTCTGCAGCCACGCACGGCCTGGAGACCGTCACCTCGTGCGGGTGTGCAGCAGGAGTCTACACAAGTGCGATCCTTCTGCCCCTCTGCTCACACCTCCTCGAGTCCTTCGGAGCTTTGGACCGATTGGAAGGCTACGTCTCCAAACACGGACGCGCATTCTACGGTCTGGACGAGGACGCGCAGACGGTCACAGTCCGTTTGGTCGGACATGCGGAGAAGGGCCGTGTCCCTGTCGCGTACGTCCATCCTGATCATGAAGCTGTGGCGGAAGGCGACAAGGACCGGATTCAAGTTGTGCCATTCATGGCTGGAAGCCAGCTGAACTGGGAAATTGCGGCGCCTTAGACAGGGGACAGGAGACAGACAACGAGAACAGCTTCTCAAGTCTTGAGGGGCCTCAATTGATTTCACATCTGCGACAGGTTGAAGGTCAAGATGGTGCGAAGGGAAGGAGGGCTGAGATTGTTACCACTTTGAAGGTCGGAAGCAGGGCCAATAACGAACATGACCTTCTCTCTCACGAGGCCAGCGGTCAGCTCGTCGGGAGTGAAAAGTAGTTCATGCTCGTTCGTCGTCCATACCGCCGTTTTCTGTGCATTTGTTTGGCTTCATCGCTTCATCTCTTGGTGCAGAAGAGAGGCCGAGATGAGGCTCAGTAGAAAAAACTGTGGAGGATTGGTGGAGAAATTGCCCAAATGGACCGTTTGTGGGGCTTTTGTGGAGCATCCGTGGAAAGCAAACCGCAACCCCTGCCAAAAGCTGATCTGCCACCTTTGCCACGTGAGCGTTGTCCAAATTTGCGTTGCGGTTGAGAATCTAGTCGCCGAGCATCGAAAACGATCACGTGGAGTTTTTTCACCACCTTCAAAACAGTCACACACCAAAAAGGGAGCATAACGATCCTCAATAAAAAGACGCAACAACGCCGTTTGAGGCAAAAACTTACGCGAGAGAGGGCATGCTGATGAGGTTGAGTGACTGTGGATGGCTACAGGAGCGCGTGAGAGCGGGAGTGCAGAAGGAGAGGGGGCAAGGGGAAGGCGTGCGTGCTGGGCCTTGGGAGCACACACAGGCGCTTTCCACTCGTTTTTACTGTCGGGCAAAAAGCGCGCTAAGCCAAATTTAAAGAGTGAAGTTTGGTGGAGCTTTCGTGGAGCTTTCGTGGAGAAAAAAGTTCATTTTGGAGGTTTCGTGGAGACTCCACCAAACCTCCACGAACCATCCACATTTTTTTCTACTGAGGATGAGGCGATGAGGCCGAGTGAGCGTTCGAAGGAGCCGGCGTCCAGACGCAAACTTCCACCCTTCCCCTCTCACGTTCGGCTATGGACGGCTGTCCCTCCTGAGTCATGCTTCCAGCCTCACATCGGACGCTGCTTCGGAGATAGCGACCGAGGTGGAGAGAACTGAGAAGGGAAGATAACAGCGGGAAGAAGTGGGAAGAAGGTTCATCCGTTCGAGTCATCCGTGCCTGGCGCCTGAACTTCTTCCCGTGTTCCGCCCAGGCGTGTACAAAATGGACGAGGCTCATGCTCACCCATCTCCCCTCCCTCCTTCTGCAGCTCTCTGGCATCCCCTGCTTGCCCTACCTCTGCACTGACTTTGAAGCTTCTCTCCCGCCCTCCATCCCCGTCCCAATCTCTTCTTCCAGATACCCGTTCTCCTTCTACCAAAGCAGGATGAGTGCAGTCCTACCAGTGATCCCAATCCCGCTCGAGCCAGTCCATTCCCGACAGAGTCCAACAGCGCTGACCGAGCCCGGACAGCTCGGCGCTCCCTATCTGCCGGATCCTACCGCGATCAACACCGGCACGACTGGATACTTCCACTTCGACATCAACGAGCGACCCATCTCGTCCGCGTCCGGTGGGCAGGTCACCCCTGCGGCCGGGCCCGAGTCGGGGCCTGTGTCACGCTCGCAGTCTATGAATCGCTTGCTCTCCGAGGCCGGGGTCGGTACGGCGGGCGAGATACTGGCGTCGAATCTTCCACCTACGGACCAAGGCAAGGGAGCTTACTTGGTGCGTTCCCCAATAATGAATGCACTTGGGTCCTCCCTTTACTGATCACGCCGCCCGATTTTGGCTCCTTCTGTTGCATCTCGCCAGTTCCTACTCGCTGCCATGCTCACCGAATTCTCCTTCTTCGGTGTTCCATTTTCCTTCGGCACCTACCTCTCCTACCACCAAAACAACGTTTCCTCGCCCTTCCACAACGTGTCCGCCTCCTCCATCTCCGCGACCGGCGCCGCGCTAACAGCGCTCGACTACGTGATGCCCTGGCTGCTCTGCTCCCTCTTCCTCCTCAAGCCGCACTTTATTCGGCCTGCGTTGCTCACGGCCGTCATCCTCAACTTCGTCAGCGTGATGGCGGCCTCGGTCGTGCCTGCCAACTCCGGCGTGGGCCTCTTCATCCTGCAAGGTATGCTTCCAGGCATTTCGGGTGGGATCGCTTTCACGCCCGTCATCATGTGGCTCCCTGAATGGTTCGACGCCAGGAGGGGCATGGCTACTGGGGTGGCGTATCTCGGGGGGTCGGTCGGAGGTATCCTCTTTCCATTGGCGTTCAACCAGTCGCTCCAAACTGTCGGCTTTCGGTGGACACTCCGGGTACAGGCAATGATTCAGCTCGTTGTGGGCGTCGCCATCTTGGCTTCGTTGCGGCCTCGGATCCCCATTCGCGCCCCGACGCAGGATGACCGCGACAGGAGGGGAGGCCTGCGTGCGTATCTGCCTGGGACTCCACGCGCCTTACTCAGCCCAATTGGTCTATGCGTGGTCAGTTTGCCTCAGTCGTGCTTATGCCCACGTTGCGAATGCTGACAAGTGGTCGATGGTTCTTCACTTCCCAATCAGGCTCTGGGTCACATATTCCAAACCTCAGCATGGACCGCCGTGTCCCTCTTCATCAGTACTCTGTGCACAGACATCGGCCTGTCGGAATCCGTCTCCAGCGGCGTTCTCGCAGCCTTCAACGCGTCTGGCCTCTTCGGCCTGTTGTTCGCCGGCATCCTCGCCGACATGATCCCATTCGAAACGCTGATGATCCTCTCCGCAGGTGGATGCGCCGTCTTCGCCTACCTGCTCCTCGGCTTCGCCAACTCGCTCGGGGTCGTCATGGCCTTTGTGCTCCTCTTCGGGGTCACCGGTGCTGGCTTTTCGACGGCTGTGACGCCTGCGTCGAGAGCGCTGTGCGCCACTACAAACTCACCTGCCGATTTCTCGCTCATTGCGCTCAATCTCGTCCTGGCCCGGGGTATCGGCGTCACGATCGGCCCACTCATCGCCTCAGCGCTTTACCGTCCCGACCGCGCGAGCGACCACGCGCTGTGGGGTGGACACGGCTTGCGGGATCTCGTTCTTTCGTCGGGAGCTCGATGGTCAGCGTCGTCTGCGTATCGGCATCCTCGTTCTGGCTTCGTTCGAAGCGCTGAGCTCCGCGGCATGTATGGGATTCCACTTCAAGATCTATCTGTCACGCACCCAGATGTTGACGGACAATTGCTTATCGGCGACCTCGATGCTGTAAACGTCGCAAATCTCGGAGGATCAAGGTCTGATTGTTGAACGCCGTTGAATGCTCCAGACTGCTCATCGCTCATCGTCCATAACGGCATCACCCGTCGCGGATCGAGAGACATGCAAAGGTCAAACATGCTCAGCTTGGATCGAAGAGGCAGTGATGCGACTATGCGAGGGTGAACGGCAAACAAAACCGCAGCCTGAGCTCTCTGCAGGTCTTCTCTCAGTATGTATCTCACTACTGCTCAGCGCCGCGGAAGCACCACATCTTGGCGTCTTGTCTCAAACCACGACCTGCTTGGGACGAGTAATGTACCATTATCAAATATACATTTTTTGGATTCTGTGCGAGGACAGGACACAACCCATACGATAAAGGTGACCACAAACCGGGTTACAAGAGATATAGAGCATGAAGGAGGACAGAGCACCAGGCTGTCTCCATTCTGCTTTTCCACGGGGGGAGTACATATGAACAAGGAAGGGCCAATGTGAAAAGAAACCCAAGTGACCAGAAAGAGAAGAAGAGGGGGGAGGGTGGGTGAAGAAGAAACCTCGAGAAGGAGGATAAGGATGATGAATACAGTTAATGCCCTTGTCGGAGTCGAATCTTGCGGGCCGTGACTTGCTTCTCGGTGATGAGTGCGACCTTGACGGGGAGGGTGGGAGGTTAGGGGTGACTCTTGAGAGAAGAAGAAAAAAACGAAGATCGGTTGTGGGTTGGATGTGGGCTTTGGAAACGTCGAGGCACGAGTATGGCCATGCTTCCTTATTCCGGTTCGTGAAAATGGCGTAACGGCTGGGTTGTGGGCGGATTGAATTGGATGTTAGGCCCTCGATGGCGCAGGAGCCTTTCGCATTCGTGTCCCGTTCATGATGATGGTGTTGGTAGTGGACTGGCTGAACAACCGGAACGATCGACCTCGGAGATAGGGAAGACGGAGGTGCGCCAAAGTTTACCATCCCTTTCCCATCGACCAGTCATTGGCAGGGGCCGCTGTCGTAGTTGCTTCGGCCGCTGTCGTGGAAGACGCCGGCTTGGGGCGGCCCTGTTCAAGAAGATGAAGGATCCAGTTCAGTAAGGGGATAACCAATCGAGAGCCCGAGGAGCAAGGTAAAGGATGAGACAACTCACGAAGAGCGGTGCGGCCGAGACGGTGGAGATAGCCATGATGGCGAAGATGGCGGTGACTGTGAACTTCATGTTGTGGTTGGGTTTAAAGGTGTTCTGCGGGAGGATGGGTTCGTTGAGATGAAGAGAAGAAATGGCCTTGATGGTGCGTGCTGTGAGTCGAGTGCGAGAACCAAAGGACGTTGAAGAAGAAGGCGAGAGCTGACAAGGAAGACGATGATGGGGGGCAAAAATAATGGGAAGGGAGGTGGCAAGGAGATCAGCTTTATATACCGTCAGAGGAAGTTTTCAAAGCTCACTCAATAATTCCTATTTACCCATGACTCAGGAACAGAGCGTCGGGGGCACGTACACCTGAGGCTCGGCAGTGTGTCCCTTCCAAGAAAAGTTGCCGAACACTGAAATCTGGGCAAGGGAGGAGATGAGTGTTCCAGCAGACCGCATCACGCATCACGCATCACGCATCACGGCTGGGAAGCTGGATCACATCATGCATCGTGGGCTGTGGACTGCGATGGCCTGCGGGGTGCAGCATCCAGCCTGCGGGAGATGAGCGATGAGTGTAATGGAGGCCGCCTCCTTTCGGGCAGACCCGAGTGCCGACTGCGGACTGTCTCTGCTGCGTCCTGCCAGTTCGTTATTTTGCTATACTGATGCGCTGATGCTCTGACGCCGAGCTTCTTGCGTTGGACTCCGCGCTCACCCTGGTGAGTGGTGGCTGGTGGCTGGTTTCACACACACACCCGCCAACTCCCTGTTCCGTCCATCTGGATCAGGCACAATCCCTGCAAACCCAGCCAGCTGGAACATGTATCGGACTCACATATCACATCTCACATCTCACCGCTCACCGCTCGCACTACTCACGCCTCATCTGACGAGTTTACAGTTTTACACCTGAGAGCCCCCCAGGCCCCAGCGCATCAGCGCATCAGCCCCCAGCGCCCAGCCCCCAGGCCCAGCGAGTTCCCATCGCTCACTACTACTGCCCGTTGCCATCGAGTGAGTCGGTCACGCCACGTCATTCATTGCCATCCATCGCCGCATTCGAATTTTCGTTCCGTGAGCTTTACTTTGCTGCAACGTGGCTGGGCGGCGGGCGCAGGTACCGGTGGGCGGTCTTGCCCCTGGCAAAATTCAGCGCCAAGTACGGAGCAGGGGCCAGGGAGAGCTCAGATCTCAGACTCGGAACGTTGTTGGAGAGAACAGAAGGGCCAGGAGATCGACATCAGAGCACAAGTAGTACCGACCATATACAGATGATAGAACGCAGCTCAGCCAGCGCTCGGCGGACGCTGGCCATAGCCTTACTTTTCTACTATGTACTTGTTCCAAGAACTTGGTCTCCTCACGAGAGGACAGAGCTAACTAATTGTAGCAAGCTCTTCCACGTGACCCTTTTCTTCACGCACACACACTCCTTGATGTCTCTCTCCCATGCTATTGCAATACCACGATCATTGAACCCAAGAACTGTTACATCTGGTAGCTCCGCCCTCTCGCGCAAGTCAGCGACTGTTTCGTGCCTTGCGCCCTTGCCTGTACCCGTGAGTCAGATAGGCTCGCTCCACTTCTGGAGGCTGCTTGGACGTATCCCGAACACCCTCCAGAAGCAGACAAGTTCATCCTCGGTGTTGAACCCCCCCGGACAAGTGCTAATCCCACCCTGTCTTTGCTCCTTTGCTCTTCCCAGCCAGAAGATGTCAAACAACCCCAAGGAGACGGCCAGTAACATCCCTCGGCGGCCCACGGGAGCTGGAACAGGTGGCCTGCTTACGCGCAGCGCGAGCGCCTCGCTTCCTACGAGCAGCCAACAAAGTACGCCCCGTAACGACGGCCGCGACCGGGGACAGAAGCGATCCACCCCGGACGAATATGCCGTCGGCGCCGCCATCGGCAACCCCAGCGCTAAGGCTGGCATGCGGAGTAAATGTACGGAGTTTTACTCCGCACTGGCGGAGTAACTCACTTTTTGGCAAAGTGCGGAGTACTCCGCAGTTGCTTTCAGCGAAATGAGGTAAAGTGCGGAGTACTCCGTCACTCCGCAGATTTTTGCTGGCTCCTCCGCGGTTACTCCCTACTCCGCCACTGCGGAGGAAGATTTTCAGAAAGTTCCTCCCTACTCCGCAGTGGCGGAGTAAAATTTTGGCAAGGCCACTCCGCACTCCGCAAAAAAAGTCTCATTTTGCTGCGGAGTACTCCGCAACGAAGAATTTATTTGCGGAGTGAATTTTTTTTACTCCGCAAGTGCGGAGTTTTGCGGAGTGGAATTCAGAAACTATGAACATATGGAAGAAGAAGCTCTAGTCACTGCTCCCCGTCCTCCTGTGGCGTCACCTTCCGCTTCTTGCGCGCCCGGTCCGCTTCAAGCTTGCGCTTGCGCTTCTTTTTTTCACCTTGGCCGCCTCCTTGACTTCTTGCTCGCGCTCCAGAATGTCCGTCAGCAGTGTTGTGGGAACCCAGTCGTCTAGGAACCATTGGCCAACAGCAACGACCTTGGCGAGTTTGCGTGCCCTCATGCTGTGCCTGAGGGAGGTCACGTTGCGCCCAGCGCGAGAGAAGTGTGCTGGCAACACGTGGCCACAACCACGTGGCCAGTATCTTATCTCTCTTTTCCTTATCTCTCTTTCCCTTTACTCTTACGCATGCTGCATAGCAACACCCTGCCTCCACTTTCCCACGACACACTTTTCCCTCGCTCTCATCCTCACCCTTCTCGAGCTCATCTGTGTAATAGTTCTCTCTCTCCTTAGCCATTCAGACATACTTCACTCTTATTACTTGCACAGCTTTGCTACCTATTGGCCCTTGCCAGTATATGGTGATGAGAGGGAATCTCTGCTGACCACCGACGGACGGACTCCGCAGTTCCCACCCCTTGCCTTTGCGCATACCACCCGGTCGTAGAACCCACCTATCGGTCTATAGGACCCACCATCGGTCTTCAAGACCCACAATCGGTCCTCAGGACCCACCCTCGGTCTTCACGACCCACAATCGGTCTTCACGACCCACAATCGGTCCTCAGGACCCACCCTCGGTCTTCACGACCCATCATCGGTCCCCGGGACCCACATTCGGTCGTAGGACCCACCCATTCGGTCATTGAACCCACCCACGGTCTCCAGTACCCACTTGGTCTGCAGGACCCACCAATCGTGACTCGGTCTCACCAACCAATCCCGGGATCAAATCGCTCTTGCCGCTGACCCACCCATCGGTCATCAGTACCCACCATTAGTCTCAAGAGTCAAGAACCAACCACTTGGTCGTCGAAGATCGGACTTTCCTTGGCCGCACGCTCATCGACGGCTTCTCTCCCGGTCAAACGTCGTGTCCTTCCTCTCGTAGCGTCGAGGTTGAGAGTCTCCCTCCGCTCGGTGCTTGCTTTGGTGGATCCTCGCGCAGTCATCGCCGTTCAGTCCTTCGTTTTGCGCAGAGCGAGCTCCGGACGGCGGCATCGACGCCTCCGGCCTCGCAGTGCCGCAAAAACGGCCACATGATGCAAACGGAGATCCGGAGACGTATTCCGCAGATCGGTGTCGGACAGCAGCCGCATTCCGTGCCGATGGACCTTCCGGTTCAGGGAAGTCTGTAGTCCAGCAATATGCCACGATACCGCGGCCGCCGCAGCCGCATTCACAGCAATGCAATCAAGACGGCGACACCACGCCGGTACCTCGGGACTTGATCCCATCATTCGGAGGCGCTGCGCGCAACAGCAACACGATCTGCTTCCACCCGCCACTTTGCCGAAGGTTTCAGCAGAAGGATCCTGCTCGCCTATCGCATCGCATTGCGGCATCCCCTTTCCCGCTCGATTCGCCACTGGTTAGCGCGTCAGAGCAAGACAATCCGTCCGCACCAGCCACCATGTGGCATGTACACCGTCCAACACCTCGGACTTCATCACTGCGAAGGCCGCGAGCACACAGCCAACGCAGTATTCGCCGATTGTTATCGTCCGCTCTGCCTCGTGCAGTCGTGCTCGTCGCCTCTTGTCTCGCGATCCCTCACCGTACCACCGCATCTTTCGACCAGGTCTTCAGCCAACCTTGCCGCTTGCATCGGGTCAGGTGTCGACCTCGGGACTGCCTTCGGTACTCCGGTGCAGCACCCCTTACGCAACGTCCGCCGTCCGCACGACCCTCTTCCATCCTGAACAACTCTCCCCATCCAAGGTCTTCTCACATACAAGGACGACGCCAGCATGCGCAAGGTTCTCCCGTGGTCAGATTCCGGCAGTCCGATCGAGTTTCCTTCTCCGACGCCCTAGTTCAAACAACGGTCTCATTCATTCAGACAACTTCGTGATTCATCGCACTCTCTCCAATCTCTCCACCAGCCGCACATTCTCCATCCCTCCATTGCTACTGCTACCGTTGCGCTCTTCCTCCCGTGTTCCCCTTCGCTCACATCCGCTGCAGTTCCTTCCCCATCACGACTGGGACAGTCGTCTTTTTTGGTGCGGGGATGTGCTGGCAACACGTGGCCACAACCACGTGGCCAGTATCTTATCTCTCTTTTCCTTATCTCTCTTTCCCTTTACTCTTACGCATGCTGCATAGCAACACCCTGCCTCCACTTTCCCACGACACACTTTTCCCTCGCTCTCATCCTCACCCTTCTCGAGCTCATCTGTGTAATAGTTCTCTCTCTCCTTAGCCATTCAGACATACTTCACTCTTATTACTTGCACAGCTTTGCTACCTATTGGCCCTTGCCAGTATAAGAAGGGGCATATCACGTGAGAGTATTGTTTGCCCGTGAGAAAGTGATGCGCGCTGTGGAGGCCACAAAAGTCAAAACGGGAAAAAATGAAATTCCAAAAGTGCGGGGTAAGCGGAGTACTCCGCATTTTTGGCGGTCCGAACAACTTTACTCCCTACTCCGCACTGGTGGAGGAACATTCCGGCGAGCTTCCTCCGTCCTCCGCACAATTTTTGGGGAATTTGAAGCGGAGTACTCCGCAGATTTTGGTGAAATTCCCCAAGTTATGCGGAGTACTCCGCGGAGTTTTTGGCCCCTCCGCAGTCACTCCGTACTTTTTGCGGAGTGCTGTGCGGAGTAAAAATGCGGAGTAAAACATGAAAAATTGCGGAGTACTCCGCAAAAGTGTAAAATGAGCTACTCCGCATGCCAGCCTTACCCAGCGCGACTGCGCTCGGGGATGCCGCCGTTTCAGCAGAGGAGGAGGAAACGCGCACCGCAGACGACAACGCGGCCGAAGACGACAGCCTCACGACGGACGAGGTCCAGCGGCTGCTTCTTCTCTCCGGCCAGCGAACTCATCAAGAAGTGCGCCGACTACTCACCGACTCTGAACGGCGACACCAGCAGCTGGTCGAGGAATCCGAGCGCCGACAGCGTGAGCAGATGGAGACATTCCAGGCCCAGAACGCTCAGCTGCAAGCAAGGACCGATCAGCTGCTCGAGGCGTTGCGCGTAGCTCAAACGCACAACGCGCAGACCTCCACAGAGCCACTCGTGGAGGAAACACCCTTTGGTCGCCGCCGACCTCGATTCTCGACGGCAAGCAACCTCGCGTTCGGCGACGAGGACACGCCTCTGGGGACCTCTCTCCCGCACCGGCCACTCCCTCCTCATCTTGTCCCGCAAACGCCGCAGACAACGGCGACGTCGCGATGGGACGACCGGTCTCCACACCCCCGGGCCGCCAAGTCGAAGGAGATGGGTATCTTCCGGCCCGAGGAAGGACAGACGGCATACAGCTGGTGGCAAGGGCTCATGCAGTACAAGAGCTACTCCAAGATTACGGACACCGAGATCTTCATGGGTCTCCCTGGCTGTTTCGAATCGGGTCGCGCGAAGGAGTTCTTCAACGAGCTCAAGCCGCAACCAGCCACCCTGGAGGAATTCCGCCACCGCCTGTTCGCCTACTTCAACAGGAACGAATCTCTTGTCCGCTCGGAAGCCTTCGGTCGCCAATTCAAGCCGGACGAAGAGAAACTGGAGCAGTACCTGGACGACAAGTACCGCCTCTTCTCTGAGCTGTTCGTCTCCCGCCTCAGCAATCGCGGCCGGCCGGGTTTCTCCTTCGCGTCTGATTCCATTATGACAAAAGACACTGTTGCGGACGTCATTACGGACGTACACGAAGGCCTGCCCGAGACATGGAGCCTTTGGCTCGACGGCGTCAGGGACAACGCGGAAGATTGGCCTCAGTATCGCTCAGCAATGCTCGCCAAGGAACATCGTACCAGAGTGGCGTTGAAGACGCTCGGCCGCGCTCTCGTTCCTCTCGCTCCGTCGCCTCGAAGCTCCGGTCCACACCGGCTTACGCCCGTGGCAACAGCCCCGGCCACTCCGGTACCCATTGCGTTCCCTTCGCAAGTCTCGCGCCCCGGACAGCCGGCTTCTCAATTCCGACGCCCAGCCCGCACGACCGAGGAAGAGGCAGTATACCGTCTGGACATCAAGCTCGGACGGTGTTTCAACTGCCACACCGCCGACCATGCGAAGCGCGACTGTCCACGCCTCCACAGTGCCGTCAACACCGTCCGCCAGCTACTCGCGAGTCTCGAAACCGAGCAAGACGACGAGGTCGTATCCCACCTCGTCCGCAGCGTCGGGACCCTGATGATGGACACCCGGGTCAGCGACCACACCTCCGATCTCCGAGGACTCACGGACGACGACGACGACGTGTCACGCGTGCGCCGTGCACGAAGGGTGTCTGTGTCGCTAATCGATTCCTCACACGACCCCTTTGTGCACGTACGAGCGACGAAAGCAGAGCAGCTCGTCGAGCTCCCAGGTCGCCGACATCGGGATGTTGTGGCTCACAAGGTGGCAGTCCACGTCGGAGACGACAATGAGCGACTCGAGCTTCACGTTGACGGCGGCTCCCCTTTGAGCATGATCACTTCTCGAGCCCTTCGCACCATCTCTCCCGATGCAGAAATCCTCCCTCCTGAGCCTCTCCGGATCAAGGGCTATCGAGGAGACGAGAGCCAACGCCCCAGCGGCGTGGTGGTGTTGCCGATCTGTTTCCCTACGTCCAACGGTACCCCCGTCGTCAAGCATCAATTCGAATTTCATGTGGTCGACGAGTGCACTGGTGGTTGGATTCTGGGCGTCGACAACATGAAAGCGGACGGTATTGATGCGCTGTCGAAGCGAGAACGGCTGGTTTTCGAGCATCGGCCCGACGCCGAGGTCCCTCTCCTCCAGGCAACTTCCAAGCAAACAGTTGTCGGTTGTCCGAATCATCTTGTATGCGCCCGGCGAACCACCATCTCTGCCCACACTGCCCGGCTCGTCCAGATCGACCCTGTGACCATCGACAGAGTCGTGCAGCCATGGTGGTTCACACCCGAAGCGCCCACTGGCTTCGTCAAGGTCCCCTCTTGCGTCATCGGACCAAGCACAAAAGGAATCGAGGTCTTCAACACCTCCGACGTTGACGTCGAGTTTCAAGAAGGCGACGTGCTAGGGGAGACCACTCCGTTACGCGGCACCCTCGGGTCGGTCGAGGAGCTCGGCGACGCCATTCTCCGCACTCGAGGAGCCACTGTCCCTCAACTTAGCCGCTCCCTCCACGAGTGGAAGAAAGAGACCAGTGAGCAGACGATCCGGCGCGTTGTTTTCACCCATGCCGAGCCAGACGGCGGCGACGTCCTCCCTGAGCTCGACATGCCTGCTCCCAAAGATCGGCTTCAGACGGTCTCATGCTCGTCCAAGCTCAGCGGAGACCAACGTGCTCGCCTAGCGAAGGTGCTGGAAGCTCACGCCGTTTGGCCGACGCCGAGACGTCCGCTGGGTCTGTACGAGTACGGCGAGGTCTCTCTCCGCCTGCGCGAGGGACAGGAGAGCTGGACGCACGCCGAGCCTCCCCGCCGCACCTCTCCGGCCCAGAAGGACGTCATCGACGAGACGATCCGAGAGCACGACGCGTTAGGTATCTCGGAACCTTCCCAAGGCCCTTATGCGTCAGGAGTTGTCCTGGTTCAGCAGCGGGACAAGATTCGTTTCTGCAACGACTATCGCCCGCTAAACAAGGTCACGGTCGACGATTATTACGCCATGCCCACCATCGACGCGATCTATGACGAGCTGGGAGGTGCTCGTTTCTTCACGGTTGTCGATGCGAACAAGGGATACTATCAGTTCCTCCTCGACCAGGAATCGCGCGACCTCACCGGCTTCATTACTTTCAGAGGCCTTCGGCGCTACAGACGGCTGCCTTTCGGTCTCAAGCAGGCGCCTAGCTGGTTTCAACGCGCCATGGACCGCATCTTGGGGTCGGCTCGCTGGGTGTTCGCCCTTGCATACCTGGACGACGTGGTAATTTACACCAAGACGTTCGGAGAACACTTAGAGCATCTGGACTCCATACTGGCGGCCATCGAACGGGCGGGGCTTACCATCTCTCCATCCAAATGCCGTTTCGCGTTCGACTCGGTCGCTCTTCTGGGTTACCGCGTGAGCTCGTTGGGACTCATGACGGACCCTGAGAAGCTACGCGCGGTCCGAGAATTTCCAGAGCCCACCAACGCGGTCGAAGCACGACGATTTTTCGCCATGGCAGCATGGTACCGACGGTTCATCGCAGGGTTCGCGGGTCGGGCTCAGCCCATCAACAAGTCTTTCGTCAACGATGTTTTCGTGTGGGGCTCTGCGGAAAAGAAGGCATTCGAGGACATCAAGTCAGCAGTATCGGACACACCCATCCTCAAGAGCCCCAACTTTCGCGAACCGTTCATCCTATCCGTCGACGCTTCCATCAAGGGCCTTGGCGGCGTACTGTCTCAAGAAGACGAAGCCGGCGTCGAGCGCCTAATCCTGTTCATCTCTCGTCAAACCACTGACGGCGAGAAGAAGTACGCTCCCACACATCTGGAACTGGCAGCGATCTGGTGGTGTGTAAGGAAATTGCAGCACTACATCGACGGATCTCGCGTGGAAGTTCGGACAGATCACAATGCCCTACGCTGGTTGTGGGACCTTAAACCGAGCGACATACATGAGACCAGAGTCCAGAAATTCAAGATGGCCTTGACACCACTGGAAAACAAGATCACCATCACCTACAACAAAGGCCAAAATAACGTTGTGGCTGACGCTCTATCTCGTGCTCCCCTCCCTCCCCGTTCCCACAGCGAAGAAGAATCGGACCTGTCGTTTACTGCTCGAGAGTACCAGCGTATGGACTCTGTCAGCATAGCAGCGGCGGCCGACCGGGTTGTCCGGGCGATCACCACAGTGGCGCTCCACAACGACGAACTCGCTTCGTGGTCCCACGCGTACGCAGCGGACCCACGATGGCGTCGGATCTGGCGTCGCGCTTTGACCCGATACGAGAGCAGTGCACTTGACACTGTGGCCGATCCGCCTCAACTCCAAGAGTCACGCCAACAAACCAAACCGCCGACTTGCGAGTCTATCACCGAGGACGGCGACAGCGACTCCGTGGGGGGGGGGGGGGGAGGATGCCGAGGAATCTGTGGTCAGCAAGGAATCTGTGGTCGGGAAAGAACCTGAGGAAGAGGCAAAGACGTCGTCTCCCGTCCAGCAGAGCTCAACACGTACGTTGCGGCCTCGAACGATCATGGCGGTGCATCGGTCCAACGACGACGAGCTCTACTTCGTCCGAGAAGGACTGTTGTTCATCAAGATCAAGGAGGGAGTTCGCCTGTGCGTACCAGTCCCCAAGCTCAACGAACTGATTCACGAGTATCACGCGTCAATCAGATCCGGGCATCCCTCAGTCGAGCGCACGATCACGGCAATGAGCGACCATATCTTTGCTCATGATCTAGCTCAGAGGGTAGCGGCTCATGTCCGCGTGTGCTACGAGTGCCAGGTGAACAAAGCGCACCGGCACAAGCAGTACGGGGACATGCAGCCCATCATCACACCGCACAAGGTATTTGATACACAGGCCATGGACTTCATTACAGGGTTGCCCAAGTCGAAACGCGGATACGACTCCATATTGGTGGTGGCCGATAAATACACCCGTTTCGCGTTCTTCCTCCCCAATCGGACCACCGACACGGCCGAAATGGTGGCGTCCCTGTTCCTCGAACGCGTCTTCCCCATCACCGGACTGCCCAAGGCGATCATTAGCGACAGAGACGCCAAGTTCACCTCCCAATTCTGGTCAGCTCTGATGAAGAACTTGGACGTCAAATTGAGGATGTCCACCGCCTATCACCCGCAGACCGATGGCCTCGTAGAACGACTCAACGCCCAGCTGGGAGACGATGCTCCGCCACTACGTGGCAATTGATCAGCACGATTGGGACCAGAAGCTGGCGGCCCTGTCGATGGCCTACAACAGCCAAAAACAAGAGAGCACCAAGCAATCACCATTTCTCATGGCATTTGGGCGGGATCCGGTTCTTTTCCCCCTCAAGACGCTGACTACGATGGTCGATCCGGCAGGCATGAAGGTGACTGATCTTTTTGCTATTCATGCGGACGCGCAGCAGGAAATGGAGCTGGCCCAAGAAAGGCAGCGACGAGCCTACAACGCCAGACACCAGCCGATGGAGTTCGCGGTCGGAGACCACGTTCTCATCGACCTCAAGAATTATCGAATCCGTCTCGACCCTACGGATCAAGCTCGTGTCAAGCTCGAAGCGCGATATGGCGGTCCATTTCCCGTCAAAGCCAGGGTCGGTCGACTTGCCTATGAGCTGGACGTCCCCTCGTGGTTCAGGGCCCACCCTGTACTACCAGTCACCGCCCTCGAACCTTTTAAGGGTGACCCGGCCAAGTCCACCCCTCGCCCACAAGCGGGAATTGCGGCTGAAGGAGGCTCAGACGAATTACGGGTGGAGTCCTTCCTCGGTCGCAGGCCTACCTCCCTGCTCGGTGGAAAGCGTTTCGACTACTTAGTCAAATGGCGTGGCCCCGCCCCGACCTGGCAAAGCGACGACCGTCTTCCACATCTCGAAACGTTCCGGAAAGCATTCGAGGCTCGCGCCCGAATTGAGTTGGGCAACACTCGTCTCCGTCACCACAGCACCATCATCCTACCGGAAGGAAGAGCGCGCGCTCTAGAGTTGGAAAACACCCCAGACAGCCCCGACGCCACACTCGCGAGGACGCTCAGTTCTTCTTTGGGGGGGGGGGGGGATGTTGTAGCAGGCTCTTCCACGTGACCCTTTTCTTCACGCACACACACTCCTTGATGTCTCTCTCCCATGCTATTGCAATACCACGATCATTGAACCCAAGAACTGTTACACTAATATTGTACTGCGCACTGGTACACTGGTTGGTATACCTGCATGAATTATGCAGGAAAGAGGACGATCAATTCAGTGATCAATAAGGCAGAGTCAGTTCTTCTTTGGAGGCTTGAGCCTTGGGAGGGACGAGGCACGCCGCACGACTGCACAAGTTAGTAAGAGGCAAGAGGCACGAGCACCAAAGCCTTCATATGCGCGGTAACTGGTGAGCGGCGAGCGGTCTGACCTGCACAGTATGTCCATTTCCATAAAGTCTTGACGATGAAGTGGTGGGAGAAGCCGGTGCGGGGGGCTCGCGTCTCGCGGCGTCCATACGAGCAGGCAAGTCTCTGCTGGTCGGGCCCAGAAGCTTGGGGCTGCCCGCTGCGCAAGGTCCCCCTAAACTCACGAGCTGGCAGCAAATCATTTTGGGTCTCGCTCATCGCCGCATCGCCGCCCATTAATGATTATTGCAAGGTACCTAATCACCCTATAAGAAATACATCTGACCCTCCAGTAATGACCAAATTTTCAAAATGAGATCAACTGGCCCTGTAAACATATGCAACTGGCCCTTCAACATAGGCAACTGGCCCTCTAGAGAGCCCTATAACATATGCAATTGGCCCTATAACTATATGCAACTGGCCCTCTAACAAATGCAACTGGCCCTCTAAATATATGCAACTGGCCCTCTTACTATATGCAACTGACCCTGTAAGCATAGGCAACTGGCCCTCTAACTATATGCAACTAAACCTGTAAACATATGCAACTGGCCCTCGAGTACACCCGTAAACCTCAACATCTCAAGCATCACTGGACGCTACCTGAGAGGTATGCTCATGGCGAGCTCATAGAGCCTTTCAGACTGAAGTTTGAACCAGAGAATAGGGCGTGGTAAGGGAAAGAAGAATGGCAGAGGCCCGGTTGACTCCCATCAGGAATGGTATATGCTGAGATGCACGGGGGCAGAGTTTAGACTCACACATGTGCTGAGAGGCTCGATGTAATAGAGCTCTTTGATAACCCTCCGAGCGTTCGAGCTGAGAACGGTGGCGGCGGTCTGCTGGAGAACAGTGTGCACGTCCTTCATGAGAATCATCCCCCCGGGTCAAACCAGCAATACTTGCCTTCCAAAACCACCCCTGCGCGCTCTTTGAGGTAAGGGTTTTCGACCAGATACTTTTTCGCTCCTGTTCTGTGTTCTTTTGGCGCTCATTGAGATGCAAGCATTTTTTTCTTTTTTTTCAGAGATGCCGGACAGAGGACAGGCAAACAGCGGCGACTCTCGACCACCGCAACCGGCAGCTACAGCCTCGAAGCGCCAGAGAACGACTCGAGGGAGTGCCAGAGTGGACAGTACGGCGATACCCTCAAGAACTAGAGGGCTTTCCACTCTGGAATCCCTCCTTACGGCACAAAAATCCAATTTTGACCGGCGGAAGAGCTTGCTGGCATCTAGATCGCAGCGCCCATCCCATGGAGCTGTTGCCTCCTCAAGCCGATCACGAGCGCTGCCGGAACCTGTAGGCGTTTAGCCTCAAGGTTTCGTCGGGCCTCAACCTCAAGCTTCCGACGATAGAGGCCGATTGCCCCCGCAGGAAGAGGACTGGGCAAATGACGACTGGGCAAATGACGACGGCCCCTCGTTCATGGACGAATCGGACAATGTTCCCCTTGCTACAGATGCTAGAGGCATCAGCATCGGGAATAATCCGTCCCACGACCCCACCAGCGGCGACGACTTGCAGGAATATAGCGCAGCCCTGTTTCATGACCGTCTGATACGGTGCGTCCGAATCACAGCCGGTATCTGGGCGCTGGAGGGCTGGAAAGATGGTACACCAGAGGTGAGCTTTGATATGCTCCTTTTCACAGCGGCGCGTTCACTTATGTAAGGTCCTGAATGCCCTGAACATATACTTCACAATCCCGGTCCACACATTGGATGCTTCTATCACATTGGCATTCTTCAACTACCTTCCAGACTTTCGATCAGTTGCGACTGTTTCTCATTTCGAACGCGGAGTCAATGTCTACACAGCAAGCTCTGCGCTCAAGAGTGGCTACAGTTGAATGCGCTTGATGCTCTGGATCCACATGGTGAATATTTCATGATGATTGAAGTCGATTGGCGGATGTGCAGCACCGTTACTTATGTTTCATTTACAATTGATCATTTTCTTACTCTACAGGGTCGCCAGCCGCTGTGGGGATAGCCCAATTCCTTCATGGAAGGCTCCATTGGCTATCCATCCTCGCCCAGGATGATACCCAGTCCGCTGCGGCACCGGGGATGCACAAACGATGTGTGGTGAGTGCACTCGGGGAGCAGGAGTGGGAGTGCAGCGCCCCCTCGTGTCGCAGGGGACGTCTTGGTACAGATGGATGTACGCATCGCAAGCAGGCGGACGAATACGTACGAAGATTCTATGGTCCTACGGCATATGACTTTCCTGATGGACTCGCTGCAGGTATATATTGACTGTGGTTCAAATGTTGATGCTCCCTTTCCTTTCTTATAGCATGTTGAATGTTGATCTTCTATCTAATTTCCTTTACAGACGACTTGAATTATCTGCGCAAGCACCCGTCTCTTTTCCTTCAACACCGAGCCGTATCATACCAGCCCATCCCGCCTCCACGCTTCTCCATTCTTCCTGGAGAGATGTGTCCGGACCCTGCTCTTCCTGCGCACGAGATCCCCTCCCGGCTGCCGCTGGGGTCGACCCCTCGCTGCTATTCATGCGGCAGCAAAGCGCCTTGCACGGTCACAGAGACGAGAGATGTGCTCGTGTACCATTCTCTCGGCGTTGTGCAAAGGGAGGTTGAAGTTGGACGCTGTTCGTGTCGGCGAAGGGGCGAACAAAGGACGATCGGTCCAGATCTTGGAGCGTTTGGATTGTTCAACTTCAACAACGAGATTGTGGTGTCTCATGCTGTGTTGAACTCATACGCTTCGCAGATGCTGAGATCTTCTACCCCTCTTACCGCATTCCAGTCCTCCACAACCGATACCTACTACGAGTACGGCGGACACAAGCCATTCCTCCCAAAGACCACGTTCTTACGTGTATTCTTCCTGTTCATTGCACTACAGACCCTGCCCGACTCGTTCTCCTGTCCCCTTTGCGGACCGCACCCCGAAGTTGTCATTGCGGATGGTGTTGTGCTCGCCCACAATCTGCGGGACACCCATCAGCTCTGTCCCCCAACTGTTCCCGGCTCTGGTTCAAATGCGTTCCCAGCTCCAGGCCGCATTCGACCTTTTCTCCCTACCCGCAAAGCCCGTTCAGTCATGCGACTCCTCGCAGAACAGTTCTCCGTCCCTGGTTCATCTTTGTCCGTTGTCCTGGCCAATTCCGCTTGCATCGCGGAGCTTTCGGAGGCAGCCAAAGACACGGTCAAGGCATCAGGCGCCATAGTCAAAGTCAAGCCAACGACCGTCTCTCTGCTTCAATCTCTCCGCCTGCTTCTATCCACTGAGGCCCATCATACAGTTCTGGAGCAGGCGAGAGTATTCTTCATTCCATTGGTTCGGCAGCTTGCGGCGGAGGAGGGCCAGCTGCAACTCTGTCGTCCGCTCTGCCTACCTTCACTCAAGATCGTGGCAAGTGTGGACGTATCCCTCGGCGACCCATCATTCGCCGTACATGCGAGTCGTCTGGCACTGACATCTCCAGCCATTGGTAATCTAGCTTCTTACGTTGCACAAAGTGGGTATCAACTATTGTGCGGTGTAGGGCTGGCTTGCGGAGTAAAAGTACGGAGTTTTACTCCGCATGTGCGGAGTAACTGGTTTTTTGCCCATGTGCGGAGTACTCCGCAACGGCTGAGGGTGAAATGAGGTAAGCGGCGGAGGACTCCGTCACTCCGCACATTTTCAAAGTCTTCCTCCGTACTTACTCCTTACTCCGCCACTGCGGAGGAAGATTTTAAAAAACCTCCTCCTCACTCCGCAATGGCGGAGGAACAATTCGAAACTCGTCCTCCGCACTCCGCACAAATTCGGGCGGAATACTCCGTCGATGTGAATAAAAAGTGCGGAGTAATTTTTTGTTACTCCGCAAGTGCGGAGTTTTGCGGAGTGGAAATCAAAATTATTGTACATAGAGGGGGAAAAACATCAATTTGCTCTTCTTCATCCTCCGCAAGCGCCGTCTTTTGCTTCTTGCGTGCCTTGTCCGCCATCAACCTCCTCTTCCGCTTCTTCTCGTTCTCGCCGCCTCTTTCAAATCACGCTCCCGCTGCAGCAGATTGATCAGCAAGTCGGAGGGCACCCAGTCGTCATTGATTGCGGATGGGTCGCGGAGGGCATACGGCCGTGCCGGCCCGTCGGAGTTGTTTGACATCTTTAGGGTGGAACGGCGGAATGAAGCTGTAAACGAAGAGGAGTAGAGGAGTGTTTTGCAAGATGCAGGCTGCGGAACAAAGTGGTAAACGGAGTTGAGGAAGTAGAGGAGTGTTCTTCGAATGCGGAGCCGCGCTACTTTAGAGCCTATCACGAAAAAAGGGAAGAAAGGATCAGAGTTTAAATTAATTGTTCATGTGACCCGCATGCGCGCTCGTGCGTGAGAGAAGAAAAGTGAGTGGAGGGTCCAAGTTGGGAAAAAGTCTCATTTCAAAAGTGCGGAGTAAGTGCGGAGTAAGCGGAGTAGTCGAATTTTGACCATCTCGAGAAAGTTACTCCCTACTCCGCAGTGGCGGAGGAACTTTTCAAAAATCTTACTCCGTCCTCCGCACCAATTTCAAGCGGAATATTCCGCAGATATTTCCAAATTTTCCCAAAACATGCGGAGAACTCCGCGAAGTTTTTGGTCCCTCCGCAGGCACTCCGCACAATTTGCGGAGTGCTGTGCGGAGTAAAACTGCGGAGTAAAACATGAAAATTTGCGGAGTACTCCGCAAAAACATGAAATGAGTTACTCCGCAAGCCAGCCCTAGTGCGGTGTGGTGTTGACCAGTTCATGTGTGTAGTGCTCACAGCTTCTGTCTTTCTCTGTTGCGTTTCCCGTCCCTCATCCAATCCCTTCCCCATCCTCTCTCATCTTCTCAATGACAGACAGAGCAACGATCCTTCCCCTGCTGCCTTCGGTCCGGGCCGTGTGGCAGGCTGTCCACGATTGTGTTGTGGAATACATGAAGGACCTGAAGCCACAGCCAGTCCCGGCTCCTGATCGGACTCTTCCTCAACCGAGTCAGGACAGCGGCGTTCTGTACGGATTACCACAGATACGAGTGCGTCCTCAATACCCGGCCTTGAAAGAGACGGCAAAGTCGTCTGGTCGATCTGGGCAAAGCGGACAGGAAGGGAGTGCCGACGTTTCTTCGTGCAACAAATTCTACACGGACTATGTTGTGCCCCGTCGGACCGGTGGGATTATGGCCCTATGGTGCCGGCATGCAATCGCTATGGGATTCCACTGCATCCCGGTTGCGGAAGGAAGAGACGACGTCTTCTCCGCTCTGTTCACACACTGGCCCAAAGCCCCAGCCGTTGTCGTGTACGACTTTGCGTGCCAACTGGCCAGCTACGCAACTGCTCGGGAACCAGGCTTCTTTTCCAACACGCTTTTCGTTGTAGACGAGCTCCATCAACATGGCCACTCCCAGTGCACGCCCTCGTCATGGCTGTCAACGTACATGGCCAACGACCCGAACCTTCGCCATCTCAACAGCAGTGCTGCTGAGTGCGGTAATGCCGGTCTGAGTCGCATTAAGAAGTCCGTCGCCTACTCCACCGCACCACACGCTATCGCCATTACTCGTCACTTCCTCTCACTCTGGAACCGGCGCAAGATCAAAGAGCTTCACACCCTCCAGGCCAAGGATCAAGGACGTGGTGGTGATATTTGACATTGTCTTTTGATTGGTGCCTTTTGAAGAATATAAGAACCTCGAACATGAACATGCCTATTGCCCGTCCCTAGTTTGAGACACCTGAGTTTGATGCTATGCTCCTTTCACCCTCTCCAGCCCCTCCCACAACTGCAGCCAGAAGACGCTCGTTGGCCTCGCGAAGTCCTGCGGCTGCCGCAAGTGCCGCGTTCAAAGCCAACTCTTGATCCTGGATACGTCGTTGATCTGCGAGAAACTGTGCCTGCTGCCGCTGGATCAGGTCGTCTTTCTCCTTGTTTTGGGCGATGAGAGCTTCCCGACATGCAGCCAGGCTCCTGGTCCAAATGTCCGACATCTTCTCGGCAGCGTCGTGCAAAGTTTTGTTGTCCGGGTTGCACAATCCGGCACTGACGAAAACATGCTGCTTCATTCCTTGATTGCCCGTATTGGGACGTCCAGCAGCCAGAAAAATCTCGACGCCAGTACGACGAGAGAAAATTGCAGCCTGAGTGGAATCAGAACTGGAACGATTCAGCTTGAGGCACTAGTCTTCGATTTGAAGCACGCGGTGCACTCACGTCGCGAACCATCCTCCAATACTTCTCACGGACGATCCGCGCGCGCTTGCGGTCGTCAAAGATGTATTTCCAGTCCTCCTCCTTCTCCAAGTAGTCCAGTGCGTCCATAGTTGACACTGGTACCAGATAAAGATGTGTCAGAAATTGTGCTGAATGTCGGTAAAAGCGTACGCGAAAATTGGAAGTGGAAAGAACTCACACCACAAAAGACGCGACGCTTTCTCATTCATCTTCTCTCCTTCCCCCATCTTAGGCATCCCATTCTCGTCCTCTTCTTCTTCGTTGGAGGGATCGCCAGTTGATTCGTGGTTGTGGCGCGGTGCAGAGCTATTCGTACCCAGAAAAGAATCATTGGAAAATTCCCCAGCGGTTTGCTGAGCAGGAGGCGCGGAAGCCTCAACCGAAAGACGTCCAGAACTAGCTGGAGCCATAGATGCATTGCTGGCGAGAAGACTTGTGGATGAAGACTGTGATGAAGTATTAATCGTGAGCCAGGAAATAAGGGAATATATCAATCTGGATTCTGGGATTTAAATTTCTCACAATGGGTTCCTTCTGCATCTCAAAAACGGCTGCGTCGCGTGCAGCCCCATCGATTCCGCCGAGCTCCGTGCGCGCCGGCGGAGAAGAGTCATGCTGCGCCAAAGGAGTTGGCTGCTGGAGTTGTGGCTGCTGCTGTTGTTCCTGCTGCTGCTGCCGCTGTTGCTGCTGCATCTGCTGGTCGTTGGATACAGGCAACACAGATGCAGCAGCAGCAGCAGCAACGGCGGAAGAGACGACACCGAGCGCAACTTCTGCCGCAGGGAGAAGAGCCGCCTTCTTTGTGTTGCGCTGCGCTGTGAATGAAAAGGAAGAGAATTGAGCGTCAGCAATCGTTTTTGGCCATTTAGGAGCCAATAGAGACTGACCACTGCGCGATATGATCTTGCGGCACTTGCAAGTCGCGAAAGGAGAGTCGCAGCGCGCGCAGCATGGCGAGGAAGCTGTGCAGCAGAGCGTGTTGCGAAGGGGAGAGGCTATGATCAGTACAAGGCAGGGAGGAAACATGGGACAGGTCGCGACGCGCGAAGTTCCTCACAATCTGCAATTTTCTTTGATCGGGTGCTCCGGGAACTCATTGATAGCGTGCAGGGTGCGTTATGCCTTGTTAGGAGCTGGATGTAGCAGGGAGAAAGTAAAGAATGATGGTGATATGAAGGGTGTGGTGATGAACGGTGTGACGGTTCTGTGGTGGGGGTTGAGAGTGGTCATGCTAAAGAACGGTCACATCGAGCCTCTCAGAACGACCCAGAGCCCGGAGGAGGGGGAGTGCCGCGTGCCAGACGTTCCGGATACTGGGACACGTAACGTAGGCGTGTTCTTGGGTTTCCGACTCGGTGATATCGCATAGCGGGCAAGGGGCGACAGTGGCGCCGGTGCGGGCGAGCCAAGCACGACGATGCATCCACAGGTAGCAGCTGGTGATGGCGTTGGAAGGAAGGGGGACGGCGTGTAGTTCTTTCCAAGCAACGGCTCACGATGCTGTTGGTGTATCCTGTCCGACGTGCCAGTTGACCGGGTAGGGCGCTGATGGGGTTTGCGCGAGCCGGGTCTTGCGACAGGAGATGCCGTGGAGGGGGGCGCCGTTGATGAGGAGTAGATGCCATGGGAAGTGGGGCGCCGAGGCGTCTCGGAGTAAGGGTCGCGCACGGTCTGGATCACTCGGAAGGTGGAAACAGAGTAGTTGGGCCTTGAGTAGGTTGGTTTGAGTGTGCGTGGGGAGGGAAGTCCATAGCGAGTCCCATAGCAAGCTGAGCTGAGAGCCCTTGGTGGCCGAGGGAGCGCTTGGGCGAGGGATGTGGTGCGCGGCGGCGTCTCGCGGGCCCGGTGGTCCCAAAGGCCACGAGTAGGAGAAGGTGTGGCCCGTGGTGGAGGGGGGGGGTGGTGCCAAAGGACGTCACCCCAGGTCTGCCAACCCTGATTGATAACGGCAGATATCTTCTTGCGTCGTTTCTCTGTCGGTCGTGGCGCTGAGGGGTCTGGCGCGAGGGGTAGGGAGGTCGCGTCGTGCCATGGGAGTTCCAAGAGGGCGAGCACTGGGAGTGTTGACCAGCAGGGGTCAAGGGTCACTCGGACCTGGCAGAGGGCGTGGAGGAGGCGGCCCCAGAAGCCTTCAGTCCGTGTGATTTCATGGCTGAGGCGCTTGTGGGCGGTCGAGCCCGGCAAGAGGAGGACAGAAGGGCTAGAGCCATAGGTGTGATGGAGGGCAATGGAAAGACCGTTTCGTAGCCATGGTCCATAGCCGTCGTCGTCGAGGAGATGTTTAGCGAGGAGGCTGATGGCTTGGCCCGTAAACATCGCGTCCGGATCGACGAGACCAAGGCCTCCGCAAGGGCGTGGGCGACAGATGGTGTCATGATCAAGCCAGGCCGTGTTTCCTTTGTATAGGAAGGGTCGGAGTGTTTGACGGACTAGTTTGCCGGCATTGAGGGGGAGACCGCCGACGGCGGTGTGGTGCCAGAGCATCGGGGTGAGGAGGGAGTAGCATAAGCGGACGCGTAAGAGGAGGTCGGTGTCCGAGGTTTCCATGAGTTTGATGCGTGTACCGATAGCTGCCAGACGGTCAGCGAAGGATATGGGGCATGGGGTGCCCGGAGTGCCAAGTTGAAGAGGGTGTCCTAGGTGGAGAAGTTCCCCATTAGCCGGCGTGAGGGGGCGAAGGCCCCATGCTTGGAGTGCTTGGAGTAAAGGGTCGGTCCGTGTGGGATCTTTGGATACAACGAAGTACCCGCTTTTCGCCCGATTGAGCCTGGCGCCGCTGGCGCTTTCGTAGAGGGAGAGGGCGTGTAGAACCTGGCTCCATTGTTGTAGGCCTTCTGGGCCAAGCGGGAGGAGGAGCGTGACGTCGTCGGCGAAGGCGAGAGAGCCCATTCGCCCGAGGCCGGGGACGACGATGCCGACTTGGAGATGGGCGAGGGCGTCCAGTAACGGCTGCAGTGCCATGTTGTAAAGGGCGCAAGAGAGGGGGTCGCCTTGTAGGAGTCCGGCCGCTAGAGGGACGAGGTATGTGAGCAGACCGTTCACAACGACCTGGGTGGTGGGCGAGGAATAGAGAGATTGCAAGAAAGCAATAAAGGGGTGGGGTACCCCAAAGCGGAGCAGAACTGCCCAGAGCCAGGATCGATCGACACGATCATAAGCCTTCTGCTGATCTAGAAAGATCGCGACGAAGGACGTTGGGTAGCCGGGGTACTCGGCATATGTGTGTTCGGCGCAGCCGAGGAGGGCGCCAACGATAGACGTCGTGCGTCGGCCAGGCATGAAAGCGGCCTGATACCAGGGGAGAGTGGTGGCCAGAGCGGACTGTAGGCGGCGAGCGGCGGCCCGGGTGAGGACGCGAATGTGGACATTCGACACGGAGATCGGTCGGTAGTTGCCGATGTCATTCCGTGGGCCCCGTTTGTACAGGAGGGTGGTCCGGAGGGGGACAGGGACCGGGTTTCCTTCGCGCATATCATTGGCCATGTGGGTGAGGAGATCTGTGGCCAGGGGGGCGACGAGCTTGAGGAGGGGGTATGTGAGGCCGTTGGGACCCGGGGCGGAAGTGTCCTGTGCTGCTGAGAGAGCGTCGGAGATCTCCGCATGGGTGAAGGGGAGGCTTAGGCTTTGGCCATGGTGGGTTGAGATGCGGTTGGTCGGCGTGGACAGAAGGGTCGTGATATGAGAGGTACGAAGGGCGGAGGACGGGTTTGGTGTGTAAAGGGATTGATAGAAGGCCCAGACGGTATCGAGTAAGTGTGTGTCGGTGGTCCCGCCGTGGCCAGACGAATTGAGGAGGGATGAAATGCGTGTAACCTCCGAGGTATCGTTGGCGCGGTTGAGCCAGGTGGAGGGTCGGAAGACGTTGACGAGGCGCGGGTCGACGGCGCTCATTTGTGCGGTGTCGAGTCGGATCTGGCGAGCGACCAAAAGGGCCGCTGTCAGCTCGGCCAGGGTGTTTCCGGCGCCGGGGAGATCGAGATTGAGGCCTTCAAGTCGGAGTTCAATGTCGCGGGCGGCTGTGCGTGCAATGAGGTGCGATTGTCCGACAGATCGTGCTTCGGTTTGGGCGACCGAGCGAAGACGGCGTTCGAAGTCTGTCCAGGCTGCGATTGGGTCTGGGAGAAAAGCGGTACCGGGTGGAGGTGTGATGTCCGTGGCGAAGTCGTTCAGTACCCTACGGAAGGTAGGATCCCTCAGGGTGCCTGGGTGGAGAGTCCAGCGAGACCAAGGGCGGGAGTGTCCCGTGAGGTGGGACGGGCGTGTCTGGCCGAGGTCGAAAGCGATGGAGACGGCTCGGTGATCTGAGGTCGTGTCGACGTAGCGCGCCGGAGATGCTAGAGGCAACAGACGCGGTGAGGCCCAGATCGAGTCGAGGCGCTTGGCAGACGAGATGGAGTGGCCGGGGCCTCGGACGATGCGAGAGAAGACTCGTTCTTCGGGGCGGAGTATGCGGTCGACGTCGCCAAGTTGGTGGGCGGCCAGAACGGCAGCGATGGGGGACCAGGAGCAGGACGCGCCGGTTCCGTGGAGAGAGTCGCGTATCGGGTCAGGGAGGGCGTTCCAGTCTGCACCGATGATCAAGTCGGGAAGGGGGGAGCCGATTCGGGACGTAGCTAGAGCCGGGCCTACGTCGTCGGTCCAGAAGGTGGATGGACGTACAGGGCCGTGGACGGACCAGAGGTCCATATTGATGGCAGCGGCGGATTCCAGACCGGCAGTGCGAATGGAGGTTTGCATGTGAGCCCACCGGGAACCGGATGAGCAGGAGACGGGCTGGATCATGGCCGAGAGGATAAGAATGCCGGCGTCTCCTGTCAAAATGGCCTTGTAGTGTGGACGGAAGTGGTGGCCTAGGAATCGGGCCAAGCCTGCGGAGTCCTGCATAAGGCTGGCATGCGGAGTAAATGTACGGAGTTTTACTCCGCACTGGCGGAGTAACTCACTTTTTGGCAAAGTGCGGAGTACTCCGCAGTTGCTTTCAGCGAAATGAGGTAAAGTGCGGAGTACTCCGTCACTCCGCAGATTTTTGCTGGCTCCTCCGCGGTTACTCCCTACTCCGCCACTGCGGAGGAAGATTTTCAGAAAGTTCCTCCCTACTCCGCAGTGGCGGAGTAAAATTTTGGCAAGGCCACTCCGCACTCCGCAAAAAAGTCTCATTTTGCTGCGGAGTACTCCGCAACGAAGAATTTATTTGCGGAGTGATTTTTTTTACTCCGCAAGTGCGGAGTTTTGCGGAGTGGAATTCAGAAACTATGAACATATGGAAGAAGAAGCTCTAGTCACTGCTCCCCGTCCTCCTGTGGCGTCACCTTCCGCTTCTTGCGCGCCCGGTCCGCTTCAAGCTTGCGCTTGCGCTTCTTTTTTTCACCTTGGCCGCCTCCTTGACCTCTTGCTCGCGCTCCAGAATGTCCGTCAGCAGTGTTGTGGGAACCCAGTCGTCTAGGAACCATTGGCCAACAGCAACGACCTTGGCGAGTTTGCGTGCCCTCATGCTGTGCCTGAGGGAGGTCACGTTGCGCCCAGCGCGAGAGAAGGGGCATATCACGTGAGAGTATTGTTTGCCCGTGAGAAAGTGATGCGCGCTGTGGAGGCCACAAAAGTCAAAACGGGGAAAAAATGAAATTCCAAAAGTGCGGGGTAAGCGGAGTACTCCGCATTTTTGGCGGTCCGAACAACTTTACTCCCTACTCCGCACTGGTGGAGGAACATTCCGGCGAGCTTCCTCCGTCCTCCGCACAATTTTGGGGAATTTGAAGCGGAGTACTCCGCAGATTTTGGTGAAATTCCCCAAGTTATGCGGAGTACTCCGCGGAGTTTTTGTGGCCCCTCCGCAGTCACTCCGTACTTTTTGCGGAGTGCTGTGCGGAGTAAAAATGCGGAGTAAAACATTAAAAATTGCGGAGTACTCCGCAAAAGTGTAAAATGAGTTACTCCGCATGCCAGCCTTAGTCCTGCATAGTAATAGATGGAGAGACGTGAGCTTCTTGAAGAAGGATAATGTCAGCGTCAACAAAGACGGAATGTGAAGACGAGAAGATGTCAGCCAGTCTCGCACGCAGGCCACCTCGACCGCAGTCAAAGGTGGTCACTCGGAGGCCGGTAGAGGGGGGTGACTCGCATAGAACTGGGCTGGCAAGGAAACAAGTGTAGGTCAAGATGGTGGATAGAAGGAGTAGTAGGGCTTGGAGGACAGTAAAGAGGGAAACGAGTGCATTGCGAGAAAACGCGTGAAGAGCCCCAGAAGGTGGCAGAGTTTTTGGGGGAGCTGGTGATTGCTCAAAGGAGAGAGGGGGAGGGCATGTAATTTGGGGGGGCCAGAGGGGGCCGATGGGGTTCTCACTTGGCCGGGTAAGGGCGGGGGCGGGAGTTAATGTGGGCCGCGCTGGCCGAAGTGCCGGTGGACGGGGCACTGCGCTTGGACGGGGCCAGGGTGGCGGCGGTGGGGACTGTCTTCTTGGTGCCCATCGGGACGAGGTAGTCGGAGATGGCAGCCTGTCGACCCTTGCCCTTGCGGTCCTTGGTGGTGGTGGGAGCCTTGGAGAGTCGATCCATGAGGCTGGGGGAGTCACCCACCAAGGTGCGGTTGCTGGAGGCCCCAGACGTAGGGATGGTCTGGTTTCGGAGCGTGGATCGGCTGGGAGTCCTCGGTGTGCCCGGGGTGTGGGTGCGGGCGCTGTGAGGGGTCGTGCCCGTGGGGGTAGCGGGGCGATCTCCAGCGGTGGCGGTGCCAGTAGTGGTAGTCTTGGTGGTTGTGGGGGGGACTTGCTCCTGGAGGTCGGTAGCATCGTCCGTTGACGTCGGGCTGTCTTGATTGGTTGGGCAGTCGTTCGTGCGGTGCTTGCCTTGGCACCAGTTGCAGGTGTTGAGGTGGCACTCATCCTGAGTGTGGAAATCTCCTGTGCGACCCCGACAAAGGCGGCACCAAGCGCCGCGCCCATCGAAGAACGTCTCGTAATCCCTGCCACGGAGGCGGACCCAGCCCGGGAGGGTGAGGATGGTTTCTTCTGGGACGGGGTCGTTTTCGCAACCAGGCGCGCAGGGGAAGTAGATGACGGCCACCATGTGGCCTGTGAACTCGGCCTCCTCCGGGTGGTCCTCTGGACCAGAGTTGAGGCCCCAGAGACTAACGATCTGGAGGTGGTCTGGGATGGCGGCAAAGACTGCGTCGGCCGCTTCGTCGAGGGGGGCCGTGGGAGGCAGCTGGGTGCTGAAAATGCGGTATCGCGGACCGAGCGCAGGGCCGAAAGCAGCCGAGCGATAGCCTTTCTTCTTCCAGTAGATGACGAGATCGGAGGCCCAAGCGAAGTCCTCACTGGTCGAGAATTGGACGTGGACGTGTCGAGTGCGTCCGGCGGCCGGCAAGGGGAAGACTTTGAGGGGTTGCCTGCCGCCGAGCTTCTTCCAGCGGTTGCGCACGCCCTGGCGGAGGAGCATGACGTGCTTGAGATTGGAAGGTTGGAAGCTATTGTCGAGCTCGAATAAGGCCGTGTTGGGAGGGAGGGCGGCCTGTCCAGACAGAGCGGCGTCCCGAATCTCGCTGAAGTTGAAAACGGGGTGGCGAGGGTCGTCGGCGGTGTACACGAGGTGAGGGAAGAGGGTCTCGTTGGAGACCGGTCCGTCAGTATCGTCTTCCTCGACTTCTCCAGCGTCCGAGGGCTAGTACTCGGAGTCGCCACGCTCGCGAGGGGCTGCAGAGGCAGCGGTCGTGGTTCCAGCGCGGGAGGGAGCGGTTGAGCGGCGCTCGTGTGCCTCCATGTCGACATCAGCGCTGCCGGGTTCGTTGAGGATGGCGTGAAGTTCTTCTCCGAGGTCGGGGCCTTGAGAGTCGACCACTTGAGTTCCGTCGGGCTGGGAGTCGCGGTACGAGCGGTCCGTGTTCTGAGAGTCTTCGAAGTGGCTGGAGGTGGTGCTGAATTGGGACGAGGTATCCTGAGAGGAGTCGTGAACCACAACGGATTCGGTGGGGGTGGGCTGTGTGGGAGCGGCAGTAGAGCGGCGGGTAGCCATGGTGGAAAAGTGGTGTGACCCGGGTGGGGTCCTAGGAGGGAGGCGGGCAATGTGGGTGTGGTGTGGAAACCTAGAGGCCAGTCGGTGAGAAATGGCCGTTTATATGGGCGAAGGCGGCACAACTGGCCGGCGGCGGCCATGTAGGGAGAAGATTGGATCCGACGCTGGGCGGTGGGGCGAGGTATTGACCGGGAGCGAGGGAGGGATGTGAGAGGCCGCCGTGCCTGACCTTGTATGCCGGATCGAGAATCGGAGCTGGTCGAGGTGTAAGTCGAGGCCTGGTCGAACACAGGCACCAAGAGCGACGGAAGGCCGGGAAAATCGGTATGGCGCGGATGTGGGCCCAGGCCAGAGAAAATGCAGGAACCGTGGACCAAGTGAGGGAGGTCTAGGTCGCGGGGCGAGGTCGTGGGTCTAGGCAGCGGGCCCAGTGTTGCAAGTGGGTGTGGACGAATGACAGGGACTTGAGGTGAGGTTGTGGGAGAGGCCTTGGGGTAAAAGGAAGTGGTTGTCGAAGTCTGGGCTTTCGATGTGCTGCAGGCCTTGCAGAAAACGCCGATTCGCCGCGCGTGTGGGGAGGTTGGCGCGACGTGATTCGGCGATACGGCGTTCAAATAGCTGGTGTTAGTGAGTGGGAAAAAAGGGCCACGTGGCCCTGTAAGAAAGAAGAGAGCAGCGCGAGAAGGCGGGAAGGTGCTAGGAGGGGTCGTTGGGCAGGGGACAGGCCAGCGATGGAGGAGTCAGCGGTGTGTTGGGCGGCGAGGGGAGTGTGTGCAAACGAGTCTCCTTGGGGCTAGGGAGGGCAGGAGCTGCCCGCGCTGGGCTGTCAATCAAGTGGTCTAGTAGAGCTTCCCACTTCGGGTCGTCAAGCAGGGGGAGGAAAAGAGCGAAAACACGCAAATGGAGCCCATACGGGCGTGTGCTAATCAATGTACATCGATTTTTTGGGCATCATGGAAGATGGAGAGCGACTGGCGCGTCAGGAGGGGCTCAAAAGAGCGGGTTCTGTCCCAAAGGGACGTTCAAAGGGGCCAAAGGGCCGAGGGACTGAAGACATGCCAACGCTGCTCGCGAGCAGATGCTCGTCACTGGGAAGAATTTATGGAGTGGACCTTGTTGCCCTGATGTCACGGCAACCTGCAAAATGGATGACATCATGACACTCATTCGGACGGCCTTGTTTCCCCGAAGCGACAAGGCGGCGACAAGCCGCCCCGAACCGGAGGTTCGGCGATTAAGCGCGATCGGGGCGCGCTCGGGCGCGATTTGACTACTATCTTTAGCACGCTCACGTTGAGCGTGTTCATATATTGCAATAAATTAAGACCGACATCAACTTTCCCTCATAGGTCAGCGGTTAGTGATGCAGCATGCTATTGTACAAGTCTGTGGTTAGATTCCCACTCCGATCATTCTATTTGCCTTTTTCCCTCTTTTTTCGACTTGGTCGCTAAATCAGGATAACAGTCACCATTTTTTTTGCGGGTTAGAGTTAGCGCATAGCGGGCAGGATTAGACATGATTGCAATGGAGACGGACAAGACTGTCCTTTTGGTTGGGGGGGTTCCGGGGGGGCAAAGCCCCCCCGCCGAGCTGGAAGTAGGGTCACGTGTACCAGGGATTGGCACTGTTAATCGCCGAATCACCGCTCAGGATTCGGGGAAACGAGGCCGTCCCACTCATTCACCGGCTGTCAACCGCCCCTGGTTGGCAACAGCCGTTTCTCCCCGCGAATGGTTAGCGAAGCCCACGTGGAATTTTTTTTATGTTAAGTCCGAACCGTCCCTGCAGCAAAATGGAGCAAGGTGATCGTGAAAAAAAGACGCAACAACGTCGTTTAACGCGATTTCTACACAGGAGTGACGAGAACAGATGGCACGCTGAGGATGTAGTCACCCGTGTGCAGGCTGGCAGAGTGTAGGGACAGGCGCTGCAACCTGAGGCAGGACGGACGGGTGTCCGCACAGACGGACAAATGGGTGACGCCGCCAGGAACGGTGAGGCGGTGAGGATGGGGTAGCGGCATAGCCGCTGAGCTGCCGCCGAGAACCGCCGGGTGTAGAAACGAGTCTTATTCGCTCAGATGGTGACCAGCGGCCAACCGGACAGAGTGAGCAAAAACCAGCGGCGATCCAGCGATAAAGTCGGAGGCTAACCACCGGCGTTACAGAGGCATGGATACAGCCGACGGTATACCTCTGGTTAACCGCCGCAACTTTTTGCTGAGGCTCAAGGCTTGAGGAGGTTGGATGTTGAGTTCAGTACATAGGTCCAGTAGGACCAAACTACATATAACAAACATGTCACGTCTACGTATGGACACTACTACTTGTGACATGGCCATGGATGGAAGGTGGAAAGTTCGACTTTTTACATAGCCGATGATCCGTGCGTCACGTGCTGTCTCCGGTCGGACTGTCGGAAGTGCGGTCTGCGGTCTGCGGAATGGCAAGTCGCTTCGCTCGCCGCGAGCGAACGGAAGCAAGGAGATAGGGAAACATAGCTATATGTATATAGGCAGAGCCTAACCTGGGCCTCCCAGACGCACGACGCACAGTCCTTGACGCTTGAAGCTTGACGCTTAACTGGCGGTGCAGTAGCAGCCTCTTTATTTGGTAGATCCAGCGAGGACGCTGCTGGGTGCGAAGGCCCGAGGCCCCGAGGCCGAGGAGGGTGCCACAATAATCCATAACACATGCTGGAGAAGGGTGTGAAGTGGAGGTGATTTTAAGTGGCGGGATGATTAATGATTCATGAGGCAGGCACGCAGGCACACGCATGAGAACTGGCATAAAATGTCCTCGATCCCCACCAGCTGATCGAACTCTTGCTCGCTTCCCGCAGTGAAGAACGCCTCGCTCGCCAGAAGCGGCGAAGTGCTCTATTTCTACATAACTCCGCCCCTTGTTGTTCCCCTCTTCACGCTTCACCACCACTCTGCTCTGATTCACCACGGTCATCTGTCCGTGTCACATTTTTCTTCCCGTCCCCTTCCCTTTGCGGTCTCCACGCTGCACGACCATCAACAAATCACCAACGCCTCACCAGCCACCACTGCTCACTGCTCAGTCGCTCACCCGACTGTCTCCGAGCAATAGAGCTGGGGCCCGATTGTATACGAGGTCGTCTTTGTCCGCCTTCCCCACTACTCCCCAGGCGGCCGAGGAAGCAGCCAGCCACAGTCCACCAGCCAAGGATCGACAACAAACAGATTTCGATCAGTCTCATCGTGGGTGAGGCAGCTCGCAGCTGGCAGACTGTGATATTAGAGTAGCACTGGCCTTGCTTTGCGCTCCGACCTTCGCTGCCTCTGCGTCACCTCACATCTCACAAGTCACAAGCAGTCACAGCTCCAAGCTCGAGATAGAAAGGCCTCTCTGCTCACCATCTCGGATCTCCCCGGCAGAGCACTTCCACACCTAAATATCGAGAGGTAGAGTGAGTCGATATTCCCGCCTACTACTACGCCTCGCACAAATAGAGAGATAGAGGTGATCAGATGCTGCCCTGACCGACCTTCTCCACATTCAATTTTCAGTTCGGATTCAGAACCAGCATTCCCACCTGCCACCCAGCGCCCACCAGCCAGCCACGTTGAGTTCTGTCTTCACGCTTCACGCTGAGATAGAAAGTGAGAAGATTTCGTCACAACCTTAAACGGTCAGAGACCTTCGTTCGGTCATCGACTCAACCACCAGTTCACCTGCCACCACCCTCCAACGATTCGGACCACCAGCCGCGGACGTCGATCGCGTCTGCCCTCTGCTTCTGCTTCGGCTTCGGCTTGAGCCTTATTGTTGAGCGCAGGAAAACTTTCAAGTTCCAGTGGGACCATTATCGGAATTTCATCGGGTGCCACCAACACCGCATACGCCCACCCGCACTCTCCAACGCATACACCCAACTCGGCACCCAACTCGATACATCCAGCACTCCCTCAGATCATCACCTGCTTCGTCGCCACCTCGCTCGAATTGGCAACAGCAACGAACTACTCTTTTCTAGCAAGTAGGCGTACACCGCTTGCCACTATCACCATCAGTTCCTTATCACCAGCCATGGCTCCATATGGCAACCAGAACAGCAAGGGCAAGGGCATCACAACAGCATCAAGTGACCCAGAAGGCGGCCCTTCAAAGCGCACCCTTCAGAATCGTACGTCGGCCCCGCATACATGCACCATTCCAACAGCCACAGTTTGACTGATCATTCCCCACCCCTTCTCAATCACAGGCAAAGCACAACGAGAGTTCCGCAAGAGGAGAGAGGCACGCGTGCGCGAGTTGGAGGATCGTTGCCGTCGCTACGACGAACTCGGACTCGAGGCCAACGTCGAGATTCAGCGTGTCGCCAGGAGACTCAAGGATGAGAACGATGCTCTCCGCAATCTCCTCATCAGTCTCGGTCACGGCAAGCTTATTCCCTCCGCTCTCGAGGGCGTTTACCAACAGATCCAGACTTCCAGCGCCGGAGCTGGTCACTTCAGTGCATCCCTGATCAGTATGTCGGATGCTCATAAGGCAGACACTGTTGGCGACCCTACCGGAATGGTAGCCAGCACTAGCAGCAGCAGCAGCTCCTCAACTGCCACCAAGCAGAATCGCTCCAACAGTATTGCCACATCGTCCAGTTCCTCGCACTCAGCCATGGGTCCACCCATGCAAACAAGCAGCAGCCAAAGAGGCGTACCGCTGCTTCCCTCGGGAGTCCAGTATTCCACCTCTGCCCAGAGCAACGAGTCGTCCTCCCGTGGCGAAGACACCGAATCGAACGCATACAACCCTCCCGAACTTCTGCAAAGAAGTGCATTGAGCAATGCGAGTCTGCTCTCCAAGCTGGGAAACAGCATGGGCGGAATGCCTGCTTCATCAAGTGCCGACGAACATCGCACCTCGGCTCTCATGGCACAGCACATCAATGCTGCCATCAACAACAGCATGCAACAAGCTGTGCCCTCGCTCTTGCGTCTGGACCTTCCCGGCCCCAATGGCGAACGATCGTTGGCACCTGCACAGCCTGGCCAGCAGCAGGAGATCAAGGTCAAGGAGGAAGGCTTCAATGGACTGTCTGGTATGCGACTGGGGCCATTCGGCTCCATGGGTCTCAGCATGCCTTCCACCTCCAACTCTGCATCAGCGGTGTCCGGAAGTGCATACAACGGACCGATCGTCAGCTACAGCGGCTCTATGAACCCATCTTATCTGCCGTTCGTACAGCCAACGTCGGTCAACGAGGCACTGCTCAACCCGAACCCGATCCCCTTCCAGTTCAATTTGAGTCAGCTGTCTCAGCCCCCCGTGGGCTTTTCTCCTATGCACTCGTTCAGCACGCTCGCTGATCAGGGTGCGTGGTGGCTCAGTGGTGGTGGATCGCAGTTGACTCCCGGTCAGGACCCCAATGCGCTCGATGAGAAGGCGCAGATGGTCGCAGCGGAGCAACAGCGACAGCAGCAGCAGCAGCAACAACAACAGCAGCAGCAGCAGCAGCAACAACAGCAGCAGCATGAGCTCGTAAGGTCAGCGTCAGGTTCCCAATCGAATGACGGACAACAATTCGACCTTTCGGCTTTTTTGAACGGAGGCGTAACGCCGGGCGGCAGCTTCAAGATGGACGGCAACACCGCAATCTCCGGACAACAGAGCAGCAATCACAGCAACAGCAGCACACACAACAGCCCACGACGGGACAGTGGGTCCACCCCTCTTGGGGCGGACCTCCGCGGACTGGATCCATGGGAGGCTCTTCAGAACAACAGCAACAGCAAGAACGGTAATCAAGATGGCAGCGACGGTGCGAAGGCTCGGCGAAACACGGTGGCTGGCACCGCGGTTCCGTCCGACTCGGAGTCTACCGGACGAAGGCCGTCGATGTCGGCCGTTTCGGAGACGGCGAAGCCGTCGACAGCTTCCGATGTTATCGACCTGACTTCCTCCCCCGCATTATCCTCTCCTTCCCCACTGGGCGCCGCCCCTTCTCCACCAAGCCAGACCACATCACCTTCCAAGACGACGACATCATTACCACCTGTGAGGACGACGGCCAACACCACCACTTCTACGACGGATGGTATGCCGGCGGTCAACACTGCCAAGCAGCTTCTTCTGGACGGTGCGGGTCCGATGCCGCCGACATCTTCGGGGGGCGCTATGGCCATGCTTGGCGGCGAGGGCTACCCATCTATGACGATCCCTCTCAAGCGCACGCTCTCGAACGCCTTACTCGGCTCCGGCCCGCAGGCGTTCTACGGCGACGGCTCCTCGATGAACCCGTCTGCGTTCGCCTCTCTGCCACCCACGAAGATCTTCCGGGCTGCGCCACCCGGAGCGGCGGGTGCTGTTCCGAGCGGGTTGGACAATGCTGAGTCTACGAGGGCGTTCTTGCAGCTTTTGGAGAGGAGGATGGCGAAGGCTGATGGTGGGTTGGGGCCTGCTGGGCTTTATGAGCATTTGGGATTCCGGCCGCCGAGCTTTGTTGCTGCTGGTGCCGGTGCCGGTGCCGCGTCGTCGTCGTCACCCACGGCGGCGGCGGCGGCGAGCAGTGAACAGCAGCAGCAGGGCGATTCGGTCGATGGCGCTTTGATGCAGCAGCAGCAGCAAGTGTCAGGACTTCAGATGGGATCGTTCGAATTATGACATCCTATCACCGCCTCCGAAGCCAGCTCTTCCTCCACCGCCCCAGCCTCTGATACCTCTCGACCCGCCCCCATCTCCCCTCTCGCCTTAAACCGCCATCTCACCAATTTCAACATGAATCCCAAGCATCTCAAGCATCAAGTTTTCCCTTTTTCCCCCCAAGGTTTCCCCGGTTCTTTCCCTCCCTCCTTTTTTCGAATCGAAAGTATCCCCATTCGCGTTAGCATAACCGTCGCCCCGGCCCGCCCTCATCTTGGGCGCGCGTGTGTCTCGCGTTGCACATCCTGTTCAACATCTGGTTCTTACCCTCTTCTCCCCTTCTCCTGTTCAAAAAATTCACAAAGCTCCGGCCCCGCTTTCCCCCACCCCTTATATGTTTTCCTGTTTTTCCGCGGCCTGGTTCTTTCTCTTCGATCGAGATTTTCTATCCCATGTGATGATGACCCATCCTCCTGTTTATATATGACTTTCCTGGCCTTGATCCCCCCCCCCCCAACCTTCAATTGAATCTCAAAGTAGCTCAGTCAGCATGATTCCCGTTTTCTGACGCTCCTACTTCCTCTCAATTTGAGACGGTCGAAGGCCTCCGACCCGACTTCGGCGACACCTTTCGCTTTCGAGTCAGAACCAGCCGACGGTGTGCCAAACGTTCGATGGACTGGGGATACTGTGTTCAAAGGAAGATTACTTCAGGCCAGCAGAATTCGTTGGAAATTGGTCTAATTCCAACAGAGCCTCCTTTTATGCGGTGGCGGAACGGACAGAGCGTTGGATGTTGGTGCAGGTAGGGGGTGAATTGTGGATGGGGACGCAGGACCATGCATGGGCTGTGAGGATGGTCCGGGAGGGGTGAAGACTGGGCGGTCATAGATCTGCGGGATCGGTGTTCCTTATTTTGGGATCGTTGTCGGGGAGAGAGTTTAATTGGATTGATTTAGATGGTCTTGCTCTTGACGAGTTCTGGGTGGGTCGTGGTGGGTGGGACAAAGCGGTCAGCCAGGGGTTATAAAATAGAAGAAGAATGAGAGAAACTCACGCTCGACATCTGCAATGGCACCATCCAGGATCTGCTTCTGCAGCTTCTCATCCTTCAACGAGTCGGTAACCTTCTTAATGATCGCAGCCGAAAGCGCACGCTGCTCCTCCTCCCGCTGCTGACCCTCGAAGCGGACCCAGGAGTCCAGCACGGTCTTGAGCTCGGCAGCAAGCTTGGTGCGCTGCTGGAGCTCGAAGACTTCCTGCTCGACCTTGGCGGTCTCCTTGGCGACGGCGAAGAGCTCGGTGGTCAGGGCGGCGACGTCCTTCTGGGTGGAGACGGACTCGATCCGGGCCGAGACGGCGTCGGTGTGCTCTTTGCGGGCGGCATTGAGGATGCCAGAGATTTTCTGGCAGAGGGGAGTAATGCACAAGGGGAACCAGGTTCAGTCACGAGAGCTGGGAGGGAAGTTCTTTCATATCCTCCGCGGCGTTAAGGTAAATGCAATTGCTCACCTGGATCTGTGAGTCGGCCCATTGGGTGTAAGGAGCAGCGATGGAGCGACCGACGAGAGTGGCGAAGATGAGGAAGCCGGCGAGGATGACGGTCTCCTCATTCACGACGTAGAGCTCGTTTGAGATGGCGACGGCACTGAGACCGGTGCCGAGGGTGACCCAGCCGGTCTTGGATACCAGGCTGTTGCCGGGGAGGACGTCGAGGAGGGACGATGCGCGGGCCTCGGGGGAGGGCTCTGGAGGGAAGATGCAAGGGGGAGTTGGGGGAAGCAAAGGAAGGGGAGTGAGCGCCCGGGTGTTCGGGTATGGCATCGGAGAGGATTGTGTGGGACTCACTGTCTGCGTAGGTGCGGACGCTAATGGACCCGACCCAGAGCCAGGAGAAGGAAGGAAAGCAAAGAAAGAGAGAAAGGTGAGCATATTGAGCACAGCGCGCCTTCGACGAGCGTCGGTCCCGCCGGAAAGCGAGAGCAGGGCCTGAAGCTCTTAGACGCACCTGGAAGAGGCCGCGGCTGCTGCTGCCAACCGGGGTGCGGCGATGGCGGGGCGTGCGGCGGTGGCAGCGAGGGCGGCGGAGGAGCGCGAGGCAGCGACGCGGTATGCCATCGTGTGTGTGTGTGTGTGTGTTGAGGGAGGGAGAGCAAAGGTGAAGCGGCTGTGGAATGTGGATGCGATCGAGCATGGCGATGGCCCGCTCCGTCGGTCACACACGGGGCAGGAAGAACCCAACCACAGTCTCAGCGTCTGCCACACAGCGTCTCAGTGGTCTCTGCCCCGCCAAGACGCCGCTTCTCCCATTCAACAGACTCTATGTGAGACCCTACCCTGCCTGCCCAGCCAGAGTCTCATCGGAACACCCCGACGTGCTCGTCCAGTTTGCCTTCGCGCTGCTGCTCGCCGTCGCCGCTGTCGTTGTTGCCGTCGTCGCTGTCATCGATCTCGAACTCACACACACGCCCAGCTCAGCACCCAGCACCAGCACCACGATGTCGTCCTCGCTCCTCACTGGCGCATTCCGCACCGCTGCCGCTGCCACATCAGCACGCGCTGCCCTCCTCCAAGGAACATCCGCACACGCTACCATCGCAGCCGCAGCCCTCGTCGCACCACGGGCAGGTACGTTCCATGCTCCCCTCCGTGTGCGCTCCTACAAGCCTGCCGATGTACAATGCTCAAACCCTCGTTCCTCCCTTTGAAAAATTTAACAGCCCGCGGTTACGCCGCCCACCACGAGGAGGAGTCCTTCGAAGCCTTCAACGCCCGCTACGTGACCTTCTTCAAGTCCGTCGAGGACCTCTTCGAGCTCCAGCGCGGCCTCAACAACTGCTTCTCATACGACCTCGTCCCCGCGCCCGAGGTACTCGAGGAGGCCATCCGCGCCGCCCGTCGGGTGAACGACTACCCGACCGCGGTCAGAGTCTTCGAGGGCGTCAAGGAGAAGGTCGAGAATGCGAAGCAGTACCAACAGTACGTTGATGCTCTCAAGCCCGTCAAGGAGGAGCTCGGTATCAGCCTCAAGGAGGAGCTCTACCACGCATAGAGAGGGGCGGTATCATTTTCGCCATCTCAAGCGTTCTTTTCTGGACTTTCGCCATCCAGGACCGTAGTTCTGTTCCTTCCATGCCCATCTGCAGAATACACCTCGAATCTTACCACTCGCATCCATATTATCCTCCCTCAGCCTGCCTTTCACCCAGGTCTCCAGGGCAGATTCTGACAGCCGCAGCTGGACTCGTTCTGCTGTACCTCGCCCGCATTCACTCGGATCTCAGCCAGACCGGTTCGTCTCACCGGCAACTTCCATCTCCAAACCTACCTACTCGTACGAGCCTGCGACCGGCACCCGCCGTACCCAAGAGCGAGAGAGAGAAACAGAGACAGAGAGACGTCACGGAAAACAAAACAAAAAAAGGCTACAGATTTAAATTGCCAAGTTTTCTCGCATATCATGAGTGGAAGGTGCGGTATCGCCTCTTTCTTGCAGAGGGGTGTGTTGGTTATGGAGACAGGCGGGCAGATGATTAGGAAAGGGCACACCGACGGGCAGGAGGAGGTTGAAGGGGCTAGACGAGTTGTGCGACCAAGAAATTGTTTCTTTTGATGTGGAATGGTTGGAACGTTGAACCCTTTGTCGATCATGTCGGTTTCTCGAAGAGGTGAGAGTCTTGAGCTTCGTTACTGTGTCTTCGGAAGACTGGTTTCCTTCGTGTTGCCGTCAGCGAGGTTCGGCTTTGATGTTATATAGACTGCGTTTGTAAAAAGGTATCCTGGCCATTCTCGAGAAGGCGGTATATGTCTCGTTTTCTGAAAGCGGCTCATGGCAGATCGGAGCCCAGCGAAAGGACATCTTGTGTTTCAAGAACGCTTCGTCGCGCGGGCGGCCGCCCGAGTAGCCCTCCTACTCGACGAGGACGACGAAGCAGGCGCTGCTGGAGCCGCAGCTGCACTTGCCGACGACGAAGCACGAGCACGAGCCGGTGCAGGAGCAGGATCAGGAGCGGCAGCCCGACTCCGCGACGACGACGCCACAGCTTGTGCCTGACCACCACCACCGCCGCGGTGCGAAGATCCAGATGGACCAGCAACAGCAGAAGCCACCGCTTTCGAGGCCGACGAAGGCTTCGCAGCCTTCGAGGACGACGACCGAGCTTTCGGCTGTCGACGTCCGCCCGAAGGAGCGCGTGCCCGAGGAGGAACGGGAGCAGGGGCAGGGGAAGGGGCAGGGGCAGGGGCAGGGGCAGGAGCAGGAGCAGCGGGAACCCGAGCAGGCGCAGGTCCTATGCCAATCAGCGCAAGCCGCCGCTCCATATCCTCCCGCGCCTGTTCTCGCGCCCGCACCTGTGCCGCCAAGTAATCGGGGGCAGGTGCAGGCATCGGCATCGGCATCGGCAACGCCTCCGCACCACCTCCACGTCCGAAAAGACGCGGCATGGCAGGCAGCAACCCAAAGCCAAAACCAGGCCGTTCCCCTCCGCCCAACAACGCAGCTTCGACCACGCCCCTGCGCCGTCGCTCCTCCGCCTCCGCCTCCGCCGCCTCACGCGCGTTCTGCGCCCGCAGCTGCGCCTGCGCCCATGCACGCGCACGCCCATTCGCATCCGCGTTCTGTATCACGGCGTTGATCCCCGCTCGTTCGAGTTGGGCCGCTGCAAGGGCGCGCTCGGCGGCGATCGCTCCTGCGGCGCGACGTGGTCTGCCACGTGGCACCGGTACCGGCAGCGGTGGTGGTCGTGGTAATTCTGCCGGTGCGGGCGCTCGTGGTGCAGCCGCTGCTACGCCTCGAATGGCGGGGAACCACCCGAATGGAAATCCAGCAGGCGGCGGCTGAGGACCCGCGGCACCGGCACCAGCACCAGCAGGCGGCACCCTCGGCGCCGGCCCCACATCCGGCGGCGCATTCTTCCCCAACTGCTTCCTCACCGCCTCCAGTTCCCGCTTATGCCTCCCCTCGGTGTCCTCCCAGAGCTTACACCGATCCACCTGCTTCGGCAACGCATAATTCGCCGGATTCTGATCAAAGTGCGCATACCCCTCCGCGGTGATGTCCCTTCGGCAGACATAGCACATGTAGGTCCCGCAGTTGCAGCGCATCTTGTTGCACCCGCCCGCGGCGACGTCTTTCACGATGGCTGCTTTGCACTTGGGGCAGAATCGCATAAGGGCTGCGGAGAGCGCCTCTTCGCCTTGGTGGAGTGGGTCGGAGATCTTGCTGTGGGCGAGCTCGGCACAGGTTTTGGGACGGTGGTCGGGTGCTTTGCAGAATCGGCAGGAGATTTTGCGGCATTCGTCGTTTTCGCAGTTGAATACTGTGGATGATGATGCGATGTGCTTTTGTCGGTCAGAAAGCGGAATGTAAATATGGGAAGACTTCAGTACGGCGTTCCCTACTCACGGGCTTCGTCTGGTATATCGCCCATGTCCACGCTGTACGGACAGAACGGGCAGGATTCGAGCGATTCGATGCCCGCCTGACTGATCTCTTGCTCTTGCTTGATGGTCTCCCAAAGCTCGAAGGACTTGTCGGAAAGGAACCGTTTCACTTCCCTGTAAGCAAGAAAGGCCAGTCAGTACATCGATGACAAGTGGAGTGTCATTGGGGCGAAGCATAGTTGGGGACGTACCTGTCGGAGAAACGGAAGTCACATCCATCGAAGTCCATGCACTTCAGATCGCACTTGCGAACGCCTGATGGAAAAAAAAACGCCAATGTCAGTCACTGCTGGTGTCAATAATCAAGAGAGAAACTGACCGAGAAGACCTTCGGCCTGTCTACGGCAGCATTGCATGCAGAATAAGTGTCCCTCGGGGCATTGGATCAAGTCGCTCCAGGGAATGTCCTCCTCGCAGCAGACGGGGCATTCGATCCCAGACGGCCCGTCACTGAGTGGTGCAGCCCCACTAGCCACGAACTGCGACGGGTCGAAGGACACTGTTGAAATAGAAAGAAGAGATGAGCCGTCGTCGCACAAGACTTATGTATGGAAGGGACCGAATGAACTCACTTCGGGCACGTTTCCGCTGGGCCTCTTCCTCTTCGTCCAACGTCACTTCCCTGTCTTTTCCCTTCCGCTTGCGCGAGGCTGCGCTCTGAGCAGACCGGTCCGCGGTAGCCTCTGCGTCTTCGGCAGCATCGAAGAAGTCGTGCGCGAGGGAAGCATCAGCTGAGCTTGCCGCTGCTCCGCCTGAGAGATTGCCTGCGTTGTCATCTTCGTTGTCGTCGTCGTCGTCCGATGGAGCCTTCCGAGGGTATCCATCCGGCCGGGTATGTTCGAGGTCGAGGATCTTCTCGATGGCGAGTCGGGTGCATCTGTGCAATGGGAGGGAGTGCTGTTTGGACTGTTCTCTGAGAAGTTGCCTGCCGTAGTCGCGGTCGAGGTCCCAGAAGACGTTGAGGACGTTCTGGAGGGTCATTTCGAGCTCTTGTTCCTCGTCCTCTGGGGCGAGGGGTGAGAGCGCTCTCGGTTCATTCTGCTTCTGCTTCTGCTTCTGCTTCTGCTTCTGCTTCTGCTTCTGCTTCTGCTTCTGCTTGTCCTTGGCTTTGGTTTGAGGCGCCGAGTTGGGTGGGCAGGGGACGATGTTGGAGGAGGTGATCTCGAAGTCGTCGTCGCTGCTATCGTGTGCGCCGCGTCGCTTGCGGGAGACCCGGGGCGGCGGACGAGGTCTGTGATCGGAGTCGTCGTCGCTGCTGATCTCGATGACCTCGTGGAGCTTTGTGGCTGTGGGTGCTGGTGCTGCGGATGGTTTCCTGCGTGCTGCTGCTGCTGCTGCTCGTGTGGATCGCATGGCGCTCCGGGCGGAGGGACCTGCGATGGCCGAGCTCGAGGGCGGATCGACGACGAGAGCCATCGTTGGGAGGCGAGTGCTGTTCGATGCGCGCGCGAGAGAGACGCGACGCGACGCAACGCAGCGCAGCGCGACCCGTGTTTTGATGTTTTGATGTTTTGATGTTTTGATGAGCTCGAGCTCGTCGTCGTTGTTGTCCTCGACGTTCTCGAATCTCGAGATGAAGGAGTGAGTGAGTGAGTGAGAGCGGATTACAAAACATTTGCCCGATGCGACTGTTTGTAATGGAGAAACGCTCCGAGCACAGCTGGCATTAGAAAAGTGGGACAAGCATCGGCCTGCGCTCACTCACTCACGACGGCAGCAGCAGCAGCAGCAGCAGCAGCAGCAAGAACAACAGGAGCAATAACAACAGCAGCTACGAGGCAGGGCGACGCGCGCGAACCACAGACGCACACACGTGACTGCGCGGTGCATGCCGATGCCCATGCCGATGCCGATGCCGATGCCGATGCCGACCTCGCCTCTGCTGCGGGCCTTCCCCGCCGACCCAGCCAGTGCCAGTGCCAGCAGCAGCAGCATTATTAGCAGCAGCAGCACAGCGGCCGTGCGCAACAATGGACACCCCGCTCACACAGAGGAGCTCATGCGCACCTACTCCTTCCACGACGACAACGCTCCCGCCTCTGCCGCCCCTTCCGCCAGGAGACGCGGCCGCCGATACGCAAGCCAGGACACCGGAACCAGCATGCTCGTCGCTTCCGAACGCCAGCAGCTCGGCTTCTCCACCATCGACGACCTCTACGACCAGCTCGACAAGCAGGAGAAGATCCGCGACGGCGCACAGTCCATCCTCCACCTCATCGCACAGGACGGATTCGCCTCGTCGTCCAATAAGCTGCCCTCCCCAGGTGCCGCTGCCGCCCTCCGCGCCAAGGTCGAGGCTGAGCTCTATGCCGCTGATGATCGCATCCTGGCCCTCCAGACCCAGATCAGAGCCAGCTCCAGTGGCACATCGATCGACAGTCTCTCCCACCCCTTCAGTGTCCCGTTCTCCTCTCCTTCACCATCGGCATCGCCCTCGACTTTCACCGAGCCGCTTTCGCTCCCGCCCGTCTCGCCAAACTCGGTACCCGCACCTCCGCTGCCCTACCCGTCACACACTGAATCCGAATCGTTGCCCGATCGAATCGAGTCAGAGCCAGCAGTGCCAGATGTAGAGGATCCAGGTGAGTATCCCCTTGACCGCATACATGCTCTCAAATCTGTCGCTCCAGCTCACGCCACTTTCTATTCCCTTTGTCTGTAGAGAGCACCAGCGCAGCCAGAAGTCTCGTCCTCTCCTTGCTGCAATCCATTCAAGACCTCATCGACGACGGAACCGCGCCTCACGCCGGCTCCTCTCGCTCCGCAGCTACATCGACCTACTTCGGATACACCGTCGAGCCACGCATACAGTACCTGACCGAAAGCGGCAACCTCAGCCCCGCCCTGATCAGCAGCATCCTCGAGCTTCTCGATCGGCTATTCACCGTCCTCCGCCGAAGCACACGCTTACGGTACGAGTTCCTCGGTCAGCTGCCCTTTCGCTCGACCGTAGGGCCAGCACACCTGTACCGAAATGGATATCCGAATGAGGACGCTGCCAACAGAGCAGCAATGGATCACGACGTCGGATTTGAAACCGACCCGCTCTTGGACACGTGAGTCGCATCCATCATCCTCTCAAGGCAGGAACACCAGTCCAACTGATCTGCTAACCCACTCTCACAGACTAATACGGCTCCTCGCTGACAATGTCGGCCAGGAAGTCCGCGCCAAGACGTACCGCCTCATGGCACACCTTCTCGTCCCACCCTCGTCACCCTTCCTCGCACGAGCACGCACACGCGGCATCGATCTCTACCTATGTCGCACCCTCACCCGCGACGTCAAGTTCGATCTTGAGCGCGTCGAGGGGCTCAGGCTGATCCGGAGAGTCAACGAGCTGAGCGAGCATACTCGAGCGAAGGAGTGGGTCCAGCCTGTGGCAGGTGGGGACGAGGATGGGGATCAGGACAGGGATGATGGGCGGGATGGAGTGAGAAAGAGGGAGACGAGAGGGAGCGACACGCTTGATCCAGACGAGCCCGAGCGGTGGTTGGGATCACATAGGGAACAAGGCTCGGAAGACGATTTGCCGTTCAGTCCTGCTTTAATACGAACATTGGCGTCTGGAGTCAGCGAGGAGAAGGATCGACTCCGGTGGATTTATCTGGAGACGCTGGCTGAGCTAGGTGAGTAGGGACGTGGAGCGCACCGCTAAGCACTCGGTCATCAATCTCTGAACTCGTCTTCCATCGACAGCGATCCGACATCCTCACCTCGTACACCTTGGCGACGGCTTCGGAGTTCTGGTACAAGCCATCCGAACCGGGCCACCAGAGTACACCCCAAGTCTCGTGCAAGTTCTCCTATTCCTCATGGACATGCCCTCGACAAGACACTATCTCCGCCCCGGTCTCGACCTAGAAGTCGCGCTCTCGCCCGTCACCGACGTCCCCTTCAAGAAGCCATCCCTGTACGAAGCCGAAGTCTTGGCCGGCGTGAAGACGATCAGCGTCATCTTGCGGTCTTGGAGCGGGCTTTTGTACCTTTCCATGTATCAACGCACCGCAATTGGGAGTATCGTCAAAGCCCTCGTCTCGGGCACGCGGGAAAGTCAAGAAGCCATTATCCAGATGCTGGACGAGCTCTTTGAGCATGCGCAGGGGAGGGGTAAGTCCGGTCGGTCTGCTCCGGCAGCACTGCGGGGTCTTGATTCGGGGAGCATGATGTATGCGGTCAGCACCGCGGCGACGACGTCGAGTACGACTTTGCCTGCGCAGACGGCGTCTGTGCCCTCGGGCTCGGGTCGGGAGGAGACGGCACCGAATGCGAGCGGGAAGCGCGGTCATGTCGTCGCGGGCCCAGCCCGACCTAATCTACTGGAACAGTACGCGACTCTGCTCCTAGCCATCTTCGTCGATGCTGGCCTTACGGATGCCCTCGTCCACCTTGTAGAAGCATACTCGCTTCCGCTGAGGATGGACGAGAGCGATGTTTCGTCGCGCCACACGAACACAATGATGCTCCCTACGGCCGAAGAGAAGGAGGCTGCGGAACGACGGAGACAGTCGGACGTCGGTCGGAAAGCGATCCGACTGCTTGGGACAGTCATGCAGATTTCTCGACGGCTGTTACCGCTCGACGAGGCCGTGTCGGCGCAGAGCATACCACGCCTCTTTGCGCTCGCGGCCCATTTCCAGGCAGAGACTGTCCAGCCCGTGTTCCGGAGGGGCAAAGCGTTCGCCTCCCTGCGCAAGAGGGAGCTCGCTGTGCATCGGAACGGGTATTGGATGGAGGAGAACGGCGCGTTGAGTGTGGGTGGGAGGGGATTGGCTACGAATGCGCTGTCTTTTATTGACTCGATGGATCGGTCTAGACATGCTCGGACGACGGCGCCGAGCGCGAGTGCGGAGATTGGCGAGGCGCGACCGTCGTCGGAGACGATCATGCCGGGCGAAGGGGGCGGCGTGGCGGCTTCGCAGACGGCGTCGAGTGTACTACCCTCAGGCTCGGTTATCACCGCCCCGTCCATCAGCGGTGACTCAGCCGTGGGGAGTGGGACCGTCAAGGCTCCTGAAAGTCCGAACATCTCTGGCCTATTGAGCCCGCTCCCGGACGAAGCGGCCAGAAGGGCCCAGCAGCGCACCGTCGAGCTTGCCAAGGTGCGAGCGGGCATGCAGATGGACGACAACGACTTCCGGCATCTCTTACTCGAATCGCAAATCCTCACGCAGAAGGAGCACACCAAGTGGAACCTGGGCGCGATCAACGAGCTCCTCGAGGGTCCCTTGATGAACCCGCGCAGGATGGAGGAAGTCAGTCGAGGTTCTCGCTTCGTCCGACGGTTGCTTTCGTTCTTCCATCCGAGCGAGCAGCGGTTTGCGCTCATCCCCAACACGGCTGCGAATCGGAAGTACGTCCGCTTGGGTTGTACGATGATTCGTGCGTTTCTGGCGACGACGGAAGGGGTTCGGGTGCTCTCGGAGGATCCGCTGTTGAGGGAGATCCGGACTGCGCTGGAGCTGCTTGATCCGCTCAGTGGGGGTGCGAATGGGACTTCTTCGATGCCGCTCGGGGATCAGACGATGTCCAAGGGCCGGGTGGAGGGTACCCTCACCTACGGCTACTTTGAGATGCTCGGCATTCTCTCGCGGAGCCACGAAGGGCTCGACTTACTTCAGAAGGCGCAGACGTTCACCGTCTTCTACAACTTGAGCGGCATCCAGAGTCGGGATTATCTGATTAAGGAGATCATTAAGAACTTCGACTACTCCATCGATGGACATACGCGCATCATCCTCTCGAAGGTGCTCACGTCGACCTATCGGAACATGCGCATCTTCGCGACCCGGACGCTGACGAGCTTGATCGCGAAGGCGGTCGAGCCGAGTCAGTGGCTCATTGCGCTCCTCCTTACCCAGCTGTACGATACCGCGGCGGAGGTACGGGAGCTGGCCGTGCGGGCCGTCATGCAGGCCTGCACCTCGCCCGCCGTGCTCGAGCTCGTCGTCTCCATGCGGCCCACGCTCGAGCATCTGGGCGAAGACAGCCATCCGCTGCTACTGCGCTTCATGTCCTCCTCCAGCGGGTTTCGGTATTTGTTCAAGGGGGACTACATCATCCGGGAGATGGAGGACTGGTTGAATGTGAGGAATGGGAGGTATATGGTCCAGTTGGAGCTGTTGCTTGCGAGGGCGCTCAGTCTGGATGCTCAGCGGGAGATGGTGGCGCAGGGCACGAGCGGGAATGCGAATGGAGTTCCAGGCGCAGCCGAGCAGAGCGTCGAGCGAGCCGAGGCGGAGAACCGATTCGCGCCCGAGTCACTCTGGGCCGGCGCGTCCTCCGACTCCTCCTTCGACGGCACGGTCCCCCCGCATTTCTACGGCGAGCTGGCGAAGACGGCCGAGGGATGTGCGTTGCTTGCTGAGAAGGGGCATTTGAACGAGTTTGCATCTTTCATTCGGAGACATGGGAAGGAGGCGGAGGATGGGGAGATTATTGCGAAGTTGAAGAGCGTGTTGTGGACTGTGGTGAGTTTTTCTTGGGGGGTTGACCTGCCGTCCACTTTGCCTTTCGTGTGATGCTCATGACCGATTTTCCCTTCGCCCGACTCAGGGTAACATCGGAGCCAATCCTCGCGGGCTAAGCTTCCTCGAAGCCGAAGATATCATCTCGAACATTGTCGAAATCGCCGAACGGTCCCAAGTTCTCTCCGTGCGCGGGGTCGGGTTCTTCGTGATCGGGATGATCTCCTCCACGCCCCAGGGCGCGGAAGTGCTGAATGATTATGGATGGCGGACTGCGTGGACTTCGATGGGTCTGCCGACGGGTGTCTGTATTCCTGACGAGATTGATCGTTTCGTTGAGGTGAGTTCTTTCCACGCGGAGGGGGATGGCTTTTAGGGATGGTAGCGATGAGTCTTTTCCTGACCTTGGTGCGTGCATTTGTCTTAACACAGATCGAGCCGTGGACACCGGTCCAAGGCAGGACTCGGAACTTCAGCGAACTGATGCCGTCGAGCGACCCGGTCGAGCGCGATATCTTGAGCGCGCTGTCCGAGCTGGGCAACCGGATCGTCGCGAAGTTGGCACATCGGGAGCTTCTGAAGATCAAAACGTGCTACCCGGAATACTTCGAAGAGGACTTCACCAGCGGCGGTGGAGGCGGAGGTGGAGGAGGAGACGGGAGTTCGCCCTTCCTTTCGTTCAGCGGACGGAACGACGCGAACCTGACTCCGACCCTCGGCTCGCTTGAGAACAGCTTCGCCACGATCGAGGCTAACCCGCCCCCCGAAGAAGACGAGTTCTACAGCACCCACAAGCGTCTGATCATCCTCGTCCGCGCTTTGGAGCTGCTGGACAACTTCCCCTTACAGCTCTCGATGCGGCGGATCGTATGGGAGCTGTTTGACGTCAAGTTGGACGAAGGCTTCGTGCGTGCGCTGGGCAGGACGCGCAGGCGGTTGGTGGAGGATCGGCGGAGGTGGGTTGTGCAGCAGGAGCGAGAGGGTGGTGGTGGTGGTGGTGGTGGGAGGGAGTGGATGCGAGCGATGTCGCTTGGTGGGCCCGGACCGGGCACGGCTGCGTATGCGGCTGTTGTCGGACTTAGGCCGGGGATGGTTGCTGGTGGTGGTGGTGTGCGGCCTGGGGGTCAGGCGCAGCGGGAACGGAGCAAGAGTCAGGTACAGCAGCAAGGGGAAGGAGGAGGAGGGCCGGGTGCTGCTGTTCGGGCTAAAGTTGGTTCGGTGCTGGGGTTGGGTGTTGGTGGTGTGGGTGCCCGGCTCCGACTTGTGGGTGGGCGAGGAGGGGTCGGGGATGAAGAGGAGGAGGAGGAGGAAGAAGATGACTCGGAGGATGATTCGGATGGGGACGATGTCGTTGGTCTGGCTCGGGGCGTGGGTGCCGGCGGGATGGCTGGGGTGGGGGGCGAAGGAGTTGGATTGGGTCCTGCGGTTGTCATCTCGAACGCGACGTATGATTCGAAAGAGAAGGGATTCTGAGAAGGTCTTCTTTCCTTTTCCATCACCATCACCAGACCAGGACTACTTGCCCCTCTCCCTCTTTCACCATTTACTACCATATGTGTATTTTAATCAGTCGGAACCTTGCAACTGTCATCATTGCCTTGCTACCCTTTCTCCGCACGCACGATCCCTGAGCTGATGGACTCCTGCATTCGGACGAAGCGGACTGAGTGGGGGGAGGATATTAGATTGCGTTCGGATTGGCCCTGGCCCTTCTTTTTGATTGGTCAGTCGGGCAAGAGGGAGATGGAGTCGCCGTTGTCTGTGACAAGCAAGAACCGAATGATCTCGAAGGGCAGATGGGACGCTTGCCGGATCGAGGTGAAGTATGCCCTTCCCTTGCCTGCAGAGAGTCTCTGTCGTTAATGTCTACTCAGGGAAAGAAGGCAGGGGCTGAAACGAGCACTCACCTTTAGCACCTTTAACCTCAAAGCTCAAATCCACCCTGCCCTGCATCGTATTCACCGAGCCACTGATCCACGGGTCGCCCACCAGACTGGGCACGAGCATGATGGGATCCCCCAACGCCCGCTGCGCTGCGGCGCTGTCTTTGACTTGCACGAGGGCCGAGCGGAAGGCCGAGGAGGCGAGTCGTTCTTTGTTGGTTGCGAATTGGGCGAAGGCGACCCAGCCGCCGACGCCGAGGAGGGCGAGGGCGATGAAGAGCGGGCGGTTGTTCTGCGGGTAACAGTGGGGGAGTCAGCCAGTTTAAATGGTGTTCTTTCTGAGTTGGGAATGACAAAGACTCACGGGAAGTCGAGGTAGTTCTGGCCGGAGACCTCGGGAGTTGCGTGTGCGGGGAGCATCAGTACTTGCACCGGCACTGCTGCCCCCCAGCGCCGTCGCCGCCGCCGCCGAATTCCTCCCGCTCGCCGACGCACGCGCAGACGTGGATAGGGAGAACGCTCGTCGGTGTGGTCCGAGCTGAACACAGCGCCGATCGGAAAGTGAGCGGGCTATGGAGAGCGCATCGATCGCGGGCGGCGCTGATGGTGCGCGAACTGCGGAGAGGAGCCTCTGCGCTGCGACTCTTTGTACACTCATCCCTGCGTTCGTTGCGGTGCGGTGAGAGTTGTCCTCGTCGTCGTCGCTGACAAGCTCGGTGCCATCCTTGACCACGACGAAGGTCTTCCAAAAGACCACGTGGGACGATCCTCCTGCCTGACTCTCGGCAAGGAAGGCGGGACTGACTGTCTGCGCGGACGGCCAGCAGCGGGTTGGGCAAGCCGGGCCCGCCACGGACCAGGGGCGCGTGTACGAGTTACATAGGACATCTGGTTGATGCTCCGGTCGGCGGTGGCTCGAGCAGCAGGCGCCTTCCGACATGCGCACAGGATCCAGCAATACCAACACCCAGCTCGAGCTCGAGACACTCGCATCAGCGCCCAAGGCTCGGAGGAGTCAAGATGGTCATCGCCCGACGCTGGGCCCGAGTCCGAGGTCGAGTCTGTTCAACAGCCGCGAACGAAGACAAAGACAGTCATCATCCGCAACATCAAAACAACAGAATCCATCTCCAAAGCCCTCTTCGCCCGCATCGCCCTCTCCAAAATCGCCTTCGCCTGCCCCTCCTTCCGCTTACGCGTCGTCCCCGATCCGGGTGGCAGGTTCAGTCCGCATGCGGAGGCGCCGTGGTTGCCGATGCCGCCGGGGGAGGGGACGCATAAGAGGAGGCATTTAATGATTGAGGTGGGGAGGGGGAGGGGTGCGAGGGTGGGGATGGGGGAAGGGGACTTGTCGTCGGGGCGAGAACGGGATCTTGGTGCTGGTGCGGATACGCGAGCGCTCGATACTGCTCCCCCTGCAGACGCAAACGATGCCGACCCAGACGCAGACACCTCCACCCCCTCCCTCCCCACCTCCCCATTCACCCCCCTCGGCCCCCTCTTCCCGCACCCCCTCCCCCGCCCGCCCCCCTACCCGCCCCTCCCGAACCCCTCGCACGAGCTCGAGCTGCGGACGATGTTCATCAACGCCAAGAAGGAGACGCACAAGTCGGCTGTGGTGAGGGGGCGGTGTCGACGGCGGTTGCAGACTGCTTTGCGGACTATGTTCTTGGAGGAGGGGGAGGGTGGGGAGGGGAGGGCGATTTTGGGGAGGGAGGGGAGGGGGTTGTATGTCCCGAGGGAGTTGGCGAGGTTTGTTCATACGGGTTCGTACCCGCCTTTTCCCCATCGTTCTCGCATTGTCCTCCCTTGGGCCTTGAGGTTACTGACGTTCTTCCCCCGTGCGCGCACCAGACCACGTCTACGTCTTCTTCCCGCAACCGATCACCTTCACTGCGAAGATGAAGGACATGGCGAAGGACTTCTACGACGCGCTTCAGTTCTCTTCGAAGAAGATCGATGCGCTGGCGAGACCTGCGCCGTCACATCCTCCTCTTCCTCCCTCTGGGAGAGGGAGCTTCCATAAGCGGGTTATAGCTGGACAGAACTTCAGCGGCGCTCGGCAGACGGGAGGAGGTTTCTCTAAGAAGCCGTCCCGGTGGGAATAGCAAATTCAAAGCAAACGTTTCTTTCTTTAACATTCACCGGTCTGGTCTGGAAGGCTTGGTTGGAGATGGCGAGGCTGCAGACGAAGAGGAGGAGGGGGTGACGGGATTTGCAGGGGACCTCCCGCGCCACCGCGCTGCCAGACGCTTGATGGGCTCGATGGTGTAGCGTGCAAAGGCGGGAGCGAGGGCGACGGAGGCTGCGAGTCGGAGCGGGATGAGAGCCTGCATGAAACCGCAAACAGATGTGAGTGAGCTTGCCGACTCTGGAACGCAGAGCATGGGTAAGGAAGGAGGGAAGGGAAACGCACCTTGACGCATGCATAGGCTGCGACTGCGTTCGCGAATGATCCTACCAGCGCTCCGGACTGCGGACTTGCCTCAGTCCCTGCTGTGGTCGTGGATGACTTGTCGATGCCAAAGAGTCCATACCGTCTCCCGACCCTCTCCGCGGTCCTAACGCCTTCGTCCACCCATCCCCTTACAAGCGCTTTATACCCCCCCTCCGCCTCCGCCTGCCCGCCTGCCTCCTCCGTAGTGGTCGCCAACCACGAAAGCAAGCCCTGCCCCGTGCCCACGAGCTCGAACAGCCAGAAGAGGAGGAGGAGCGGGAGGAGCGCGGTGAGTTCGTGCAGGATTAGGAAAGAGGTTAGTAGCGAGGCTGGGTCGGAGCCGTGTTTGTGTGCGAGGGTGCGGATGTGGGACAGCGAGGTTTGGAGAGCGTTCTTCTTGGACTGTTGGGGTTGGCTCTCGGTTGAGTACGGTCGGCGTGGGCTTAGAGGGAGGGCAAAACGGAGGCCGGGCTGGGAGAGGCGGAGGGGGAGGGCTGCTGTTGTGCGCAGGGCGACTCTCTGCCTGAGCAGGACGGCCACTGCTGGATTCATCGCGGCAAGAGATGGTGATGGTCGTGGAGATGAATGAAGGAAAGAAATGCTGAAATCCATTGAGACATGCTACACAGAGAGAGAACAACACCAACAGCGAGGGGATCCTGAGATCAAAGAAGAAGCTCCGAGGGAATGATGTTATAAGAAGTCCTTACGTCTTCGACTTCCCATCCTTGTCAAAGCCGCCCTGATTCGACCCGCCATGCAAGATCGGGTTCTGCCGCCCTTCGTCCTGGTTGAAATCCGCCGGACGCTGGTTGGTACCCCAGACTTTAGTGGAGCGCTCCTCGACTGTGACGGCGTCTTGTCCGCCCCTCGGGCAGGGTGGCGCCGCGGGCCATCTCGGCTGCGCCGGGGTGTGCTGCGCCGGATGCTGATGTCATTGAGTATCGGGAGATCCGGCTGTTCGGTCCGACTTTGCCGGTGATCTCTCCCCACCCTCACCCAACTCGCCTGACCCGAGCATCCTGAAGGTGAAGGTGAGCGTGAGCGTGAGCGTGAGCGTGAGCCGGGGCTTGACACAGCTGGAACCGAGTGCGAGTGCGAGTGCGATGCTGTCGTGGCTCGCTGAGGCGGTGAGTGTGCCGCTGGGCGTGGGGACGACTGCCGGGATCGCGAGCCTCAGCACTGCGCTCCAGCGCCGCATCCTCGCCAGCCTCCTCCGCCGCTTCCTCGGCCATCTCCTCCTCGACCCAGACACCCACTTCGACGCCCCAACCCTCGACGCCGAACTCCTCCTCACTGGCAGAGTCGAGGTCCGCAATCTCAACGTCGATCCCGACGCGCTCAATGCTCTCCTCCTCGCCTCTGCGCACGATCACCCATCACAACCTGCACTCCCCATTCGTGTCGTGCGCGGCTCCATCGCAAGAATCGCCATACAGCTCCCATGGCCAAACATATGGTCTGGCGAACTCAGCGTAGAAGTCGAAGGTCCAGATCTCTCCCTCATCCTCCACCGCAGCACTCCCGATCAACCAGCAGCAGCGGGCGCAAGCGACAAACCTCGCCGTCAGGACGACGACGATGCAGCCATGGCCGGCTCCGTCATGCTCCAGAGCGTCATCGAGGGCATACAGAGCGAGCCAGAGATCGCAGAAGCACTGCATGCCGCAGGAAAACCAGCGCACTCATCAACATCATCATCAACTCCGCGCCCTGCTCCAGCCTTCGCGAAACCAGCAGCAAAGAAGGCGCCTCCTCCGCCTGCCACATCGACAACCAGCTCCCTCCTCCAGGGCATCCTCGACTCCCTCCTCGCCAGACTCAAGATCAGCGTCAAACGCGCTCGCGTCACCGTCCTGCCCTCCGCAGCACAGTCTCGGCCAGCGCATAATCGGGTACCGAGCTGCCAGCTATGCTTCGATTCACTCGCTTTCAGCGTCGCTCCCAAAGCAGCAGACCCAGGCGGAGAACGCAGTGGGGAGCGGCCTGGTCAGACCACCTCTAAACGCAAACTTCCGCAAGAAGTCGTGCGCAGCGCTGCCTTGCAGGGCATCTCCCTCTGGCTACACTCCGAACAAGACCAGTCCAGCGCAACGACAACGCCGTCGTCTTCGACCGGCGACCTGAACAGCTCTGATACGAGTGAGACGAGCTCGGACTCGGGCGGGGCGCGGACGGGTGCCGATGGCGCACAGCGTTTCGTATACCTACCCGCTCTTGAGCTCACCCTTCGCCAACTACCAGCACTGGCACAAGCACCAGCCTCCCTCTCGCGTCCGAAACCATCAGCAGCAGCATCAGGATCAGCATCAGCCTCGGCGGTCCTACAAACAGAGATCAAGATCCCGTCCGTCCGACTGTCCCTCAATCGGACCGTGCTCGTCGGTCTCCAGCTACTGGCGGATGACTATACCCAGTGGGCTAACTCGCTCCCCACACCCACCAAGCGAGCGGATGAGGACGAGGACGGAGCGGAAGGAGAAGAAGATGAGGAGGAAGGGGAAGAAGAGCAAGAAGGACTCTCAAGCAGCTCGTCCCAGTCCACCGAATTAGGCGCAAGCTTGGTCTTCGGGGTGGCAAATGCCGCGGTAGGGGGTAGGAACATGCCTGCGATGGACATGACCCAGAGCTTGGTCGGGCTTCCCCCGCCGCCTTCGGATGGGTACATGCGCGGCGGCGGGGCCGGGCCGCCCCAGCTGCGACTGGGTGGAAACAACAAGCGCACGGCGGTGTCCAAAACGACGGTCGAGATCGAAGAAGGTGAGCTTACATTACCGGGATCTTTCTTCCAGACTCCATCTGAGAACTCTTGCCTTCGACCACTGAACTCCCTTTTCCCCTCACGAAACAAGTGATCCTGGACGCAAGGATACCGCGCAGGGTCGACGAGCATCGTTCGCGCCACTTCAGAATAGCAGCGGGCCAGACGGAGATCGTCATCCAACCGCGTCCTGAAGATGTGAGAGAGAGTCCTGCCCCCCACCTGTTCCTCACCGCAAGGTAAGGCCCCCGTCCCGTCCCGTCCACTGACTCGACTTTCTTCTTCTTTTCTTTTTGGTGGTGGTAGAAGCGGATGTCTGTTGATGTCAGAGTGGGCGGGTTGGAGGTGGAAGAAGTGGCGGAGAGTGGGCATGCGTGGATGATCTTACAGCGGACTCCACCGAAATCACTGGTAGGTCCCGCACAACCATCTTCTTCAACGATCACAGCCTTCGCTCACAAGGCGGACCCCACTTCCCCTTCCCCCCGGGTTGGCCTCCCTCCCTCTCCCACAGTTCGCCCCACGCAACCCCATCTTCAAACTCCACCTCGTCACCTTCGCCGACCCAGCAACAAACTACCGGGAGTCCAAAATGGCGATCGCCCTAGACGACTTCATCGCCAGCCTCCGTACGGACCCGACGTTACTGGAGGACCTGCTCGCGTTCGTTGCTGCGCCCGAGGGCGCGTTCGAGCAGGTCGAGCCGAATGAGGTTACGAGGGTCTCGGTGAGGGTGTCACGGGGGTCGATTAGTGTTGTTCCCAGCGGGATTGGGATTGGGGTGGGAGTCGGTGGGGAGGATACGCCGCCATCCCCGTCTTCATCATCCTCACCGAATTTGCATGGCAGACTGGTACTTACGCTCACGGATCTACATGCGCGGCTGAAGATGATGCCCCGGTCGGAGAGCACGCCGGTGTATTTGGGCTGGAAGGAGGCTGGTGTGTATGTGTTGGATCAGGTGCAGGTTGGGCAGGAGGGTGGTGGGCGGGTTGGGAGTGGGATGAGGGTGGGTGCTTCGGCTGCTGGTGGGCGCGGCGGTGGGATGGGAGATGGACTTGATGCCTTTTGGAAGGTGAGTTTGAAGGCATTTTACGGTGTCTCGCCGGCCCTGGCTATATTCCTGTTGGCGGGAAATTGCGCTAGATGAACACTGAACATGCATTCCCTTTGGAATGGCCTTTTCTACAGGCCCAAGGACTTGCGCCCATTCTCAACCTCCGCAACTTCGTCACTGATACTGTCCTGCACAAATCGACCAAACCGGCAGTCGAGGTGAGTTGTCCCGCTCAACTCGTACTCTCTAAAAAAAAGGCATACTCGCTCGCGTTGATTTCTGCTCGCCAGTGAACTGACGCGGGTGAAATTTAACTTATCCCCAGCTTTCGTTGTCTCGAGGGAATGTCAACGTGATGCTTTGCGCCGACACCTTGAACGCTGTCATCGCGTTGGGAACGGCCATTTCGGCCGACTTGGCGGCACAGACGTCAGCCAGTAAAGTGTGAGCTTTCGAGGAAACATTGATTTTTTTCTGTCGTGTTCGTCGGGTTGCTGAACTGCAGGATGACGCTTTGCAGTGATGCGAGTGCGATCAATTTGGCGGAGTCCCAGCGGACATCGACGACGACCAGCAGGAATTCTGAACTACTTAGTAAGTAATGTTGGATCTCACGTTGCATTTATGTTGGAAACCCCTTATACCCTGACACTTGCTCGTTCCCCTCCAGTGTCGGTTGATGATCATGCCTTCGACCAGGCCCCCACACTGTCCTCCATCCCGGACCTGCTCGAGGACGACATTCCCTATGACCCATCCTACGTCGGAACCCAGACGGAATCCCCACGACTACAAGAGATTGACCTCTCCGGCTCCGACTTTTTCGGCGAAGGCGCGATCGAAGCCGTCCCCGTCGAGCCGGGCTATGATGCGACGGTGGTCTCGGTTGCGGACGGCGTCACGATTCGGATGTTGCACCCGGATGGGATTCAGCCGGAGCTGGACTATTTTGTGCGTCCGGTGCCGAAGGATGATCGTGGTGCCAGGTGAGTTTCAGGTTTTCCTAGACCAATGCAGACCATCCAGGTTGTTGTAACACTGACAGATCATGAACTGAGAGCAGTCGATATACCAGCAACATACGGATTCGATGCAGCCGCTTGAATGTGACCTTGGGTCTCTTTGCCGGCTACGACTGGGTAGTGACGCGTCGCACCCTTGAAGAAGAGGCAAGACGAGTCCGGCGACGACTTCAGAAGATCAAGCAGCTGCTCTCCGAGGGGCAGCAATCGGACGACAGTGTAGAACAGGCGATCGAGTCGCTGTCTGAGTCTGTCCATCTGACTCTGCCCGAGGGTGCGGATGAGCTCAATGCGACAAATGCGCTCGAAGCGCTCCGGCAGGAATTTGGGGACGATCTTGAGTCGGAGGTTGCGGATGGCGATGAGGCGGCGGAGACAGAGTCGACGGCGAGCACGTGGCAAGCGATGCCCACTGCAAAGTCTCGGTCCCAAGCTCCTGGCGGCGGATCGGCGACGAAGCGGACCAAGCTTGAGCGCTCGGTCCAGTCAATGATCGACATCAACCTGAAGGGCATCAACGCTGAATTTGACATGTACGACGACGACGAACCACTGGCGTCCCGACTCTCTGTCAGCGCCAAGAAGCTGGAGATCATCGACAACATCAAGACGTCGACGTGGCGGACGTTCTTGACGGAGCTGCTGCCTGAGGGACGGACGACGCACCGGGACGCGAATGCGAAGATGGTCCGGGTGCTGGTCGAGAATGAGCGCACGGCCGCTCGGGAGCTCGGGTACGAGGCGAAGATGCGGCTCAAGATCGCTCCACTGCGCTTACATGTCGACCAGGACGCCCTAGACTTCCTCAAAGCGTTCTTCGCGTTCAAATTGCCCGGCAGCCCTTCCCCGCCCGCGGGGCCCGCGCCCCCTTCGGACCCGCACATCCAAGTGGGCGACGTGCACGCGGTCCGGATCAAGTTGGACTACAAGCCCAAACGGGTCGACTACGGCCAGCTCCGCCAGGGCAAGACGATCGAGCTGATGAACTTCTTCCATTTCGACGGGGCGGATATGACGCTGAGGCATGTGACGCTTCGCGGGATCGCGGGTTGGCCTCGCTTCTTTGAGGCGTTGAACGATATTTGGACGCCGGACGTGAAGGCGAATCAGCTTGCGGACGTCTTGGCGGGGGTGGCGCCCATCCGGACGGTAGTGAACGTCGGTGCCGGGCTTGCTGACCTCGTCCTGCTCCCCATCGAGCAGTACCAGAAGGACGGCCGGCTCATCAAGGGCTTGGGCAGGGGGTTTGGCAGCTTCGCGAAGACGACGGCGTTGGAGGCTGTGAAGCTTTCGGCGCAGCTTGCGACGGGGACGCAGGTGATCTTGGAGAGGGCGGAGCATGTGCTTGGTGGGCGGATGAGTGCGGATGTTAGGGCGGAGCCGGTCAGGTCTGGGTCTGGGTCTGGATCGACTGCTTCGTTACGAACCGGCGGTGGAGGAGGAGGAGGAGGAGGGAGCGGGTCTGTCGGCGGCGGCGGGCCTTCAGGTGGGACCAGTTCGACTGGTACCCCACGACCCATCGCCCGTCCTCGGATGTCAGACGAGCGTATCGACCCGGTCAGCCGCGGACTGGGTGCGGGTGGGAATGAGGAGGATCTGCGCGCGGCGGCGGCGATGGCGGCGGCGGGTGCGAGTAAGTATGCTCGGCCGCCGGAGGATATGCGGGATGCGTTCCAGCAGGCGTATGCGGGGTTGAGGAGGGGTGTGAACTCGGCTGCGCAGACGATTTTGGCGGTTCCTATGGAGGTGTACGAGAGCCCTGGTGGAGTGAGTAGACTTCTGCTCGCCATTTTTGCTGTTGGGGGGCCTCACGGCTTTGTTTTGGCGAAACTGACTTATGACTTTCCGCTCCTCTCCTCCCTCGCTTTCCTCTCACAGCAGGGCTCAGCGCAACCTATCATCCGAGCCGTGCCGATTGCTATCTTGCAAGGTGCGCTCGGCGCCAGTGAAGCTGTGAGCAAGACGCTGCTCGGCCTTCAGAACGCGATGGATGGGACGAAGGATTCGGAGGGCAAGTACAAGTAGCAACCCACGCCGCACATCCCCTCTTCGACGCCAAAATCACGGTCACTCTCTAACGCCAATTCAACGGGCTCGGAAGACTTCGACAAACGACGGTTTGGGCCGAATCCATGTTGTACTCGTATCTCCTCGCTATGTTGTTATCTCCCATCTTCCCTCCTTGTACCAGCACTGCTTGCTCCATCTGTATATCTCTTATCACATGATTCGATGCAATTGGCCTTTCGCGTTCCCCATTCTTCATCAGACTGGTGATCCCGACGCGAAGGAGAAAGAGGGAAAAGCAAGAGTTTTGGGAAGGGAGAGAAGAAAGAGCATGGTCGATGCACATGTGTGACAGAGTAGTGCCAATCCAGGGTCCTCCCTTCCCTTGACCTTGCCAAATCGGTGTCCCGCGTGTTGGGCTGAATGGATCGGACGCCGAAGATGTTGAAAGGCTGGAGCATGTTGGTGGTGGTTGCGAGACAGGGCGAACGGGACGCAGGAGATGGGTGAAAGAGGAAGAAATTTGCATGCTACAACCCCCATCCTGAGGGAAGGCTCCGACGCGCCGCTCACTCCTTCTCCTCCCTCCCATCGCCCGCCCAGCCACCCTCTAAAGCGATCCGCCCACTCGAAATTCCCAAAACCCGAAGGACGGAGAACGATCCCCCGACGGGATCAGATGTCATCCAGATCATCATCACTCGCCTCCTCGAACTCGACATCCCCGCCCTCGTCCTCACCGAAGGTGTCGGTTTCGTTAATCTTGGCCGACTCGGGCAACTCGCCGTACTGCTTGAGCGAGCGGGCCTCGTCGGAGGAGTACTTCTGGATGACGTCTGCTTTGTCGTCTTGGAAGTCTCGTAGGGAGAGGAGGATGATGTCGCCTTGGCCGATCCAGACCTAGAACGGAAGGAAGGGGAGACGAAAAGAAGAAGAAGAAGAAGGTAGGGGGAGAAGAGGAAGGAAAAACGGGGAGATGGGGGTGTTTGTTGAGTCTCGCAGTGCAGGCGGAGGGGCGGGAGTAGATGTGGTTGGTTCTCCTCACCTTTTTCCGGAGCTTGCCGCGGATGTGAGCCAGACGCTTCTCGCCGTCGAAGCATTGCGCCTCCAGTCTACCGTTGCCTAGCATCTTGATGACTTGAGCATACTCTGCAGAAGAAAGAAAAGAGGGAGAGAGAGAAGGAGCAGGTCAGCCCGACACTTCTTCGTTGTGAGAATCCCAAGAGTCATGACTGGCATGCGCGGAGGAGGGAAAAAAGGAAAAAAAGACTGACCCTGCCCTTCCTCCTTGAAGACAAGCTCGCGCTTCTCGTTTTCGTTCTCGTTCTTTCCTCGTCGACGGTTTTTACCGCCCTTGCCCTTGTTCTGTTGGTTTTCGGTAAGGCGTATTGTTCGAAGCGATTCGAAGCGGGCGAGCAAGCGCAGGGAGAGAAGATTGGGAGGAGAGCAAAAGGCAGATGGAGCATAGCGCGTTCAGCTTTCGTTTCTTGGACACATCGAGCGGGAGGGGTCATTAGTACTGACCTTCGGCATGCGTTCTGGTTAGGTTGGAAGGTGGTCCTGCTGAGTCGCGGGGCCTGTTTCTGTGGCAGAAAAGTGTTGGAGATCGAGTGTGCTGCTTTGAGCTGTGCGCTGTGGCTGGTCGCTTGCGTGTGCCTTTGCCTGCTTCTTGACTCGGAGATGGTGGACGTCGACTTTGAGCTGCTCGATGCTGTCCAGCCTTTTGGCCCGCCCGCCTCATTTCAGGATGCTTGGGTCGCCCCAGCTCGATTACTTCATTCAATTATTTTCTCGTGATCATCAGCATGATCATCTCAACGAACACCTTCACTCGGATTTCAGTCGCGTTTCCGCAGCAAGGGCAGCAGGAGCACGGCCAGACCCGGTGATGCCGTCCAGCTGAATCGAGGCCCACTGTATGACAACCGGGACCGCAACCCACCAGGCAACAGCGAGCAGGGGTATCAGCGTGCTCAGCAGGAAGACAATGGCCGTGCGAGGGACGGCGCCGAGGAGGAGAGGCTCGAGTGTGAGATGCAACGGTACAAGCTGAGGCGATCCTCTTGCATCCGTGGGAGAGGCACGCGGATACGGCCAAATCCAGCCATGGTTCGACTCGTCGTTGTTGCGTCCTATTAACCGGGGAGGATGATGGGGAGATGGAGTCGCCACGCCCTTCCTCCACGCGATCACCTGAGCATAAGCCCGTCGACATGGACGCTGCCATCGAACATTCCGCGCCTTGGCTTCCTCCTTCTCTTCTTCTGTGGGAGGACTCGTCTTGTTGTATTGTGTCGTTGATTGGACGCCGCCTCTGGCCAGCATGGCCTCGGTATCGAAGATGTCGAGCGTGATCTCCGCGGGGAACTGAGAGGAAGACAGGTGAGCAGGGAGCAACGGAAAGCGGCAGGAGAGGAAGGAAGGAGGGAAATGGAATGACTCACTGAGCCTGGCCAGGACGCCCGCAGGGAGTGTGCATTGGACGACAGCAGATCGAGGACGACCCAAGCTCCGAGTTTGCTATCGACTTCGAATTCATCATGATCGGAACCTCGTCGACGAGCCTCGGCCGCGATGGGCAGGCTGAACGTACTCGGGAACGGGGCTGCCTTCAGGACGGGCCTGCAGAATGAGAGGGAAGTCAGTTCCAAGTTCTGTCCTCAGAAATCATAGGTAACATGCTCACCAGTCTTGGGAGAGCCGGGACGCAGCTGCCTCCGAGGCAAGTCCGAGTGAATCAGCAAAGCAGAGGAAGGGACCGACCTGGGCTTGCTCCGTATCAGCGCGGACCGCTGCCAGCAGCAGCAGCACAGCGAGCGCGACCCACAGCATTTCTTCTTACGTCTCTCTCAATCAATCGCGACCGTCGTAAAGGTCAGGGTCAAGGTCAAGTGCAAGTGCAACAAGGTCTGTGCTGAATGAGAAGATCTCGGACTTCCTTCATGCAGACGACAGCCACGCATCTCATCACCAAGATGCTGTCGGTGCGGAACAGCCTGCGATGCGCTGCGTGCCATCGCCGCGCACTCTCAAGCTCATCCACCGCCTCCGCCTCCGCACCCTCGCCGCCCAAAGCGCTGGGCAAAGCTCGAAGCCTGCCCGAGACACCCTCCGCGCCCTTCAGTCTCCAACCAGCCGTGGTAGACGCTGCCTTCGCGAATGCCAAACGGCGCAACTTCCCCGTGCGCGAGCAGCAGTGGCGCACCACCCTCGAGCGGACGCGCGCGGAACTGCCTGGGTTGGCGGACGAGGTTGCGCAACTGAAGAAGGCGCTCTCCAGAGATCCGCGCAATCACAAGAAGAAGGCGGACGAAGGAGCAGCAACAGCAGCGGCGACGGAGACGAGCTCGACGGCCCCTTCCGATCCGGCTGCGCTCAAGCAGCGACTGCGCGCGCTGACCACACAGCACGACGCCCTCCTCCAGTCCTCCCTCGACGTCCGGTTACGCTTCCCAAACGGCACACATGCAGACGTACCCCTCGGGCCCGAACCCAACGCCCGTCTGATCGGGTACGGTGACCCACTCGGTCTCCTCCCTTCCGAGGTCACCGCTGCGTTCCTGGACAAGATCCCCTGTGCCGTGCACGAGCTTCCCGCTGTTGCCTCGGGCCCTTCGAAGCCGGATCCTAAGCGCGCACATACCGAAGTAGCGGCACAGCTGCAACACTCGCTCTTCCCGCTCTCCTCTGCGCTTGATCAGGCGTCCGGCGCATTAACGACAGGCGCGTCCTTTCCCTTCCTCCTCGGCCCCCTGGCCGCTCTCTCCCATGCCCTGTCCACATACGCCCTCCGGATCTGTGCCGAGCATGGCTTCTTGCTCGTCCGGGCGCCCGATGTAATCAGGGCTGATCTCGCACGACGGTGTGGCTTCATGCCCCGGGACGAAGGCGAGGCGTCACAGACGTACTTTGTCACCACCCAGCGCGCGTCTGCGGCCCCCGGAAGCGATGCGGATACGACGCCCGAGCTCTGTCTGGCGGGCACGGCGGAGATCCCTCTGGCAGGCTTATGCGCCGATCGGACCTTCTTCCTCCCTCCCTCTCACAGCTCCACCTCAACTGCGGCGGGCAGTGGTCCTTTCCTTCCGCTCAAGATCTGCGCATTGGGGAGTGCCTTCCGCGCCGAGGCCGGCGCGCGCGGGGCGGATACGAAGGGTCTCTATCGCGTCCATCAGTTTGACAAGGTGGAGATGTTCGTCGTGGCGCCGATGAAGGAGGCGCGTGTGGATGCTGAGACGGAGGTAGCGCAGGGGCAGGGGCAGACGACGGCGACGTCGGCGGTGTCTCCCTTCGCTGCTGAGGATGCGGATATGACGTATTTGGACGAGCTGCGAGTCATTCAAGAAGAGATCATTAGCGGGCTTGGGTTGCCATACAGGTCAGTGGTGTCGGAGCAAGCAGTCCACAGCAACCGGGCCAGTTACGCCTCGTTCCTCAAACGTTTGGCACTGATGTTCAATGTGCCCTTATTCCTCTCCCTGAGCGCAGAGTCTTGGACATGCCGACGGAAGAGTTGGGCGCGTCTGCTTGTCGGAAGTACGACATCGAAGCGTGGATGCCCGGACGCGGTTCCTGGGGCGAAGTGAGTTCCTCGCATATCCGTCCCTTGCCAGAAGTCACCGTCCATGCTGATGTTTCCCCTTTATGCACAAGATCTCGTCCGCCTCGCACTGCACGACCTTCCAGTCCCGCCGACTGAACATCCGCTATCGCCGCTCGCCAGGGTCCCAAGGCAAGCTCGAGTATGCGCACACGCTCAACGCGACGGCAGCTGCGATGCCGCGGCTTATTGTTGCGATCCTCGAGAACTTTGGGTTGGGCGATGGGCCTGTGCCTTCGGGGGATGGGAACGGGAATGGGCGCGGGAGCGAGGTCAGGTTGAGGTTGCCGGAGGTGTTGAGGCCGTACTGGATCGAGGCGGACACGGAGGTGGAGTGGGTTAGCGTAGGAGAGGGGTCAGCTGAGGACGAGCTGCAAAGTTCTCGTTGAGCGGGCGAGCGAACGCGTCCACGCAAAACACCATATCTTGCAATCTTCCTCCCCTCCTTTGGGCAACGAATGCGATGCAGCTGCTGATCCCTTGCGATTGGAGCTGAGTTGAAACAGTGACGGGTTATACACAGAGAAAGGCTTGGCTGGCTGGCTTATGAGTCGACATCGACTCCTCGTTCCCGCAGGTAGTCCTTGGCACTCTTGATGTCCTGGAAGCACCAAAATGAAGCGACATCAAGTAGCTGTCAGTACAGGCTCGCCCACCTCTCCTCTCCTACCGTTCTGTGTTCGGGGGTAAGGGCTACTCACGACCATGAGCTCCTGGTATGCTTGAGGGACGTCGTTGAAGTTGAAGATGCCCCAGCCCATGTTCCAGAGCAGGTATGAGCCTGTCGAGACGAGGGCCCACCAAGGAAGCTATATGACACACATTCCAAAAAGCAGGCAGGCATAAGCATCGGGAGCATGGAACCAAGAGAGCCTCCCTATGCTTACCGTCGGCAAGATCTGGTCGCGCGCCTCTTGCGAGACCAGGGGTGTCGGGAGGATGTTGAGGAGGAGGAGGACGTAGAGAACCGTGGCGCCTCCTGCTGCGGTTGCGAAGCGCTTTGCTCTTGTCATTTTTGTCGAGTCTGAGGGCGGTGGTGGTGGTGGTCCTCCGCAGGGGCGAGGAGCGAGGGGCGAGCTGAAGGGCGGGCTGGCTGGCGCGGTCGTTGGCGGGATGCGCTGCGAGCGGAGTTGTGGTTGAGGCACGGACGAGCTCGTACACCTCAGGAAGATCTAGACGATCGCATGATCATAGTGCCTCCCACAAATTCACCATAATCTCGCCTCAACTGGATATGTAAGGGAGAGCCATCATAAGATCCATATTTATTACTACTAACAGTCAAGATCATGGTACAGACGCGCGCTGGGACTCTCGCAGCGGGAGCAGGCAAGGCGGCCGCCCGCTCCTTCAGCCAGGCCTTTCCCGCCATTAAACCGAATGTCGCTTCATCATCATCATCATCATCATCGTCGGAGACGGTGGCAAAAGTCGCCTCCAAGAGGGCTCGCACTGTCGTTGCCACTACAAAGACGGTCTCCTCCGGCGGCCCTTCGTCGAAAGCGTCCGCATCTCGCGGAAGAGGCAAGGTGTCTTCGACCGCTCCTACTACTACGGCGAAGGCGGACCAAATTAGTACCAAGGCAAAAGGAAAAACCATCGTCAAGAAGGAGAAGGCACAGGACGAAGTCATCAAGGCGCCCGTCAAGATGCTCCCTGATGCCGAAGCTCAGCTGTGCACGACGATTGACCGGCCGGAGCTCACCTTCTCTGTCGAGGCAGCCCTGGACCACCTCTGCGCATACGACGTCCGATTCGAACAAGTACGGCACAAAGTCGGCCTCCGAACCTTCACCTCGTCCTCCCCCCAACCCCTCAACTTGTTCCAAACCCTGGTGATCTCCATCCTCGGTCAGCAGATAAGCTGGCTCGCAGCCAGATCGATCCTCTACAAGTTCACCCGGATCTGGTGGGCCGACTCGTTACCCGAACGGCCGGACTGGGACAACCTGGCCCGCAACCAGCTTCCCTTCCCGACTCCGCGGCAGGTATACGAGACGACCGAGGCGGAAATGAGGACCGCCGGGCTTTCGTTCTCGAAGATTCGGTATGTGCAGGGGCTGGCGGAGATGTTCGGGACCGGGGCGATGGACGTGCGGGAATTGGTTGCGATGGAGGATGAGCAGGCGTTGATTCAGATGCTTTGTGCGATCAAGTGAGCTTTTACATCCTCTTCATTCTGCATCTCACTCTCTATTACTGCTCATCGGGACGCTAATCAACGCTGTCTGGTCACAAGGGGCGTTGGCGTATGGACGGCCCAGATGACCCTCATGTTCGCCCTCCGAAAACCGGACATCCTCTCCCACGCCGACCTCGGTATACAGAAGGGCATGGTCATCTGGCATCTCGCCGGACCCGAAGGTCCGACCATCCGGAGCGAGACCCGCAAACAGACGAAGACATCCAAGAAGGCGGACGCTGCTTCGTCTTCCTCCTCCAAGAAGGAGGAAATCAACGAGGCTTTGGCAGACGCTTCGACGCAGACGACGGTCGATGCGGTGGTCTCTGGGGACAAGCCGGTCGATATCGGTCTCGTGTCCGGCGCAGAACCCAAGAAGGAGGAAGAGGATGAGCAAGTTGTGCCGAAGTTCTCACAGAATAGCGATCGTCCCGTCCCTCCTCTGCCTGCCGACTCTGACCTGACGATGCGGATCCTCCAGGACAGGCGGAATGGGAAGAAGGTGAAAGGGGCATATCTAACGTGAGTTTACTTCTTCCGGCACCCCTGTACCTTTAACACCTTCTTTCGCTCTATCATGTTGTCTTCCTTAACCCTTCTTCCTCTCTCTCGCCTGCAGGCCAGCGGAGATGAACAGTCTCGCCCGTGCATGGCATCCGTACGAAAGCATCGCATCCCTTTTCATGTGGAGCCTGGTCGACTGAAGGAGGCAGTTCGGGCGGGCGGGGGCGAGGCCTATTTCCGAACTAATGGACACGCATATGTATACGAGTACCTCACGTCTGGAAACCATGGCACTAGATAGTGCTTCTCATGCGTTCATGGCTTCCGAAACCTGCACACGAAAAGGAAGATTGGAAGTATGATATGCGTGACGTATAAAATTTCTTTTGAACCAGGAGGAGAGGAGAGTGGTAGGCCCGAAAGGTATATGCTCGAAGTGCAGAAAGCAAAGGAAGAAAGCGCGGGGGTACACGTACAGGTGGTACGGTTACAGTGTTGGGAACCCGCGAGCGCGTGAAAAGTGCGTTGGAACTGCGTGAAGATATCGTCGTCGTTAACGCGTGTTGTTTTCGTGATAATGAGAAGGTTGGAGTGGGGCGACCTAGATCCAGGCCCAGAACTTCTCCCACAGGTTCCTTGGTGGTGCCTCCTCGACCTCCTCGTCGAGGATCTCCTTGAGGCCCGTGTAGAAGTCCATCTCTTCCGCCTTGACGACCTTCGTCTTGTGCCAGAGCTTGTACCCGACCCAGATGACGAAGAAAAGCGGGAGGGGGAGGTACGAGGTGACGAAGGAGGCCGTGTCGAAGTAGCCGTTGATGAAATTCTTGAAGCCACAGAAGAGCATCACGATCGACGTCCAGATGAGGGTCCACCAGCCGAGGTAGGGCTGAAGAGGCGAGACAAAGGGGAACGTCTTGTGGTCGCGGACGATGCCCTGCGTCTTGAGACCCTTGTGGAAGCGCAGGTAGGTCAGGGAAATCACCCACCAGGAGACCAAGCCACAGATGGATGACAAACCCTGCAAGTACTCAAAGACCTTTCCGGGGCCGGACGCGACGGAGAGGTAGGCCAAGCCGGAGAAGGAGGCGGACACAATGAGGGCGCCCAAGGGCAGACCGTTTTTCAGCGTCTTGGCGAAGATGCGGGGCGCCTGACCGGCGAGGGCGAGGGAGTAGAGAGCCCGAGAGGAGGTGTAGAGGTCGGAAGAGGCGGCCGAGGCGGCCGAGGTGACAAGGGCGGCGTTAATGATTGATGGCAGACTCTTGATCCCGGCGGCGCGAATGGCAATGACGAAGGCGCTCTTGTTGGCCTGGGTTCCCTTCAGCAGCTGGTCGTTGTTGGAGGGAACGATGACGCCAACAGCGAGTGTGCCCAAGACGTAGAACACAAGGATACGGACCCAAACCTTGTTGATGGCCTTGGGCAGGGCTTTACGAGGGTTCTTGGCCTCCGCAGCGGCCATGGCGACGATTTCAGTTCCGATGAAGGAAAAGCCGGCGTTGATGAGAACACTCCAGAAGCCGAGGAAGCGACCCCAGGAGCCCTCGATGCCGAGGTACTGAACGAAGGGACCTGGGTTCTTCCAGTACTGGAAACCGCGTCGCTCTCCGACGGCGCCGACGTCCAACAGGAAGGAAAGAATGATGAGGCCGACGATGGTGATGACCTTGATGGAGCAAAACCAGAACTCTGTTTCTCCGTATGCACGCGCGCCGAGGAAGTTGATCACGATGACGATGATGAGGCAGAGCGAGATCCAGATAGCAGGACTAAGGTCGCTCCAGAAGCCGATCAACGTCGCCGCGGCGGCCAATTCTGCCGGAAGAACGATCGCCCCTGCAGAGTCGCGAACGAGTTAAAGGATCATAAGTTAGCTTAAATTCAAAAACACTTGTCAAGGCAACGAGAACAGAAATCCTCACAATTGTAGAAGTAGTTCCATCCCATGGCAAATCCGAGCGCAGGGTCAACGAAGCGGGAGGCGAGGGCGATGTGGCCACCGGGGATGGGTAGGTAGGAGATCATCTCGCCAAGACACATCATCATGGCGTAGCAGATACTGCCCATGAGGATGTATCCGAGCCAGAGACCGACCGGCCCACCGCGCGCAAGAGAACTAGCGGTACCGAGGAAGAGACCAGTTCTAGATGAGGGAGCGTGAGCGATGGTATCAGCCTCTAATTGCACAGATAAGTCAATACTTTGGCGCGCATGTACGCACCCAATAACACCTCCGATGGAGATCATGGCCAGATGCCGGTTGTTGAGGGCCGGCTTAAGCTTCTCGTTGGATCGCTGACCGAAGGCATTGCGTTCTTCTCCGTACGCAACCTCGTCGATGATGGTCGTCTCCTTGGGGGAAGAGCGGTGGTCGTCGTCCTTGTTGTAGCCGGGAGGGCCAGCCTTCTCGTCTGGTGAGGAGGACATCGTGAGTCGTGACTGGGTGTGGATGTGGGTGTATTCAGGGGGAAAGGGTCGATGAGGAGAGGGAGAGGAAGGAGGTGAGCCAGGAAGGGGGAACGCTGGACGAGGGGGGCCTATCGTCAGAGAGAGAGAAGGTGTCAAGCTGTTTATAAACGCAATCCAATCTCTGCCAGTTTGCGGGCTTCAGGAAGACGCGCTGCCCAATCTATCTCACATAACTCATTCCGTTATCGACCACGGAGCTGCTGCCCAGCCTGCACTGCACCTGTCAACATACATACACTACATGAACGCGGGAAGTAAGAGCGGGCGCCCAGCGGGCGCCCGACGGGCGCCCGTCTTTGCTCGCTCGTTAACCGTAACCTGCGGTTGTTGGCCTTATTTCCCGGTGTCTGCAGTATCTGAGTCGAAATGAAATGCTGGGAAGAGTATCAGGTATCAGCGTATCAGCATATCAGCGGTGGTCGAAGGGTGGACCGGCTCACCACCAAGCCCACTCAGGAACGCAGGCCTGTAGCGCTTACCGGTTCGATCACGACGCTTTCGGGCAGATAGCCAGTCTCATCTTGTCCCCCATATCTCCAATCTCGCCCACACGGGTATTTTAGCAGCCAGAACGCCAACGACAGGTCTGGGCTCCGGGCTGCCAGGCTGTACATATGTAGTCGAGAGTGTGGATAGGAAGAGCAAGGGGGCCGTGCCTTGTGAGGGAAGAGGTCTGGCGAAACGACCATGGCGCGGATAAGAAGGTTCGTTTCATTCGTGAGTAGTCCGAGACTTGGCCGACGGCACATACAGGCGGAGCGAATGTCAGACCTATCAGAGGAACGCGGGGTAAGATGAGCGAGTTTCCGTCGCGACTCGCGACGCGTTGACAGCGCAAGTGCCTGGCAGACCTGAAGCCTGAAGCATGAAGTCACACGACCAATTCTTCGTGCGTCGGTCTTCGCGCCTTAACCTTCGGTTGTTCTCGCCGGAGATCCAATTTAGAGCATGGTTTATGCAGCAAGGGTCCGAGATAGCCGGGGGCCACTTGTGCCTGAGCTCAGCACTCAGCATTAATACAGTACTCCCTGGTTACACGGCCGAAGGAAGTAGCAGACCCTGGAAGTCTTCAGACGAATAAGACCTCATGAGTCTGCGGTAGAAAGTCTCACATGTCCTCATGAAGGGTAACTTCCGGAAGACATCAGCAGGTTTCCTTCACATGTCTGCAGGCAGACTTCATTCAGGAAGATCAAGTGCAGACTCTACCTGAGCTATGCCAGCAGACAGTCTTCAGGAGAGAGACTGAAGGCTTCTCTGGAAGTCTGTTTAGTGGGCACTCATCATCAGTGAGTTGATACGAGAGGTCTCAGGTCAGAGGAGGCGAAGACAGCTTGACCAATATTCTATTTTGATTGATATTCATAATCCTTCATCATACATCAGTCATTGTGTCCTCCTTGCCTCCATAGCTGCCGCGGATGCATCCGAAAGGGTATGGTGAGCTGGAACACGACCGTATAGGGTGTTGAGCAACGCAGATGTCCGAATCAATCCATCGTTCAGAACGTAATGCTGTTGGCCATTCTGGTTGTGTCGGATTGTCGTCTTGTTTGCCTGTGTGGCCTCGCGTTCTTGCCGGCCACCCGGAGCTATGACTGCCTCACAGCCGTGGTACGCGCAGTCATGCGCCAAACTGACCGCGCACAGAATTGCCTGTGAAACCAGATATGAGATAATATATATGAGCTCAATATCCTCAATTACCAGACATTCAACGTTTTTCATGAATACTCACCGCTATCGGAACGTTTTTTTCCTCCAAACCGACCCGATATCGCTTGAAAGTGTCTGCTGTGATGGTGGCTGCATGCGGAATGCAGAAGCACCCGCGAACCACGACATACGATCCACACGCACGGCCATTGATGGAGATTGAGGGCGGCGGGACCGCAGCGTCGCTTTCTTGCTCAATTACTCCTTCAATACGTAACATGTTTGTCTTGATATGCAGAAGAAATCATCAATCATCTACTGTCAGCTGAAATCTCGAGGCTCGCTGCTTGGGACTTGGAAAGGGAGCAGCTCACCTGGTTTTCGTTTTCCACCACCAGAACAGAGGCCAGACACGCGTCCTGAAGCCTGACTCTATCCCCGTTTCCGCAGACAAAGAAGGCGTCGTCACCGCGCTTGAAAATGTTGCCTTTAGATATTGAAAGTATAAAGAATTTGGTCATAAGCATTAAGCACAGCAGTCAGAAAAGAGAAGCCGAGAAGGAGTGGTTGTGTCACTCACCGGATTTGCGCGTGATACCGCGGCTCTTGCAGCCGTCGAGTTCGAGCAGAAGTTCGTTCTCGAAGCTGTTGCAGTGATATTGTATCGCTGCCGACGAAGATCTAAGGCCGCTCTCGCCGTCCAAGAAGCAGCACGTGCCCATCATAACCTGCCGCAGCATGTCTTGATCAGTAAGACGCTGAGAGATGTCTTTGGACGGGGCAGAGCGGTTGGAGCAGAGCGACGCGTTCCTTGCGATGGTATTGAACGCTTCATATCGTTCAGTAGCAAAGCCTTTTGCTAGACCAAATTCCCCAGACTTTAGTATGGGGTTATATCTGCCCCTTAGATCTTACGGCCGAGACGAATGTTGCAACATCGCTCGAATAAAATCTTTCAAAGCTTCTTGAAATCTTCGCAAACTTCGCCTGGGTGTCCGTGTTCTAAGCATCCATCGACGCTCTCGATTTCTCTCAGTTTTATTTATGAAGATAGCAATTTGCTGTTCACATGCCGTCCTTCCGCCGTTCGTTGCCCGTTTCTGTCTCTCTTCCACCTCCACTTTTCCCACGCCTTCGATAGCCGTAGTTAAAAGTCAAAAACCCTCCGAGGAAGTTCATAGCCATAGTCAAAACTCAAAAACCCTCCGAGAATGTTGAAAGGTCTTCAACTTTTTGACGAACGCATTACGCACTACGCAGCTACCAAGTACCAACTGCACAACTTACTCCAGCGTTCACTAACCTTCAACCCTGACCTGCCTACAACTTACAAGTCGTGCCAGTGGTAAGTTGCTTGAGATACACGCAAACATCTACCAGGTGAATGGTGATGGTGCCCCAAAAATCAAAATGCTACTGACTACTGAGTACTGACTACTGGTACTGGCTACTGACTACTGACTACTGACTAGGATTATTGAGGTCTGACTGTTTGAGTGCTGATATTCCTACGTTCTTTTCTATTCCGATTTTATTCTTGCTGCTGGTAGATGGTAGTCCGGGGTCCTGATCAGCTTCATCGCTTCTATTTTAATCTCCTACGTTCTACCGGACTTGGCCTTACAATATTGACCCATTGTCAAATGCATTCATGCTGCATGCTGCATGCATCATCGCGGGCAGGCGGCAGCAGTGCTTATGTTCTGACTTCTCAGAACCCTCTTGCAAGAACGAATGCACTCACACACTGAGCGCCATTCTATCAGATGAATGAGATACTGATCTGCTCATCAGCTTATCTGCGCATGGGCTCATCCGCTCATCATATACGTCATGTGTGACAACTCACGGCGGAGAGCTCGAAGGGTAGCGAAGCTACCCTGAGAGCGAGGCGCGGAGGGCGTCTATGTCATTTGGATGATTGACTGTGGCCCGTGGGTCACCTATCAGGAATTCAGGTACGTACATAGACATGTCACTTTCCAACTTTGGGGAGATCTATCTCCTATCTGCTCATCATCTATGTTGTGTGGAAAATTATGGCGGAGAGCTCGAAGGGTAGCGAAGCTACCCTGAGAGCGAGGCGCGGAGGGCGTCTATGTCATTTGGATGATTGACTGTGCCAAGTGCTTCTGGACCATTGTTTGGGTATGCCATCCACATCTGACAGGTGACAGGTCACAGCATTGAGCACGTCTTTTGAGAATTCGAGTCTAAGATATTCAGACCAAGCATTAAGCAACATCAGTCCACAAGGCATGCAGTCTCTTGCTACTTTTCATCTCCCGTTCATGTTCTAATTTCTATAAACTCATGGCCTCAAAAAATCTGGGGAACACTCTGGCTCAAAAGCCAGGCCGGTGGGATACTGCAATGCTGTCTGCCGCGTGCGAAAGGATGTGATACTTCTTCTTTCTTGCAACGCTGTTTGGATCCAGGCTTGAGACTGCCCAGAAGAAGTTGCTGAGAGCGCAATTGAGGTCAAGCTATTAGGATGAGCAGTAAAGGTGTGAGAAGATGTCAATCAAAGGTCAATATCAGAAGTGTAACGTTCAAGATAGAGAGTACAGAGTCAGACAAACCTTGTAGTCTTCAATCTTTGCTCTTTCAATCCGATCCACCAGCAGGAGTCGAGTGATGTGTTGGATATATGCATCATCCATGACACTTGGGTCGAGACTGGTCTCACCTTTTAGTATAGTGGTAGAATGTTCACAACATGATGGTCGCTGCCCATCGCCAGGCCTCCCATACTTTGGAAGTGATCGTTCCGTCTTCCACGAGAGGCAGAAAGGTCACTGCCGCCACTTGTGCGATGAATTTGACGTCTTTGCCAACCAGGGAACCCGCATTCGACACCAGATATGACCCATTGAGGTTCTTTGTGTCCGCGATTCCACTGGTTGGCGCTGCCGAAATCCGTAGACCAATTGCTTTTCTTTTGGCTTCGGTCCCAGCGCACGTCGTTATCCAGAGGTATTTGGCCGGGCCCAGAAGCCAGGTGTGCAGCACCTCGACCGGAGTGCATTTCGATACCTCAAAACCGTAAAGGTCTGAGTGAGCAAGCAGAGAGGAAAACGTATCAATCATTTTAAAGTGCTTTATGGTAGAAACGGAGTACTGATTCTGGACGGTGAGAACCCACCATGAAGTTTGAACAGCGGGCCGTGCCATTCGCCCGTCAAAATTGTTTGCTTCAGCTGATCGATAACAGCGGGCGAGCCGATGCGCGCAACTTCCAATAGCTTCGTGATTCCTGCTTCACACCGACCATCTTTTACCCCAGACTCCTTCCTTAGTTCATCCACTCGCGCCTTCACACCCGTCGCAGCCTTGTCCAGAAGATCGCGGAGCGTGGTGAGGGTCTGGTCCGTGGTCCTGGGTTCTCCTGGAGACAGATATTGCTCGAAACCATCTGCTGTGTCCGCACCCACGACAGTCGCATCGCAGAGCCGACAGAATTGCAAGCCGTTCAGGCCGATTGACGCCGTCATTTCTGCGGCCATGGGGTTGTCACAGAATACCGCCAGAAGGAAAGGTCGGATGACGACTTCTTCCTTGAGCTGGCAGTCGTAGACGACAAAAGGATTCTCGCAGATTTCGCTGTTCAAGATGTAATGAATGCCGTCAGAAATCAGAGTCACCTTGTCAAGTAGACCGAAGAACGACGATAGAGGAGTGAGCAGCGAAGACTCACATTAGCTCGTCGACCACTTGAGAAATTTGATCAGTCGCGCTTATCGTTGTGCTGATGGAGAGAATGTACGTGTGCGCCTCCAAGTCTACTGTCTAGCGCAGACTTGTCGAGACAGGCGTTCGAAAAGTACACAGCTTCATGCTTGTTCCATCGTTTGGAGCGATTCCCTGAGAGGTCGTCCGTGAAGAGCGCAACAGGAACCGAGAAAACCTTCTTCCCTTCGAATTGGACCTTGAGCGGATTCGTATGCCTCAGCTCGCCGTAGTCGTCAACTGTACATGAAAAGAACTGTCAGCAGTTGTGTCAAGTAGTATCGACTCGAAGTATCGAAGGCTTTTATATATTCACAGATTGGCAAGCGTCGAAGTGCTTGTGTTTGAGCAGTATTTGTGTCCAGCTCGGACAATTTGAACGACCGCCTATCGTCAATGACATGAAGCTCTGTATCCCCTTCGCTTCGTTGGACGACATTGCCTTCCGCCCACATGGCTCCTTGATCGTCCTCGAAGAATGTGTAAGGCCGCACAATAGTACCGTCCAGCAACAGCCAAATTTCTTCTGTCCAAACGTGGAAGTCGCCGTGGACAGCCATAGGAGGGGATGTTCTAGTGTCTTGGTTCTGGGATAAGATATTTCCATCTCTGAACTCGGTAATGTATCGCCCTCGTCTTGGGTATAGATGAAGCTGAGCGCGTGTCGGACTGTCGGTGGAGATGCAAAGTCCTGACAAGCCAAAGAGCAAGGTCAGCCATAGAAATGAGAAGGAGCACATGATCGATGACTGGAACGCACTTGAGCAAGAAGCTCTGCAATCCTTCGCGAGTAGAACGGCTCATTGGTAGGAGAGACATGTCGCTCCGGTTGGGTCTTGAAGGCAGCACGAGCTTGCTTTAGATCGCGTTCACACGCATACATCGACGGAGCATTGCCGCCGAAGGAAGTCGCAAGGCTGAGAGCGAGGGAGAGCACGGTCTTTGAGATTGCATGTCGAGGAGACATCCAAAAGATAGCGCCCAGCAGTGTCTGGATTTGGTTTAGATTGAAATAGTCAGTTGTCTATGAATTCAAAAGTCAAAACGCATACATGCTCGCATGCTGTCAAAACTCGTTTGTACTCACCGCCTTCGAATTGAAGGGAAACCAGCCAGAAGGTTCGTCTTGGGCGAGAGCTTGGACACCATCCATTGCCGCTCGGAGCATCGCGTCCAGTCCCTCGTTGACTTGTTCGATTTCTTCTGCGATGTGCTGCGCAAGATCATTATCTTCGTCAGGCCGACTTGCCTCCTGCCAGAACTGGCCCTCTTCCCGTAGGTCCATCGGCATCGGGATGGAGAACTCTTCTCCTAGATCTGACCCTCCAAAATCCATCACTGCTCCCGCTCGATCATCATCGCTCAAGTCCGACAGGTCATTGACGGGCAGCAAACGTAGTGGTTGCTGCAAAAAAAGAACCAAGATCAGCCATACTCGTGAGTTGAGACCCTGGTCTGTTGCTCGACATTTGTTCCCAAGGCTCACTCTGGCCGGCGCCGCATCATGCCTTTCCTTGCAGGCTCGATGTTTCCTCGTCTTGCAATGAGAAGCCTTGTGCCGCCTCTCGACAAAGGTGGGAAGGTCGTACGTGCTGCAGGGCAAGCACTTGAGTTTCTTCCGAGCTGGTTCGACCTGAAAGTCTAGGAGGTATGGAACGAAGCCGTCAAGTGAGTCGACCGTGCATCCTTTATGCGGAAGCTGTCCTTGAAGTCCTGCTCACCATCTTCGTCCATGTTGAGAAATGCTTCAGGTGCGTGTCGTGGGTGCGTGTGGAAGCCTCTGAATTTCGCAATCTTTTTTTTTTGGGAGCAGATGACACTCGACGATCAATCCCACTCTTTCACCACCACGTCTCCACCCATCAGGCATCACGCATCAGTACACAAGACGAACACAAGATGCCAGCTGTCGACAACTTCAACGCCTTCGACGACAACGATGACTTCGAGGAGCCCGAGGACTTTGGGCTCGGTCTCGCTGGCTCCGATATCGATGATATTCTGAATGCTGAGGTCAACAGGCCCGCTGGCGATGCAGTGTCCGACGACGATATGGACGATGAAGGAGACAAGGAAGCTGTGGGCCCACCTTCTCGGAAGCGACGCCGTGACATCTTCGCAGACATTGACGATGACAACGCCGACGACGGGCGACAAGAACCGGCCGTGAACAAGCGAGAACGAGTGCAAGGCATTCGAAAGCCCACAGGAACTGCGCTTGATCTCCATCTCGAGGAATACTGGGACGACTCACGTCCCATTCCCGACGAACTCATCCCCGTGCCCGCAATTATAGAGTGCCGACGGGTCTACAATCTGGATAACGAAGGTGTCCGCGACTTGCTGCTTACGTGCGAGATCAAAGATGGGAAGCTCATTATGGTGAGTTCCTTTTGTCATACTTCTACCGCTGTGACGTGTCTTACTGTTTCATATGATCGTTCGCCACTGAGCATCACACCCTCTTCGTTGCTTTCTCAGCCCCCGCGATGGGCAATCTTCAGCATCGGCGTTGGTCAGAAACTTTACGACGTCAACCTCACCCTGTCGCAAGAAGTGTTCAAGGTCGCAAACAGGGAAGCTCAAGTGGAAGAGAAGCTTGATGCTGCACTGGCCCAGATCAATGAGCTGAAGGAGCTCATCAGGGAGATGCGTGGAGCTCGGCTGGGTCCAGGAGAGACGGTAAGAACAAATGCTCGCGAATTCCTCTTTTGCCCGCATTTATTTGGTTCTTCCGTCCTTATTCTTTCTCTACAGAAAAACCTCACCAACCTCACTGCACAAGTATTCTACAGCAACAACGTCGACTCATACGGTATCCATGGCTGTCTCTTTCCCGCGCTCCAGGTAGGTCAAATCACATATCCCTTCTTTGTCTTGCTCTCGTTTACAGATTGACCAATGGCAGGTGACCCGTTCCCCCATAGCGTCTGATCACCCAAAATCCTCTGCTCATCGGCAAGAATTGCAAGGAGATCATCGAAGGAGACGACATTGTCGTGAAGCGAGAGCAGATCTGGTCGAAGATCAAGGAGAAGCTCAGCAACTTCCGATGCCACGCTCGAGATTACGTGAGTAATGCTGGCTGCTGCTGTCTTGTTCTGTCAGCCAATCGATGACATTGATCGTATTGATTCCACTGTCCACAGATCTGGAAGTCTCTCGGAGAGAATGGAGGTGCAAAGCAGACTCTCCTAAAGCTCTTCCGGACTTGCACGAAGTCCTACGGAGTCCGCATCACGAAAGAACGAATCGTGCGACTCGCTTTGCTGGTAAGTCATGCGTTCTGTTCCATCCTTGATCATCTGCAAAGGCATAGCTGAACAGTTCTGTGTGATTTACGAGGCAGCGCTACCTGGTTAACAAGATCAAGGGGCGATTGACTAATGGCAAGACGAATGAAGCGTTGTGGAATGATGTCGACGATTCCCTCAAGCTCTTGTGGACTCAGCAACGCAACGAGCCGAATGCTGTAAAGACGTGAGTTTGGCGTCATGTTCTGAAGTCATGGATTTTGTTTGACGTTGTACTTTCAATTGTCATAGAACCATTCACAAGATCTTCGAATCGGACAAGAAGCGGTTCGGTACTTTCCGAGACAGCGATCTACAGGAAGTCAATGCCCACGAAAAGGCAATCAAGAACGCACTTCGGGACGAACAGAACTGATTGTACCGTGTGAGTTAGCTCGTGTCCTTTCGTTGCTTTGCGCCTGGTTTTCCAGTTCCCCTCCTCCTGCTCGAATTTTCCATGATCCTTCTCCTCCCAGTCTCCAGTGACCAGTCAGCAGTTCCTCTGTTTTGCGCTTTCCTCCCTTTCTCTCCTTTCCCCTTTCTGCCTTCTGCCATCGCCATCAGGTACCAGCTCACCGCGGACCGCCCACCACTACCAATCTCTGCTCCTTTCTGATCTTACATCCCGTGACGACTGCTCTGAGTTTGCTGTATGACTAATCACTAACGCTGTCATCGCCTCTTCCCTTATTTTGAATTTCTACACTCACAGGCTACAGTCCCGCTCGAATTCCAATGACGCCCCACATTCTCCCTAGTCCAACTTGCAACTCGCAGCCATGGCCCACGCAATCCTATCTACAGGTTGTATGCCTGCATACTGATTTTTCTGAACGCCTGAGGCCTGAGAGCCTGAGATTGGAAGAGCATAGCAGCCGGTCGTCAGAGGTCGCGGTGCCACTCCTGAAGAGGTGTTCCCGAGTGACTGAGAGGATTTCCCTCATGAGGTCCTCCGGAAGGGTGTAGAAAATCTGAGAAACCCTTCCTGAGCCATATGGGCTCTAATTGTCCCTGAGTCTTCCTGCGGAGTTTCTGAAGTCTTTCAAAAAGACTCGGGTCGTCCGGTAGTGTAGCTTAAGCAGTTACCTAATAATTACATATGGCCCAAGTCGGTCCTGGCCAGATCCTATAAAATTATCCAGGTTATAAGCTTAAAAGGTATAAAATTAACCAGGGAGTACTGTATTATTATTCCCTCAACAAAGAGCGGGACAGACTGCAGGAGAGGTCGAGACTCGAGCCTGCCTCGACAGGAAAAGTCAATCATGTCACATGTGCCGGCGTCTGACCCTCACTGGAGGTTGAGGAGGGTTAGGGCCTGTACAGCAGGCAGTGATTTGTGATACACACTAATTGAAAATAGAATCGCGATTCACCAACAAATCGCGATTCACGTGGCCTGTACAGCAGTCCCGATGCGATTCTGAAAATTCCGTCTTGCCTCTTGGCGGTGCGTGCGTGTGGCTGCCTGCCGACGACGAGAAGCTGATTGACGTGCTCGAGGAAGGGCAGCGAGTAGCGACTGAAGAAGCAGAGTGGCGGGGGATTCAAAGTGAGTACAGAGCTCTCTCTCCCCGCCCTCTTGCAGTTCCCTTCCTTCCCTTCCCTTGCCGCTGTACTTTTTCTCCTCTTCAATCATCCTCCGCGGCCCGCGCAATTGACAATAACCGTTTGTTTCTTTTCTTCACGTCTGCTTTCTTCCAGCCTGAGGTCTGGCAGAAAGCAGTAACAGAGCTCGACCCCTTGCGGACCAAGGGAGGACGCAAGGGTGTCAAAGAATGTCAAGCTCATTGGCGCAATGTTGTGAGCAGATCCCCCTCTTGACTCTGTTATTATCAAATGAGAACTGGAGCGTGGGAGTCTGATCATTCAATTCAATCTATCTTGTCGTTTGTGGTGTGCTTTATTACAGCTCAAGAAGATGTGGAAGGAGGTCAAAGAGCTGATCAATCTGAGCGGCTTTGGCTGGGACGAAACGGGGAAGAGGGTCACTGCTGAGGAGGACGTGTGGGACGAACTTGTCAAGGTGAGCCACAACCCTCGTCTACTCAGTCAATTCTGAGTCCTCTTTGTCATTACTCGTACTTTCTTTCCTTTCCCTCTCCTAAATCCTTCGGGTTCTCACTCATACCATGTTGCGTACGCAATTGGAGTATGAGCGTTGACCTTGAGGTATCGGAGAGAGGAAAGGAAAGAAAGGAAATCATGAGTAATGCATTGAGAAATGAAGTACTGAATACTGATTGAAATGCTCTTCTCCCCTGTGGCTGTGACTACCGCGGTGGGCGACAGCGTCAACCCAAGTTCAAACGCTGGAGAGACAAGACGTTTGTTCATTACGAACGGGTAGACGCTCTGGCCACGCGGTCCACAGCGACTGGTTCTTTTGCTAGGGACGGAAAAGGAAAGGAGAAGAGGGGTGACACGGATGGTGCGGGCGATGAGACAGGTAGCGAGGATGAGGATGAGGATGAGGATGAGGAAGAAATTGACGACGATAATGTGAGTGCCGATGTGCTCGCTCCAGCATCGTAAGATGTCAATCCCATCAGTTTTGAACTTCCATGGATCTAATAATAATTCTATCACTGTTTTTGTAATTTGTTGCGCTTGCCAGGACGTGGTCACGCCCTCTCGCAAGCGTAAGCGTCCCTCCGCAGTCTCCGCCATCGCCGACATTGCTGTCGCGCTCAAGGATCTCGGCAGCCAGGATGAAGGCCTTGGAGATGCGCTCACCGAGCTTCTTGAGCGCGACAGCGACGTCTTCAACGAGGATCAGCTTGCGCTTCTCGGCCTCGCTCTGGCAGACAAACCTCGGCTTGCTTCTGTATATCGTTCCTATGCTACCCGTCCCGAGCTGCGTCGCAACTTTCTCCAAAAGGTCCTGGACACGAACCCTTGAAGTCGCTGCTCTGTTCTCAAGTCTTTCCATCTCTCAAATTCCTGTGTTCTTTCATCGTGTTCTCCCTTCCCTCCATCGCGAATCAAACTTGCTCTCAGACATATCTATAACGTTTGCAGTGTCGATCGAAAGGAGAGTTACATTGCGTTCAGTTCCGTTCGTACTTCTTCCACATCCGACGCGCGACGCGATCGCGCGCGGAGGCGGCCTTCTTTGTAACCGCCTTCGATGCTGGCGGAGGAACGACGTCGTCGACGGCGTCGTTTGTGAAGACGACGTTCTCACTGACGTCGATGTCGCTGTCGGGATCGAGGCGGCGTACGAGGTTGTGGACGACGGCTAGGGCGGGAAAAAGGTCTGCCTGCGTTTGGGTGTCAAAGTGACAGCCGGTGGTGAGGATTCTGAATCGTGCTTGAATCACTCCAAACGTACGCTCTATCACGTTACGAGCTCCAGCATGACGACGGTTGTAAAGTTCTTTTGAATTGCGAGGCCTGAGAGCGCAACAAACGTCAATTCTAGATCTGGGGTTGACGCTGACAGTGAGAGAGCTGAAGAAATACTCACCTTCGAGCTCCGACTGAATACTCATTGAGATGATATCGCACCCCCCTGTAAGGAATGAACAAGTTGAGACTGGAGGGGAATCCGGCATCTCCGAGTAGCTTTTTCCCTCCCAGCTTTAATCCTGACTCCAACGCTCTGTACCACAGCATACTATCAGAAGCGCTGCCCTCCCAGCCACTTGGTATGTAGCTGAAACACATGTCGAAATCACAGACCGCCAGCACGTTGAACGAGGTGTGGCCTTTCCGGTTCCAAAAGCGATCGCGGATGGGCGTTGGAACATGGGCTGGAACGTGAGAGCCGTCGACCGCACCTACGACATCCTTGAAGAAAGGAAACAGAGAAGGATCCTTGGCGATGCGGTCGGGAACGGGCGCGGACCTGGAGGGTAGACGCACATGCTCGGAATACACCTCCGGGGCTAACAAGGCCCGCAGAACAGCCTTGAACGCACTAGAAATGACAAAGACTGAAAGAATCAATTGTTTTGTACCCTACTAAGCCCGAACGCCTATGGCTGCAAACGTCACTCACATTCCCATTGAGGTAGCACTATGTCCAAACACATCGGCGGCCTGACGACAGGTTGCCGCAAATCGACTCATGTACAGAAATATTGCGATCTGCTCTCGAATGGAGATGATCCGACGGCTGGCGAGTCCTCCAGACTGTTTGAGTAGCGTCTCGAGGTGACGAAAGGTCGGAGTGTTGATTCCTAACATTTCTCGTCCAGTCGCTCCTCTCGTTGACAGCCATTGCGCCACTTTGGTTGCCCCCAGTGATTTTCGGGCGTGGCCTTGTTGCTTCGCGACGTGACGAGATGCTGTAAGGATTATGGTCGAGTGTGCTGATCACTCGCAGCCACTCTTCCATATCCTACAGTTATACAAGATTACTACTTCTCACATATCCTATTAGTCTCCCTCAATGTTCATATTAGTGTGGGCATCAATGCTGAATTGTTGTTGCGCCTTCACTTAGTGAATAGTGGGTTTGAGCATGGTGGTGTATAATGACCAACTGGTTTTGTTTCCAACTTATGACTGCATAGTCTAGTTGGTATTATGGTTGACTGAAATTTGTGTCGACAAAAGGTCGTGTGTTCGAATCCTTTTGTCGGAGACTTTTTTTGGTTATCAATTCTTTTTGCCTCACGTTTATTTCCTCACTCAACACCCACTAGCCGCTATTTCCGGCGACGCGCGTCGAGCGTCTGTGCACCACCCGCACGTAACCTGCAGGGCGCAATGCCGCAATCACCGTTTCATGTTCTTTCACTAACTTGCCCCTATCTCTGTCTCTCTCCCCCGCGCACCACCCGCACGGTAGCCGTAGGGCGCAATCACCATTCACCGCTTCATCCTCTCTCACTCTCTTTCTGCCCACTCTGTCTCTCTCTCTCTCCCCCTTCGGCCCTCCCCCTTTTTCCTCTATCGACACTCGCTCTGCCTGTCCCCCCTTTTTACTATCGAGCATCGACTACCCCCGTTCCTAAGTCACTCCTTTTTGACTGTGTCTGTACTTAAATAAGGTTGTGCCGACAGAGTGACTGGCGCAGTGGCACCACACAGTGTGCTGCGCACTGCTGCGCATTGCTGCGCACCAGGGAAGCCTGAAAGGTATAAAAGGAGCGCCCCTCTCGCCCTTTCCTCCCTTTCTGTCCCCTCAGCTCTATACTTTCACACACCTTGACACCTAACTTGGCAATCACATAACATTGCAGAGTTAAGTCAAACGTGTGAAGTCTGAGTCTCATCAAGTTTCAACAATTAGTCTCATACACTTTATTACTTTTATACACCACACCTCCTGTAGGACTACTAACATCTAGATCAGTGATCAACCCAGTAGACATAGGCTAAAGTTCTAGCAGCGTGTCACTTCTGTCTCCATACAACGAGCGGTACTACACGTGGACTGTCCAACACCGAATCTACTAGGTCGATTGCTCTCTTGTAGTTGGGAAACCTTACAGATGCGTACAGAGATACGGCAACACCGACCAGAACAGCGACTTTGTGCCGGGACGAACGACGCTTGCGTGCCAAAGACATGTGAAATAAGATTTCGGACCAAGTTGAGAAATGAGATGAGGTCGGAATTCGGATTCGGGATGAGCCGAGATGATGAACCGAAATGAGATGAGGTCGGATGAGCCGAGTCTGCCGAGAGCCCGAGATGATGAACCTGCAGACGACTGACGAGGGACAAGCCACGAAATGAGATAGGATGAGCTGCAAGTCAAGGAGCCTCGAGATGACATGAGAACAACTCACGAGTCACAAGATCGGCCGGTAGGTGCGGCGGTAGAAGCGCGCGGGGAGACGACAATGCCACGGGCAGTGGAAGCACGGGCAGGGGCAGCCAAAGAGAGAAAATTGCTGTATGTGTGCAGTGTGGTCTGTTTCCATATGATAAAGTAGAGAAAGAGAATCGTAGAGTTAGAGTTCATGGGTGTAAGAGAGAGAAGAACAGAGATGAGGGTGGGACGGGGCTTACTCACCAGACGCAGACCGCGGACGACGCGACGACCGACGACCGTCCGAAGGTGGAAAGAGCTGTATGCTGTAGAAAGAAGTAAGAGCAGAAGAAGTCGAGAGTCAGCAACGGTCAGGAAAAAAATGGCATAGGTTCGGGATCGTGCTGCTGATACGCACCGAAAGAACCGACGCGAACGCGCAGAGAACGACAAGCCGACAAGCGCTGATCTGTTCCAAGCTGTGAATGTAGAGAGAAGCCAAAGAAAGAGTGTGTAAGGACTAAGTCGTAAGCACAGGTCTAGAGGGAGAAGGAGCTGGGACTGAGCTACTCACCGCTGAAGTGCTGATGATATGGTAGTGAAGGTCAGTCGCAAGACCGAGCCGAGCAGCGTCTTGGGAAGGAAGCACTGGCCTGCTGTACGGGCCCGTTCAGTGATTTGCCCGTTTGAATCACACGTTTCTGTAGTTCTCAAAATTCTGACAAATGCACTCTCTTTGTTTCAATCGCGTATCACAATCACCTGCTGCTGTACAGGCCCTTATGTATTCACTGGTGAACGGTGAATACACGTGAATACATGTAATTGCGCCCGCTGTTCAGAGTTATCTCACTGGAGGTTGAGGGGTGTTATTCACTGGTGAATACACGTGAATACATGTAATTGCGCCCGCTGTTCAGAGTTAGTACTTCTCCCGGAATAACGACAGCTGTTCGTCGCTGTTCGCCGCTGTTCGTACTTATTCATAGTTAGTACTTCTCCCGTAACAACCACAGCTGTTCGTCGCTGTTCCGTGCTAGTATTCCGGAGGCAGCCCAGACTCCTCGGTTTTCGGCCCATCTTGTGGGTTTCGAGGGTCTCCACGCGTCTTCGCTGGATCTGAAAAAATTCATACCTTTTTTTTTGGCCCAAACGATGTTGCTTTTTGAAGACACAAAACCCTCGTGTTTTTCAGTATTGCTACACGTATGTACGATGGAGAGGGATGTACTCCCCCGCACCAGGCATGCTCGATTGACCAGGACGAGTGCGTGGCAGACCAGAGTGTGGACTACCGCGTCGGGTCATGATGAGACGTGATGGACGATGCATGATACGTGATGCGTACAGCGTATGTAATGCTCAATGCTGCCATGGCGGTGCGCTGGTGGAGACTGGGGAGTTTATCCTCAGTGGAAAACGAAATGGACGAGAAATGGATGAAAAATGAATAAAAAGGTGGAAATGGTCCGAAAATGGACCGGAAATGAATGTGGCCAGTTTCGATCCCGGAGCTTTGACGCCAACCTTATTTCCAAATTAGGGTTTTGGTTCATTTCGTCCCGATCCACTGTTTCCCATGTGGCAATTTCAACTGAGCGGCATCGCGTCATTGGATTTGTAGTCATTAGCCGGGCTTACAAAGCTCCCGATCCCAATACAACACAGCGAAGCTCAAGACAATGAAAATTTTCTTCTCTTCCACCACACGCACCACACGTCCGCACCACAGACGCACTCGGTCTCGACGACGAGGCGGACTTCGACACCAACCTGGACGACCCTTCCGCCACTTACTTCCAGCCTCGGTCTGCCGCTCCCCTCTGCGCCCTCCTTCTGATGCTAACCCTCCCTCTGCTGCTCCCTCCCCGTCTGCTGCCCTCACTCCGTCTGATGTCAACCCCCGCGGTCTCTCTCTCTCTCTCTTTGACCCCCCCTTTGATGCGCTCTCTCCCTCTACTTGCCCCCGTCTGCTTCCCCCTCCCTCCTTCTGCTGCCCCACGTCTGCTGTCCTCCCAGCTTTCCAGCCTCCCCGTCTGCCACCCTCCTGTGCTGGCGAGCAGCCATTAGTTACTTACTTCTCAGTTCTCTATGCTTCCGATCCGATCCGCTCCGATCCCCGATCGCTCCCAACACTTTTCCTGCCTCAACACTCTTTCTCACTCACCGCTCCAGAATCGTTACGCAACGTCCCACTTTTCCTTCCTCTTTTTCCTTCACCAGCCGCACCGGCTTCTCTCTCTCCTGCGCCTCATTTGTATATAAGCGGCTGCGCCCCACTTCCCCCTCTCGCTTAGAATTGATCCGTCATTGCATATTCTCATTTGTTTAGCCTTAGCTACAGGTAAGACACTCTTCTACCGAACCATTGTGTTCGCACATGGTGATGAGAGGGTTCTCTAGCTGAATCGCACCTACCGATTACAGCAACACCCACAAGACGACCTCGCAGAGACATCCATATCTCCAGTGGTCTCTTCCTCTGCAGGCCCCGCAGAGACTTCCATATCTCCATCGGCCTCGCCCAACTAGCCTCGCAGAGACCACCATATCTCCATCGGCTCCCAGCCTCTTCCAGAGCACCTCTTCCCTTTCTCTCGATCTCTCACCACTACATCTCTCGCTCCTCTCTTCTCGCTCCCGTTCTCTGGTGCGCGTTGCAGGTTATCTCCTCGACCAGTTCACCGAGCTCGATTCCGCCTTCTCAAAGCTCAACCTCTCCTCCCTCGACCACAACCTCCGCCTCACGCACACTCCTCCTCCACCTCCATGAGTTCTCAGGCCTCTACGAGCTCTTCCGTACGTGGACGACGTGGTCGACGCGGTGGACACGGCGGCCACGGCCAGACTCTGTGTGCGTCCCTGGGCGCCGTCAGCACGCCATCCAGCCCGTACCGTCAGCAGGCGAACAGTGTCGAGCGCGTGGTCCAAACCGTGCATCGCGTCCTCCAGGTCATGGCCCTTCCGTCGAAGGCCCATTGGGATCGTCGTCTGTTGCCTTCGGTGAAGTTGGCCATCAACAGCAGTCCGTCGTCGGTGACGGGACACCGGCGGTTTGACCTGGTATTCATCAGCCACCCGACGGTGGTCCACGGCATCTTCGACGCAGAAGAACACCTCGGCGTGGGTTCCTTTGCAGAACGCTTGTCGGCGGCCCAGGATCGTCTGGCCGAAGCCCGTCAGCATATCACTACGGCCCGACTTGAACAGAAGCGCCGCTACGACTCACGTCGTACGACGCCGACTCTAATCGTGCCAGGAATGTCTGCTTGGGTTCGTCTTCGGGATCGACCGTGCCCTTTACCGATCAGGAATCGCCAGCCGATGTGTTCTGTCCGTCTGTCTTTGTACGTGGGCTTGTAGTAGTTTCCAATCGATCGTTCAACCTTGTAAGGGCCACTTGTATCAAGACCACAGGCGACCATCATTTCGTGAGCGTCGTACAAGAGCTTCTTGTGGTTTTCGTCAAACTGGGCGATCTCGAAATTGTTGGCAAGGGGGTTGTAGCATCCATCTAATTCGATGAGACCCGCAAGAAGAACGTCCGCCTCCCGCATCACCTTCGGAATTCCCCCGTTCTTGTTGTTCAGTACCCCATATTGACGGAGCGCATCGAGAAACGGGGACCAATCTCCGCCCAGGCTCTCGCTGCAGCTGACAATTTGAATCCTGAACAAGTCCATTGTCGCAAACGTGTCAAAGGTCGGAATATAATCGCCGGCAGAGACCCTCTTGTAGACGCTGAGCTTGCAGGGTCGGCGTCCTGGAGGACGCCGAGCGTCCATGAATCAACACACGTCTGCATATACAAGCGTGTTTCCAGGTCGCAAGAATCGACAGCGGGTGAGGCCTCGGTTCTGTTCCGGAGGAAGTTGCAGACCCTGGAAGTCTTCACTCTTCAGACGAATACGGAATAAGACCTCATGAGTCTGCGGCAGAAAGCCTCACATGTTCCCATGAAGGCTAACTTCCGGAAGACATCAAAAGGGTTTCTTCCAGAATATTCCTGCAGACAACCTGCCTGAAGTAGGCTGAAGACCTCTGCCAATCTTTGGTCCTAAAAGGCACCTGTACGTAGTGGTCCTAGGTATTGTATCATGCACCAATCAATTGTACGATGCCAAAAGACGGCGTGTTGTAACGAGTTTTGAAGCAAGCAGTGTTGGACGTGGAATAAATAGCATAGACGAGAAGCATTTTCGAAGCAAAAATGCTTTTGTGATGTAGCGGTTAGCACCTCCACTTGTTTATCCGGTGCACACGCAGGGTCAAAAGTCGAATCCCGATGCAGTCAATTTTTTTTGTTTTTCCCCAGACTTTAGTATGGGGACATGGGGTTATATCTGCCCCTTGGATTTTTACGGCCGAGAAAAAGTGTTGCAACATCCCTCGAATGAAATTCTTCAAAACTCCTTTAAATCTTCTCAAACTTCGCCAGGGTGTCCGTGTTCTAAGCATCCATCGACGCTCTCGATTTCTCCCAGTTTTCTTTATGAAGATAGCAATTTGCTGCTCACATGCCGTCCTTCCGCCGTTCGTTGCCCGTTTCTGTCTTTCTTGCACCCCCACTTTTCCCACGACCCACGCCTTCGATAGCCATAGTCAAAAGTCAAAACCCTCCGAGGAAGTTCATAGCCATAGTCAAAACTCGAAACCCTCCGAGAAAGTTGAAAGGTCTTCAACTTTTTGACGAACGCAGCTACCAACTGCCCAACTTACTCCAGCGTTTACTAACCTTCAACCCTGACCAGCCCACAACTTACAAGTCGTGCCAGTAGTAAGTTGCTTGAGATGCACGCCTACATCTACCAGGTGATGGTGTCCCAGAATGCTACTGAGTAGTGACTACTGAGTAGTGACTACTGACTACTGACTACTGACTACTGACTACTGACTACTGAGTATGAGTACTGAGGTCTGACTGTCTGAGTGCTGATATTCCTACGTTCTTGTCTATTCCGAATTTATTCTTACTGCTGGTAATTGGTAATCAGGGCCTCCGGGGTCCTGATCAGCTTCATTGCTTCTATTTTAATCTCCTACGTTCTACCGGACTTGGCCTTACAACATTGAGCCATTGTCATATACATTCATGCTGCATGCTGATTGCTGCATGCATCATCGCCTCGAACACCCCTCGCTGCTGCAGAACCCAGGACAGCCACAAGGCAAGCGGCTGGTGTTCGAACATGATTCGGGGCTTGCCGCGGCGCTCACAGGTTGGCGAGCCGCAGTGATCGCGGCACGTCGTTTCGTCGGTGGAGAGGGACGTCAACGATAGTTTCTCGCACGCTGGACAAACTGCGTACCGCACCAGCCGTGCTAAGGATGGGCGCGGAGTAAGCCCCGGAGTGGGTTTCCCGGAGTTCCCCGACTAGTCGGGGCCTCACTCCGGGGGAGTACGGAGTACGGAGTGCATTTTCGAGGATTTACTCCCGCTGATTGGATTCTGCAGGAGTACGGAGCGCAAGCCTGTCATGTCCCCGGAGTACGGAGTACGGCAAGGCCTGGAGCTAACTTTTCGCCGGAGTACGGAGTGACTAGCTCGAATGCCAGACGGAGTGCGGAGTTTCCCCGAAACTCCGGGGCGCTCCGGGGCCTTGCTTTTTCAAAAATCAGGTCGCAATTTTGAAAATTCAAGTCAGAAATGGGCATATTTTGCTCTGATTTTCAAAAATTTGGCAAAATTTCTTTTCAGATTTCTCATTTGGGGTTCATACTGTGTGTTCTTGAGCTCTACGACCGCCAACGATGATTCTGCCGAACAAAAACATGGATGGAAGAGCGGCAATCAATGTAAGGGTCCACATTTCTCAAGTTCTGTAGGACCTCTGCGAACTTTCCCCGGAGTACGGAGTTTCGGGGGAGTAGTCGCGCTCCGTCACCCCGGAGTACGGAGTGGACTTTGAAATTTTACTAAATTTAGCCGGAGTACGGAGCTAGCGCAATGAGATGGGGAGATTTTGTGCGGAGCGCGGAGTGGAGTTGGGACGACTGCCTAAAAATGAGCGGAGTACGGAGCGCGAAAAAGCATCTCAAAATCAGCCGGAGTCAGCCGGAGTAGGAGCCCCGGAGTACGGAGCACTCCGGGGCCCTCCGCGCCCATCCTTAAGCCGTGCCTTGAGTCCAAGGTGACTTCGTACTGTCGCGAGTTGGAAAGGTATACCTGATGAGGGTGATGATTCAGAAAGCAAGGGATGAAGAGTCTAGTGCTGTTCACACGTAGCCCTTATTCTCGCCCACCCTCTCTAATTTTTGCCTACCCTCACTTAATCTCGCTGCGTCAAGCGAAACCTGGAGGACCTAAATACGTCCTCCTATTCTCGCTTCGCCTCGCTCCGCCTCACCACACTTCACCTAAGCTCGCTCAATCACACTTGCATTGCAGAATCCCGTGGATCAACGAAAGATGTACAACCGTAGCAAACCAATACAGACTCGAAGCAATCGGTCATGAGAGTGCGCTTGAGAGTGAGCTGAAGACGAGTGGAAAGAATAGTAGTGAAGGGGGAAGGTAAGAGTGAAACAAGCCCTGGCCCCTGAGGACGGGGAACGACTGCGGACAGGGAGAAGAGGACGCAGCGAAGAGAGAGAGAAGAGAGAGAAGCGTGAGCGCGTGAGCTGTTAGTGAAGACGGAGAAGGATGAACAGAGGATAGAGCTTGGTCAATGATCGATCGGGGCAGAGGGTCAGGAGAGAATCGGGTCAGGAGCAGTCAGTGGTCGGCAGAGGGCTGGCGTATCGTCAGTGGGGATGGATGGGAGAGGCATCAGTGAGCACGCGCAGCAAGCAGTGGGGTGATGGACTCACGGGGCAGTTGCGCGTGCTGATGTATGGGTGGATGGGGTGAATGGCTGGATGGACGGGTCGGTGGAAAGGTGCGTGGTGCGTGATGTGGTGGTGCGTGGTGTGCACAGAGCAGAAGACGCGCACCTCCTTTTTTTCTCTTCTCGTCGTTCTCTCGGCCGAGACAAGCTTTCCACCAGTGGCAGCTGAATGCGTGAAAATCGCTGAGTTCCGAAATACTAAGTACTCTGCTGCATGGATGCTGTGTTGTAATTGAGCGAGCTGGTGTTGTATTGAGCGAACTCTTGGCTGGGGCAAGACATACAAACTGTTACAAAAATCGGGCGAACTCAGTGATTAAAGCGAGGCGCGGGGAGGCGCAGCGAGAATAAGGGCTACGTGTGAACAGCACTTCTGATTGTAGTAGGAGAACAGAAGACCGGCGCCTTGACGCCCGAGGCCGAAATGAGCAGTTAGAGTGAGAACATGCACAATGTACGAACACTGCACGTGCCTGTAGGCATGGAAGGAAGCCGGAAGGTGGCTGAGAGCTTCCGGCATGCAAAATGGGACTTTGATGATCTGAACTCAGCTGAATGGCCTCGATATCCCTGTCGTCCTCCCCATCATACAAAACAGGGCGCTCCGCCCTCCGGATCGAGTATTCGCTCCGGCTCGACATCATCGCCAAACTCCGAATCTACTTCGTCCTCATCATCGTCTGATGTGTTAGACGCACTGCTTGTCGCGTCGTCTCCAGCTCGAACGTCGTAATCCATAGACATCTCATCGTTGCCGAAATCCATGGGCGCTCCATCTTCTCCGTGTAAAGACGTGCTACTTCCGAGCGAACGCTGAAGAGAAAGTGAGGAAGATCCTGAGGCATTCGACGTTTCCTGTATCGAACGTGTTGCTTTGCTCTGCGCCTCTAAGTCAACAAGACGCTGCCTCGCCTTATGGACGCGCCAGGTTCCCTCCTTGACATTCTTGAAGGCCCGGTTTTCTGTTTGGCAACCATGTATAGAACAGTCGCACCAATACTCACGTGTGAGTGTGTGACCTTGTCCAACCCAGCGCGGCGCGGGGCGCGTTCTTTGTCAGTCATCTGAGTTGCGATATACCTTGTGATAAGTCTGCAAGATGGATGGCCTCAGAAGAACTCAAGGACACCTCTGCGCCTCTGCCTTCAAATTCTGATGGATGCAACATGCAGCGGTCCGTGCGCGGGACAGCAGATCGAGGACAAATCACCACCGATCCGCCAGCACCTAGGCCCAGCGTGCCTTACGGGCTACGCTACAGTCTCTCATGAGCAGTCAAGGCTCAAGCGTAGCAGCGCTTCATGTCTTCATGTTGAAGGGTACAAAATGCAGATACGAGAGGCTTGAAATGCACAGTATGGCGGACTTGGCGGTACACTTGCACCATAGATATAACTTCCCACAGGTGTAATGTAACATGTGTATTGCTTCCAGATCGACCGCACCGTGCGGTAGGACAAAGGGAAAAGTTCTGCAGACCGCGTCTTGTGTCACGAGGTAGTCACACCACAAGGTTTTCGCTTGGGCCTCCTCATGCTCCACACGGCGCGTAGCAACTTGTAGTTCTCCCTTTTCTCTTGTTCTCCCCTTCCCGCCAAGCTCAACTCTCCCTTCGGTCCTTGTTCTTCATCTGTGCTCCGCTTTCCCCCATGACCGATTATCATTACACCCATCAGGGTGTCTCGAGTGCTGGTTGAGACCTCGATGGAAGTCTCTAATATCACGTGCACGACCCCGATATCACATAAAGTTTTCATCGGGTTAAGGTAACATAAATAGTCGCAGCATTGAGACCCAGTCTCGAACAGTACAAGGGACCTCAATCGCGCTCCACCGCGTTCGCGACCAGCCTCTCTATGATGTGACCCGTAAAGACTCCAGAGACTGGAGTTCACGGCCATAAACCCATCAATCCTCTGGGGCTAGGTTCCCTACAAATAAGGTTGTCCCCGGAGTTGACGCGGAGCTGGGGTTTTGCGGACTCCGTACTCCTCCGACGGAAGGCTCCGCCGGAGGCGGAGCGCGGAGCTCACTTTAGAAATTTTTTTTGATCTTTAAACAGCACGGAGTCCGCCTGGAGGACTCCGCCGGAATCTACGCGGAGCGCGGAGCCCAATCCTGGGACCACCAGCCAAAAGTACGGAGCGCGGAGCCGTCAAAATTGTGTGAAAATTCCGGCGGAATTTCCGCGAAATTCCGCCGGAGCTGTGAGGTCACGTGATAGTCGAAAATAGGGGTCACTTGACCTTATTTTGGGTGCGCTCCGCCGGAATTCCGTCCAAGTTCCGCGGAAATGTGTGGAATTCCGAGAAAATAGGCATGGTCGAGACACGCGCAGGGGATAAAACAGGCGTCATCATCCGTTGAGAGCTTCAGAATAGCACTGAAGTCAATACCGCAACAATGTCGGATGCTGAATGTATAGCTCTGATTGTGTTAGAGTCACTCTGAGAGCAAATTATACCACCACTGCGCTCCGACGGAATTCCGCGGAATTCCGAGCTCCGCATACACGGAGCACGGAGGAGCATTATGAAAACGCACAGAAAAAAACGCGGAGCGCGGAGCTGGGATTTCAACTTTGGCAAAATTCCGTCGGAACGCGGAGCTGGTTTTTTTCAGCTCTGTCTTAGTCTGCGGAGGCGGAGCTCGCCTCAAAAAGTCAAAATTCCGGCGGAATTTGGAAGTGCGGAGGCGGAGCCCTCCGCGTTACTCCGGGGACAACCTTACCTACAAATGGGTGATCCGAGCGCGGGAGACAAGAGAAAGGATGAGCGCCTGATGTAGCTTTATGTAACCTTATGTAACCTTAAATCAGACAACAGAAACTTCGGCATAGCGCAGTCTACAGACCACTGCCGTGCTTTAGGGAGGGGGCGCGGGTTTCGTATGGGCACCGCATGACCGCACCCAGGGTGCGGGTACCGCGCGGGCGCGGCGGTTAGAATTGTCCGAATACCTGATCAATGACCCACAGGCCACAGTCAATCAATCAATTTAGACTGACGCCTATCGTGCCTCGCTCTCAGGGTAGCTTCGCTACCCTTCGAGCTCTCCGCCGTGGTTTGTCACACATGACGTATATGATGAGCTGATGAGCAGATTAGTATCTCATTCACCTGATAGAATGGCGCTCAGTGTGTGTGCAAACACAATGGTTCGTAGGTAGGAAGCTGCGTATGCTAAAAGATTATCGATGTATTAGAAGGCTAAGTACAAAGGGAAGTGAGGGAGAGAAAAGAGGTGACTGGAAGAATGGCGTGGGAAATGTGGAGGATGGAAGTGTTGCTATGCGGAGGTGTGGGAGAAGGAAGAGAGGAGGATAAGAATAGGAGATAAGATAACTGGCCATGTGGCGAAGCCACGTGTTGCCAGCACATCCCCACCCAAAAAGAGACCACTGTCCTCAGTTGTGTATAGTGTATGGGCGAGAGGAACTGCAACGGGCATGAAGTCAGAAGAAGAGAGGGTGTGATGCGCATGGAGGGGCGGATGTGGGTAGAACCAGGATGTTGTAGGTATCAAAATCGAAGGCAATAGTGATGAGAAATACGACCTCCCGGACCGAGTACCGAGGTCGATACCGAAGTTGGTATCCGTCGGTGCGGGGTCGCGGGGACAACGTGCTGCAGGCTGCTGACGGGCTGGATGGTACTGTAGCCGGTATGAGGAAGGGAACAGGCCGAGAGATGAGAGCGCTGCGAGCCCCAACCGTCGTCCACCAGCTCATCGTGTCACGAACAGTCTCCTGACCTTATCAGTGTGCGTCGAAGCTGCTGCTGCCGAGTACCGAGCCTACTAACCGATGCGCAATACCAAACAGGGCCACAGCCAGGTGCCCGCCAGGTCCGCAACTGTTGTTTTTTCCGGACGCTGGACGCATGCACGCGTCGCTGAGCAGCGCCGCCAGGCGCTAGAGCGTGACCGACATCAATCTGTGTCGTACTGCTGCTCCCGATCGTCCCACCTGCCTGACGCAAGAACCAGCTCGATCCCAGCACCCGTGCGTAGCGCGATGGGGATGCGTCATACATGAGTTTGGTTGTCTGGAGGTGGTGCGGTGCGACGAAGTGGGTCGAGCGGGTCGTTGCTATGGTGTGGACGGAGAGCAGAACGGCTGGTACGCGGCTTAGTTCAATGCAAGTGGAGGGTCGGAGACGGATACGGCGTGGCGACACGGTCGATTGTCTTGAAGTCGACCTTCGAGTCGGGCGTGCCTGTCTTTGGGGGGTCGATCGCGATGAAGAGGGGTAGGGGGAGGAAGGTGGGAAAGTCGTCTTGCTCGCGCCTGAAGTGGGGGCGTGGCTCTTCCTCGGTTATGAAGACGAGGTTCTCCGGAGCGTGCTCGACCGTGGACCGAGGCAAGAGATTCTGCGGGGATGCTTCCGCGCGTTGACGGCTGGCCAGACGGGCTGCTGCCGTCGCTGCCCGCTGGCTTGCTCAACGTCCGTGTCTCAGCCCAACTTATGATCGCGACCGTCGCGCGTAACGGCGTGGATCGGATGACGGGTAACGCTCCGAGTCCATGTCTTCGCCAGTACGTGGAGATCTTGGTCCAGAAGGTAGAGCTGCAAACCTCATGCGTCCTGCTTCACCGCGCTTGCGCTCGCCGTCATCGGAGGGAGTGACGACTTTCGAATTGTGGCATGCCGGCGCTGAAGAACGGTCCGATCTAGTCGGTCTGGTTGTCATGGGACGTGGCCGGTGAAATCAAGGACCTTGATGACCTGGTGGAGTAAGGTGAAGGGCGAAAGAGGATGGGGAGAAGGGCCGTGCGTGGTGACAAACGAGAGACGGATCTCGTCCTGCTGATCGTAGCGCGGAGGACGATCAGTGAAGCCTGTAGCACCAGATCGAAGGGCGCTTGAATCGGCCATCGTACTGATCCGTGGACAGTGTTTGCGAGCGCGCGAGGAAAGAGCGCATCGTGGTGGAACCAAAGCGTCTTGGAGCGGCTGTAGGCCCCGGCCGGCAAGCGCGCGAGGCGGCGAAGAGGAGCTGGTCGTGATCGCCGGAGTTGATGTCGTCCAGTTGTGTGGCCCAAATTTGCTGCGCCGGTCTATCCAGGAAAAACGGAGGAGATGCCTCGACTCCACGCACCTAATGGGATGGCCGGCACAGAACCTTGAAGCGCAGGCGACCGGAAGAATGAGCAGGCCAGCTGCTGCAAAAGAAAGAGGGAGAAAGGAGAGATCTGGAGAAAGAAATGGAAGGCGATCAAGGCATAGTAGGAATGTGTGAGATGGAGGTCACGGAGAAGGAGAAAAACGAAGAGAGATCGAAAACGAGAAGACCGATGTGCCGATCCGGAGGCGCACTGGAGCTGTTGGGCTCGCGAGGCCGTCCGAGAGGGTGCCGAAACCAGAGGCGCTTTGGAGCTGTTGAGCTCAACGAGGCAAGTCTGGAGAAGGAACCGGACACGGGACCGATGCGCACTAAGTCGTCAGACTGTGCGGCCATCGGCGTGGGTCCCACTGGACTTGGTCGGTGCAAGTCAGTGGTCAAAACCCTCTCATCACCATGTGCGAACACAGGTCCGAGATAATCTAATCACCTAGTTGGCACTAAGCCACTAAGGACTGTGTTCGGTGAGGAACTGAGATGAAACAAGTATGCAGTGTCGGACTAATTACAAGAAGGGGAAATGAGACACTGTGGCTTAAATAGCCGAGGCGGAGAAGAGAGAGAAGCCGCTCTGGCGAGTGATGAGAAAAAGAAGAAGAAGAAAGGAAGAAAATGGCACGTTGCGTAACGTTTGCGAGGCGCTGGAGTGGAAGCCACGTGTCAGAGTCGGATCGGATTGGATCGGAATCAGCGGTCATAGAGAAAGAGAATCGAGAAAGAGAAATGGAGGAAACTGCATCACTGATCACTGGCTACTTGCCAGCACAGTGTGTGAGTGCATTCGTTCTTGCAAGAGTGTTCTAAGAAGTCAGAAAATAAGCAATTCTGCCCAGTGCCCGCGATGATGCATGCAGCATGCAGCATGAATGCATATGACAATGGGTCAATATTGTAAGGCCAAGAGTAGAACGTAGGAGACTAAAATAGAAGCAATGAAGCTGATCAGGACCCCGGACTACCATCTACCAGCAGCAAGAATAAAATCGGAATGGAAAAGAACGTAGGATTATCAGCACTCAGACAGTCAGACCTCAGTACTGCTCAGGCCTCGGCAACTTCCTTCACTTCGTATACTTTGTAACTTGGAAGTGAGAACTAGTAGTGAAACTTTCACTATACTTTGGCGTCCGAGCCGTCAAAAAAAGATAGTGAACTTTCACTTTGACGGGGCCGGGAAAGTGAAGAAAGTATGGAGATAGTGAGTTCGTCTTCATGTTGAACTTGAAGTCACTTCCTATCACTAGTAGTGCTATCAAGTTAAGGTAGTCGCTAGTAAGTAACTATTCAGTCAGGAAAGTAACTAATAGTTTACTACCCAGTTGCTATCAACACTTTATAATATTATTAGACACTCCTCATTTCACATCACTTTGTGATACTTTGCAACTATCTTCACTACCTAGTGACTTGGTAGAGCTCTGATGAAAAAAATCAGGGACACCCGCAGTTTATTATGCGGCCGGCACGGTCGCAAAAAGCGCTCAAACTAGTAGTCACTATCTCAACTTTTCATAACTAAACTATACTTTGTCCGCCGGCTGAGACCTTCACTTTCACTTTCACTATACTTTGTCCGAAAAAACACTCACTATCTTCATTTGCCGAGCTCTGGTACTGCTAGTGAAGTCAGTAGTCAGTAGTCAGTAGTCAGTAGTCAGTAGTCAGTAGTCAGTAGTCAGTAGTCAGTAGTCAGTAGTCAGTAGTCAGTAGTCAGTAGTCAGTAGTCAGTAGCATTTTGGGGCACCATCACCTGGTAGATGTAGGCGTGTATGTGTATCTCAAGCAACTTACCACCGGCACGACTTGTAAGTTGTAGGCAGGTCAGGGTTGAAGGTTAGTGAACGCTGGAGTAAGTTGGGCAGTTGGTACTTGGTAGCTCCGTAATGCGTTCGTCAAAAAGTCGAAGACCTTTCAACTTTCTCAGAGGGTTTTGAGTTTTGACTATGGCTATCGAAATTCGAAGGCGTGGGAAAAGTGGAGGTGGAAGAGAGACAGAAAAGACTCAGGTCTGACCGGCTCTGAGTGAGTTTGAACGAAGGCGGAAGGGGAGGTGGGTCGGGGAAAACCGCCAGACCCTGTTTAAGACCCTGTTCTGAACTCCGGAAGCCAGTAACTCGTCGAGAGATCAGGAAAGAATAACTCCGGAAAAAGGGAGGGACAAGGGTGGGAAAGAAAAAGAGAATCGAGTGGACGAGTCAAGGTAACGAGGCGACCGATCCTTACTATTGAGGAGAGGTCGGGCCAGGAAGGATGGTGGTTATCGTCATCCTTCTGGCCCGAGCTCGAGATCGACAAGAACTGAGTCGTGTCACGCGACGCGACGTGATCATGATCATCAGAGGATCGGTCTCAAGACTCCGTTCACGAGGCAGACGTCGGTATAAGTATCTCCTACACAACGAACGGCGGAAGGACGGCATGTGAGCAGCAAATTGCTATCTTCATAAAGAAAACTGGGAGAAATCGAGAGCGTCGATAAATGCTTAGAACACGGACACCCTGGCGAAGTTTGAAAGTATTTTAAGGAGTTTTGGGCCCTGATCAGTTGCGACTTTGCGAGCGCACCCACTTTGGAAAATGAGCGCGCGCTCTGTGGGCCGACATGAGGCGCGCGAATGTTCAGTTGCTCATTTTTAGGGCCGGCGGCCCAGAATCTTCAGAGCGCGCTCACTCACAATTCTCGCGCTCTCTGGGCCCACCTCCCGAGGTCAGCCCACAGAGCGCGCGCCCTCGCGCCCGCTCTGAAAATTACAACCACGTTACACCGCGATTGTAATCCAAATGAGAAGAGATACAAAATCACAAAATGAGATAGCAAAAGCCGTCCAGGTCAAAAGCAGAGCCCACTTCCCAGCGCGAGGTGAGGGCTGATCAGTGAGTTGCCAGCCCGCGCCCTGTGAGCGCAAATCTTCAGAGCGCGGCGCGAGGGGCTCGCGCCCAGTGAGTTGAGCGCCAAAATCAGGGCGCGCGCTCGCAACTGATCAGGGCCTTGAAGAATTTCATTCGAGGGATGTTGCAACACTTTTTCTCGGCCGTAAAAATCTAAGGGGAAGATATAACCCCCATACTAAAGTCTGGGAAAACCCAGCCAAAACATAAGGGAGAATAAGACCTCTTATTTTTGAAAGGCGAATATGTATCTTTGACATTATAACGGAAAGTCGCTTTCGCGCTGTGCCACGTTGCATACACCACATGGCATATACCACGTGTCCTTAAGGTTCACACTCACTAGTCACTACTGCCTATGATGTCCTCGCCCTCTCTAACTTCCATTCAGGATTCCCTTTCTTGACTCCGGTCCATTTTCCCAACCTCCAACATCGCATTCCTTTCTCTCAGCTTCTTGATTCTTCAGGCTTCGATCGGCACTCGGAAGTTCCCGTTGTCTCAACTCCCAATCGCTCAACTTCGACATTTCTTTCTGCCTTTCGTCTGCAGCGGCAGAGCGGGACTGCCCGAGTCGCGACACACGCGGGGCACAGAGGGGTGAGGCAGGCGTGAATATTGTCGGCGATGAATAGGACATATAAAGGATGCACACTTCCCCTTCTCCAGCTGGAAGTTCCTTCTCTTTTCATTGCGAACTCACCACTCTGTACTCCCTGCTCACTACTCCCCTTGAACAGTATAGATGTAGATCAAAACGGAAGCTGGATGGAGTGCTCGACTCTTCCGGAGATTCGGGGATCAAGCCACTGACCGACTCCTAAGTCCTCCATCTCCTCTCTTGTGTTCTGTCTAGTTGTATACTTGTATCTTAATGCTGACGACTGACCTTTTCTCCCTAGCCTCAAAAAGTTTCTCTCTCTCTCTCTCTCTCTCTCTCTCTCTCTCTCTCTCTCTCTCTCTCTCTCTCTCTCTCTCTCTCTCTCTCTCCCCTCCCCCCTCTCCTTTCCTCAGTTCCTTCTCAGTTCTTCTGGCCTCCTGCTGCTGCCCTCCGAAAGCGTGCTGGTTCAAGAAGCTCCCCGTCAACTGCAACGCCGCTGCTGCAGCGTCTAGCGAGCTGCGGCTCCCGTCAACTGGGCTTCCCCCGCTGCTGCGGTTCCCGTCCGACGCTGAATGGGCTCTCACCCAGCCCGCACCCCACTTCTAGGAAGCCGTCAGTCAGCCAACAATTAATAGTTAATACACGCAATCGACAAACCTCTCCTCGACCCTCACGGACACAGCACAGCTTCTCCAGATATACTAGACTAGAGATGACTGATGAGTCTACTAGTAGTATGTGGAAAGTGAAGTGTGAGTGAATGACGAGGAAGAAAGGACTAAGTACAAAGGATGAGCTCGGGAAGGGAAAAGATGAGGAGCAGAGAGGATAGCGTGGGAAATGTGGAGGTACCGGTGTTGCTATGCGGAGGAGTGCGAGTGTGAGAAAAGGAAAGGAAACGAAGAGGAAGAGGAAGAGAACAGATAAGATAAGATAAGAGCCACATGGACCTCGTCCAGCACATCCCCACCGACAAAAGACGACTGTCCCGAGTCGTTGGTGAGGACTCAAATGCGGCCCGCCAAAGAGAAGGGGGAAACGAAACGAGAAGCGCAAGAAAGGGAAGAGTCATGAGGTGGTGAACGATAGGCGGCTGATGTTGTGTGGCTGGGGTTTGATATGAGCTGCGGCCTGCGGGTGGCAGTGAGATTACGCGGGAAGATAAGAACCGCGAGGAGCAGCGAATGGTCGTTGACGGAGTATGCGCCGTATGCGTGCAGAATCGAAAGTTGAGAGGGGACGCGTTACGCGAATGGGAAGAATGAAGACCAAGTCGAGTGTCGCGATTCGCGAAGTGTCGTCACTCGTCGCCTGTCGGAAAACCAAGAGTGCCAACGAATACCAACGTGACCGCAGGGCACTCATCGTGGCCTATCCGCGTATCTGGCTGGAATGTATCCACAGCGATACCATGGAAACGTCCGGAGCAGATCCAGCAGGGTCGATTGGGCAGCAAGAAGAGGCGCGAGGATCGAGGGCGAGGAGTGATGAAACCGGGATGCCATGGGCGAGGGCCAGTAAGCAGAGGCTGATGAACGAGTGTGGTCAACGTCGGAGCCCGTGTATGTCACCGTGGGGACCATGTGAGTGGCGACCGGCAGAGGAACGACCTTGTGCTCCGAGGGAGGTGAAGCGTGAGAGCGTACGTGCGGCACCGTCCGAGCTGAGTCCTCGTGCATCCACCGACGAGCAGTTGCCCAGGCTGTCGCAACTGTAGCGAGCGCACGATCCGCCGAACAGAGCCGAGGTGACGCGATTGGTATCGGCCGTGAAGGAAGCGTGTGCCGGATGGCTGGAGGAGCACGAGCTCCAAAGTAAGGTTGTCCCCGGAGTAACGCGGAGGGCTCCGCCTCCGCACTTCCAAATTCCGCCGGAATTTTGACTTTTTGAGGCGAGCTCCGCCTCCGCAGACTAAGACAGAGCTGAAAGAAACCAGCTCCGCGTTCCGACGGAATTATACAAAAGTTGAAATCCCAGCTCCGCGCTCCGCGTTTTTTCTGTGCGTTTTCATAATGCTCCTCCGTGCTCCGTGTGTGCGGAGCTCGGAATTCCGCAGAATTCCGTCGGAGCGCAGTGGTGGTATAAGTTGCTTTCAATGACTCTAGTACAATCAGAGCTATACATTTAGCATCCGACATTGTTGCGGTATTGACTCCAGTGCTATTTTGAGGTTCTCAACGGATGATGATGCCTGTTTTATTTCCTGCGCGTGTCTCGACGATGCCTATTTTCTCGGAATTCCGCACATTTCCGCGGAACTTGGACGGAATTCCGGCGGAGCGCACCCAAAATGAGGTCACGTGACCCTTATTTTCGGCTATCACGTGACCTCACAGCTCCGTCGGAATTCCGCGGAAGTTCCGCCGGAATTTTCACGCTATTTTGACGACTCCGCGCTCCGCACTTTTGGACAGTGGGCCCAGGATTGGGCTCCGCGCTCCGCGTAAATTCCGGCGGAGTCCTCCAGGCGGAGTCCGTGCTTTTTTATGATTAAAAATTCCCCCAAAGTGAGCTCCGCGCTCCGCCTCCGGCGGAGCCCTCCGTCGGAGGAGTGCGGAGTCCGCAAAACCCCAGCTCCGCGTCAACTCCGGGGACAACCTTACTCCAAAGTCCATGGATGCAGGAGGAGTAGGGGTGTCGAGAGAAGTAGCTGGATCAGAAGGAGTGACGACGTCGAGGGTTATGGTGGAACGGAGACCGGAGGAAGCCGATACCAAACCCAGTCCCGAAGTCAGTACCGAAGTGCTGCTCGGGACCAACGGCGTCAAAGGAGAGGCGCCTGGGACGGAGGACGACAATTTGGGTAGACGAGCCGCTGCGGACGAGGTGTTTGACGCAGGAGAGATCGTCACCGAGCAGCTCGATGGAGAAGCAGCCGGGGTGGAGGTCGATGGGAGACTTGTGGTTGTCGAGACGGCAGCGGAAAGTGGGGGTGGCTTTGACTCGGACAGAGATGAAGATGGTGAAGAAGAGGTCGGTGGTGATGAAGCAGACGGGGTGATCGATGGCCCGTGTGTAGGTGCTGAGGAGTGTGGAATGGGCGGAGAGCCGGATGCGACCAATGCGGCGTACGAGAAGGTGCGAAGCGCAGCGGTGCCGACGCCGATTGGTTCCGAAGCCTTGGACGAGTGGGAAGAGGTGCACGTAGACATTCCGCGTGCTTCCTCCGCCTCAAGCTCCTGTGCAAACCCCCTGAGCGCGGGCAGCTCTTGATCCACGCCGCAGCTTAGCTCCAAGGACTCCATCGCCACCCGGAAACGAGCCGCGGTCTTGAGGTTGTGGCGACGTTGGGGAAAGGCGACGATATCGCCGTCGCAGAGAGGGAAAGGGGTCGATCCGAGCAGCTGGTGATTGACGTAAATGCCGAACTTGACGCGCGAAGAACGGATGGTCGGCGTGGTCCCCTGAAGTTGTACACGTGCCTCGTCGTCAACGACAAAGGGAAGCTGCAAAAGATCGTCGTTGATGGCGTTTCGTCGCTTGAGATGTGGATGTAGGATGAAAACGAAATCATGGTTGGCCGGGTCGAGCGGCGCGAACTTGATGAAGGTGAGCATCGTTAGGTGTGTAAAGTAGAGAGGGATTGAGGTCTGAGGATGTGAAAAAAAGGATTAGGAGAGAAGAGTGAGGGAAGGGATTGTGGTCTGTGGGTTGCTCGGCCTGCGTCGTTCGCTCAGCAGAGCAGATCTACTCTCATCACCATATACTAGACTAGAGATGACTGATGAGTCTACTAGTAGTATGTGGAAAGTGAAGTGTGAGTGAATGACGAGGAAAAAAGGACTAAGTACAAAGGATGAGCTCGGGAAGGGAAAAGATGAGGAGCAGAGAGGATAGCGTGGGAAATGTGGAGGTACTGGTGTTGCTATGCGGAGGAGTGCGAGTGTGAGAAAAGGAAAGGAAACGAAGAGGAAGAGGAAGAGAACAGATAAGATAAGATAAGAGCCACATGGACCTCGTCCAGCACACCAGAAGTCGCTCTCGCCTCGTGCGTACATGTCATGCTGCATTTACTCACAGGCCTCATCATGCTCACCTCGCTTTCTCCCTCTCTCTCTCATCTGTGCTTGATACAGATCCGGCTGTGCGGACGGACGCAGAGAAGAAACTCGAAACCAAAGCACAAGAGGACCAGGCGAGCATGAACCTTCTCCTCACTCAGGACGAGGACGAATGGGACGTCTCCGCAGCCGCTACCTGCATCGGTCGAATAACAGCCTGTGTCGGCGACGCCATCGACATGCCCGCCATCCACTTCATCGAGGGTAGCATGAAGAGCGAAGACTGGAGAAGGCGCGAAGCTGCATGCATGTGCGTCGGCTCCATCAGGGAGGGTCCTACCGTTGAAACACTCACTCCTCTCGTTCCTCAGGCAGCCAGGACCGTCCATCTGACCGAGATCGCCCACAATCTGCATCTTTTCCTTCAAGGTCTCAAGGATGCTCATTTACGGGTAAAGTGTGCGCGGTTGAAGGGTGGCTGCGCCACCCTGATACCGCGTACGAAGGTACATATACATAACTAAATTTACACACGCACTTCATTCAGTTTCAATGTCAATACATAGTACACTGTACGCATGCCAAGTCCAAAGCTTTCCTCACCAGTGTGTATCGTGTGTCATAATTCATACATGTTACATCACAGGATTCAAGGAGTTAATAAGGCGAGAAAACGCAGCCCACTGCCCAGCTCTTCACCGCCAAAATGCCCTATTCATTGATTGCTTTGCACAAACTTTGTAGACACACCCTTTGCGGCCGCACATTTATGTGCGGTCAACTTGATCCTTGTGTAGTAAAACAGTAAGACTCTTATTGATTTACAAATTACAGTAGACTCCCTCTTAAAGTCTTAAGCCATGGCGGTCGGGAGAAAGAAAAAAAGTATGGCTTTGAGGGAGTATGGGTACGGAGGGAACGGCGCCATAGGGGCTACAAAAGGAGCAGCCAACGCGCAATAAGAGCCCAGGGATGCTCGTACAGTGAGTAGAACCTCGAAAAGTGTCGATCACCTTCGGGGGGAAGGGCTACGTGATCGGCCATAGAGGTGATCGGCCCAGGGAGTTTTGCCCATGTACAATTTTCTCAAAAACCAGCGCACAGACCAATCAAATTTTCGCGACACCGTGTTGAAAAATTCGCAACACCGTGTCGACACCCTCGCAACACCGTGTTGCGAGCCAAAACTCCCTCGAAGCCATGCTGACTTTCCGCTCCGCGAATTATGGCTTTGAGAGAGTATGGCTGTATGGCTTAAGACCCCATTTTACATACGCACCGACCGGGGAGAAGAATCTTGTATGGCTTTTGGAGGGGTTATGGCTTCCGAGGCTATGGTCTAGGAGGGAGTCTACTGTACTCCTATTCATTTGTCAATAGGACCCCCCAAACTCCAGTGAAGCGCGGGCGGCCATCACGATCGATTTGAGTGTTGGAGAAGAGTCTTAGGCTCTTTCAAAATTACACAGTGCCGAGCAAAAGTGTCGTTTGATAAGTGTGAAAATCCGGCACGGTTACGCGCGTCCGTACTGTGCCTTGAGTTGCATGATGGACGCCTTTTGCTCTGGAGGCAGCGCGTTGATCTGCTCGTCCGTCAGCTTGAGCACTTGCATCAGCAGAGCCTGCCACCATGAAGAGATTGGAGTCAGTCTTTGACGAGCGCAACAGGAGAGGAAGGGGTAGGGGGTGGAAAGGCTCACTTTCTGCTGGTCGCCGAGCCCAGGTGGGATTTGGGCGGGTTGGGAAGGAGCAGCAGCAGGGGCATGTGTTGGAGGCGGCATGGGCGCAGCAGCAGCAGGAACAGGGGAAGCAACAGCAGCAGCAGGCGGCAGCCGAGGTGTTGGGATCGGTGCTGATTGCGGTGCAGGCGTGGCTGCGGGCGGTGCTGCGTTGGTTGGGGGAGCTGCTCCGCCTAGAGCGCCGGAGGATGTGAGGATTCTCTGATGAAGGGAAACGACGGGAACGCATGATTGAAGGCGATCAGTTCTGTAACAAAGTCGGGCGGATGAAGGGGATACTCACTTGTAGAAGGGCGGGGTCGACTACATTCATCATCAGCATGGCCTGGTTTTGAGAACGTGAAAGCATCAGTATTTCTGTCGGCAAAGGATCTCTGTCACATCGCGCGCCCCGAGAAGTACGCACCTGAAAGAGCGCATATGCGAGTTGCGGATGCGCTGAGAGCAGAGAAGCGGCTTGTTCGGGAGAAGATGTGACGAGCGCCTGGGAAAAGAAAGTACCACGGTGAGCTTCTCCTTGCATAAACGGATCTGTATTCTAAAAATACACACCTTCATATGACTCATGATGTCCATCAGCTGCTGAGGAGGCAAAGCAGCCAGGGTCCGGGTAATCGCATCCGCCGAGGAGACGCCCGGTTGGAGAGGTTGACCCTGAGGCAAGACTTGATCGGCAGGAGCTCCTGCAGGACCTGGCGGCGCGCCTCCGCCTCCTGCTCCGCGTCCAGCACCGGCCCAGCCGTTACCAGGCACGCCGACGGGCCCAGCTCCACCTCTCCCTGCCCCTGCTCCTGCTCCTGCGGCTGGCCCCGTAGGCCGAAGGTTGGGATTTGAAGGCGGCAGGTCGTTTATATTGAGCTGTCCCATAGTTGTCGTTTTGCCCTCGAGGCGTTCGTCCGGGTCTGCGAAGTCTACGCGGAGATTGCGGCCGCCTACGTCTACTTCGTTCAAGTTTCGGACGGCGGACTTGGCAGTGTCGGAGTCTGAGGAGGCGGGAGGATAAGGTGAGCCAGGAGAGTGATGGAGAAGGCTCGGGAGCAGGGGAGAAGCCTACCTTCATACTCGCAGAAGCCGTAGCCCTTTGGCTTTCCTGTGTCTCTGTCAAAGACGAGTCTGATGTGGATGGAGAATGGGAGTGAGTGAGGGCTGCGATTGATTGGGCGATGCTGTTGAGCAGAGACTTACCGAAAGGCGACGACGTTTCCGACTTCTCTGAATACGTTTGCAAGCTGTTCCTCTGTCATGTCGTAGGGAATGTTACCCACTGCGAAGGGAAGTATATACATAGGAATTCAGCTGGTGGTTGGAGAGTAGCAGCAGGTGCAGGAGCGGACCCAGAGAGGAGAGACGTACCGAAGACGACGTGGGAGCCTCGTGGTTGGGGCATCTTGACACACACGCGGATGGGCGAGCTCTCTATGTATACAGCCCGTCTTCAGTCCTGGCTTGAGGAGTGTGCAGTGTGTGTGCGAGTGAGTAGTGAGGAAGGTTGAGGGAGAGAGGGAAGCGTGGGAAAGTGACCGCCCCAATGTGGAGGTGGAGGTGGAGGTGGAGGTGGAGGTGGAGGTGGAGGTGGAGGTGTGCAGGGACCACCACTCACGCTCACTCTCACTCCAGCGAGAATGACCTCGGTCAGCAGCAGCACGCTCAGCATCGACTCAAGCTCAGCAGCGAGAAGGGGAGAGCATGCTGTATCTCACGCATCTGCACCCAGCCTCGGCGCGCAGTGCATCGGTGCGCACATCGGCCAGCACCATCGCCTTCGTCGGCCACAGCTCGATCGACATCCTGTCCACAGCAGCAACAGCAGCAGCAGCAGCAGAGCCGCTAGCAAGAATAGCCACTCTGCCATTCAATGCTCGCATCTTACAGGCGGCCACTCTTCCCTCACGACCCGGCAGTCTCTGCATCCTCACTGACCATCCCGTCCCCAGACTCCTCATCCTCGTCCCAGAGCCAGGCACACACGCTCGGTATGCAACTCACACCGTCATACAGCTCCAGGACTCCGTACGCTCTCCCGCCGAGCTCGGCATCGGCATGTGTCTCGACAGCTTCACAGGCATCGATCACACACATACTCCCATCGTCTTCACACATACCTACGCCGGCAATGCTAGAGTCGTGCCCCTCCCCGCCGACGCACTTGCACAGCCTCCCTCCACTCCCAGCCCAATCGGCGCGCTCGCAGGCTTCGATCTCAGGTCAGCTTGATCTTTCACAACAGCTTGTCCGCGCATCGATTCTCGTACTGAATATCCCAATTCTGCAGACTGCCACATCCTACGTTGATCCAGACAACCTTCCTAGACAGCCGGAACCTCAGCACAGCTCCCCTTCCTCCCCTCGTCGCCCTCCTCTCCCTCTCCTCCACCCCGACAACCCTGCCCGGCCTGGGCCCGCAGTGCCTCCCCGTACTCTCCTTCCACTGGATCGACACCGACAAGCAAGAACTCACGCCCTGTCCCTGGGGCCCTCCACCCACTCCCACGCCCGGGCCCACCCCTTCCTCCTCCTCCTCTTCCACTACAGCAAAAGCAGCAGCAGCGGCCGAGGGGAGCAGCCAGGGCTCCAACACCGCCGCCTCAGGTACGCGCCGATCAGGTCGTAACAGCACCGTCAAGACCTACGGCCCCTCCGCCAAGGGCGCAGACCGCTCCATCCCAGCCCTCCTCGCCCGCGACAAGAAGCTCGCTGCACAGGAATCCACACGGGCACATGTGCCCCTGCCCTACATCGAGGCATTGGGCGCTCACTTCTTGCTGGCCCTGCCCGCGCGCGCCGGTGGTGGCGTTCTCGTCTTTTCGGAGAGTTGTGTGTTGTATGTGCCGCCTCCGCCTTCGGCCTTGGGTGGGTCCTCGTCGGCCTTGGCGGGTTCGTCGTCGTCTGAGAATCAGGAAGCCCCAGCGGTGGCAGGAATCAGCAGCAGTACGGCAAAGGGAAAGAGGCGCAAGGGGACTGAATTCGAATCGGACGCGTCCGCACTCGACCCGTCCTCTGCCTCGTCGTCTATCAGCCCGCACGAGGCCAGCGCAACAGTCAACGAGCATGGCAAACGACGGCGCGAGTCTGGCGCCGGGACTGTCTCAGGCGACAGCGGCTCTTCACGGGGAGAGATCCTTCGCACGGCCTTCCGGAAGCCTGTCCAAGTCGTCGCCGCGATCGTGCAAGCGGAACCTGCGTCCTCCTCTTCCACTTCCCCTTCGTCGACGACGGCGGTGGAGGACGACGGCATCAGACAGACAGCGTCCGACGACCGGACAGCCGCCATCCGAGTCCTCTTCGCAACGCAAGCAGGCATCCTACATTCCCTCGTCATCTCCCTCACTCTCAACGCTGAGGTCTCGGGTCGGAAACGTTACGCGCCAGTCTCGATGCAGGTCTCGAAGATTGGGAACATCCCGCGGCCTGGCTCTGGTTCTGGCGGGTTGCTCTACCTCGGAGAAGGGTTCCTGCAGGTTGCGTCTATGGTCGGCGACTCGGCGCTTGTCCGGATCGAGCCTGAGTTCGTTCCCTCTCCCTATGTCGATTCGAACACGACGGCGACGACGAGCGAGAGTGGTGGAGTGAGGGACGAGTGGGAGGACGGCGAGGAGGAGGATGGTATGGAGGTGGATGGCGATTCCCAGCGGGTATCTGCCTCTGCCTCTGCGACTGGGAAGGGGCATCTCTCGGCCGGGGTACAAGAGTACAAGCGCTTCCCGAACCTAGCGCCCATCATCGACTTCGTCATCGACCACGGAAAGGGAACCGGAGGTGATCCCTCTTCCTCGACTTCTTCCTCCAATCTACCCGCGCGCATCGTTACATGCTCCGGCACCGGTCCCAGTGGAAGTCTTCGCTCCGTCCGCACGGGCGCGGAGATCATCGAGCGCGGGTCGATCTCGCTCGACTCCGTGGGTGCTTCCGCGGCGGCGCCATCGGCTGTGTTTATCCTTGGGCGTACCGGAGGGAGCACGGGTGGGACTGTTCAAGAGGGGCATATCGTCCTACTCTCCTACCCAGAACGAACTGAGGGCTTCCTGCAGACGATTGTGGATGGCGATCTTCGTTGGGAACCTCTCAGCGCTGGTTTGGAGACGGTGGGGTTCAGTGCGGAGTCCGTGCTTGCTGCGTCTGCACTGCCGACGGAAGAAGGGGACTCGTTTAACGTCGTCGTCGTTTCGGCTTCGCGGGTACGCGTGGTGCAGATTCGGGATAACGGCGAGGTCACGCTTCGGGCTGAGTGGGGAGTCGATGGAGAAGGTGTTGGGACGACGGTGGTTGCGGCTGTTGATGAGCGCGGGCGGATCATGCTGGCCCGTGCGGACAGGAAAATCATCCATCTTCAAGCTCGCGGAGCGTCGATCGAGCGCGTCTGTTCCGTACCGGTGGAGGACGACGTGGCCAGCTTGAACTTGTGTACGATTGGATCTGGAACGAATGAGTACTCGCTTCTCACCGCTGGCTTCTTTGTGAAGCGGTCGGTTCGGCTCTATGCGCTGCCTACGCTGGAAGACGTCACGCCGGAGTTGTTGTCGATGCAGATGTTCAGCTCGCTGCCATGCCGGGTCCTCGTGCATCCCTTCGACTGTGGATCGGCCTTGACTTCGACAGACTCGGCACAACTGGGCGCGATGTACCTATTCGTCGGCTTTGCGGACGGTGCGCTGATCTCGTACCGCCTAGACCGCGCCGATGCAGAGCTGAGTACCGCGATCACAGACACAGCAGAAGCACCATCAGCAGCAACAGCCTCCCTCAAGCTCACCATCAGCGACCGCCGGACCGTCTCCCTCGGCTCGACGCCGATCCGATCGCTGACTCCGCTCCGATCGATAAAGGGAGTCGAGGGCGTGCTCGTCAGCGGGGATAAGCCCGTCTTGCTGTATGAGTCGAATGGGAGGTTGAACTATAGCGCGTTGAGCTATGGCTCGCTGCGAGCTGCGGGTGCGACGTTGCCAGCGGAGGGAGGAGGCGCTTCGGAGGTGATCCTCGTCCAGGGCTCGACCACCGCCGCTGCGACTGCGACAGGCTCGTCCGCACCGTCGTCGACGAGTGTACATGTCCTCCAAGTCGGCGAAGCGAAGAAGATCGAGATCGAGACGGTCAATCTGGGGTCAGATAATCCTTTGGGGATTGCGCTGGACGCCAGCGAGGGCAAGCGGGCGTTTGGGGTCATTACGTGGAAGTACGTTCCCGAGGGGGATGGGGCTGTTGTTGATGGGAAGGGGAAGGCAAGGAGGGGGAAGGGTATGAGAGGGAAGGTCGTTGTTGTTGATCAGGAGACGTTTGAGAGTGAGTATTGGAGATGCTGTTAATGGGAAGAGCAGTAGTAGTGAGCATGCTTTTTGCTAACAAACACGCTCTTCGCCTTTGATCACCTGCAGCCATAGACTCGTTGGATCTCGAGGCTGGGGAGCATCCGCATTGCATCGAATGTGTAACTCTCGGCGGGCGGACGTTCTTCGTCGTAGGCACGGGCTGGGACAACCCGATGGAGAGCGAAACACTCTCTGGCCGAATTATCGGTCTGGAGCTCGTTCCGAGCCGGTGGAAGTCAGGGGACCGCGAGCTTTCCACTGCCTTCAGCCAGAAAGTCCGAGGTGGGGTGAATGCAGTCGTCGGCGCGCAAGGCTTCCTGGTCGCTGCGATCAACTCGCAGGTGGTCTCGTACCAGACTCGACCGTCCTCGTCGGCGGAGCGGGAGCTGAGTCTGCAGAGAAGGGGCGCGTGGGCATGTGCGTTCTTTGCGACGACGCTCGTTGCGCCTGCTGCGGATCCGGGTCGGTTGCTCGTAGGCGATGCGATGCGCTCGCTCGTGGTGCTCAAGCTCGACGAGGGTAACGGCAAAGTGAGCGAGCTGGCGCGGGAATGCGACCCGTCATGGACGAGCGCGGTGGAGGAGCTGAGTAGTAAGGCGCAGTCGTTCGTCGGTGCGGACCTTTCGTTCAACCTGTTCGTGTCGGCGCGGACGGTGGTGACGCCTGCGATCCGGGCGCGACAGCAGGAGGCTGCTGGTCGTGCCGGGGCCACGGATCTGGAGGGGAATGCGAGGGAGGCTGTGGCTGGGGAACGGAGCTCGAATACGGAGCCGAGGGCGGAGGGTGATTTCACGCATGTCATCAAGCGGAGGGGCCACTTTCATCTGGGTGATATGGTGAATCGATTCCGGAAGGGTGAGTCTCTGGGTATATCTACATGGATTGGGTACGTCTGCTGACGGTGTGGTTGGATTTTTCTTTCTACAGGGGCACTACTGCATCAGGAGGGTCTCTCGGTGATGAAGGACACGATCCGTCCGAATGTCGTGTTCTGCACGGCAGGCGGCGCACTGGGCCTGCTCGCCGACATGGGCAACCGCTGCGGGACGCTCCTTGCCTGCCTGGTCCAAGCAGTAGACGGCGAATGCCCGACGCTAGGAAACATCCCCGTCCGCGAATGGCGCGCGTTCCGGACGGACCATCGGGAGATGGCCTCGTATGGCTTTGTGGACGGGGATGTGCTCCTGGGCCGGTTCTTGGAGCTGAGGAGCGAGGAGCGGGCGAGGGTGGTGGAGCGGTGGAAGGGGGAGTGCGAGGAAGGGTATTGGGGAGACGAGGCGGAGGAGGAAAGGGACGGGCTTGCGGATGCTGTTGCGGGCTTGGCGAGGTTGTGCTGAGCGGGGCGCGCCGTCTCAGGCCGTCTCTCGGTCGGTCGTGCTTCGTGGGCGTGCGCGGGTGCGGGTGCGGCGGAAGCGGGTCCCCGAAGACCAGGGGTATTCGCCAGTTCTAGGCAGTAGATGAGGTACTGCAACGATTTCGTTAACGTTGCAGTACGATATGGCGTTTCGGCGGTTCAGACCAAATCCCGTTTCATTTCCCCAATTGAGCCACGATATCGAAATCCTAGATATGTTAAAGCTGTAGTCGAGTCTCTGGCCTCATATCGTCGCCGCCTCATTTCATTTCATCACCTTCCTTCATGTCGGCCGAGGCCGGTCCGTAAGTGCCCGCAGCCGTCGTCGGCGGCCAAGGCCAAGCCCGACGTTCGAGTGTCGAGACTACGCAGCCGTTCATCCCCCACTCCCCCTCTCCTCCATCTTCAATTCAGCTGTCAACAACGTCGCCTGTTAATTCTCTGTGGTCTGTGAGAATCTCCAATCTCCATGGCCATAGGCCAACGCGGCAATGTCACTGCCAAGTGCCAACACTGAATCACTGACCATGACCCACTGCTAGACTGCTGAGTGCTGACCATCTGACCAAGGTGATTTTTTACTTGCGTAACTGACCACCGCCTTTCAGCTGTCAAGTCCTATCCTGTGCGCTTCCCTATTCATCTCTACCGGTCCGCCTGCTTCGCAGTTCTACATTCAACAATCATCGCTCAGAGCATCGCGTCCCTTATCTGTCTTTTTCCTACAGTCTTATCATACCATACCCATCTGGCAACTCCTCTCACTTTTGTCTTCACTCCTCGCACATCGTTGATCATGCCATCTTTTTCCTCCATCTTTCGCTTCCGCCTTCCTCAAGTTTCCAGCAAGCTGCAAAGCATTACGTGCTGAAGACCGCAGTATGCAGCATCAACAGTCAACTTCTGTGAGTGTTAAAGGTGTCTTCCCAGTTCCCGTTCGGCAAATACTTGACCTTCGAACCCATGTTACATATATGATGTATTTCCAGGATCACGACAACCAGCCTACCTCTCTTGCCATTCTCTCTTACATCCAGGACGGGACGTGACGGCGTACGGACAATGACGCCCGGTCCCTACATGACACCGCCCATCACATCGGCTTCGCTCGGTATGGGCGATTCAAGCAGCAGCAGGCCAGCAGCAGCGGTCCCAGTGGCAGTACCAGCCGCTCACCAGCCGTGCCGACCCTGGTGGTGTACAGCATCATACAGCAAACCAATGAGCGGAGGCTGCCTTCGAAATGCCACATCGGCAATCACTGGACCCTTATCGATTTACTGACGATTTCTCTCCTCCCTTCGAAGAACAGGATGCTCAACTTTCCGAGACTGAAGCGCAACGCAGACGAGTGACACGAAACGGCTTTGAAGGCAACAGAGCGAACCCGAACACAATTCATCATCCAACAGGGCGTCTTGATGGAAGCCGGGTCTGGAGGGAACATGGGCAACCTCACCTTCCATGACGGCCAACACGGCATCTCCATCGGCGACCAGCAAATAGCAATTGACCCTGATAGACCCCCCCGTTTCGAGTCGCATCGACGGACAGCAGTGGAGTTGGTCGATGAAATTCCAGAATATGGAGGTGAGGGATACCCCTATTGGGGCTTGAGCTACTAGCGCCACTTTGCCCTTATTCACTGGCTTTTCATATCTGCAAAACACTCGATAGCACACCTTGGATGAAGCTCACCTTCTCCTCCTTCCGAACAGACGTCTGAAACGGATACCTGACCCGCCTTGGACTCCCCTTTGCAATCATCACTCCCCCATTCTCTGTTCTCTCATCTATTATCCCTGCCAGAAGCCAGAATCGAAATGATGAGCGTGACGACGGATCGGTGCTCGGAGCTCGACTGCAAGTTTGCCGACTGCTCTGAAGTCTGACCAGCTCAGTCAGACGGAGAAGGTGCGCATTCCGTAGATCGACCGGGCGGGAATTCGAGAGAGATTCCAGGTTTCCAACTTAACTGACCGCGGTTTTCCTCCCTCGCGGCTCGCACGACGGCCAGACAATCCTCGGCCTGCCACACATCGCCAACGTCCAACGACCCGGCTGGGCGCGGGCTCAAGATTCAAGCACAAGGCATCGCTCTTTGCATCATTAGGCGGCGGGCTTTCCCGAGTCCCGCCCCTCCATCATATCCTTGGTGCTTCGCTTCCCCTCGGTCAGCACCGCACATCGCTCAGAGCATCCTGCATTCCATCGTCCGCAGTCGAGGCCTCCCGGTCGCCCGGGGGACTACATTCTACAGCAATAACAGCAGACACCAAAGATCGAACACCGTCCGCATCAGCAACAGTCACGCACCCCACAGCAGCCATCCCACAACTCGACAGGTCTCTCATCTGCCTCGACTCATGTCTCATAGCTTCAAGCCTCAAGCATATCCGTAATCCGCGCGACCGCAACCAGCTCAGAGCAATCGCAAGCGCATGCAGAGACATTTAGACGGCCCTCTCCTCCTTCGTCCCCCACGGCTCCACGATCCATCCGGATCCATCGGCGTTGCGGGCGGCGCCCAAGTAGCAACAGTAGTGAGTTTCGAGGTCTTTTTGAGCATGTACATCTACCATACGCCCCCTTCAGAGCAGCATCCTCAATCAGCCAGCCACATCTATGCCTGTTTTCTGTTTTACCTTTCCTCTTCCCTCATGCAAAATTCGAGCCCATGATTGATCGTCCATCACCTGCGGCCTGAGTACCGGAAACTTGCCAGAATGCCACACATGTTGATGACTACTATCGATCTAACCATATGTAGGTCAGCCCACGGGTCACGGTTGGGCCGAAGGCTCTTCCAGACTTGTAGTTGGGACAAAACCCTGGTCGCGACCAGGTTTTTGTCCCACTTTATCCACTTCATCGTCGACTTCATCGTACTTTTGCCTCATCTTCCAGCCAACTACTCCCCGGGTTACCTCATTTCCCTTCATATTAACTACATCTTCAGCCCCTTCTACACCGGAGGTGTTCATTCGGGCCTGCTGCCTCGGCGAAATCGTTGCAGTACCTCATCTACTGCCTAGAACTGGCGAATACCCCTGGTGCTATCAGGCAGGAACGGCCCGCGTCAGAGCGTCAGATGTCCCCAGCCAGGCGTCAGTCGCCGATGATATGAGATAGCAATTTCAGGTTATGAGGCGAAGAGGGCTCGGCGCTCGCGGCTTGGCCTTCATCGCTTCATCGTCCCAGATCTCACTTCTCACATCTCACTGGATTCGATTGCGCCGCAGCCAAGATGACGCGAGTCGTGACCGCCTGCGGCCTGACGCCTGACGCCTGACGCGTGACTGGTGATGCGTTTGGTGACGTTGATCACATGAAAGACTGAGGTGACCCGAGGGCCGAGGTGTTGCTGGCGAGGACAAAGGGAACCGGAGGCAGCTCGACTTCGCAGCGCGCAGCACGCTCACTCGTGTGTACACACACCGAAGCCCGAGGCGGGTGTCAATCAAGGAGAACTGTGAGACCTGTTGCTGTCTGCGTTTGGGCCACCATACCGTACCATTATGGCCATCGCCGCATTCAGCTCTGCTCCCTTTGGCGCTGGCGCTGGGCGCTGCCGCGCTGGAGACGGGACCCACGTACAATACACTGGCGAGTGGCAATTGGCAAGAAGTGATTATTAACTGAATCCCTGGCGAGTGGGACGCACCCTAAAATCCTCCTCCATGCTTCATCATGTCGACGCTCTTCTTGCCTCTCACCACTGTGAGTCCGAAAGCCGGCGTGTCTCTCATTCTTCCCTCCTGTCTCAATGAGTAGTGAAGTGACCTTCGGCAGCGTCATCCAGTTCCCAGTTCCCAGTTCCCAGTTCCCAAATCCCGCTTCTCATCCAGCTCCCCCTTCCCAGGCGCAGTCGCCAGAGTAGTCTTGACTCTTGAGGAAGCGAGGCAGCGGTTGAACGGATTGTGCGACTACTGGACTGTGGAGTGTGGTCCGGTACCAGAAATCTAAAGTGCTGAGCCGGCTGAGCCGCTTATGAACGCTTGAACCGAGGGGCCGTGTCTGTGGAAGCAAGGAGCCAGCCGCTCGCTCTGGTCCACGGACCACCATCGTGCTCGCTCAGTACTCAGTACTCAGTGCTCACACAGATCTCGAAGGCGTGACCTTGCTCTGCGCTCCCTTGGACCGACTTATACGAACGCTCACGCACCTGCCAAAGTGCCAAACCCATCCACAGAAGCTCGGCCGTCTCGTATCCCGAAGAGGCAAGAGCTGATCCTCGCCTCTCATCTCGACCTCGACCTCGACCTCATTTCTTTACAGGGCACGAGGTGTGAATTTCTTATATCTGGATCTGCCTCGCGCCTCGCGTGATCCCACGACTTGCGCCATGTTTGAACCGGTGGCAAGCTCCGCGCCTAGCTCCAGCCACAGCAGGACGGGCCCCCCGTCATCGTCGTCAGCTCACCCCCATACCACCTTCCCCTCTGGACACGTCGCCGCAAACGAAGGCTCAGAGGACGGCATGAACGGCTTCCCATCGTCTTCTGCAGCCAACTTGTTCTCGTTCTCCATCCCCTCCTCCGAAGCCAGTCTCTCCTTCTCAGCACTCCAGACAGCCATCCCGGACGATCACAACGAAGCCTTCCTCCATCACTCCGACCACAGAGCGCAATCATCAGCGAAGCAGCACCAGCAGCACCAACACCAGCAGCAACACCAGCAGCAACACCAACAACAACAGGATCCCTCCCAAGCTTTGACTTCGTCCGAAGCAGCCGATCTCGCAGCCTTGGGGCCAGCACCCTTGCGCAGAAACCAGGCATGCCTCTCTTGCAGGAAACGAAAGGTGAGTCAATCTGAAGCGCATGTGCACTGCTTCCAATCCATATCTCAACGCTCAACTTGTCCTCCCATCTCTATCCCGATCAGCTGAGATGCGATGCTGCCCGGCCTGTATGCGCAACTTGTGCCCGTTCTAGAGCAGCAGCAGCCACAGCCAACCACCCTGCACCCGTCCCGCCGGGAGACTGCGTCTACGATGACGTCCCTGCAACTGGCAAGAAACAGTCGGACGCAAGCGGGCCCCGCAAGAGCTCAATCAGCGTCGGCGGACCCAACTCAACGGCCGCAAAGGATAAGACCAAGGACGATAACCTCGCGTCTACCTCTACGTCTGGTTTCTCGATCATTTCTGACAACGTACAAGAAATCATGCCCAAGATCGAGGGCACCTCACCATCCTCAGTCATCTCCACCACTTCGCAGGTACTACGCCCGCCCAAGCGCAAAAAGAGGGACGACGGCACCGCACAGCCCTCGGAAGTGGCCGTCGGATCGAGTCATTCAGTCCGCTCAGGTGCTGCATCCTCAGCACCCACTGGTACGGTCCGTGGCTCAGCAGCAGCAGCAATGGGAGACGACCTCGAGAAGAAGATGCGCGAATTTCAATTGGAAGACCGCATACATCATCTTGAGATGCTCCTGGTTCAGAGCATGAACCGGAACGAACAAATGCAGTCTCAGTTCAGTCGTCTCCATCTCCAGCAGCACCCGGGCCAGCAGCGAGAAGCAGCCACGTCGGGCGACCTGCTCCCGTTCACTAGCCAGAACACGTCCGCCTTCAATGCCGCCACACTCGCAAGTGCCGGCATTCCCTCTGCTGCATGCTCTTTCTCCGGAGCACAGCAGGCACAGGTCGCCAGCACATCAACCTCCGGTCTCAACGGCTTGCCGACCATGTCCTTCGATCCTGCTTCGGCCTTCGATTCCTCTCGCGTCTTTTCCGCCGCGGCAGCAACCCCATCCCAGTCTGACGGTTTCAGTACCATGCTTTCCCCGCCTAATCTCTCCGGAGGCTTCACAGGCTTTACCCCACGGGATGACTCCAGTGTCGCGGGGATGAATGTGGGCGCGGGCAATAATGCCTTTACTACTTCGCCAACGAGCTCAGTCTTGACTGGTACCGTGCCTGCGGGTGTTCACCCGAACGCGGTGGCTCTGCTGGGTGACAACCGGATCCAGCACGAGATCAATCACGGACACCAGATGGCAGGCCAGGGACAACACGGGCTCGAGCCCGATCCCTTCCTCGAACTGCTCTGGCCCGGCTGGCCAAAGGACCTGCCCTCCCCAGACACCTTACACCATCTTGCCGAAATCTTCTTCGCGAAATGTCCGATCCGCGGAATGCTGAACAAGGGTCAGTTCATGGCCGCTCTTCTCCTCCCTCCCCGTCACCCGAACCGACCGCACGAGGCCCTGCTGCATGCCATACTCGCAGTCGCCGCGCCCATGTCGCCCCACTTCAAATCGAAGCGGTCGAACCCGCTCGCAGGCGGGGTCTGTTCCCCACAGACCGGCATGCGATCCATGAGCGACTTCACGGACTCGGAATGCGTAGTGCCCATGGTGGGCGACCCGCACCGTCGGCAGGAGAGCCTGGACCCGTCCCGGCTGAGTTTTGCGGATTTCCATCTGAGTCAGGCGCGCCTGAAGATCGAATCTAGTATGCGGACCAGCACGCGGAATCCGATCCACTGGTTGCAGGCCTCGATCTTGGGCGCGTATTTACTCTGGAGCGACGCCAGGTTTGTGGAAGGGTTTATGCTGTCGGGTGTGCTTTCGCGTGCGGCTGCTCCGTGAGTCTTACTTTCTCGATTTTCTCTTTATGCGGTGTTTGTAGCCTCCTGACTCTTCTTCCTGATTCCGCGCGTTGCTCAGAGTGGGTCTGTTCAAGTTACAGTCGAGGCACACTGCTGAGCCCCAGATCCCAGCTTCGCTGCTGGCACCCCCGTCGAGCGCTTCAGAAGAGCATGAACGTCGCACCTTGATGTGGTACATTTACATCAACGATGTATATCAATCTGTAAGTGGTATTCACGTCAGAAAAACGCGTTCCCGCTGAGGATTCACGGAAGCACACACTGACAGTCCATCTTTTCGACTGCGATTCGCTTTGACTACAACAGGGCGCCGGTTTGTACTGGGAACCGGTCATTGACGACGCGGCAATCCAGACATCCCTGCCGGTACCCAGTATGCAGTGGCAGGCTGGCCTTGACCCTCCGCCGAATCACCAGGTGTTGAGCTCGCCAGATCTGTTCTCAAGCAACCATATGGACGATTTCAGTCTGCACATCAAGGTAAGCTTGCTGTCCTCGTATCGCGCTTGAGAGCTTGTTTCGCTTGCATGTGCCTTTTTTCTTGCTGCGGCTCACTGCTGACGACAAACCCTCCTCGTTTTCTGCTTTCCTCCCCTTACCCAGTCGGTGACGATCCTGAAACGCGTCCAGCTCTGCATTGCGCGAAACAACATCACCATGTTCACGACGAAGCGGCCGGCCGGCTTCCGCGCGCTGGACAACGTCATCAACGAGTTCCTCGCCAGTTTCACAGGCTCGCACCACCTCGAGTTTGGACCGGACGTGACGATGGACCGTCTGATATCGTACAACAACGTTCTGCTCGCGACGATCTTGCTGCATGAGAACTTTGTGAGCGTGTCGGATCGGACGAGCTACTCGAATGTGCGGACGGAGCAGGCGACGAAGGCGGTGTTGCAGACCATTTATGAACTGTTGGCGAGTAGCTTTGATTTCAATCTGCTGCATCCGTACATCTACATGTCCTGGACTGTGAGTTTATTTTCCCTGCGAGCGTCAGACATGAACAAACTTTACTGTTCGTGCGTCGATGTAGAAGACTGACGCGTGCTCCTCCCACTATGATTGATGATTTGCTCAGATCGCCGCACGAATGATCTGCCGCGAGCTGACATGGCAGCGCATTTTCGGCGAAGCAAAGGTAGCAGACGAAGTCGCCCAAGCCCTTGACACCGTCATCGAAGCCCTACGACGCGCCGGCGACAAACACCTCGTCGCAGCCCGCTCGGCGCTCCTACTCGACCGCTTCCGCCAGGGCCACTGGTCCGAGGAGATGCTCAGCGGCTCCATCTTCATCGACGGTGTGCTTCCTGGGGAAGAGAAGGAGGAGTCTGCTACGCCCGCGGCAGTCAGGTCGAGGAAGGTCACGGCGCCGACGCAGCCGGGTCAACCGGTGCATTACTATCCGTTTACGGGTGGTATTGGAGCCGCGTCGGGCTCGGGCTCGGGCGGGTCGACTTCTGGCGGCAGGGACGCTGGTTCTGGCTCGAGTGGGAACGCCAGCGGTGGTCGCGGAAGTAATGGAGGTGGAGCGGCAGCGTCGCCTCCTCAGACAGGAGCGGCGCAACAATTGGCGGCAGCTGCTGCTGCTGCGTTTGCGAACTGGATGCCTGACTCGAACAACGAGGCTGCGATGCGCACGTCGTCGGATCCATTCATCGCTGGCAACAACAATACGGTTCGGGATTCTGGGTCTGTGGCCAGAGCCGGAGCAGGGGCCGGGGCGGGGGCGGGCGGTACTAATGGAGGCGGTGGGCATGCGATGATGCAGATGTCGCCTGCGCCGACGGAGCCGCCGAGTACGCCGTGGTCGTTCATGAACATCTTGGTGCCGGAGCAGGAAGGGCTTGATTAAGGTCGGAAGGAAGGCACGGCGGGGTTTGTTTCGGTGGACGTCCGGGGCCCTCCTAATCTATGCCAACCGACGACCTGCCCCCCTCCCCCGTCTCCTTCCGACTTTTTTTTTTCAGCTTCGCTGCGACGCACACCTACATACCCCCCCCCCGAGCATCCAAGGTATCGACCGGCCACCCAGAGATTGTCGGGGTCAAGGCGGTCCCTTATCACTCGATTATCTTTCCTCGTGCAGCGAACCGCGGCCCACTCATTTTTCTTCTCTTCGTTCTCCCCACTTTGTATTGGCCTCCCTTTTCATGACAGTCACTCGTCTTCTGCACCTGCCCCTCCCTTTGCCTCCCTCTCATCTATCTCCTGATCGTATCAAGTATGCATGCGTCTCGGGCAGCAGCAGCGGTCCTGCTGCCTCCTCACCACTGAATGAAATCTCGAGCTTGACGCTGTTGTTTCACACTTCCTGCCTTTTGCGCAGCGTTCGGTTCGTGATAGTAGCAGTGTGTATGATTATGATGTGGGCCTGTAGTCCTTTTATTGAGGAGAGTATCCACCCATCTCGCTGCGCTGAGAAGGCAAAAAAAGGTGACCGAAGAAAAAGGGGGAAAGGTATTCGCCTGACGCTCTGTCCTCACAAGAAGACTTCGACATTGAACTCCATCGCAGAGCACGGGAAGCCGATCTCGAACTTTTCCAGCACGGTCGGGTGCAGGACGCCCAGCTGGCCGATGTACACGTCCGTGGCCGGGTTCCAGGCTTTGGACGACTCAGAATCGGAATTGGAGCCGGACGTCGAGGTCGGGAGGACCGTCTTCAGCGCTGCGCCGAGGGACGACTTGACGGTGTCGAGTGCGGAGGAGGTTGCTGCTGCTGGCTTGGACGGCGCGGCGGAGGAAGAAGAAGAAGAAGGAGGTGCGGAAGCAGAGTCCGTTGGGAGGGTGCCGGCGCCTACGGCGGCGGGGTCGCTGTCGGATAGGGCACCTAGACTGGCTGTGGGAGCTGCGGTGGCGGGTATTGAGGAGCTCGGGGCGGGGCGGTAGTAGATTGAGGCCGCTCGGCCGGGGAAGAAGGTAGAGTCTGTGAAGAAAGCATAAGTTTAGTCCATATCCGAGTAAACGTAATTGCGCTTTCAGAGTTGTTAAGCGAGGCAAACGCACCATCCGCCTCGACAATGTAGTATCCAGCCCCCTTGACAGCCCCCGCGCTGCCCTCGTTCGCCTTGCTCAATCTCTGCACGGCCAAGATTCGCATCAAGCGATCCAAGAGACCATGAACCACCTCGAACGCCGCACTCTTGTCACACCACACCGCGCCCAGCCGGCGTTCGTTCTTCGCACACCGCTCGGCATCCTCCTCGGCGTCGCTCTTGAAAGCGACGTCGGAGACCTCGAAGACGCGGAGGGGCAGTGCGTGTTTCCTGTTCTCGCGGATGGTCTTGAGGATGCCGGGGAGGAGGGAGGTGCGTACGATTTGGTATTCGAGCGATTTGGGGTTTTCGAGGGTGATGGCCTTCTTGCCGGTGTCGACGCGGTTGAGCCAGGCAAAGTTCTCGTCGTGCGAGCACTGTGAAAAACGATGCGCGGAAGAGGTCAGCCTGTGAGATCTGAAGTGCAAATTGTGAAAAGTGAAGCACTCACCAAGATGAGGGGCAGGACCTCGATCCAGCCTGAGTATGCGCACTCTCGTCGGAGGATGTCGGAGAGCTTGTTGATGGGAAGGGGCGCGGCGACGGTGTTAGTCGAAGGGAAGCGCTTGGGCAGGTTGTCAAAGCCATAGGCAACTGCGACGTCCTCCATCAGATCGCACTCGTGCAGGATGTCGGACCGGGTGATGGGCACCTCGACGTTGATGGTCTCCTGGTCGACGACGGAGGCTGCGTGTCCCATGCGTCGGAGGTATTCTGCGATCTGGGTGGAATTGAGGTCGAGTCCGGTGCAGCGGTTGATGTAGGACGTTGTTGCGGTTGTGGTACGCGGGCTGAGGTCTGGGGTGATCTCGACCCGTCCGTCGGGATGGATGACGCGAATGGGCTCGATGGTGAAGGGTTCTGAGCAGTAGACGGAGAACATGGCGACGAGAATGTTGAGCGCGACGGTGAGCTTGGTCTGGTCTGTCGCGGTCATGTCGATGAAGAGGTTCTTGGTGTTGAGGGTGACCTTGGAGTGATCGGAGTTGATGAGCGGGGGCAGGGAGCAGACGCGTCGTTGTGAGTCGTAGATGACGGGGTAGACGGGGCTGTCGCGGATGATGGAGAGGTACTTGGAGATGTGGCGGTCCTGCTCGTAGAGCTTGATGAGCTCCTCGCCGTCGAGTTCCTGCGTCTTGTTGAGGGGAGTGAACTTGATCTGCTTGGGTGGCAGGGCCTCGTAGCTGAACGGCTGCTGGATGGTGTCGAGGTCGTGTGTGCCCATGGAGACGAGGGTGCGTCGGCGGCCGAGGTTCTGGTGGAGCTTGTCCTGGAGATCGATGAACGACGCATAGTTCTCCGGAGTGAAGGTGACGTTCCTGAGGATGGCGCCGGCGAAGTAGGGTCTGATCTTTGCGACGTCGGGGGAGATGGTGATCTGGCAGAGCTCCTTGGGCTGTACGAGGCGGTATTTGGGCACCTCGATCTTGTCGAGGTACACGAGGAGGGCGCGGCTGATGCCCTCGTGGCAGAGGAGGTCGTAGCGGTTGGCGGGGATGTCGATCTTGAGGGAGACGCGCTCACCCGGTGCTGATGCTGTTACGATCTCGTCGAGCTCGATGCCGAACTGGAAGCACAGCTTGTCGAACTGGTCCACCGTGTACTTGTCGCCCAGCGTCGCCAGGAAGCGCTCTTGGTCCACAGACACAGTAGGCATGGCGAGGTCGGGGTCGATGTTGAGGTTGAGGTCGCCGCTGTCGTTGTCGATGTCGATGTCGGTGTCGGTGTCGATGTGAAGAAAGGGAGCGAAGTGAGCGAAGTGAGTGAGTGACTCGTGCGGAGCAGCCAGAACTTCCAAAAGTGGCTTCAGAAAATCGCTTTTGTATTTTTGAAATCCATAAAAGCCTTTCACTTTTGAAAATTGCTCACAGCTCATCGCCCGCCGCCCGCCTCATCGCTGGGTTCGCCTCCCGCGCTCGACTCGGACGACGACATCGCTCCCGCCTGGCATCGTACATACTGAAGACTGTGCCAACCATGTCGACCGTCGGAAAGCTCTCGCGCGAGGAGCATCGCCGCCAGAAGGACCTCGATGCCGCTCGTAAGGCCGGTACCGCCCCGGCCGAGGTCGACGAGCAGGGAAACGACATCAACCCGCACATTCCCTGTGAGTACTCTCCTCTTCCCAGCTAGCATATTCAAAGATCTCTGACATGCCCATCCCTCCACAGCGTTCATGTCCCAGGCGCCATGGTATCTCGACACCGGACGTCCCTCCCTGCGCCACCAGCGCAAGCCAGAATCAGAACAGCCTGTCCGTGCCGACATGAACAAATGGTATGCCCGTGGACAGCGAGCGGGCCCGGCGGCCACTCAGTTCCGCAAAGGCGCCTGTGACAATTGCGGCGCCATCTCCCATCACACACGAGACTGTCTCGAGCGCCCACGCAAGAAAGGCGCAAAGTGGACAGGTCAGGGCATCGCTGCAGACGAAGTTCTCGTCGATATGGCCGCACTTGACAAGGACTACGATGCCAAGCGCGATCGCTGGAACGGATATGATGCCGCCCAACACAAACGTATCGTCGACCAGTATGAGGCTGTGGAGGAAGAGCGCCGACGGCTGCGCGAGGAGGAAATTGACCAGCAGAGTTCCACTGCCGACTTGTCTACCGCCAAGAAGCTCGCCAACAAGGGCAAGGGCAAGGCCGTCAAGGGTGGCGATGACGCTGACGCTGATGGCGAGCACGGCAAAGGAGAAGGGAAAGAGGATGACGACGACGACGACGACTTTGGTTCGAGCGATGATGAGGATGAGGACGAGGACAAATATGCGGACAAGGCAAATATGCCTGGCCAGAAGATCGATACCGATAAGCGCATCACCATCCGCAATCTGCGTATTCGAGAAGATCGCGCCAAGTATCTCTACAATCTCAACCCGGAGTCGGCGTACTACGATCCCAAGACGCGCTCCATGCGCGAGGCCCCCGACGCCGGTGTTCGTCATGAAGATGTGAGTCTCCACTCTTCATGTCTATGCGCTTAAAATTCCATACTGAATCCTTTTCTGTCTACTCTCCCAGGCCGTCTTTGCGGGCGATAACTTCTCACGAGCGCAGGGTGATACTGTCGCCATGCAGAAACTCCAACTCTTCGCCTGGCAAGCCGAAGCACGCGGCAACGACCTCCACCTGCAAGCCAACCCAACAGTCAACGAGATCCAATTCAGAGAGTTCCAACAGAAACGCGACGTTCTCCGTCAGAACACCAAGGGATCCATCTTGGACAAGTACGGCGGCGCGGAGCATTTCGATAGTGTGCCCAAAGAGCTCTTGACGGGCCAGTCGGAGAATTATGTCGAATATTCGAGGTCCGGTCAGATCATTAAGGGTGCACCGAGGGTGAAGGTCAAGAGCAAGTATGATGAAGATGGTGAGTAGTCTTTCATACCCTGCCTTTGCCTGTAGTGCCTACGGCTGATATGTATGCTTTCCTCTTCTCATAGTGTACGAAAACAACCACACCGCTGTTTGGGGTTCGTGGTACGACCTCGGTTCAGCGGAGTGGGGCTATGGATGCTGCCGTAGCACCATCCCCAACTCATACTGCACGGGCCAAGCCGGCATCAGCGCCGCTGCCACCGCCGGCCCGAGCGTCGTACGCAAGTCGGCTACTAACGAGGCCATGGCGCCACCTCCCGTCCCGTCGTCGTCCTCAAAGCGGGCATCCGACGAGAAGGACAAGGCGGGCGGCGAGAGCTCGAAGAAGAAGAGAAGACGGTCAGCCTCGGTCTCTTCGTCCTCGTCTTATTCATCATACTCGTCTTCGTCCTCTCGCTCGGACTCAGACTCGGAATCCGACTCGGACTCGGACGACTCTCGGCGGAGGAGAAGAAAGAGCAGTACCCGTCGTCATTCGCGCTCGGACAAGAAGAAGGACAGCAAATCGTCGGGGAAGAAGCACAAGAAGACGAAGAAGGGCGCTGATGATGGGGAGAAGGAGGATTGGCTGGGGTTGAAGGAGGCTGCTGCGCTCAATGCTGCGGGCCGTGCTCGGACTCGGTTTGGGAAGGGAGACACGGACGAGGTGTCGGAGGAGCAGATGGAGGCGTATCGGCGCTCGCAGTCGAACCGGCATGAGGACCCAATGGCGAACTACAAGGATGAGGACGGGGCGTGAAGGACGCGGCCCTCGTCCCCCCTCGGTCCTCGTGAGCGCACACATCATGTTCATGTCACACCCACTGTCAATTCGCGAATGTACTCTTCCCTCTCTTCTCCCTTGAATCCCATGCTGCTTGACTCGGCCTGGGGGCGAAGAGTCTGATAAAGGAAACGTATCACCGGCAGCTTGTCAGGATCAGCTCCGCTCGGAAAGGCTGACCAGGGGGGTTGATAAGGGAATGATAGCATGACCTCAACCTGGACGAGTTCCAGCAGCGTCGCGTCATCCCGGTTTAAGTATAAGGAGAACCCAGCCGCCCACTCGCCACTGACCCTCCTGAGCAAGAGCACCCCAAGAGACCACCTGGCTGCCTAGGGCCTATAGCGCGCGCGCTTCAAGGGCAAGCTGGACAAGTGTGCGCTGCGAAAAGTCCCCCAACGACTATACAACGACGAATTCAAAGTCCCAAGCATCAAGAGGGAGAACCGAGACGGAACGCATACATACACACAAACAAGATCCCCAACATGAAGGACTGGATCCGAAGCCCTTCCCCTGACGGCTACGACCGTCTCAGCGCCACGGCGCCCGGCGCGAGCTCGCTCGACGATAACGACGACGACCTTGAGCTCGTCGGCGGTCCGGCGCGGAAACGAACATCTACCGGAACGGCAGGAGCAGCAGCGACGGCGACGAATACGGCAGCGGGGACGGCGGCGTTTGGGATACGGAGAGGGGTGGTGGGCGTTACGCTGCCGTCTGGTACGCGCGCGAGTACGAATGCGAGTACGAGCGCTGCTGGGGTGGGGAGTGCGATGGCTGGGGTAGGGACAACGACGCCGCCGGCGCCGCCGAGCTTGAAGGCTCTCTGTTTGTCCAGTGAGTTTTCGATACCTTCTAACTATATGCTTGTTTCGCTACTTCCTTCTGACATCTCCTCCTTCCCCTCTCCGTGATCGCTCCTGCTGCGCGCGCCTGGGTCTCTCCTCCGGCTGACTCTTTGGCGAAACCAGTCGTCTTCCGCAACTTACATCGTGAGTGAAAAGCCCTGCTGGGGACCCCGAGCTCGAGCTTCTCGCCGTCGCAACCGCAAATGCAAAAAAAGCTGACCCCATCTATGCCCTTTCTGTTTTTCTCCTTCTGATGATGATCAGAGGTTCGGGACCTTGGCTTCATGTCCTTCTCGGTCGCCAGACCGATCTTGGAGCAGTGTCAAGCGGATCAACTGGCTGAGCTCCTCGATCACTCGCCACACCTCGCTCCAGATGCAGATAGTGAGTCTTTTTTTTCTGGTCTCCATGTCATTCTGATGGCCTCTCCTCGTCTCTCCCCCTCTCTTTCCCCCCTCTGGGTGAGGCACGTTCTGATCTAAAGGCTGAACTTTCTTGGTGTTTCTCTGATTCAGCACTGTGGAAGAGACTGTGCTTCAATGACTTTGTCCAGATTCGAAAGGACTCAGAGGCAGGCAAACTACAAGAACCTGAGAGCTGGCGAAAGCTGTACTGGGTGAGTTACGAGAACGATCACTGCCACAGTTTTTGACCCACTGTCACCTACCGTCCTGACATGCCACAATTTTTTTTCTCAAAAGCGCACGGTGAACGAAGCCGAAGAACACAAAGCTGCCGTCGCCGAACGCATCAAGTCCCGCTACGCCACCGCCCGAGCCGAGAAGGACGACCGCAAGATCCGCGTCTCCGAACGGCCCCTCATCCGACTCTCGCTTTCCCGCTCCCATAAATGGACCTCGGGGATGTACGGCGTCTCGAATGGCGGGTTGGGCGGTAATGGGCGTCCGGGGGCGAACACGCAGGGGCAGGGGATGTTGGCTAGGGCGGCGGGGAAGGCGAGGAAGGTTTCGTCTTCGTCTTCTTCGGCTGTAGGTGCGGCTGCGGGTGGTGCGGGAGGGATGATGCTGGCAGGCACGAAGAGGAAGGCTGGGCCTGTTGTGCTGTGCGGGGGGAGTGCTGGGGAACCACATCGACTGGCGTCGCGGTCAGCGATGGATATAGGCGATCTGGCTTTTGCACATGCACATAAGGTCAAGGTCGTCCCCCGAACCTTTGGCTCGCCGCCGGGGAGCAGCGGCGGCAGTGCGATGGACGCGACCTCCCCTCCTTCGTCATCTTCGTCTTCTCATCAGTCACAGCAACAACAGCGACGAGGTCTAAACGCTACCACAACGACGACGCGAATCGTGAAGACGGTGGTGCCGAGTATCAACAAGACGGTTCCCCCCGGAGGACTCGACTTCTTCGGTAATGCGAGCTCGAGCAAGACGATGGGCAAGAAGCCCGGTCTGCCCCAGAAGAGTGGCGTTCGGATTTCCAAGGCTGGCAGCAGTAGTAGCAGCAGTAATGGCCGCGGTGGTGGGAAGTTCTCGTCGCCGCCTCCCCCTTTAGGCTCCCCTCCGCCGCTCTCTGCGCCACCTGCTCCACCACCTCTGGTGATACGCACACATACTGTTGCGGTATGTCGGAAGCCTCCGACTCCGGAGCGACGACGGAAGGAGAGCGCGGGTTCGTCGGAGGGGCGGGGTGGTGGTGGTGGCGGGCAGCATCAGCGTCGGATCACGGTGCGAGGGGCTGTAGATTGAGGGTGGCGGGTTTGCGCCTGTTGTTTGTGTACACATAGCTGAATGCATATACGTATGAGAGCCTTGTCAATTTGCTCTGATTTCTTTGAACCCTGTTTCTATCGACTTGTTCGCGTCTGGACCTTCTTCGTCAGATCAGGCGATCAGGCGATGAGCTCAAGCTTGTTGTACGTGTCTCAATTCGTCTCAAGGCTCGAAGCCGAGTCGGAAAGACTACAGAAGGAGGGATTTGGATTCACAGAGGTTGCGTGTGTGGATTAAGGGCAAGGGCAATGACTCTTTTCATCACTTGATGTTCTTGTTCAGCCACTCGCTCCACTCCTTCGCGCCAAAGCTCGAGGAGATGTCGTTGACCAGGAGGCCGTTGAAGGATACTGACGGTGTGACGTGGACGCCGTTCTGACGGCCCATCTTGACGCAGTACTTGAGATCAGCGACCATTTCGCTGCCGGCATTACCGTCGCCTTGGGGCTCGATCAGCGAACGAACCTCGTCCTCCGCATCCTTTGTATCGTGTACGGCTGCCCTGACGATAGCAGCCAGCTCGTCCCTGATCTGTGCCGCAGTCTTGTTCTTCGCGGGCACGTCGAAGAACTTGGTCTGATTCTGCATTAATGCAATCGACGCCAACCAGAACGGATTGTCGTCTTGGTCGTCTATCTTTTCAGAGGTGGTGCCGAGGCTGATGCTTGCGAGGGCAGCTTCGTGCAAATATGTCGACGAGCCGTGCCATGGCTGTGGGGTGGGTCTGATGACAAGGCGTACACGGTCCAAATACTTGGCACCGTCATTGAAGATGAGCGGGAAGAGGTGCTTTTCGACTCCGAGGAGCTGTTTGGCGGAGAAGGGGCCTGTCAGACCAGATCAGAGGAACGAATATGAGTCAGCGCAGGGAGAAATTGACGAACGAAGTCATCGTGCTGACGACAGGGCAGAAACGTACAGAGGTAGTCTAGCCACAGCTCGAGAGTGTTGGGCGCGGATGACTTTCCCATCGCAAGGGCATCCAGATGGCGTGGGAGTGCCATTCTTGCTGCAGTGGATGGTTCACAATCCGAGTATACGTATGCTGGAGAGTGTCACGAGCAGAATAAATGGAGGAGCGAGCGTGAGGAGGAAGGGTGGCCTGTGCATGACGAGGTTGCGGGTTGTTTGTGAGCTCGGCGAATTGTCGGGCCGAGCTCATGTGTGGGAGTATATCCGGGGGCGCAGTTGAGAAGGTTTCGGGAGCAAATCCCGCAGCAAGGTTTCCCACTGACTCCGCTCGCCCAGCACCCAGCAGTCGGATGGAGCATGCGCGAACTGGCGAGTGGATCGTGTCGTTAGCATTCGTATTATTCGCAGCAGCCATCCGTCTGTGAGAGCATGGCAAGCGGGTCCTCCTCCTGGGCGGGTGGAGTCGAGTCTGCACAGTCTGACTCGCTGATCACAGCCTCGGTCGCAGTCGGGTATGTGCTGGCGGAGTGGTCCTACCACATCGAGTGGGAGTCCCAGGACATCTGGCCACGCATCTTCTTCCCCTTCTGCACCGCACTCGCGTCCTCCTTCTCCTCGGCTCGACATGCGGCTTATTTAGTATGGCAGCGACCCAAAACGGGCTCTCCAGCCTGCCCTTCCGCTCCACATCCAGGTTCTAATGTCGATAATGCGAATGCGAATGGATCAGCTTCCCAACACACCCCTTCGTCCGACAAGTCTGTGCCCGAATGGGCCAAGCCTCCCCAGCATCTCTCCAACTGGGCCTTCTTCCAGGCGTCATACAAGCCCCTCAACGGACCCGAGTGGGCGTACGTCGTCGCCCGCATCGGAAGCATCGGATGCGCAATTTCCGCCCTCGCCCTTCACACCGTCGGAAACGCAGGGGCAGGATCAGCAGACAACCAGCCATCATCCGCCAGATGGATCGTTCCGGACAGGAGCTGCGACGCCGCCCGTCGACTGGTCGCCATTTTCAACCTCTTCGCCCTGTCCGGATCAGGAGCGATCATCCTCGTCCGGGCACTGGCCCTCCACAAGTTTCGCAGGCCATTCGAGAAACCAATTCTCTGGATCCTGTGGGGTTCACTCCAGGCCTTGATCCTTGTCGAAGTTATCGCCATGAGCTCGGTCTCCACGCACGACGGCTCTCGCTTTTGCATTACGGGTGGGAACAGCCTCAATGTGCCGAATGTGATTACGCATCTGCCTTGTGAGTCTGTTCGCTAGGTCGTTCTGCAATCCTGCTCTCTCTGAACATCCCGACCCTCATTCTGTGACCTACCTACCCATCCGCCAGATTTTCTACCCATCCTCTCTTCCACACTCTGCTTCTTCCTCATCGCCCGTTACCTCATCGCCTACCGCCGTCAGAACCGCGAAGCCTGGACCGCCGGCCTAACCTTCCGACTCTACCTCCGCGACTCATTCCTACACTGGCTTCTCACCATGGCCCTCTTCCTCCCCCTCGTCATCATCTACATCATCGAACAAAGCCACTCGCCCAGTCTGTTCACCCTCGACGCGATGGCAATCGAATCCGCCGGTCAGACGCATCGGGCCGAGACAGAGGTCCATCGGTGGAGAGTCACTGCCATCCTGAATCTGTGCACCGCGTGCCCGGCCGCGTACGCGTGTCGGATCTTTGTCAATCTGCGGAGGTGTCTCGAGCATGACATTGGGCATGGGGCCGCGGGTGGGGTAGGGGCTACTGCTGCGTACGAGTACACCACCGGTATGCGCGGTCCTGGCGCAGGTGGCGTTTGGACGGCGGGGATGGGTGCGAGTCGCCTTCGCAACCGGAGTGCTGCGGCGGCCGCCGTCAGTGCCGGTGCTGGATACACGTACCCACATCCGTACCCATATCCGAACCCATATCAGTACCCGTACGCGTATCCACCCGGTGGAAACGCACAACCAACCATGGTCCAACAATATCAATTCCCTACCAACCATCTGGATCCGACGGCCCTCTCCAACCAGTATGCCTATTCGAACAGCAACAACAACAATCATCAACAGTATCCGAGCGCCACGACGAGCCAGCCAATGTACCATCAGATATCACGCATCTACGGCGGCGAGCAGGCCATGTCGATGAATGCCGTCCCAGCCAGGTGGACCGGGGGTTCGATGGGGAACGGCATAGCAGCCGGCGGTGGTGGGGTTGTGGGAGTAGGCGTGGGCTCGAACATTGGCGTAGGCACGGCCGTTCGAATGGGTCCGAGGGCTTCCACAGGGACTGCGTCTGCCATCAACCAACAGCAACACTCGCCCCAGATGGCCGAACCGACGTCTCAGGTCCAGTTCCAGCTTCCGGGGATACACCATCAGCTTGGTCTGCCTGCTATTGCGCCTGGTGCTGGTGTCGGTCCGGAGGGCGAGAGGCGAGATCAGCAGGGCGACGGTGGTTTGTTCGGGACTGGTACGGCTACGTTCCCGCTTGGACTCGGCATGGCCGGCCAATCACAACAACCACATGCTGCCATGACGGGCGAATTCATGCAGGCGATGAACGCAAGTGGCCTACCCTTTCAACTTGCGCCTCCACCTCCGCCCCCGGTCCCATTTCCACTTCCGTTCCAAAACCCATACCCCGCCTTGCCGGAGCGACAGCTGGTGGTGGTCCAGGAGGATTGGGGCGATACGCACCCTGATCTTGTTTTCAGTCTGAACGGCGGGTTGGACGATGATGAGGAGGACGAGCAGTTACAGCAGCATTACGGGATGGGGTTCAGTCAGAGTCACGGTCAGGGTTCGGGAACGGGGGCGGTGTATGCTCTTGAGATGGGAACTCCTCCTGTTGCTGGAGGAGGCGTGGGACCACAGGTGTCGGCGTCGGTGTCAGGATCAGGATTGTTGGCGTCGACCGCAGCACCGCAGACGCAGTCCCCAACTGCATCATACCATCCGACCTCGGTCTCGGCCTCGATGGGCTACCCTCCTCCTCCGGCGGGGACGTCCCCTGCCCATTCTCAAGCTCGGCCGCAGTCCCAGCCACAACCACATCACCAGCAGCAAGAACAACGCGCGATTGGCTATGACAGCCATGATCAGGAGGAAGGCGAGGGGGACGATGACGACGGCTCGTGGATGGATCATCCGGAGGAGTGCGAGTGTGACGGGTGCTGCGAGACCGACACGGAGGCGAGTGATTATGCGCGGCCTGATCCTCGGCCTGGGGCAGGTGAAGGCGAGCCGCAGGTGGGGCAAGAGGAAGGAGAAGGAGAAGGACGGGGTCCTCAATAACATTGATTTCCGAGGACGTTGGCAGCGGGGGGGGGGTTCCCTCTCCATCCATTCCTCCCGGCCGTCCTTCCCTCTTCTCCTGGTATATTTATTTATAAATCCATGTTCGCTTTCACTCCCCCATGATATCTGATTCCTCATCATCAGACCAACCAGTCCGTCAAGTTTTTGAACCGTGAAGAGCGGGAACGCTCTCCGAAAGAAGTGGGGATAGGATTGATCGACGTCGTCGACATGCGATGCTACATACCCAAAGAAGGGAGGGGGTTCCTTCTCAGAACTTAAACCTGCCCTCCTTGCCCACCTCGCCCTCCCTACCCCCAGCCCCGCGTCTCCTCGCCTCCGTCGCCACGCGCTTCCTCTGCAACTCAGCCCGGAGCAGGGCCACATCCTCGCCACCACCGCCACCGGCTCCGCCGGGTACGCTGAGTGCGGCGCGACGGGCGGCGTCGTAGCGCGCCTGTAGTTCTGTCTCGGACATGTTCTCCAGTTCGGCGGGGTCGAGGGCGAGGTCGATTGCTTGGGCGTTTCCCTTGCGCTGTTGGGAAGGTAGGAGGGATGGAAAGGAGGTCAGAATATGACTTTGTAGCGGAGGGAGAAGCAGAGGTGGTGGAAGACATACCCGACGCGTCTCCTCCTGCCCTAGCACCGGCGCCGCATTAGCGCCCATACTGCTGAACTCATACCCCCTCTCCGAGCCCATCAACCCCCGGACACTAGTCTCCCTCTCCGGAATGACCTGGTACAAGCTCCTGGACTCCGCAGCAGCCGCCGAAGAAGGAGGAGGCATGATCGACGCCCGACCATCTTTGCGAATGTCGAGGAAGTCCGGTGTCTCGAGACCGCCGGGCACGGTGGATGTGACGGAATGTAGACCGCCTGCGGGCCCGTGTAGGGGCGTCTCGGCTCCTTCGCCCTGTCCATGCTCCATCTCCTGGTCCCGATCCTCATCCTCATCCTCTTCTTCGTCCTCATCTTCTTCCTCGTCGTCATCCTCCTCAGGCTCGAGCTCGCCCCAGCGCTCCCTCTTGATCTCCTCAGGCTCGAATCCGGCTGCTTTAAGGACCGCATCCTCGCCGTCCTCGCCTGCTGCGCCGGACTGGCCGAGGACGCCTGGAAACATGGGGTTGCCGAATTCGTCTACGGGTGCACGACCCCATCCACCGGGATGAAAGCCCCACTGTGCGCCAGGCGGGATGGGAGCGTTGAGTCCCGGAATGCGGAGGTACGGGTAGGATGGTGGAGGTCCGAATCTCTGCATGGCGACGAGCCAGGGCGGTGGCGCGAGTGGTGGGATACTAAGCGCCTCCTTAAGCTCATTGGAGAGTTCACCCGGCTTACGCGCGCTCAGTTTCGTCTCGTACTCTTTCCCCTCGTAGTAGGTCTCTCCGTAGCGGGACAGACCGGTGGGTAAGGTCTGGAAGCGGAAGAAGGCGTCGTGGAGCTTTTGGTAGTCGATGTCTACTTTGCCCATCTTGGGGGCGACGCGTTCGCGGGTTTTTGCTTTGAGGGTCTGTTCGGCTTCTTTCTCCTTGAGGGATTCGCGGATGGCGGCGATTCCTGTGTCGGCGATGTACGCTGTATCAAAGAAGAAAGGCATGTTGTGAGCGCAGAGAGGGATCAGATATAGGGACGAGGTTGCTCACATGGTAATTGGTAGGGTGCCTTCTCTATGCCCCTCTTGTTGCCCAAGTATTCCCTCTTCTGGTTCCAATGAACCGGCACGGGAACCGCATTACGCACGCTCTTGAGGAAGACGAGGAGCTGTGGATCGGCAGCGGTGACGTCCACGCCTTCGACGACCTCTGGCTTTGCGACGAGCTGTTTGAGTTCTGCAACGGTAAGACGAGCGAGCTGGCGCTGCTTTCGTTTGGAGAGGACTTGCTTCTCGCCATCTTCGTCGTCGTCGTCGTCTTCGATGCCTTCGTCGTCGGAGTAGATGATCTCGCCTTTGCCGTCGATGCGTGCGCCGTCGGCTATTGCCTGCTGGTGCTGCTGTGTTGCTGCTGCTGCTGCGTCTGCTTCTTCTTGTGCGTGTCTGAATTTTGCGAATACGTCTGCTACTGCTTGGAATGCTGGGTTTGCTTCTGTGTCGATGTCCATGGCGTCCTCGATGGGAATGGATGTTGCGGGCGGCGCGGCTGGCGCTGGCTCTTGCTGCTCTTCCGCATCGTCTGCCTGGTCATCTCCCGCCTTTGCTGCCTTCTTCTTTGCTCTGCGTTTGGCACCGCGTGTTGGGAAGCGGGTCTTGCTGCTTGAGCTTGTGCGTATGTCTGCGCCTGGCGCTGCTGTGAGTGACATCTTCCCTGGATTATTTTGTTGCTCGAGCTCAAGATGGATGGCCTCGCGCTCGAGTTTGTCAAGCTCGGGCTCGACCTTCCAAAGTTCCAAATCCCGAATGGATGAGCGGCAAGTCCGGGCCGATGTGCCGTGAGAAACGCTCCGAAGAGCCGAATCACCGAGCGGAAGTGGCTGCCCGGCTCGCTCGCTCGCTCTCACCGCCCGCTTCAGCGTTGTGACTTGGAGAAATACCACAGTATGACCCATTTTTCCTCCGAAAACCACAACATGACCCACCGTTCCTCGTTCACCACAACATGACCCATTTCGGCCGTTTGGGTACCGTTTGTGACCCGCCCTCTTGCCCACCGCTTGATGGCATAAGAATCGACAACACGTAACAGTCTGCATAATAAATACTGCTCAAATCTTGCCCAGCATGGATTGCTACTACGAAGCCCGCACTGGCAGCGTCTAGGGTGATGTTTTTGGACTCTATATACGTGTTGTGTCGTGGCGACGGGGTCAAGAATGGGCAACTGGCCTTTACCGGCCGATAGTCAACAGTGGGTCATGTTGTGGTGAACGAGGAACGGTGGGTCATGTTGTGGTTTTCGGAGGAAAAATGGGTCATACTGTGGTATTTCTCTTGTGACTTGTCACTATTTACATATCAGAGCCAGCTCCAGCTCGACTTCGCAACTCGCCGCCCTCTGCCTTCCCTCGACAGTCACACTCTCACTCCCGCTCTCGCCCAGCCGCGACTGCATCTCTCTCCTCACCCTCGAACTCAACTCGCCCCCATACCTGCGCGCGGTGATGGCCATCTTCCGCAGATATCCAGTCGGGTCCATGGATCCAGACCCAACAACCACAAGCGCATCCGCAGCAGCAGGGCCAACACCACTCCGCGACTCAGTATCTTCCACAGCAGCACACGGCGCAGCCGACGGAGACAATGACCAGGACAGGCGCAGGGGAAAGGGCAAGAAGAATCTCAAAGCAGCATTCGCACAGCGCAAACCAGCCAACACCGCCTTCCGACAGCAGCGCATCCGTGCATGGCAGCCCATCCTCACCCCGCGCTCTGTCCTGCCCACCCTCTTCCTCGTCGGCCTCCTCTGCGCACCCATCGGCGCTGTGCTCTACTACTTCTCCCTCCAGGTACGCGAGTTCCGGATCGACTATACCCAGTGCGCTACCGCCGCACCAAGAGACGGACGTCCGACCGACATCCCCTCGGACCAGTACCAGTTCGACCTCCCGGGTACCTCCACCACCAACTTCTCCGCCCCGCAATGGGAGTACGTCGCCAACACCAGCTCTCCGAACGGGATGGCGTGCAACCTGTACTTCTCCGTACCCGTCACGCTCGGGCCGAGTGTGTTCATGTACTACCGGTTGACGAACTACTACCAGAACCACCGGCGGTATATCAAGAGTATCGACACTGATCAGCTTCTGGGCAGGGAGAAGAGTGCGAGTGATATCAAGGACGGGAATTGCAAGCCTCTGGGCCAGGACGATGCCACGGGAATGCCCATCTACCCGTGCGGACTGATTGCCAACAGCATGTTCAATGGTTAGTCCTCTCTCTCTCTTTTCTTCTCTCTCCTATTTGCGAGGTACTGAATCTTCAATGTGATTGCATATATACAGACACCATCTCGGACCCGATCATGATCGGCCGACCGGCAAACCAGCCGGACTTGCCTTACACCATGTCCGAGAAGAACATCATCTGGTCCGGCGAGCGAAACAAGTACCGCGCCCCCGCATACCAACCAGGGCAAGTCCTCCCTCCGCCCTACTGGCGCGGCAGTGCTCCGGCCAACAACGGCGTGGTGACCCCGTACTCGTTCCCGAACGGGTATAATTCGACGATCTTCAGTCCTGTGGATGATGAGCATTTCATGGTGTGGATGCAGCCGGCTGGGTTGCCTACGTTCCGCAAGCTGTACAAGCGACAGGACACCACTCCTATGGAGGTCGGACGGTATCGCATCACCGTTTTCGACAGTGAGTCTTTAATCTCTACTCAGTTTGCATTCTGCCAAATGCTCACACGCTCCTTTTCCTTCTAACCCCTGCCATTAGCATACCCGGTCTCCATGTTCAAGGGCACCAAATCGATCGTGTTCTCGACCTCGTCCTGGGTCGGCGGACACAACCCCTTCCTGGGCCTGGCCTACATCGCCACCGCAGGCCTGTGCATCCTGCTCGGGGTCCTCTTCACCGCCCGACACCTGATCAAGCCGCGCAAGTTGGGCGACTTGAGCTTGTTGAGCTGGAACCGGTGAACAGCATAGACGGGTTGCCGAGCTGGACGACGTGGGACGATGTTCTGTTACCTTGGAGAGAAGCGTCCCGACTACGGCTCCTTCTTTATCCTCCTTTCCTTCCATTCATTGCTACGATCGATCCCGAATCTCGAAGTCGAACGAGGCTCGACCCAGGAGTGATTCCGACCTGTTTCGTACCCGCTGTTTCGCCTTCTGTGTTATCCGTCTATACTTCTCGTCAAGGCTTGATGTCGTCCGTCTTCTGCATTCATCCATACATTGATCCTTCCCAGCTTGCGCGCTGCTCTTGGAGATCAGTCTGAGCGAGGCCCGAGGGCCCGCGGTTGGAAAAAGCGGCTCGATCTCGCCAGCTCGCAAGTCAGGCAAGCCGAAGCCAAAGCCAGGGAAGTGGAAAACACGCTCGCCCTGGGAAATGGGAAATCTGGCACAGTTTGTAATGGGCGAGTGCGGGGAATGGCGATCATTTGTATGCGCGGATTACAACTGCGTGAGACGGGGGCAATACAGAACGATGTTTCCCCTCTGGCAGTTGGCTTCTGCTTCCCTTCACCTTCACCTTCACCTTCACCTTGTCCTCCTCATCCTCATCCTCGTCCTCATCCTCGTCCTCGTCCTCCGCCACCTCGACATCGCCCATCGTTCCTATTGCTGCTTCCGCTGTCTCTCCTTTACAGATAATCCCCTCATCTCCACTTATCAAACTCACACGCCCACACACGGCCCCCTTTCTCATTCACAATGCGCACATCCATCGTCCTCGCCCTCGCCGCCATTGCAGGCACCGCCCAGGTCAGTCTACCATCCTCCTCCCTCCTGTCGTTCTCCCTATTTGGTGCCTGCGCTGACTTCTCCGATATTGATTCCTCCCACAGGCCCTCCCCCAACCCCAAAACTCGGCCACGACCACAGTCTCCCTTCCCGCAACCTTCAGCACCCCCGTCTTCTCCGTCTCCAACACCTTCACTCCCATCACCACCTTCGAGACTCCCAAGGACACCAAGCCCACCGCCATCTCGGGAACGGGCATCTTCGGCACGCCCTACACCTTCACCTACAGCGTCCCCGCCACCGCCGTCGGCACCATCAGCTCCTCGGGGCTTGATGAGAGTCTGGCTGCGGCGGGATACCCGACGAGTCAGGGGGATCTGAGCGCGCCTACGCAGAATCTGCAGATTGTTGGCAAGGCGGGTGCGCTTGTTGGGCGGAACATGGCGCCTGTTTGGTCGTTTGGTGGCTTTGTCGCTGTCGCTGCCGGTGCGGGTGCTGCCATGCTGATGATCTAAGGATGCATTCAGCAACCTTCTCTCTCGGACGGGTGAAGGTTGATGGGAAACATTTGGCCTCTGGAAGTGGGGAAGGGGAAACGGAAGGGACCTTCACTCTCGCCGCCCGGCCTTTCCGCGTATCCACCGGTCTCAGACGGGCATTCAAGTCTCCCACAGTGGAACCGCCGTCTCCCTTCAGCTCGAAAACTCGACGATCTCCCCCCTCTATCTATTCTACCCATTCTAACCTGCCTTCAGCCCGGAACATCCCAACACACGGGTCAACAGCAGCCAACGCCCAGCAAGTTTGATCCCCTCCTCCGCCTTTCAGTATCCGAAACAGCCCCTGACGCTCGGGGTCCCCTGGGAACAGCATCTCGATATAAGCCAAACCTCCCGCCATCTTGTCCTTTTCGACTACCCCTCCCTTCGTTTTAGGAATCTTCGGACCGTACAACAAGCGCATATGGACATCTCCTCTCAGCACACTACTCCCGCCTCTCCGGGCCCTGCTTCCCCCCTCTCCCACACACACACACACACTCTCTCTCTCTCACACACACACACCTCCTTCGTGGCGCCTTGCGTTCTCCCCTCCCTTCCCGAAGGACCTGCCATGTACTTGGATCTTCACATATCGCTTCGGATTCTTCTTGTACCCTTCGCCATTTTCTGTTCTCCCTTTTTTCGTACGAGCCTCTCTCCACCAGGGGGGGCTCTCTCTTCTCATTCGCATGTCTACATCAGACCACATCCTCCATAACAAACGCTGCGGGGTGTCGTACCCCGCTGCTGGCCTGCTTTGATGCGTGTGTGTGTGAATAGACATACAGCTTGGTCAGACTGAGATCTCGGTCGGTCCGGCTTCAAGCTGACAACCATCACAGCGGATCGCCTGGTCAAAACCGATCACCGCGTCCAACCAAACCTCAGCGCCTCAGCTTCCAGCAAGGCGAATCTCGACCGCGAACAATGCCAGTCTCGTCAGAGCCAGCCTGCCATCCGGAGGCGTGCAAGATCCAGAGTTGTCTCCAGAAAAACGGGTTCCAACAAGAGTGCGTCCCCCTCCTCCCACCCCTCTCTCTCGCGGCCGAGCATCGTTAGAGGAGACTCTCACAACAAACACGAAATATGAACCACATTTTCTTTGCCATCCGTAACGTACATCTAGGAGGTGCGAGAACGTGGTTCGGGAGCTGTACCGGTGCTGTGCGCAGTTCTACCGCGAGAAGGGGGACGGGGCGGAGTCGGACAGCTGTCCGCTTCCGAGGGTGGTCAGGCGCAAGTTGGAGGGGAGCGACAAGAAGTGAGATGGGTTAAAGACCAGTTTTCGTGGCTGGATGCGATTGCAATGAACCCATGCCCTCGAGCCCTGCGCGACTATGTACTGTTTTGCCTGCTTCGTAGACGCATTCTGGCCTTCTGGGCCTGCCACAGTTGATCTTTGGCAGCGAGTTGAGGTGAGAGAGAGAGCCGCGGCACGCCACGTGCTTAGCCGCTTGATCTAATCTTATCTGTCATCCGCCAATACCCGCATTTTCCCACCTCAGCTTCCTGCATTCACCGACCATCGCGACCTTTTCCCCCCACCTTCAATTGGACACCGTATCTTTGTCAATGCTGGCCTGTTCATCTCGCGTGCGAGCTGTGCAAATCAGTAGGCAATTGAGACCGACGACGCAAACGCAGACGGTGTTGTTGGGCCCCGCGTCCTCGAGTCGATGCAGCTATCTCGGTGAGATCCGGAAATGAGACGTCCTTCTTGCATTGTGCAGTACTTAATCTGGTCGGCCTGCTGAACGCTGAACGCTCTCTCTCCTTTTCCTCTCCTTGCCTCTCTTTCCACCATTCCCCATCCTCTTGTCACATCATGCCGCCCCCCACAGAAGTACAGACGCGTCTTCCGTTTAGATACTTCTCTTCGAAACCAGCCTCCGCCACCCAAGCCTTCTCCTGCTTCAACGCTGCATCGATGACAGCACGGACGCTCTCCACGGCCGCTGCGCAAGTCCCGTCTGCTCCGAGCTCGATCCGGGAGCGATTCAGCCTTCCGCAAGGCCCGAATGCCTACCAGACTTCCGACGCCCGGAACGAGGACAAGCTTAAGGCGGTCAGTCGTGATTTCCGTAGTGATACGCTCACGATCCCTACGGACGCGATGTTCGAAGCGATGAAGCAGGCCAGTCGGGGTGATGATGTCTATCTGGTAAGTTCCTCTCACTCTCTTAGTCCTTCTCCCCAGTTCTCTGCGCAAAGATGACTGAAGATCGTGTGCTGGGTGAAACAGGAAGACGAAAGCACGACGGCGTTTGAAGAATCGATTGCGCTCCTTGTGCAGAAGGAGGCCGCCATCTTCGTCTCGTCCGGGACGCTCTCGAACCAGCTCGCCATCCGAGCCCATCTGGCCGGACCCCCGCATCAGATCCTACTCGACGTCCGAGCGCACATCAACCGGTACGAGTCCGGTGCCGCAGCTGCGTTATCGGGTGCGTCGTCCTGTACGGTGCACCCCTCGAACGGGCTCCATCTGCGCTGGGAGGAGGACATCCTGCCGAATCTGATCCTGGACGACGACGTGCATCTGGCCCCGACGAAACTGGTCTGTCTGGAGAATACGCTGGGCGGGGTTGTATTCCCGCAGGAGGAGATTGAGAAGATTGCGGGGAAGTTGAGGGAGGTGGGTGAGGGTATGGGTGTAAAGCTGCATTTGGATGGGGCGAGGTTGTGGAATGTGGCTGCGGAGACGGGGAGGAGCATGGCCGATCTTGCTGCTCCTTTTGATTCGGTCAGTCTTTGTCTTAGCAAGGGACTGGGGGCTCCTATGGGAACGTGAGTGTCACCTCGTCCACCCAGCATATCCTCTTCCCCTCTGCTGATCTTTCCCTCCTCTCAATTGTCCTGGTTCGGGACACCAGTGTTCTGGTCGGTTCGAAGGCCTTCATTCACAAAGTACGACACTTGCGGAAGATGTACGGCGGTGGATTGCGGCAGACGGGACCGCTCGTTGCTGCGGCGCGGGTGGCGATCGAGGAGCACTTCCCGCGTCTGAAAGCGACACATGATATGCGGCAGTGGCTCGAGGACCGTCTGGTGGAGGAGGGAGTCCGTATCGAGTCCTCAGGGACGAACATGGTGAGTCTGTTCAGATGTGTGCGCTCATCTCAACCTGTTTATGTGTTCCTATCTGAATGACCTTCGCTTTGTGTTACATTGGCAGATCTGGTTCGACTTGAGCCCCCTCGGCCTGCATCCGGACGAGCTCTCGCTGGCATGCACGCAGGAGAAGTACCTGCCGTCGGGTGCGCTGCCTGTGAAGACGAGTGGAAATCGACTGGTGCTGCACCACCAGACGGACCCGTCGGCCCTGGTGGATCTTGTCGAGGTGCTTCGCCGTCTGAAGGCTGATCCGGCTGGGGTGAGGGAGGGGAGAGGCTCGGGCTCGTGCGGTGCTGGCGGTGGGTCCGTGTATCGGCGATGAGGCGATGAGGAGGAGGGGGATGGTGAGAAGTTCGGAGTGGGCTCGGACCTTGTGCTTTGCTCGCCCGCTTATCGTCGCCGAATGCGAATCACGAACTCATTGATTGCTGAGTGCTGAGTGCGAGGTCTGGCTGCGCGGCGTTGCTGGAAGGTTCGGTGATAGGAACGGGAGTAAGTCCGTCAGGGAGGTGTTGTGTGTTGGATGATCCGATCAGGGGCCTGGGAAGCAGTGACGTTGTAATGAAGATTTGGTAAGCGTAATGAGAATTAGAGTTCTGCTCGCTCGACTCCTTTAATTTGTGTGTTCGTTGGTGCGATCTTGTCTGGAACGACGTCCGAGTCCAACAACCAGCAGCAGGGAGCTCCATCTTCGCCGTCGCCGTCGCAGTCTCCATCACCAGCAGCACCAGCACCGCCGTGCTCAGCGCTCTCTCCCGCGCATACTGTACACTGCCCCTGCCCTGCATCACGTGCTTCTGCTCTCAGCACTCCAACAACATGGCCGCAGCCATCGCACACCCAAGACAACAGGAGGCCCACCAGCAGCCGACTCAGCCACCGACAACGAGGGCGATCATCAGCAAGAGCACCGAGATACACACCCTCGCAGCACATGCTCCCATCGCAGCTGCCTCCCTCGCCAGTGGGCCACCCGCACCCGGCTCATCCCCCGAGGTCCTCTTCGTGAGTATGCAGTCATCACAGCATGTAACCAACAGGAGCTCATCCCCTCTCTTTCTCTCTCTCTCACATCCTCAGCGGTACTACCTCGCTTCCGAGCTCCGTCGCATGGGCTCGCCCTTCGACGACAGCGTCATCGACAAGTACGTAAAGCAGCACACAAAGACCCTCGACGCCGCTCGCAAGGCCGGGTCTGCATCGCCCACATCCCGCCTCTCGCCCGCACCCTCCTCGGCCACCTCACAACCAGCTGCCTCCTCTTCCGCTGGCACCAGCGCTAGCGCCACCGCTCTCACCGCCGCAAGCCTGCTCGACGTCCTGACTCCGTCTCTCGTGGTCAAGAACAACCCGTCGCCCTTCACCCTCTCCGCGTCGGGCATGGGCTCCCATATCACCGCTTCCATCGACACCTCCGCCATCTTCTCACCCGCCATGGTCGAGGAATCCCTGCCGGAGACCTCTGTCGAGCTGTCACCGCCTGCGACCCCGGATCCTGACATGGACGAGGAGTCGCTGCCGCCAACCCCGGGCTTCCACTCGCCAGGAAATATCCTCGGCGTCCCCGCCTCGCTGGCCGCCATCTCCGAAGAGCTTCGTCCCTCAGCGGAGGAGTACAAGCGCCTTTCCTCCAAAGAGAAACGGCAACTGCGCAACAAGGTCTCCGCCCGCAACTTCCGCACCCGCAGAAAGGAGTACATCGGCCAGCTCGAGGACCAGATCGCCGATCGGGACCAGATCATCGAGGGGCTCCGACAACAAGTTGCCCAGCTCAGCATCGTCAACCGCGGACTGGACGAGGAGGTCAAGACGCTCAAGGCCCGCGCCCTCAGTCAGACGGACGTCTCCCGCATCCTGGACGCCCTTCAGAAGAACATAACCCCTATCATGGCCGAGATGGGCCCGCCCGCCGCTCCCCTCCAACTAGGCGGCACCGGTCAACAGCCGATGGTCACCCTTCCCACCCTCGCTGGGCCCGCTCTCGCCCGCACGCCCATGCGCAATTCGAACAGCAGCACCTCCCTCTCTGACTTCTTCGGGGGGATCACCAACAGCAACCGGCCGGGAACACCGATGCAGACTTCCCGTCCTTCCACGCCGATCTCGCCTCTCTTCCCTGCGCTGGGAGCGACGAACGTGTCCGGATCGAACGGGAACGTCAAGCAGGGCTTGCTCTCCGGCCCCTGGCCTGTGTACTGCAAGGCGTGATTGCCCCTTCCCCCCTTTTTACTCGCTCGCTCTTTTCCCTCTATATCCCTCTCTCTACCTTAGTCAACCAGGCACAAAGTCACACACACACGCACACAACACACTAAATCAAAGTCATCAGTCTCCAGATCCCCCCCCCTTTCTCACGACAACTCTGTTCATTAGGCACGACTTCTTTCTCCTCCCTCTCTTTTCTCCAGCAATAGTCCCGGTCCTCGCCCCCCCCCTTTCTCCTAAATCAAATGTTCCTTGCACTTCTCTCCCTCTCAATCGCGCAGCCATTCAGCGTGTATGATGATGTATGCATTTCGATAGGTTGGTGAAGCGTTTATGAGCGGGGTGGATTCGAGATAACTTCTCGTTTGCATGTCGTTTATCGCCTGATACGTTTCTGGTGCGGCCCACGGCCCTCAACCGCAGCTTTACCCCAAGACCAGCAGCATCACCTCACGCCCAAGGAAGATCGTCCCACCTGCCTGCGGGGGAACCTCGTTGAGCGCGCGTGGTGGAAAGTGCGACTTTTCAGGAGCTTGGTTGTTGGGACGGTGAGGCAGAAATTCCTGCATTGTCCTTTCTTGAATGTCTTGATATGAGTGGTAAAAATCCTTCTTTGTCGACTCTCCAGCTCACGCAGTGCGCGCGTCGTATATGTGCCGGGATCGGTCTTGATGAGAGACGGGAGACGAGTGAACGAAGGTGGGTGGAATGACGAAGGCCGGGCTGTTGGTAGAATGATCACGACCTGTACGCAGTCCCGTCAAAGGAACTTGTGGATGGGTCCCACGCGTCGCCGCTGCTGCCTTGACGTCCCCCGCTTGCGTCTGCGCCCTCCGTTCCACAGCTGTTGGCGTGATCACTTGCTTCTCCTCCGCCTCTGACCCTATCCTCAACTCAATCGTCGCGATCCCGTCCGTGTCCACATGCACATCCGCAGCCGCGTCCGCCGTGCGGAATAGCAGTTCCCTGACCACCGCCGCTTCGTCTGAGAGTCCCGCTGCTGTTGTCGATCGCGGCCGGCGGAGCAGAGCGGCACGGAGAAGGAAGGCACATTCCGCGTCGGACGCGATAGACGCTCGAGCTGTCGGTGCACGTGTGAGGATGTACTCGTGTAAGAGGTCTAAGGGGTCGAACGCCTTGATCCCCGTCCATTTTCTCCGGCACCTTTCCTCCTCCTCCTCGATCCGGCCTCGCTCCCCAGAAGGAACAGCACCCACCTCCCCATCATCCTCCGGCTCCCGTCTCTGATCCGGTCGAGGTCCTGCGCTAGCCCGAATGGAGGCCGGCAGGAAGCCCAGTCGGTGCTTCATCGTGATCCGGCGGATGGTGATGGCTTGGTCTGCCGGGTGCGGATTCCGCAAAGGCCATCCCTGGACGCTGAAACCCGGCTGCGACGCGGGCGACTGGTCGGAATTTGTGCGTGTCCTCCCGCCGCCGTTGCCATCGCCACCTTTACTCGACGACGCACCAGCCGTGATTCGTACGTCCAAACTGGCATCTACGTTCGAGCTTTGACTGTCCCCCGCACCCGAATCACCATCCCCTGTCTCCATCTTGACCTGGGCCTCGAGCGAGGGCGAAAAGCTGGCACTCAGCCCGCCGACGGAGAACCCAAATCCTGCGGCTGGGTTGCTGCTGTCACCGCCCGAATGGCCCCCGCCGCCCATCGAGGCGGCCTGCATGCGTGCGCCCGCAGCACCGAGGGCAAAGTTGGGATTGAAGACGGGGGGCCCACCTGTGAAGCCCGCCAGAATTCGCCAGATTGAGTCAGCTATATAACTCAAAAAAAAGCTGGCCAGGAGCAAACATACATACCTCGATGAGGCCCACGCTGACTTGCCGTCATGGCCGTCCGCCACTCTCCCCAGACCGAGGCTTTACCAAGAGAGAACTGCGAAGGGTGGGAGAACAAAGGGAAAAGAAAAGCGCAGCACGCGTCAGCTAACTGGGTCGTTATCCTATATTCGCAACTTATCGAACGGGAGGCGGAAACAGAAGGTAAAATACTGACCACTTCGAAATCCACCTGGGCACCCTTGGTCGTATTCCTGCTGACTGCGCACGCCCAGTCCGACGTCCGATCTTGCGAGAAGACGAGCGCGACGTCGTCAGCCTCGATATCCTCTGAGATGCAGTACCTGTACGCGATCCATCGCAGATGTGTCTTCAGATATACTGCGCGGGACCAAGGAGCATGGGAGGAGGAGGTTCAGCCTTTTTTTACACAATGCAAAAAAAACGGGGGGAGAGGAAAGGCTTACTCTTTAGATTGCCCACATGTCTCAACTGCTCCCTCTCTGTTGGATCGCGCGGAATGAGCAGCGCCCCGTCCCCTCCCCCGCTCTTAAAAGACCACATCCCACCCACAGGCGCGCCCGGCACATTCGCCCCCGCCGAGAAGCCCAGACACGTATACGTGCTACTCGAGCGCGGACCCGCGTCGAACCGTCGGAGATCTTCGTACTCGATCTGGAGCGGCATCGGCGCTTCGGGGGGCAAGTCGCGTTCGCGCTGTCGCGGGGAACGTTGGGGGTCCAGTCCGAGGGCCAGCATGGTTGGGCTTGCGATGGGGCCGCTGGTGAAGGGGGGTGTTACGGAGCCTGTGGATCGTGCGACTGCGTTTGTGAAGGGGCCTTCGTATGAGGGGGAGACGGGGTCGGAGAGGGAGGACCCTGGCGGGGGGAAGTACTGCTGCTGTTGCTGCTGCTGGCTGTTGTTGCGCATCATGGTCATGACCGAACCTCGACGTTTTTCCGTTGCGCTCACGACTCTGGAAGGCGAGCTGGAACCCCCACCAGCTGCATCAGAAGCGCGGCGACCGGCGGTGGCGGCCGACCCGACTGCTACGGTAGTGTTCCCGCCCGAGCTGACAGATTCGGCTGCCCCATTTTCGACGCCGATGGGAGGGGGCGAAAGGGTGTGAGTGCCAGCACTTGGAGTGGTGAGGACATGGTTCGCGGGTGTGCTTCTGCGCCTGCCGACTAAAGACGGATCGGCGGCAGGGTGAATCTCTGCTGGCGGACCCTCCTCGATGTTGTAGAGGGTAAAGAAGGAGCCGTCGCGGATGTAGCCTGGCGAAGACAAGAAGGGTGTGAGTGACTTGAATGTGAAGCATGGAACGGAATCCCATCAATCAGAAGAGAGTCTCACCGATTGCTCCCCTGCGAGAGAACGCACCGACGCAGAGATCAGAGATCAGCGATGAGCGAGGAGCGACGGGGAGAGGGAATGCGGTCAGTCTGTGTACCCGTGCGCACCGCGCTCCCAATGAACGAGACTCACGTCCGGAGTGGGGATGGGTTCCAGAGCGGATATCCGTCGCCGGGCGAGTACAGACAGTTGACATAGATGTCCGCTGTCGAGGTCTGCGAAGGCATCGTGTCCAGTCCCCACGCATTCACTCGCTCGTACTCGTAGTCATCCTCACAGACCATTCACCGCCAATCCAAGTCTGTCCCAACTGCGGAGAACGGCCCTCGGAGCCTTTCTCAAAGCTCCCCTGTATGCATCACCTTTTTGGGATCAGTGGCGACTGTCATGCGCGAACTTGCAGTCAAGACGAGCTTCACGCTTGTACTTCCTATACTTGCCCTCTCGGATCTCGACTTTCGACTCTCGAATCTGCCTGCGTCAGCGGACAGCGACGGTCATGCATTAACAATGGCCGAGTCCATTTGGATACCAAGTCGAATGCTTGACCTAGTATATTGCGTGAAAGGCCCTTCCGCAGCACGCCGCGTTGTAAGATCGGAGGCGATGCATCCAATGAACAATCCCTTGTCTTGCAGACCAGCCCAATCAGGTCATCGAGTACTGTGAGGAAAAGAAAGAGGGGAAACAGCATCAGCACAACCCTCCCTTCCCTCGAGAGAAGTATGTGGAGAGGCAATTACTCACCTTGGGACCTCCGCCGCCCTCAGGTGTGGCCCATTCTATGCTCTGGTCTGGTGTCACAACGCTGCAAGTCTGTCGAAGCACAAAAAGAAACAGAGAGAAGGCGATCAGCATGACCCAAAGAGACGATCACTGGACAACAGATGGGCCGAGACTCACCTTGCAGTGAATGCAGTTCTGCGAGTTGATCTGGAAGTACTTTCCCTGAGCGTGCTCCTTTCCACCCGCGTCCTCCTTATCTTGGTACTCGTACACAGCCGCAGGGCATACCCGTCCCAAGATACCATCGTACTTTCCGACATTGTACTCCACATGCCCGGCCATGTCGCCGTCCTTGACCCGGAGATGCACAGGCTGGTTCTCCGCGTGGTTCGTACCTGTGCGAGCCACGCTCGTCAGGATGTCGAATGAGATCTTGCCGTCCGGCTTGGGATACTCGATCTTCTCGCATTCCGCCGCAGGCTTGAACGTCTCGTGGTCCTCGTGCTCGATGTGGAACGTCCACGGCGTCCGGCCCTTCAGGAGCAGACTGTCCACTCCCGAATATGCGATGCCACCCCACATACCCAGACCGGTGGCGAAGGAAGGTCGGAGGTTGCGGACCTCCTTCAGCTCCTTCATCACCCAGCTGTTGTCCAGCTTGGTCTTGTATGACGCGATGTCCTCCAGTTCGCCCACGGCCTCAGCCTCGGCCACCGTCTCCTTTCGCTTGCTGAGCGTCTCGAACGCGGCCTCCGCGGCAAGCATGCCGCTCTTCATCGCATTGTGCGTACCCTTGATCTTGGGCACGTTGAGGAAGCCAGCCGAGCATCCGATCAGTGCGCCACCCGGGAAGTGCAGCTTGGGAATCGATTGGTAACCGCCCTCGTTGAGCACACGCGCGCCATACGCCAGACATTCGCCGTCCTCGAGCAGCTTGGCGAACACAGGGTGGTGCTTCATCCGCTGGAACTCGCGGAACGGGCTCAGGTACGGGTTCTCATAGTCCAGTCCCACAACAAGACCAATCGAGACCATGTTGTCCTCCATGTGGTATAGCCATGAGCCACCGTACGTCTTGAAGTTGAGTGGCCAGCCCAAGGTGTGTTGAACCATGCCCGGCTGATGCTTCTCCGGCTTCACCTTCCACACCTCCTTGATGCCGAGACCGTATGTTTGAGGGTCAGCGCCGACAGCCTCGCGAAGCTTGAACTCGCGAATCACCTGCTGGGAGCATGAGCCGTGCGAACCCTCTGCGAACAGGGTGATCGGCGCCAAAAACTCCATCCCCGGCTCGTACGAGTCCTTGGGCTTGTAGTCCTTGTCCAGGCCGGTATCGTTGGTGACCACACCTCGAACACCGCGCTTGTTCCCGTTCTCGTCTTCGTCCCACAAGATCTTGGCTGCGGCGAAACCAGGGTAGATCTCGACACCGGCAGCCTCGGCCTGCTCGCCCAACCACGCAGTTACGCGCGAGAGAGAGACGATATAGTTGCCGTGATTGCTCATTTGAGGAGGATGTGGCATTGGGAAGCTGCCGGTCTCGGTCAGGAAACGCATGCTGTCCTTCAGCGCGGGCTGGTTGAGTGGCGCGCCGAGCTCCTTCCAGTTCGGAAACAGCTCCTCCAGCGCGTTGGTCTGGATGACCGCACCCGAGAGGATGTGGTTGCCGATCTCGGGCCCCTTTTCGAGCACGACGACGCGCAAGTCTTTGCCCTCGGCCTCGGCCAGCTGGCGGAACTTGATCGCAGCACTCAAACCAGCCGGACCACCGCCGACGATGATCAGGTCGGCCATATCCTGTGCCCGCTCGACGGCGTCCAGGTCGAATGGTTCGCCCTCGACGTCGTCAGTGGGTGTGGCGCGTAGGACAGGCCGAGACTGGGACAAGAAACGCGCCTGGATAGTGGTGGGCCCGATAGCTGGAATGGAAGAGGCGGAGACGCGGGCATGCTTTCGAAGCTTGGTGGTTCGGGTCGAGGTTGCAACCGCAGAGTACGCTCGCCAGGTGGTCGGGGATGCGCCCTGGGACGCCGAGGCGACCGCGGTACGCGCGAGGGCGTGGCTTCGGCTGCAGAGCATGACTTGGACGAGCTTGACTTTCACCGACGGATGATGATGGAGGCGTGCGTTGGAGGGGAGGGGTCAAAGATCTCGGTCACCCGGACGAAGCTGCTACAAACATATGATGTATGTAGACACACTCCAGAGAACAATCCTCGCAGCCACACAGGGGACATCGGAATGTCATCAACCTCGGCCTGAAGTTTGACCCGGAACTCCCGAGGCACTCAATCCGAATATTTCCGCAATCCCCATTAGTCATCGCGGATTTGGGCGCCTCTCGCGCAGTGTCCGCGCAGGGCTGTGTGGGGTGGTCTCGCGCAGATTCTAGCGCAAAAACCCCCCTGTACGAGACCACCTCGCACGGAGTCTCGCACAGACTGCCCTGTGCGATCTCATCTCGCACTGATTCCCGCGACTGCCTCCCGTGCTATCTCATCTCTCACGACCTCGCGCAGGCCATGCGCGGGATGAACCTTGGCCAGAAAGTTGAATTTGAGCAGCAGTTACATCCTTTCTTCGCGCAGTGATACGCGCACGCGCTACTGCGGAGATGCCACCTGTCCGGACAGCTCGCCAAACACCCGGCCTAGACTCGCGGACAGGACGCTGCTGGTGCGACTGCCGCCTACAGGGATGCCTAACAGCCAACTTGCGCCTCACTGAAGTTTCTCGTCGAACATATCAAAGACACAGAAAGGCGCAAGAACTGGCGGATCTCAGCGTTCTCAACTCCCAGTCATTTTCCGCTTCGGTGTTGAACGCAGCTCCATTAACGGGCAGCTCTGACATGTCACATGGTGATGTCGGTCTCGGTATCCACGAGTCAGACGATCCGGACGTCCTTGGCGACTTTTCTCATTTGGACGACTTTTCTCATTTGGACGGCAGCGGTGGCGGGGGCAGCATCAGGGAAGACCCCGTTGACGATTCCGAGGACGGAAGCAGCAGCGACGATCAAGAGGGTGAGGCCGGCTCGGAATTTGGGGACGGCGTCGAGGTGGAGCGACAATTCGATGCTGTCCGGCACCTCCTCCCAGACGTCGATAGCGAGGGCGAAGACGGTTCGCAAGAGCTGTCGGGGCCACTCGTCTCTCAGCAGTCGGCTTCTCCCGACCTCCCGGCGGAATTTGCTTCCTCCGCCTTGGAGTTCTCCCAGGTCGCCCGCGCCTTGATGATATTGGTGGTTTCGCTTACCGCGTACTTCGGGCTGGGTCAGCAGCCGGCCAACATGCTGCTCGTCTTCTTCGGCTCGGTCGTACAGCCATTGCTCTCCCAACCCGGAGAGATCGTCCCCCGTCAAATAGGAACGGTGCGTCAGATTCTGGGCCTGTCTCCTCCCCTGGTTCACTATGCAGTGTGTCCAGCGTGCGAGGAGTTGGCGCTGATATCATCGAGTGCCGACTCATCAACGACATGCACTCATTGCAACGAGCCAACATACGAGCGGAAGGGAAAGCCAAAGATCATATTCATCTACCAGCCGCTCACGGCCTGGTTGCGGTGGCTGTTGGTACAGCCAGGAGTCGAGAATGCGCTTCGGGAGTGGAGAGAACGGGAGCCGAGCGGGGGGTTTCGTGACGTCTACGATGGAGACGCGTGGGAAACAGAGCAGGATGGGCACAAGAAAAGGTTTGTGAATCACTCACTATCCCTTCTTGCAGCGCTCGGCATCGATTGGTTCTCCCCTTTCCGGTCTCAATACACATCTTGGCATTCCAGCGGTGCCATGATGATGAAGATTCTCAACCTGCCCGAACGCCTACGATATCATCCCTCGATGACCTACCTCTCCGGATGCACCCCTGGGCCCAAGGAGCCGAGTGCGAGCCGCCTGGGCTGCTACCTTCGACCACTTATCGATGACCTCTTGCAACTTGAAGAGGGTGTGCGCATTCCGACGCTAGCGAAGCCGCATGGTCAGCTGGTGCGATTACGGATTGCGTTCTTCTGCGGAGATTCGGTGGGAAGGAACAAGGTCTGCGGGTTTCCCACACATTCGGTGAAGAAGGGTTTGTATTGCGGATTCTGCGATGTCACGGTGAGCACCACAATCAATGCGTTCGATCAACGCGCGGTGTCCTCAATGCGCGATCCTCTCGAGCATCGAGACGCGTCGCTTCGTCTCGATCAACCATTCTCAACCAAGAAGGCTCGAACGCTTTACGAAAGGAGCACAGGCGCGCGATCTTCTTCGTTGAATAGGCTTCCGTACTGGCGATCTGTGTTGAGGGCACCTGTCGACCATATGCACAACTTGGAGCTCGGCGTCATCAAACGTCTGTTCCATCGAACTCTCATTGAAGGCAAGCTGATTTCTGCCCCTCAACTCAAGCGGCTGCAGGGTTGCCTTCTAACCGCCCAGCTCCCTCCCTCCGAGCAAGCGCCAGACTGGAGACTAGGAGATCCAGGCGGTGGATCGGCGACAGCAGCCCATTGGTCGACTCTTGGCCGACGGCTTCTTGTCCTCCTTCTTTACACATCATGGCAGAGTATTCTTGAGCACGACGGCTCAGTGTGCTTCGAGTCCCCCTCTAGCAAAGCAGCGGCGGCGGCAGCTGCAGCCGCAACAGTGGCAGCGGCGGCGGCCCTCGACGCCGACGACCCAGACAATGAGTCGGAGGGAGGTACTGTCTCAGCGGCAGCAGCAGGACGAGCAGCATCGAGAGGACGACTAGCAGCACGAAGAAGAACAGCGGCACGAGCACGATCCGCTGCGACTGGAACAGCAGCAGCAGCGGCAGCAGCTGGACCAGGAACACAAGCAGCGAGAAGACCGGAAGGATCAGCAGCAGCAGTACCTCCGGTACCAGTGTCGGCATCATCAGCAGGATCGACATCACAACGAGCAGCAGCAGCAGCAGTACCGGCTTCGGCAGCAGCAGTAGCAGAAGCGGCGGCGCAAGCAGCACGTGCAGCAGCAGCAGCAGCAGGATTGGTATCGGGAGCAGCACAGGCACCAACAGTCTCAGCAGTACCGCGAGCAGCACCAGCGTCAGCAGCACCAGCGCCAGCACCAGCAGCACCAGCGCCAGCACCAGCAGCACCAGCGCCAGCAGCACCAGCGCCAGCAGCACCAGCGCCAGCAGCACCAGCGCCAGCAGCACCGGTAACGGCAGGGGAAGCAGACGGTGTCAACGCGGGAAGCGGAAACGGACGGCCCGTACGGCTACGAGCGGCGTTGCGCAACGCAGCTTTACTCGCAGGGGCCGCTACTCTAGCGGCTCGTCGACGCATTTCAGCTGACGAGGTCGACGACCTTGATTGGCTATTGCGTGAGTTTGGCAGGACAACAGCGGCTCTCTACGGAGATAGTTGGGTCATCTATAATCATCATATCATGACTCATATTCCCCAGCACATCCGCCGATTTGGACCCCCCTACCACTTCTCGGCGTACCATTTTGAACGAATGAATGGCCAACTCGCCAAAACTCCCACCAATCGTCACCGGAAAGCAACATATACCAAGGCCTTCGTCGCAAACGCGCGATCCGGTCTTCTCCTCGTCGATAGCGGAGGCGACATCAACGCGGCTTTGCGAAGCCGCGCTCCGCTGTTTGATCCCCCAAAGGCGCTTCGACTCAGCCCGGTTTCTGTTCTGGGTGCGGTCGGCATCGTTGACGTTGAGCTGTCGGACGGTCGTCCATACGATCTCGCGCGGGAGCTCCACGGTCAGCTCTTCCATCATGTCAAGCGCTCCTGGAACAGCAGCTTTCCGACTCTGCTGCCGCCAACGTCCCGAGAATCTGTCGGTCTCAGGTTGCTGCCTTTCCTAAAGCAGCATCAGAATATGAAATTCGGACATCTCTCCTTCAGCAGCATCGGTAGCAGAGCGAATGCGAACCGGTCTCGTACATTTGCGGTGGTTGAAGGAGCCAACGATCTGTTGGATTTTTTTCGCATTGAGGCAATCCTCAGTCATACCATCTACATCACAGGACGAACACACACCACCGTATACGTACTTGGACGACGAGGAAGAAGACAAGCGGTGGCCGCATTCGACTCGATTATGGACGAGCCGGTGCTGCAAAGAACCCTCAAACTCTTTTGGACTCAAAAGGACGTTTGGGATGATGCGGAGCTCCTGCCCGCACACTTGTTGAGCTCCGATGCTGCTCTAGTTCATGCAAAAGATCTCACAGCCGTGTCGCCAGGAGAGGACCAACGTCAACCCTGAGCATCTTTGGACCTCTACCACCATCTCCCTCGTCGTCTACAGCGCAGTGCGCACACAAGCAAACCCTCCTTACAATCTCCTTCTATCGCCGCCAACCATTCTTCTTTTCGCGGCGTGCGAGCTACCAAGCCCTCAAGACCTCAACTGTATGTCCTCTCAGTCCCTATGTTATATTCCTCCCACGCCATGGTCTCGAGTCTCATCGTCTTCTTCTTCTTCTGCCACACAGGTATCTGTTGCGACATCGGCCTCGATCCTCCTCTCCTCCACCTCGCGGCTCCTCCGTCAGCATCCACTTCCTCCTCGACCGGCTTCTTCTGGCTTCTGGCGCTCCACTCCCCCAATGCCGTCCTGCCTTCGGTCTTCCATCAGTCTTCAATTCCTCCCTGCCTTGTCAATGTCTGCCGACTGCCCACGACCCCGCTTCCTTATCCCAATTCCCAAAGCTTTGCGTCTTCATACACCCCTCGGTCATCGACCTTTGGCTCTCGCTCTCGTCTGCACCCCCAGGCCGCAGGGTCAGGGCAATCTTCCGCTTCTGATTCGCCTTCGCTCTGCTGAAGCTGTCATCATCCTCCGTTTGTCCTGCTCCCTCCTCTACCAACCACCGAGCGCTACAACTCCGGTTTGTCGTGATCTGTGGTGTGTGGAGATTGGAGGGAGCGAGGTTATTGGCTTCATCGAGTCGTGAGTTACACACAGAGCCCCAGACTCCTATCTGTCACCGTCTTTTATGGGCTCACTTTGGATCTCACACCCCGTCCAGTCCGAATACAGGAACATATATTTGCGCGAATAATCTCCAAACAGACAGTCAATCGAACGTGCCACACGAAGCCTCCGCCCTCTCATAACCAGTCAAAGCCCTGTGACCTCGATAGCCACCTGCTCACCTCCTTCTCCTCGTCCTCCAGCAATCATCATTTGTGAGTTGTCACTTGTCGTTCGTTTGCTCCAATTATTGTTGGTTGAACCCCGCTGCTCGACCATCTGATCAGCTCCACTTCCACGTCCTAGCCTTCGTCCAGCATCAGTCATCATTGCCACCCTCGTTGTTCGGAGTGCCCGCTGCTAGGAGATCAAGCCCCGTGATAGGCGAGCCGAACTCGTCGGCGTTCGCAGCGAGTGCCCCCGCGCTCCGGCTTGAACGGAGCCGGGTTTTTCTTCACCCCGCGGACCAGATCTGGGTGAGCATTGGCCCAAGTTGAGCTGATGGCGATGCGAGGAATTGACCTGTCGAGAGGCTTGGTGTGGGGATGCAGATGTGTGGCCGGTTTTATCCTGTATGAAGACAGTGATCCCGGCACCTCTTTGTCGAGCCGAGTTTGTAAGTCCTTGTTCTCTTGTGGAGGTAAACCACAGGATGGTACGATCGATAACGAAAAACCACAGGATGGTACGCTGCTTATCTTACTATGAGAGGGTACGAAAATTTTCAATTGCCGTTTCATCTCATGTAGCAGCGAGCGACCCATGGGATACACATTGATGACTGACTGACTGCTGAGTGCTAACAGCATCAAGCATCAAGCTGCAAGCAACAATGGCCCCAATCAGAGAGCATAATCGAGCGGCTCTCGCACTCAAAGCAACTTACGGCAGCATGGCAGAATTCAAGAATGCCGTCACGGACTATTCTCTCGCTCATCAATTCCCACACAAGTGGGCAGCGTCGAAAAAGGACTGGGCTATCGCTGTCTGCCAGCGCAGTAGCACCACCTGCAATTTCCGCGTGCGAGCCAAATACAACAACGAGCTTGAGCGTTTCCAGGTCACTGTGTTTCAGGAGGGGCACACCTGTGCCGGGCTTGGAGACCCGAAGCGAGCGAAGCATAATGACCATAAGTACCTAGTCGAGCTGGTGAGCAACAACAAAGTCCAGCATGTTTGACCACTGCATACGCGCTAACCTTACACTGCTCTCTTGCCTGCATTCAGGTTCGCAATAACATAACAGTGGATCACTCAACCAAGGATGCGCAGATTGTTTCACATCTGAAACAGGTCCACGGCATCACTGTGCCGCAGCAGTCAGCCAATAAAGCTCGACTCGCAATTTTGGGCTCGCGTCAAGAAGACCAACTAGCGGAGTTTCGACAGATCGAAGCGTGGCTCCGTCTCGTCAAGACCAACGACGCGGACGCGCATGTTGAGCACAAGGCAGAGAACGGTCGCTTTTCCTGTGCTTTCGTGTGCTCCGGTGCTGCTCGCAGTGCCTGGCCTCATTGCAAACCTTTCTTCGCAATCGATGGCACATGGACCAAAAATAAACACGGAATGATTCTACTGCTCGCTGCCGCTATGGACGCCGACGACAACCTTGTCATTCTCGCCTGGGGTTTGGACCAAAGTGAAACCCAAGCCAGTTGGGAGTGGTTTCTCCGCGCGCTGCTGCAGGCCTTCCCCTCTGTCGGCGCTTCTACTACGACGGTTATTTCGGACCGACAAAAGGGACTATTGAACGCAATTCAAACCGTTCTTCCTAGCGCCGTCGAGGGCTACTGCTGTTGGCACTTAGCCGAGAACGTCAAGAAGAGCTTCGGAGCGACGGCACGTCAAATTTTCTGGCGCCTTGTGTACGCCGAGACCACTTCCAAATTCAAACCTCTGATGACCGAGCTTGCGGCCCTCAGCACCGGTGCTGCAGAATACTTGCGCGACTCAGAGGATGGAGGAATTCCGCACAAGTTTTGGGCATCGTATGCATTCCCGGGCCGACGATTCGACCATGTTACCTCAAACCTAAGCGAAATTGCAAACTCAGCACTACGCCTTCATCGGGAACTGCCGCCCCTCCAGCTGCTGGTGGCGGTATACAACTACGAAATGGGGCATTTCTACGATCGGCTGCAGAAGGCTACTGCTTGGAAGCAGATCCTAGCCCCACACCCCCACAGCCTGTTTATCGAGGCACTTCAGCACTCTCGCAAACTCAACTGCACCCCAGCCAGTGGGAACACTGGTCTAGTGCGTGGCTCTACGGGCAAAGAGTACAATGTGAAACTGGCGGCGGATCCCCTGACTAGCCTGAACTCCTGCAGCTGTGGTGTGCCACAGCTGATGCTTCTCCCGTGCGCACACATTTGCGCACTAGCGGCGTCTCTCAAAAAGGCTGCTGTCCTCTATGCGCACAGCTACTGGTCAACCAAGCACTGGCGCGCAACCTACCAGAAGGCATACATCGTGGCCGAGCTCGACAATCTCGACGCCAACGAGCTCGATGCGCCTGAGACCAGCACCCGCCAAAAGAAAGGACGCCCTCAAAATCAGCGCCGCGAAGCTGGAAAGGGCGGAAGCTCTACGCGTGAGCCTGTAGCCGCGTTCTGCAGTCGGTGCGGAGAACCTGACCATACCGCCAGGCAGTGTCGCACTGCACACTAGTTTGCCCCCAACCTCAAATCATGTTTTCACTTCTCTTTCGCCCCTCAACGATGCAGTCATGTGTCTAACCCCAATACAATGAATTTTGATTTCGATTTTTTTTTTGAAAATTTTCGTACCCTCTCATGGTAAGATAAGCAGCGTACCATCCTGTGGTTTTTCGAGTCTCAGCGTACCATCCTGTGGTTTACCTCTTCTCTTGTGACCACCATTCTGGAATCATCGCTCGCACGGAGTCCTTTTTTCGCCTCGCTGGAAGGTCGTCTTCTTCCTGGCTTTGCTCTGCTTGCAGCTCATCTTCTGATTCGTCCTTTTCCACGCACGCAGGAATAACCATTGCGACGGCGGGAGGACCAAACACCAGCGGATTCTGGTCGGCAACGGCCAGTCGCGCATTGAGTCTTGTGCTGTGTCGCCCTCCGCGTCGATCGTTCCGCAATTTGTGAGCTTTTTCCAGCTCCACCACCTCCGCACCTTTGACCTGTAGCTCGCGTGCGCTTCGCTTGATGTTGACCATGGTGCGTTTGCATGCGTTTCGAATATACTGAAGAGTGCATTTTTCTGGGTCGTCCGGTAAGTCATGGGCTTCAGCGTTCTCCGCCAGCTCCTCTGACAAGTCCGTCAGCACAGCAGAAAATTGACTGTCGTCCAGTCGTCCACCAATCCAGTCCAGTCGCAGCAGTGGCGCCCCCAGCGGTACATTGTCTCGAAGGCGCGGATCGATGTTGGCGTCTGGATCCTCCATATCCACTTCCGGTACCTCCCGCGGCCATTCTGACGACGAGCTGTCAACATTCGGAAAAAATGGCCAGCCCTCCTTTGCTGCAAGTCCCATCCTGAGGCGGAGAAGACGCTCAAATGCCCGTTGGATGCGGTTGTCCTTGCGTCCATGGCCGGTTCTGATCCGTTTGTGAGTTTGGGGCTCGTCTTCGTCTGTCGTCTCGTTCTCATCTTCTTCGTTTCTGGTGCGCTTCACTCCTCGTCCTCGAGGCAGCGTCCTGCGGTCCTGGGTCAATGTTTGGACTTGCTGCTCCAAGATTCGAATGCTGGCTTGGGCCTCGGTGAGCTGGTCCTGTGTCTCTTTGAGTTGATCCTGTGCATCCTGAACCGTCTTCCCAACTTCCCGTTGTCCCCTCATGACGTCCTGCAGCCCGTCAAACTCCACAGCGTTGAGAACGATAACGATTCGTTCGTCTTTGCGTCCAGAGACTTGGACATCTTCCAGATTGGCGATGTTGTGAGTAGTAGCGAAACTGGAGGCAGCTTTGTGGTACTTGTCGAGCGTTCCGTTGACCCAATTCTGCATAGCTGTATTGTTTTGCTTCATAGCCGCCTGCAACTGATCGTTGAGGTCGTTGAGATTGGTGACGCCAGGAACGTTTGGGGGGCTGATGGACGCGGCGCCACTTGAGCCGCCCCGACCACCACTTGAGCCGCCCCGACCGCCACCACGACCACCACGGCCACCACGGCCACCGACGTCTGCAAGTTCAGCGAACATGATCAGGTATGTTAGTCAGACACGGATCCTTTCTCTCACTACGCCTCATGCTAAGTACTGACCACTGCTGTTCTGGTTTTGTGTCTGCTCCATGGCGATTGAAGACGAGTAGGAATGTTGATGTGTCGAGTGTGGAGATCTCGAGATTTGTGAAGATGAAAGCACAATAGGAAGGGGCGGGCGATGGCTGCGATCGGCTAACGTCCTTCTTTTATATCTGTCCACACTCCCGCAGACATGTCCCGACTGCTGACCCGATTCTGAATTTCCTCTGCGTCATAGTCCGATGCTGATAGCTGACATGCTCCTCTCTCCCTTGTTCATCGGTGCTTCGCTCGATCTGAAGGCATGTCTCTACTCTCTTCCCTGATTCCCTCTTCTGCCGCTATCGCATCTACTCGGAGGGCGGGCACCATGCTTCGTTGATGGTGAGATGCTGTGTGGTGACGTCCAGATAAAGCTCTGTTCCAACCCCTGTCTCACAAAGTCTCTGGGCTCCCACCTCCATTTCCTCAGCACCAGCTTCCCTTTGTCTTCCACCTTCAAATGTCCTGCGGTGAGTGAGTGATTCGTTCCTCGTGGCAAGTGTGAATGAAACGACTGATCCCCTTTTTTTTCATTCTTACCTTGGTCATATGCGCATGTATATGTATGCAGGTCGGTAGGTGGCTCGATACCTCGGCGGTGATATTGTGTGATGTGTGGACTTACACACCCCCGACTTCCCTCATGGACCACGATGTCCAGCACGATTCCGTCTATACACAGGCTTGCATGCTGACTTATACTGACTTCTGAACTTCTGATCATGTCGACTTTTGACAGTCAACACTTGCCCAGGACACCGACTGGCGGCTGCCATCTTCTCTTGACTCTTCCCACTGACTAATACTGACCAGTCGACGATCACACCTGATCTTCTCTGTCTCTTTGCATTTATGACTGACATTGACGTTTCCAAGTCCAGACTGAGTATTATTGCAGAAACGAGTTACATTCGACCACTGACAATTCATTGACATTCGACATCCCCTTTCCAGGAAGGCTGGAAGGCATACCATGCGGTCTTTGCGGCGTCATCATCAAGAGGCAAGAGTTACGCATCTTAACCCCTCCCCAAGTTCCTTACTTCCTTTCTGGCCATTCCAGATTCTTGCAGCTCATGGACACATACATCAACTCACAGATCCTTCAATCTCTTTTTCTATTTGCTGCTGACATCTCTTCTATCAATTCTTCAGGCACCCGTGTCTGCTATGGAGTCTCGACCATGCACATCTGTCGAGTGTTGACTGTTGAGTAGCGCACAAACCATGGACCATTAACCCATTCACCCATGGTTTGTGCGCTAATTTGATGACCTACTCCCTCCCCTATGTCGACTTCTATAGCATTTCTCATGCTCATTGGCCCATTCGATTTCTCTCACCAGTCACCACTAAGCCCGACAACTTTGCTGCATTGAATTTTCGCCCCTTAAACCTCCCCCAGTTTCTCCACCGGATTCTACTCCAAAGTTCAACCTGCGGCTTGCTTTCTTCATGCCCGACTTTTAACCCTGGTGCTGACTGCTGATTCTTGTTCGTGTGCCCTGATGACAGTTCTCCTGCTGGCTGCGGAGCGCTGACGATCCTGCTAACAATGTTTTCCTCTTTCGTTTGTACTTTTTTTACCTTGGTCCCCCTCATAGTCCACAGACCACAGTTCTTTAACAATCCAGAGACATAATCCTTCGTTCTGCTCTTTTCTGACGAGCAATCGAGCGCTGGCATTGATGCGTGAGTAACCGTGATTCACCGTGTGGTACTCGCGCCTTGAAAGTACATACATGCATTTGCAGTTGCATGTACTAACTAACTACTCACACAGCACGCTCAGTTCTTCCCCATTCCGAGTTTCCGATTTTCACAGTCTCACGTATCCCGCATCGACCTCGCCGCGGCTCCAGCATGATCTGGTTCACCGCTCCTAGCCCCATAGCGTGTAGATGGTCAGTGAATGAATGATGATATTTTTTTTTTTTTTACATGATTCGTGCTGTATGGGTGTGAAAACGTGAAGTGTTGCCTCGCGCGAATGCGTGCGAGGTGTGTGCGAGCAGCCTGAAAGAGCTGAGGGAAAGGAGCTCGCGCAGCCCTTGCGCGCTGCCCTGCGCGAGGTGTGCGCAATTGCGTCAAGCACAAGTCTCGCGCACTCTCCGCGCTAGAGGGTCTCGCACTGGTCTCGCACAGGTCTGCGCGAGGGCCTAAGTTATCCGCGATGAGTCTGATCCTACCAGCCCGCACCTCACGTGATTCACTCCCATGGAGGGGAACGTCCGCGAGGACGGTCTGGAGAAACTCGAGGCCATTTCAATTTTCATTGGGACCACCCACCACTCAGAGCGGATTCCCGCTGCAGGCACTAGAGCAGTGTCCGAGTCGACCACCATGCCCTCTCAATTGAAGAATGATTATGTAAGCTGAGGAGCCCACCTAATTTCCTTACAGGATTTACTAACAGAATGAAAACCTCAGTCTTGCCTCCCACTGCCAGCGCATCCTCCCGGCAACAACTGACCCTGCGCGCTCGAAAATTCTGCGGTGAGCGCATAGAGGGTGTCAGTACCTACAGCCGGATTTTTACGTTGTTAGTGAGCGATGTGCCATGTAGAAGTGACCTGAAAAGTGATTGAAATGGTGGTGGGTGGTGGTTTTGTAAAAGTTGGTTCTAAGTTTTTGAGGTCGAGTTTCTCCAGACCGTCTACGCACGGTTGCTGCTGCACAGCAACAGCCAACAAGCGGACAGCGCGGGCTGGTGCGACCAGACTCCAGACTACAATCCCCATGTGCCCATGTGAGCCTTGCCCATGTGGCCATGCATGATAGGCTTTTTTATTTATTTTTATTTTTATTATTATTATCATTATTCCCCAGACTCTTTAGAGATTTCGACAGCGGCCACTACAGTCAGCGCCCACTATAGTCACCATGTTGTGGCGCCGAGATTTTGGTGACTAAAATGAGATGTAACTATAGGCAGAATGTCACGTGCCTCCAGACCCAAAAGTTTCGGGGTCACAAAGTCTCATTTACAGCCGAAATGACCCTCAGACCTGCACCTCATCTGAGGACTAAGCCCTGGAGCGAGGAGGCTTTGGAAAGAGCATGGAGCATGGAGCATGGAGCATGGAGCATGGAGCATGGAGCATGGAGCATGGAGGTGTGAGGCATAAAGTGTGCTGGACGAGGTCCACGTGGTATTATTATCTTATCTAATTTCCCTTTATTCTCTCACTTCCCTTCCTTTCACACTTCCTCCACACTTCACCTCCACTTTTCCCACGCTCCTCTCTCAGTCACATGCTTTTCCTCGCTCCTCACTTGTACCTAGTTCTCGGGCCATTCATTCTTCTTCTTACATTTTGCACCTTTACTGATCTACCGCTGGTGATCTTGGGCGTTGCCCGCATCGTGGCCGCTGGCCCTATTGGTCGCTGACCAATATATAAAGAGTGGGGCATTGTCCCCAGTCGGTCAAGGCGACGAAAATGCACTGGTGTCGGCTCAGCGGAAGGGGATCGGGAACGGCGGAGAACAGAACCTGCCGAAGAGATGTGGAAGTGGCGGCGCGTGGTGCATGACAGTGTGATAAAGAGGGAGAGGTTGAAAGTTTGAAGGCGATGTCCACAGCCGTGAGTCGCGCGGTGTGAAGGCGAAAGAAGCTGGAGGGTGATGATACGGGAATGCGGATGGTAAGGAAGTTAAGAATGATAGGGCACCAGAAGTGACGTTGAGAGATCGTAGTTGTGTGTCTGCCGGGCTATGATAACGGAGAAGAGGCAAGCGTGCGAGAAAATCGAAATGCGGGTCGTCAGGAGCAAGAGATAGCCCACCGCAGGGAAACGATGGGAGTGTTGGTACCGAATGCGATGGAGATATAGGGGGAGGCCGCGATGCTTCAGGGGGGACCGTGGCGGCAGGAATTGTGCTAGCGAGCCTGTGTAGGGAGCCAGTAGGAAGAGTAATGTGTGCAAATAGCAGAGATTGAAGAGTAAGTAAATGACAAGGGAGAGAACTAAGTACAATGATGAGCTCGAGAAGGGTAACGATGAGAGCGAGGGAAAAGTGTGACGTGGGAAAAGTGGGGAGAAGTGGAGGTAGGGTGTTGCTATGCAAAGGTGCGTGAGAGAGAAGGGAGAGAGAGATAATGGGAAAGAGATAAGATACTGGACCCACGTGTGTGACCACGTGGCCGTCCAGCACAGGAATCCGCGCCGTCGTGGATTGCACTTTGGGAAGTGAATCGAACACGTCACTCGCCATGCTTGATGCGCACCGCGACAGAGAGGACGCAACCACGAGAATCCGAGCCCGGAGCCACGCCTCGCGCACACGTTGAAGCGCTATCGTAGCCGAATCAGAGCCGGAAGGAGTGGGAAGGGCCCAGCGTCGAGATTCCTTCCAAGCTGCTCGCATCCGTCCGGCTGCAACCGCAGCAGTAGAAGAGTCATCTCTGCCTTCCATAGATGCCACGCGCGGATCTGCTATGGATAACGGTGCGACGAAGGGGTGAAGCGCTTGTCGGGGCAGCCAGGGCCTGTCCGTTCCGTGTTGAGGGTAGCTGCAGAAGATCGTCGTCGATCAAGTTTGGTTTCTTGAGATGGGGATGAAGGATGAAGCTGAAATGCGAACACCTTTATCGCGGTCGTCATTTTTCACGTGGCCGAACGGTCACGTGGAAAATTACTCTCCGTCTCTGACATCTGCGCTGTTACTAGAATCCTTCCTGACCCAGTGCGTCAATCCAGGACGTCCACATTCCACAGTTCAGCACTTAGCCATAAAAGGATCGCGAAGGGACTCTCGCAATGTCTGTTATCAGTCAAGCGGTGAAGGTCCATCCCTGATCCTTCAGGCCACAGCTTCGAGATCCTGATTTCCCTTATTGCCCTCCCACAGTCTCATCCCTTCTGCACATGGATTTGCACCATCCCCTCGCGTGCTTACCTTTATCGGACGCAGCACTTCCTGGCGGCGGACATGGCTTTTAATTGTTTTCTGAATCACTGACTATGATCACGCTATTGTTGGGCGAAAGGTTCTTCGTGCTGTATCTCTTGTTTGTCGCTGATATTTCTCCCTCAGGCCTCATGTTCTTTCCGCAGAAACAGACGCACCGAAAATTGATTGATTGTTCGTCATACCCCATTCTATGTTCACTCTTCTTTCCTTTCATCTTCCAGACCGTGTGCGACTGTGCGTGCGGACCGTATGTTGGCATACCAGATCCTACTGAGTGCTGATTGCCTTTCGTTGTTGGATGTCACCGTCTGTCGTTCTCTGCAGTTATCTGATACCCACTTGTGATGCATCAGGACCCTCCCTCTTCTGTCATCCATACTGTCGCTCTCACTGATGATATACATGGATACGGCGCTGCTCTTCGTGGCTTCGACGAGGCTAAAGGAAAAGGAGACGGAGATCTCTGGCAAAAGGAATGTGGAAAAAAACCGTTCGCAGCTCAAGCTCAATTCTCAATTTCTCATTGCTCGCGTTTTGCTGACTTGCTCTCACTGCCCACAGTCTCACCCATAACTCATATCTTTTCCCTTAACAGTCAGTGGATGATAGACGAACAAGACTTACTGACATTGTTGAGAGCGATGATCATTGGATTTACAGAAGCATAGGAGCTGACGAGGACACCATCTCCACGACTTTTCCACTTTCCTCTTCTGCTCTGTTTTCTTTTTTGTCTTTTCCCATCTCTCAGTTCAGCTCTGTCAGCATCAATTCGGACATTCCGTACTGAAGCACGCTGGTAATACACGCAAATAACGAATGAGAAAGACGTTGCAGGTGTGATGGACAGTGAGAACGTACAGTATCATCAGTCAACGTCGGAGTCAGTACCATCCCTTTCGCGCTTGCCATCGTGCCCATTGCAGATTGCCGTACGTTCACATCTCCCACAGCTCTTTCACTCAGAGCTGTTCCCATCTCAATTCATGCAGTAGTAAGATAGGTTGTTGAAGAAGTGCGGATAAAGAGGCCACAAACATGTACGAGAGTTCCAAAAAAAAGCATTAAGTTGCCTACATCGATTCCACAGAGCGTCGAGCCCCAGTCAGCTCTGCAACCATCTGCTGTAGCTGTGAGCGACTGGTTCGAGCATGTACTTTGGCAGAGTCGATCCTAAGAAGTGTCTGCAAAGCTGCCTCGGTCCTTCGAATCTCCTTTAATGCCTGCTCTAGGAGATCCTTCTTCTCTTGAATGCATTTGTTCTCCGCTAAGACAGCCTCGGCAACAACATTTCCTACATCTGTCGTTGGGAGTGCTGATACCGCTGCTGAGGCGGTCGTAGTAGAGGACGGTGCTACTACCGGGCATGGCGAGGTCGGGTGCCGCGGAAGCTGAGTTGCTGGCACTGGTGGAATGCCCGAGAGAGGCTGTCCTAGGAAGCGGCTGGCTATGAACATGTGCTTACATGCCAGGTGCGTAGCGGCGTAGTGAGGGCAAGTGCATTTTGTGAGGTTAAAGTCGACCTTGTAGGAGTGAGAACCACTACTTGCGACGATCGAAAGCTGCAAATGCGAAGAAAGGTACATGAGCAAATAATGGAAGCTTGACGTCTACCAACAGAACCCGCAGCTCCCTCACGCGACGTTGTCCGTCCCTTTCCTCTGATAACTCACAGAACCCTCGACGTCCCCTTCAACCATTTCAGCAACCTGAGCCCACTGCAGACCGTACGCTACCTTGCGCGCCTTCTTTTCTTGTGCGCAAAAACTCCTTTGAGCAATTCCTGGTGATGGGGAAGAGCAATTCAGCCATGTATTCCTTGGGCCCGCAGCCCGCGGGCATGAGGACCATCGTGACTTCAGAATCTGGCTCACCCTTCATGCATTGCGTCAGGCGTCGTGCATAGTCCGGGACGACCTCTCGTGCCAGGACAAGAATCACACGATCCACGCGCTGCTTTCTGATAAGTCCAAGGTATTTCATCTGTGATCGAAGGATACAAGAACCCAATCAGCACAACAGCAATCAAAGCCTACCACATCATTATTACCACCATCATACTATACCTTTAACGTCCCGTGCCAGCTCTCCACATAGTTGTTCGTGTCTATACCAAAGTGGGCATGCTAACAAGTGAAGATCAGAGAGATCATAGGCCCGTCAGCATTGTGACCACCTGATGGCACGCGCATCTGACAAAGTCCGAAATGAGGGTGTGCTCACCTTCCTGAACGCCATGGACCATGATGAAGGCGGACGCTTGACCTGCCATTCCCGACGGAAGTAAGCAAGGAAGTCGGGAAAGAACATGCCCCACTCTCTCTGAAACTCCGCTAGCAGCTCCTGAAATGTTTCGGGCGAGCGAGCGTAGACCAAATTGCGTAGCAGAGCGCGACAGGTAGTCTGCAGCTCGCGAGACTGGGCACAGCCAATGTCGTCCAAGCCTGATGGATTGAAATCAAAGAGAATGGATCAGCGCGTGTAGCAGAGATAGCCACAATGGCTTGGGAATGGAGACGATACCCCACGGCAAACGTTAAAGGGCCACAACCAGAATTTCACCAGCAAATAAGAGGTCAATGGGTCAATGGGTGGTGTGGACAGAGGTGGGCCGGGCTAGGATGTTCGATGATGTGGGATAGAGGAAGGGAACCAGGACCAGGAAGCCAGGAACCCCAGGTAACAACTCACGTCGTAACTTTATATTGTCCTTGATGTTCTCCTCCCAAGCTCGGAGGACGTGCCACTGGCACAGAAGAATGCGTGGTGGACTTGCGTGAGAACTGAATGCGCTGTCGATGGCCGCTTTTTCGGTTGCTGAACAGTCCACCATGATGTCACTCGGGGCTGGAACTCGCGCACGCAACCAATGGAGAAAATGCGTCAAAGGGATCCTGAGAGCCACATCGCACACGCAAGGGAGGTAACAAAAGGTACAATCAGTAAAGGGTCAACGCTATGCGTTAACATCGTCGAGAACGGTCAAGGATAGCACATCTGTGCGCCATGCCGGTGCCAGGTCCGAGCAGCATATCGCCCCACTGGAGAGTGGAGGAAGCGCATTGACCAACAAAAATGAGAGAAGGGACACCCTCCCAACCGTGATTCGAGAGACGAAAGAAGCAAAAGGAAGGATGAAGAGACTGGAAGTATCGACTCACTGGGTTTCCGAAGGTGTGAGCATGAACGCGGCTGGAAATCCAGTTCCCGTGTCTTGGCTTCGGACGATGATGGTAGTTAGAAATATCTTCTCGTTGCGAGACATTCCGTATCATGTGTTATGAGTACAGTTCATGCACCACACCGCTGATCCTGGTTTGCACAGAACCTGCCAACCACCTTTACGTCAGTCACATGTCAAGCATTCGCATACAGGCGAAGGACAAAGAATAGGTCTTCGTTCAACGAAGCAGCTCACCTCTTTACCGACTGGGGACATGAGAAACATCGCCCATACCTTCTCATTCGTGGCACTGAGTTGCAACGAATCTACGAACGAAGCACACCAGCCTTCGCCTGACAGCTGTTGAGCCCATCTATCACACGATTGCCTGCCGTCCGCGCTTTTCTGAGCACGTTCGACTTTGAGGCGGCGCGTGATGTTGTAAACGTCGTTGTAGCGTACCCTTATACTGGCATCGATTGTGGTGGTAGTGTTTTGCATGATCTGAAGCAAGGATACAAGTGGAGTAAGTATCACGAGACTATTCACTATGGCATGAGACTAGATTCAAACATCACACTGATGTTGTGAATTGTGTCACAAGCTCACCGATCGCAATTGCTCCAAGCTCAAACGTGCCGCCCCCATTATCTGATTGACGGTGCGGCCCGCTTTTACTTGTGTTTCGATCCAATCACGAACAGGCTGACAGTTTCGTTGTTTGGCCATGTCGGCGAGAGATCCAGGCTCGTGTCCTTCGTGCTTCCAATAGTATTCCACCTTAACGATGCTGTCGTCGCGAGAGGGACCTGGGAGCGACGAAGAAGCAGAACCAAGGGCGGTCACCGAGGTACCGACGGAAGAGGAGGTGCTCGCGGCTACGGTCCGCCTTAGCGGAGCTGCGATCTCTATCTTGATCTTGGCTGGACACTCCACCTTTAAGCCATTATGGAGCGTTAAATCAAGTGGTCAGCAAAGCGACCAAGCGTGAAGCGGCCAATCATGACGCGCGTATGCGATACGTACTTTGTAGGAGCTGGTGGCCGCTCCTGTGATCCGACGCTTCTGGGGAGACAGATCTGGGTTCCTTCTGTCGGAATATGTGCCAGAGCAGCTGCAGCGGGCGGTGAATGTCGCTCTGTAGTCCCTACGAAGATTATCTAGACAGAACCGAAGCAGAACGAAGAAAATGATTAGTGAAATGACCAGAAGCAAGAATGGCCATCCTCCAAGCTCCAATCATCTGCATCATCCTACCATTAACCCCAAAGATTGCGCAGCCCACAGGTTAACGAGAACAGCAAGTCGCGACTCGTACGAAGTACGCACACAGCAGACGCGCTCGGCGCAGGCCACAGGCGCATGCCAATTGCTGCAGGATCTACAAGACCAGTCATTCAACAACTTACTAGATTTGATGTTGACATTACGACTTGCGTTTTTGCTGGTGGGCTTGTTGAAAACAGCGTAGCCGTTCTCCTGACGAAGAAAGTTGCGACACTTGGATACTTGACAGTTGGATACTTTACGGTGTCGACTGTGGAAGATGGAACGCGTCTGCAAAGGTGTGAGCAGTCAGCAGTGAGAGCGCGCGGGCGGAACGCGTTCAGGCGCGAACATGAAGCAGCTATGATCACGCGAAATAAGTATCCGCGTCACGTGAGTAAATGACGACCGCGATAAGGTCCTTGTGAAATGCTTGTGGGAGGAGTCGAGTGGCGTAAACTTGATGAAAGTGAACATCGTGGAGTAAAGGTGTCGGAGTAGTGAAAGCAGTGGCAGTGGGCGGAGGGAGGTCTCGACCTCAACACCGACACTTGGATCGGCTGAGAGACTGGCGGTCTCCGGCTGGTAGGCGCGGAAGGCAAGTGCGAGTTCCTGAAGAAGAAAGAAGCAAATCCTTGAAGAAAGGAAGTATGGATGCTTCAGAAAAGTATGGGCGGGCAGAGGATGGAGAAGGGCAGTGGTAAAGGTGAGAAGGAAAGGGGAAAAGGAGGTGGGTAACTCTACCTGCGTCGTTCGCTCAGTAGAGAAGAACTCCTCTCATTACCATGTAATGGCGAGCCTATAAAGGGAAGCCAGTAAAAGCAACAAGTGCAATAAGTGAAGAGTGAGAATGAGTAAAATGACAAGGAAGAAAAAACTAAGTACAAGGGACGAGGTCGACAAGGGTAATGATGAGAGCGAGGGGAAAGTGTGACGTGGGAAAAGTGGAGAGAAGTGGAGGTGATGTTGCTATGCAGCTGCTTGAGAAAGGAGTGAGAGAGAGATGAAAGGAGGAAAGATAAGATAAGGGACACGTGGAGAAGCCACGTGCTGCCCGCCAGCACAGTCTGCTACATCTCTCTCATAGGGAGTGGCACGGCATACAGACGGGTGACAGTGAGTGGGTTGAAATTCGCACATTCCCCAGACTTTAGTACTGGGGTTATAGAGGCGGGTTTCTTACGGCCGTAAGCCCTCTCCGCCTACATCAATCGAGAAAACTTTTGCAATTCTGAACCAAATCCAGTAAGAGCTTCTCAGCGGGGATGTATACCACTTCTGCGTCCGCTGTCCAAGTTTTACGCCTCTATCGTGTCATACCACCGACTTTCATCGAGTGCTGTAGGTTGATGGCCTTCACCGAGTGCGGGTGCGTTTGTTCCGGTGCATCGGCGTTTTAAGCGCTCGGCCCTTGCCCTCTGACACGCTCGGCGTTTGGACCCCCTTTATCCTTATCTTTAGATAACAATCTTATCTATTACTCTGTTGTCTTCATCATCAAACCTCAAACGACCGCTTGCCCTTCAACAGGACATCTAAGTCCATCAAACCTCACCCTTACTAGTCCAGACCTCCACTGTCTTCTTCTTCCTATACACAGACACGCCCAAGCCATCATCCTCATGAACCTACTCTCCCGACTCCCACACGGCCGCGTGCACCACTTCCTTGCCTTTCCCGTGCATAGCTCAAGACCGGCTTTGGCAAGCTCAAGTGTGCGATTACTCACCACTAGGGAGCCCTCAGTTTCCCACCCACTCTTTTACTGCCTCAAGACTCTCATCCCGGTCTTCTATTATTCCCTACACCCTACAGGGCTTTCCAAGGACACCTATGGACCGTTCAATGCTGTCTCTCCGCGACAAGGTCTTTGTGAGCACCTCACACCTTCTCTTTGCGCGCTCTTGAGTTTCCCAATGCTTACCTCTTCACGTTTAGATTCTCCGCAATCATGTGTCGCAGCTATATCTTCACGCCATCCTCCTCAAACAGTCACCCACCCGCACCTCCCCTTCACTGCGCTTCTCTTTCGGACGAACACCTCTCTCCATCGCCATCTACGTCTCCCGATCCTCGTCTTTCACCTTGCTCGACTAACGGGAATTCTTCCTTCCTAACATGCCTCTCCATGGTGAGTATCTCCCTACTGGTGTCTTTGTTGCTTCCCGTTAACTCATCTTGATCGCTCTTTCCCGCAGACCTCCACGGTGAACTTCTTGTGCTCATCGTTCAACACGCGCTGGACGACCCCGCCGACAATCCCCTATCGCGCACCAAACGTCTGAACAACCTCGCATCAGTCAACCGTCGCATGCGAGCAGCGGTCACCCATCACCTCAGTCGTCGGTGTTCCTTTATGGACAGTCCCATTGGCAACTCACCTTTGGTCGAGCTGGGACGTCATTCAGTCACATGGTTACCCCAGATCCACGCCGATGCAAGTGGCCATGCACCCTATTGGCGCCATCACCTCGGATCGGAATGGGACGAAGTACCTTCCCTCACCCTTCAAGCTTCCAGGGTTCGGCGCCTCAACCTCATCCCGCTCAAAGTTCTCTCTTTGGATCTTCGCGTCAAAAGCTTCGATCGTCTTGGCACTCGATGGGGATGGAACACCTTTCAAGTCCCACAGTGGATACACGGAGCATCTGCTTTGTCTCGCATAGCTAAGGATGCACTCCATCTCCGCTGTTTTGGCGGAGATTTTCTCCGCTGTACGATATCTCCGCGGCCCGGAGATGAGCAAATCTCCGCGGAGATCTCCTTTCCGCTCGACCAAACAGGGTAGGGAGATTTTTTTCTGAAACGAATTTTTTTTGGACAGGGTAGGGAGACGGCTCGCGGTGACGGTAAAATGGCGGAGTCACGGAGACGGTTTTCAAAAATGGCATCTCCGCGGCATCTACGGCGTAACTCCGCGTCTCCGCCACTATGTTTGACCAATTTCTGATCTTGACGCGTGAGAATCAAATTTGATTGCAGTTTCCGCATTGTTGGTTGATCGATCGCTCAGTTATCGTACGAAAAATCCACATGGCGGCATTTGACACTGCCTGAAAGGCTGAGGCTGGCAGACCCTTCATGGCCGCAGGGCGGAGATACATCAGAGGCTCAGAGCGGTCTCCATCGAACTCGATCATCGGCGCTCTCGACTGCTCTAGAATCCATGACGGACGCTCCTTTTGAAGGCCGCAGTCTGCGCGATGCTGCCGCGCGAAAGCTTCCCGCGCGTTACGCAGAATCAGAATTGGACGACACGCATTCCAAAAACTCCGGCGTAGATTCTTCCTCTACGGTCAAGACCTCCCTCCCTCCCTCAACAGTCTCCGGCGGAGTTCAGCCCATTCACAGTCGAGGTGACTCTCCTGTTGCGCCTGGACCTCCTCCCGGCTACATTCCTCCTTCCGGAACCGTCAAGCGCGGCGCCAGCAAGGCGACTGCTGCTATCAACATGCTTGCCTTCTCAAGCAAAGGTCCTTCACCTCCTCTCCCTGCTCAAACGCCGTCTTCACCCCCAGTTCCCGTTGCACCAGGCCCTCCTCGTTCTCGTCCGGCCACAGCAGCAGCAGCCCTCAGCACCGACCCAGTCGCAGGAACGCCTGACTCGGACGGGGAGCAGCCCAACTCCAGCTCCACCGAGGATCCCGAGCCACGCAAGCAGCCCACAGTCGCTCCCAAGAACAAGGCCGATATAGCGGAGAAGAGCAAGGAGATACAGAGCGACGAGGAGCCGAGCGACAGTGAGCTGGCGATAGCGGTCGGTGTTTCCAAGACATCCATCATCATCCCCAAGCCCGGTGTACCCTTCCGACCAACTCCCCGTCCTTTTGTCGCGGAACCAGAAATCGAGGGACGCGTTCGAGCGGATCGCGACGTCGACTTCTTCACTCGCCGTAAGGTCGCTCTTCGTATAGAAGCACATCCACCAGAACGCCAAACGGTGCCGCTCGAAGACGATACTGACGACCAAGACGCGTTCGAACCTGCTTCTACCTCCAAGACGAAGTCCTCGGCATCCAAGCGTTCCACCGCCATAGCAGCTCTTTCGGACGACGATCTCGCGGAGAAGGACCAAGACCAATCAGAAGAAGAGGTCATTGTCGATCTCACCGGCTCAAGTCCCTCCCCTGCCACAGCTCCGCCGAAGACCGTCAAAGGAAAGACCAAGGTCGTCAACTCCAACAAGCAGGCCAACTCCATCTCGAAGACTGTCTCCTCGAACTCGAAGAAGCAGAAAGGCAAAGCTTCATCGAAGGCCTCGACGACCTCACGGAGCTCCGCGCCTCAGACTCGAACAGCTGCCAACACTCCCACCACTCCCGTTGCTTCTTCTTCGCGCGTCCGTCTTTCAGCTCGCCAGTCTCCGGAGAAGGCAACGGAGAAAGCAACGTCCACGTCTCCGGAGAAGTCAGCCGCTGTCGGCTCCGTGACTTTGACCCCGGAGGAGGCATTGAGTGAGTGCTGATGATGGCAGCGGAGGAGGTTGATGCAGTGCTGATCCTGATCTATTTTCCTGACTACAGAGCGAGCTCGAACCGCCTGGACCAAGGCACACACTGAGGCAAACGCGAAGTCCAAGTGCGAATCTGCAGGTCTGGCCTACGTAGCTCCCTCCAACCCGGCATCTCCGTTTTACCTCTACTATAACGAGCCCTATCTCAAGCAGAACCCTGATCCCCGCCACGACAACGTAGGCATAGCTCTAGACTGTCGTTGCTGCGCCGAACATCCGTACACGGCGTGGCGTGTTCTCGAAGGAACTTCGACCAGCCTTCTCAAGTCACACGTCAACACCAAGAAGGTCCAGGGCAACTTGGAAGCCGCCAAGGCCAAGAGTGGAATCACCGGGCCCATAGAGAGGTACCTGGTCAGCACCAAGAAGGAATCCACCTCCGCTACTCCGCCTCTCTCCGGCATGCAAGCTCGTCAAATTGCAGTAGCCTGGGTCACCGCGAGGGACCGACCAATCAGCATTATGGAAGACGAAGAGTTCATCGAATGGCTCCCGGAGGATCGACGCGGTCTGGTCCCACATCGTAACACCATCACGAAAGACATAGCCCGAACCTTTCTCGGCATGCAGGATGTGGTGCGCAAGCAGCTCGCGGAGGTCGAGGGGGCAATCCATCTAGCCATGGACATATGGACGTCACCCAACGGCCACTCGTACATTGGCGTGGTGGGTTGCTGGCAGGAGATAGGCAAGCCGGTCAGACACGTACTGGAGATGATCCCTATCACGAACCGGCACACCGCACAGAATATCGCCACGGAGATCGCTCGAATGATGAAGCGACTGGGCATCGAGCGAAAGGTGTGGTTCATCGCGAGCGACAGTGCATCCGTCAACACTGCTATGATGAAGATTCTTGGAGACGACGAGAGCTTGCCGCTGATAGAGGGCGAAGCAACACAAATACGCTGTATGGCACACGTCCTCAACCTGATCTCCGAGGTGGGTGTCCCGAAGATCGTCTCCGCAGCTCCGTCCGTCCTCCGTAGTTTTGCTGACTCCATACCTCTCTTTCCGTCCATTCATCATCATAGGCAGTCATTCGTCCGTTCAACCAAGCTGTGCGAGAGCTCAAAGAGAAGGGCGTAACGGAGGAAGAAGACTGGGCCACAGACGAAGAGATCCGAGAAGACTTCGACGTAGAGGAGGTCGACGAACTAGCCGGGGAAGATGACCGAGCTTTCTCCACCAATCTGCACCCATCCGATGCTTACGACGAGGAAGATGATCAGCTCATTCGCCACGCACTTCAAGAAAAAGGAGTCGCCTACGTCGGCAGCGGAGATCAGGCCCGGCCGTCTTCTTCATCCTCAGGGACCTCTCCTCCTGTTCTCACGGCGGAGTTACGCGCCGACAGCGGAGCGGTGGGACTTCAGATCCGTCAGCTTGCGTGGTTCGCACGGAAACTCCGGTACAACATCCCTCTCCGCGTCTCCTTCCAAACGACATGTGCTCTCTTCAAGCTCCCCACGCCGCATTCGCTTATTCGAGACGTCGCCACTCGTTGGAACAGTACGTTCGAAATGATCGAGAGGGCTCTTGCGCTATGGGGCTATGGGACGCCATCGTAACCTGGCAGGAACACAACTACAAGATCGTTCCCTTGAAGTTCCGCATCAAGAGGTCCCACAAGCCCGCCTTCGAGATGCTCGTCAAGCTTCTTCAGCCCCTCAAAGATGCCACATCCCAATTTTCCACCGATTCCAAGCCAACGATCGCCGACATCGTCGGCACGTACGAGAACCTCGATGAGCACTACCGCAAGATCGAGGAGGACGAAGGTTGCTCCGAGGCTTGGCGAGAAGCGGCAAAGAGAGCAGGAGCAGTGTGTTCGACATACTATGGCCTGGCGGACAACTCCTCTGTCTTTTATCTTGCCGTCATCTTGCACCCGAATCTCCGCGTCTCCGGCATGCAAAGTCTGTGCTGGGAGGAAGTGTGGATCGAGAAGGCCGAAGATACTCTTCGTAGGATCTTCGAGGACCGCTATCGCTGCGACGAGGTTGAACCAGAATCACAATCACGCAGCCAGGATCCGAAATCGGCCAAGACAGCCCACGCATCCAAGACTTCCCTCGTTCAACGACTTGAGCAAAAAGCAGGCGGCTGCGCAGGATGCGCCTGATCCAATCACGCAATGGATCTCGGGTGAGAATGACGCAGTCTGCTTCGACTCGGCTGATCAGGCATTATATTGACACAAATAACCTCTTGCCCTACAGGAAACACGCCGGTGAAGAACAAGCTGGTGAATCCTTTGCAATGGTGGTGGAAGCAAAAAGCAGATAGGAATGATGTGGAGCGGACTTACTGCTCTCGCGCTCGATGTGTTCTCGGCTCCGGCGACCTCCGTCGACGTGGAACGACTCTTCTCCAAGGCCGGACGTCACGTAACTCCCCTCCGACATCGACTCAAGGCGGTCAAGCTCGGCCAGATGGTGACTCTTGGTGGCTGGTTCCGCGAGGGCTGGGTACCTCCCGACTGCCTCGGTACGTACCTGAACGACGAAAGGGACAAGAAGCTATGGAGAAGGCGAAGGGTAAGAAGCGCGCGGAAGTCGAAGACCCGGTCGATGAACATGGCGGCGTTACAAAGCGCAGACGTATCGCGGGCGACGCAGATGATGAAGACGATGCTTAGATTGAGGGGAGAATGCTTGTTGGGAAAGGGAGCAGATGGCTACAGCAGGAGTGCGCAACATCTACTGCGAAATTGACGAAATACAAATTTGACAGGTTGATGTAGGGCGGAGACGCGGAGTTACGGCGTAAGTGTCGCGGAGACGGGGTAGGGAGATGCTTTCTGGACGAGCAAGTTTTCAGGACAGGGTAGGGAGACGCCTTGGCTCGGTGACCACTGACAGCGGAGACGGAGACGTGCCGAAAGACTGTGCTGTCAGGCGGAGATGCGGGGGAGCTCCGCCATATCTCCGCCAGAACAGCGGAAAGGAGATCTCCGTCTCCGGAAAGGCCGCGGAGACGCGGCGGAGACAGCGGAAAGGAGATAATCTCCGCGGAGATCTCCGTGTGCATCCTTAGTTGGTTGGAATGACGGCCATGACGCCGTTGGTCGGCGACCAGCTGAAACCGGGCTGGGGAGTCTGATAAAAGGGCAGCTGGGGGTTGATGAGGTAGAGTTGATGATAGTAGTCGGTCTCGTTTCGATATGCTTTTCGGATGAAGAAGTGGATGTACCTGGAAGCATCCTCGATGATGCGCTCGGCGCCGCGGTGCCCGCTGAAATATTCGACGTAGAAGTCGCCCTCCGCCTTTAAAACCGGATCAAGCTCTCCCGCTGCCATGGCTGCGAGCATAGCCCTGATGCGCCTGTATCCAAAGCCCCTCGGATGCTTCGAAAATAATCGGACAAGCACCGCGTGATTGGGTTCGCCGTGCTTGGGGACGTAGGGACTAGGGGACGTAGGTTATGAACCACGTAGAGGGAATGGGCTGTGGGGTCTGCTGCTGGAAAGGAAAAGGGCTGGCGCCGTTGAGGAGGTTTGAGGAGTTGCCAGAGGCAAGGAAGCTAGCGAGATCGATATTGCCATCCCAAGTATTGGAGCTGCTTGGGGGCTGAGTGACGGTGTCGCTGGTGGACTCAGAAGCAGAGGCAATGGTGAGCGCATCGGACGTGGAATTGGAGGGCTGGATTGCGTCGTTGCTGCTGGACCGAGCAGCAGAGGCAATGGTGGGCTCATCGAGCGTGGCATCGGAAGGCTGGACGATTGGGCCGGAATGTTCGGAAAGAGGTTGTTCGCCGTCGTCACTTCCATCAGAATCAGCTGCGAAGACGGTGGAAGAGGTCCGTTAGGGTGTCAGGCTGAGTAGCAAGAATAAGAGAAGAAGAGTGCGCTCACCTATGATGTCGATGACATCGAGGGTATAATCTTCCCTGGGAGTTTGGGAAGGAAATGGCCGAAGTGATAAGACCGTATTGACTGCCGCGTAATAAGCGGGGGCGATGTCTTCGTGAGCGGGCACTCCGGTCGCAAGTAGCCGCATGATGGCATCGATGAGCCGATGGAGGGGCGGTGGATTTGAAGGTTGCGGGGTGGAATGGCTGAGAACGATTGTGCTGACGGCCTTCCTGTACGCCAGCACATCACCGGGGTGTGTACTAGTGCAGCGACCAAGGGTGGTGAGGATGGCCAGTGAGTTTCGGAACGGATATGTGTCCATGGTGAGGGAGGAAAACAGCGTAATGAGGGAAGGGTAAAGTGCTAGGTGTAAGGTGGGTGTGGACGTGAGAGGGGAGCTTAAGGGAAGACTCACCCTATTTATAAGTGTGGGATGGCGGGAGCCGCATGCGCGTTTGGGAATTTGGTCTTTGGTGAGTGGTCCTGCGGGGGCTTGGATGGTCCAAGGAGAATTGTTGGTTGTTTGGTGGATCCAACGCGTCGTCTAGAATATTAGCGCACTAAATTTGTTAGTACCTGGAATCTGCATGATATAGAAATTGGAATCCGGCAACGCGACCCACCTTATCATATGCTACAAAAAGACGCGTCCAGTGCTGCAACTAGTGGACGCGACGACAGGAGTTTCGTTTCAGCGAAAAGGATGACGCGACGCAGATAGATGACTTCATCACGTGCAACATGGAAAAGGGTGACTCACCTCTGGGAATTGGAAGATGGGATGGTGCTGAAGTACATCGCCTTTTGGACGGACTGGTGGGGGAGTTTGATGGTGCCCTGCGCTTGAGGAGGCGCCAGTTGCCATTGTCGTGTTCTTGTCGAGTGTTGGAGGCGATACTGTGGAGACGCGTGAGTTCGGATTTGAGCGGTCGAGGCAACGTCGGCTGATTGAGTTGGTGGATTGAAGTCGGTGCGACGAGGAAGACGGCTTCTTTTGACGTGGCCCTTGATGCCGCCACGTACGCTTCGAATCCGCCGCTTCGGAGATCGACGATAACACCGGAATCGGAGGTGACGCCTTGGGCAGAATGGATTGTCATCGCAAATCCTGGTTGAACGGGAAATTGCTTGCGGGACACCCTTTGCGATGCTGTGGTTGTTGAAGCGCCTTGGGTTGTTGAGGTGGGAGTGGTGGACCCAGTGTTGAGGAAATTGAACGTGGATGTTCCAGGAGAGATCGGCAGGCAACCGCTAGGGAGACCAGTCATGGTCCACTTGGCGCCGGGAGAGAACTGCAGCACAACTCCTCTTGGGACTGTGAGACCCCATTCATCACGTTCCAAGTCCCACCCTGCCACAGTTGCAAAGGTCCCATTGGTAATGCCGAGCGTTACACTGATGTTGGGTCCCCGGTAAACCACTGGCATACCCACAAACAACGGGACCCGACCGATGGCGCTTCTAGATCGAGCGCTGCCGTTGTAGGAGAGAAGGGCCCGCCGCTGTGTCTCGGAAAGCTTGGAAGTTGAGGAATCCTGGGCGTGACTGATGACCAGGGTGTTGGATGTCGACTGAGCCTGAACAGCAGCCTTTCGGAGGTTCAGCACACGTACAGTCTCATTCGTTCGGGCAAGAGCGATCGCACCTGTATGTGCCTGAAGTGTGGCTCCCGCTTTGTTAGACCTTGATCGAAGAACGTTGCCGTTGAACAGATCGGCGTACGCTTCCGTGCATTCCCGTAGGCGTAGCCTAGAAAGAGTTTCCGCCATCTGTGGATCCTTCATACGCATCTGCTGGTCGAAATCAACAACTTCAACGAGCTGCAGCCACGCAGCCCGGCCGAGCTCGATCTTCGTCCTAACTTCCGCTGATTGCGCTGCGCCGGACTTGACGGTGTAGAGAGGTGACGAAGCAACAGGTGGAAGTTGGCATAAGTCGCCGGCGAAGATGACATTGATCCCTCCGAATGGTTCGTCCAACTTCTGCGTTCCGATGCGCAGGGCCTGGTCGATATCTGCCATCACTTCCTTTGGGATGCATTGAGCTCTCGTTCGGCGACGAGTTCGTCTATGAGAATGTGAGGCTGGGTGTTATTCCATCGCAGACGCACGGTGTCAGGGGGAATCTCGGGCCGGGAGACATCGTCGAAATCTAATGCCGCTGAGAGAAGCGTGTCCGCACTCTTGAAGTGCTCTTCGAAGCCAAGGTCCCTAGACAACACACCACTGCTTGCCTTAGCGACCGTACGCTCCGCTTTCTGGGCTGCTTCAACATCATTCTGTTCCTTCGTCCATTGGCGCTTCCGTGAATTTGAGAAAGGTGGACAAAGATGCGTAGTTGAAACCGGCTCGGTCGGCAGTATGTGGGACGTAGCTTCGAACCAACCGCTACCGGAAAGTGCACCAACGAAGTCCGTTGTCTCCATGGATTGCGTCCGTTCTTGCTTGCGTAATGCGTCTGTATTGATGTCGGCCTCCGGGTCGTCGATGCCGTCTTCCGCCGTGAGTTGCATTGCCTCATCGTTGTGGGCATCACGAGTTGCTTCCCGCTTGCGTCGAAGTAATTGTTCCTCGTCGCGGGCGTCGTCGCACTCCATTAATGCCGCCCAGTTCGACATCACCTTGATAGCCGAAGCGGAGAAAGCCGTCGTTGCGAAGATGTCTTCATATGTCGCGTGCTGCGCTTTAATGGGACTGTGGATACTGAATGGACGAAAATGTGTCAACATGGCGGCGCAGTAAGGATCGCCATGAGATTGAGTGCCGTCGGATTTGGAGATCATTCGTGGGATCCCACGAGGCCGGTCGACATTGTATCGATGGAAGTGCGTCTTGAAGTTTGGATGAGATTCATCGAGACGATGGTGTGACTTGTTTGGCTTCTTTGGCTGTAGGACCAAGTGCGAGTACCGAACGAAGACATAAAATACGACATATTTCAGCGTCGTACCCCGACGCAAATAGTCATCGACTTGATGAGCCAGCCCGCCTGACGACAGATACTGCATCTCTTCAGAATCACCCGCTTCCGAGTCCGCTACGTCCGCTCCCGGTTCAACCTGTTGGTTCGCCATCTCCGAGATACCGCTATTTGGAATGACGGCCATGTCAACGTCGGGCATTGAGGATGAATCGAGCGTGGAATCCCGGGGATTACCCCACAACCGATATACCTTCGAAATCATACTCCCGCTGAGCATTGGGACCGTTTGGTGACTTTGCATGGTGTCGCCGAGATCCCTGACGTACGTTGCGACTTGCTGGGCATGTAGTTGTCGCTCGCGGCCGAACTGCATGACGCACTTGCTGAGTAAGGTCTTCGTCTCGACAGACACTTCGCTGTGCTCTTCGAGTCGTTGGAAGACCGTGTTGATCATAGAGATCTGATTCGCCGGGGTTTCATCCGACTTTGTAGCATAGCTGGTGATGTAGGCGGCGGCCGCGGCTGAACTCCTTCCGGATTGGACTGATTTGAGGTCGTGATTGTACCGGGTGGCCACCGGTAATTCGGGGTTGTGCCAGTTGATGTCCGGATCTTTGACGCGCAGGTGGACAGAGTTGGTCTCGGGGTCGAACTTTGGTTGTTCTTGCACGGAATAAGGGAACAGGAAGCGACAGGTTTGTCTTCAACCTTTGAAGCACGTCGCGCGGCAACGATGTCTCTGAAGGGCTTCTCCAAGAAGGCGGTGATCTTCGCGGAATTCCTCGGCGTAGTGCTCGTCAAGCGGGCTGGGCGGCATCTCTTGTCGAGGATCACGCTTGAGATTGGATGGCGACCGGGAATGGTCGCCTTCTCCAACCTCGGCCATGATAACGTCTTCGTCGTCGGGGGCATCCGGTAGGTGGTGATGGATAATGTCATCCATGAAGGCCAGGTATCGGGACTGAAACTCTTCGTCTTGATGAAGCTTTCTGCGAAGATCGCCGGGGTTGAGGCCGCCTTCAAGCCATAGAAGCGCGTGACCATGCAACTGTCCTCGCATCGTATGCTCCTTGACGAGGAAGAAGGCGGAAAGACGACCAAGTATGCCGCCTTCGGGAGTGCTGGCTTTGGACCGAATGTCCCATCCGAACAGGTACTGGAAGATGGCTGCGACCTGAAAATGGAAATAGCCGGCCGCAGCAACCGGATCGTCGGCAACACGAATGGCCCTGGTAGAATGAGGTGGCATCTGTGGCGCCCGGAGATTGAGTTCGACTGTGGTGTCGCCGAAGAAGATCTGGAAGGACGGGGCATGCTCAGGGCGAGGGTTGAGCGTGAGAAACAATTGGAATATACCATGTTCTCCGACATAGCTTCGGATGTCAGCTCGTGCGCGATTCATGATTGCCTTGGAACCAGGGACCTTGACCGAGATGAGCTCGCATTTCTTGAGCAAGGTGAAGATCGTCTGTTCTTCGCCTGTCAGGGAGCGAAGCGATCCTCCGAGTGCGACATGGTCGGCGACTCGCTTGACGGTTTCTGGTTGAAGTTGGGAAAGAGTGCGAGAAACCCAGGCAAAATCCTTGTGCTTACACACAAGTTGGCTACCTAAGTGGATGGCCCGCCGTTGCTTGATGTTGGCGACCACAAAGACGAAGGACCAGTGCCTGCGGAAGGCAGGATCGGCAAGGTCGAGGAGGAGGTTCAACAGACCGTTTTGATTCGAAGCCTCCGATTCCCCATGGGAACAGCATCGGAAACATTCCCGGAAAGAGTTGAGGGTTGTTGTAGTCTGGAAGGATGGACGAACCATGCTTGATGATGAGATCTGGCCGCTCCAAGCCTGTCGCATTCTTCAAGGCCGCCGCAGCTCGCTTGTGTTGGGGAACGCTGACTCCGTGGACGTCGAGCAGGCCATGATGCTCGATGAATGTGCGACCATTTTCTGCTGCTATGTCGTCGGCCTCCGAAAGGCCAGGATGAGGCTCGATGCCCGATGTCTCCTGATCGAAAAGGCTAGGAACCAGGCCTTCGTTTTGGTAGACGACGTGGCGCATGAAAAGCTCCGGAACATCGTCTTCTGGTAGTGAGTCGAGGGCTGCTTTGTCGACTTCGAACTGCGGATAGTCCTTGAAGTTGGCTTTGAGGTAGTCCAGGAGGGCGCGTACTTTTTGTTTGCGAACCTTGAAGACGTTACGGAGATCTGCTGGCCGTGGCTTCCTTGGGCCAATGACGAGGCAGCTGACGAGCGGGCCTGCATCGGAGAATGACCATGGGAGCTTGGTAGCGGTGGCCATGGTGTTGAGAGGAAATGCGCAGCTGTGACCCTTCATTACCCGCGGGCGCTCCTCGGGAGAGTCTACACCGGTAAAGTCGTACAGCCGAATGACGTAGGCGGAGGCTAAGAACTTTGCGCAGAGTCGTTCCTCGAGCCATGTGCAATCCTGAAGATCTTCAGGTAAGAAGCCGCGGATATTGCCGTTCGCGAGAGAGAGTGGGGGGATCCTGGAGGGTACCTTGTCCAACTGGGTTTTGCACTCCGAGCAGATGTCAATCTGGGAGGGGGAAACAGTAAGGTGCAGGCCGGCGCAATCAAGAGCTAGACCGTCCAGAAACGGATTCTGGAAGTCGAAATGGTTGCCAGGACGGGAAAGGACGAAGGGGTCGATGATGCGAAGCGCTTCCAAGGACACTTCGGTGACATCGAAGCGGTTGCATTTGGTATGCTTCTTGGTGAAGAGCAGATCGTGCGAAAACGTTCGCCGGGCGCAAACGGCACACGTTGCGGCTGTCTTGAGCGTAGTGCCTTCTTTGAACGCTTGCGCGCAGTCGGCTTTCAGCTGTGGAGGGACAAGAGCTGGCCAGATGGCAGCTTTCTCAGGATCTGAAGGGAAAGGGAAGAGTCAATTACGAGTCATGATTGACAGAGAGAGCGGAGAAACTCACCGATGAGTACTTCGTTCTGCTCAAGAGTTGATAAGACAGCATTTGGGCGTTGGGAATCTTGAAGATGCGGAGGTGCTTGAAATCTTGGATCACAGCTGCGAAGTCTTGAAGATAGATAGGCTGCAACTAGGTGGCGTCCGTATCGCTCGCATATGCTCCGGTGAGCCACAGCTGCAGTTGTGGAAAAGTTATCCACAGTGGCCGAAGTGCGTCGAGAGCGCTGGTATGGAGGCGATGTTCTTCGTCGGCCATTCCTTCGAGCATAAACTCGACAAGCCTTGCACGCGACATGCGACTGGCTCCGCCCTGCGGAAAATAGGCGATTGCAAGGCCGCGAAGCTCTGCGGTTGGGAACGGTGACAATATATCAACGTTGACTGGCATCCTGATGAAGCACGAGATGATGAAGAGAACTCACGAAGGGGAAAAGTAGACGATCCCATGTCCTCATTTATAGTTGCGTTCAATGCATCGTCGCGGACGAATGAAGCACCAGCTGCACGAAGGGGAGTTCCCTGTGTGAGATGCTAGAAGGTTTAAGAAAACCGTATGAGTATATAAGGGGACGATATGGTTGGGAAGTGAGCGCTTGGAAAGTACTGACCTGAAAACACTGTGCGCTTGACGTTGATCAGTGACTTGGTTGGCGAGTCTGGACAGTCCAAGGCGAGGGAAGGCCGGACCAAGAGGATGTTGGATGGAGCAAAAGGAAGATGTGAGGCGATGGTGACGCATGGAAGAAGAGTTGAATGTTGACTTGAGCCTGCTGAGGATGAAGGTTCCTGGAAATCGACCGTTGAAGGCAGCCAAATCAGTACAGAGGAACTGAGAGCGGCTACTGGCGCAGGGACTTACTTTGGACGTGCCTGCTTGAACGTAGGAGGGTGGAGTGGCACTGAACGGCTTGAGGACCTTTGGTGAACACGAAGATGGAGGGAGTGGGTCGGTGGTGGGGGGTTTGAGATTCGGTTGTGAGACAAGGAGGATACTGGGAAGCTCCTGCCTTTTTCTTGATTCGCGATGCTCGATCTCGGTGACGCAAGCAGGCGTCTATCCAGTGCCATCGGCGCTATAACCATCCAAAAGATCTTTGCAGACAGAAATACAGCTTGTGGATCAATAAGTTAAGCATTTGGTATGCCCGATACCTTCCAGATCTGGACAGCCTTTCAAGGACGCTGACCACCACGAGTCCACAACGCACGCAAGGAACTTCAAGGATCATCATCCCAATCGACCTGTGGAAAAGACGCGCCGCACAACCAGTTTGGGGCCTTTTGGGGCCTCGAAAGACTGCGACATCACGATTGTCACCACGACAACGACGACACAATGACGACCTCGGCGTCGACGACGGGACCTCCCGAAGCGAGAATGGAACGCGACCTGCCCCTGTTCTTGCGCCACTATACGACAACACTCAACCCAGTATACGAGCAATGTATCACGATGTCGGCCGGCTTGAATGGCCTGAGAGGGGTGGAAACCATGATGATCAACACCTTCGAAGAAAACGACGCCATCTTACAGTCTATGCACGCGCGAACGCAGAGCGACTTGAACGACATCGCCCGTCGCTTGAACGAGGCAACCACAGCACATCAAGAACGACTTCAGGAGGTTTCTACGGCACACGAGACCCGCATACGGGAACAATCTGCAGCACACGAAGCCCGAGTCCGCCAAGAATCTGTCGCCCACGAAAACCAACTGCAACGAGAAGCAGCGGCATATCAGAACCTCGTCCAGCGACAGTTCGACGAGGCAACAAGCAAGATACTCGAAGATTTGGCCAGGGAGAGGGAGCGATCGCGTCTCAGCTGCGAGCGAGTTCTGCAAAACGCCAAACAAACCTACTCCACACTTTCCACCGATGTACGCGCTGGACAGTCCACACTTATGCGACTACACTCGCAACTGATTGCGTTAAACGCTTGGTGAGTAAATGTGGTATTGCGGATCAAATGTGGATTGCCAAGTATGTTGATCCATATTCATTCTCCACACAAGGGGTGAGGGATCGCGAAGCCCCCGGCTTGATACCAATCCACGACCGGACGCGATGATGCCTCCTCCTCAGTACGAGCCCACATCAACTGGGCGAATGCCGCAAGGATCTCAAGCTGCGAATATGCGTGAAGTGGCCGACACGGAAGGGGAGACCGGGTCGACTTCGCTTGAACGTGGGGGTGAGATCGAGGAGGTGGAGGTCAGCGGAAGTGAAGATGGGTTTCATGGTGACGATGATGTGTAGGAGCGGCCCATTCTTGAGAAGGAAATCAACGGTTTCTGTGACAAAAAAGAGCTTGAATTGAGTATCTCGAAACGTACAAAAGGACAACTATGAATGTGCCGAGCACTGCGTGTCTTGGGAGGGCAGGAGAGCGTGACAGCTTGTGGGACAGAGACATAACATGTGATTTCTTCAGAACTTTAGGAATGTCGTGCGCGCTTGGAAGCTTGTCGAAAGGTAGAAGGACCCGGTTGATGAGAACAAGAAGCCTCTCCCAAGGATGATCCCTGGACAAATCGAGCTGCTGTTGGAGATTCCGGAATGTTTGGAACCGCGTTGAGCGATGAAGGGTCTTCAGGTGAGGAGGGGACAAGTACCAAGGCCGAAGGGGAATGCGGAGAAGAAAGCCACAGCGAACGTGGCGAGGCATCTTGTACTCGACCTGGAGACGCGGACATGCTGAAACGTAGATCAGGCTTGATCTTGGCTACAAAGTCCCCCGAGAAGTCTTGCGTTTGGACCCATTCTTCGTTGAACTGGCGGAAGTTGTGGATGTAGGAGTTGCGGGGAAGTCCGAGCAGTTGAAGGCGGGAAACGATGGATCCTTGGGTATCAATCCGAACGGTCACGAGGGAGGGAAAATGATTGAGGGAGCACTCGCCATGATCGGAAAGACGCTTCTGGGTACGAATGGAGAGGTGTTGAAGCTGCGGAGCTTGGAGGGCACGTAGAAGTCGGGCATCTACTGCAGGAAGGTCCAGAAGCAGGGAGGTGAGGTGTGGAAGTTTGCAGCTGGCGGGAGATAGGAATGCTCCTTCAGAGGGAGATTCGCTACGCAACCCGGCAATCTCGACCGTCTCGACTTGGGGTAACGCATCCAGAAGTTGTAGAACCCATCGCCAAGGCTCGGTGGTGCCATGGAATCGGGACGCTGCGATCTTGAAGTGCTTGATACAGGAGAGACGCGCGAGGGTGGCGCTGCTAGTCGTAACGTCAAGGTCGCAACCAGGGGCGCGGAGGACAAGACGTTCGAGTGACAAACCGGAACTGGCGCTGAGGAAGTCCGTGAGCTTGAGAAGTGGCCTGGGAATGGGCGAAACGTCGAGGGCCGAGTCGATCTCTACGACCAAATCGCGAACACTGGGATTGTTCGATAGGACATCGCACAGGAGAGTGATCTGATCTTCTTGAAGGGGAAGGCGGACATGTAGGGCTTCTAATCCAAACGAGGTAGCTGCTATGCGTAAGGATGCACACGGAGATCTCCGCGGAGATTATCTCCTTTCCGCTGTCTCCGCCGCGTCTCCGCGGCCTTTCCGGAGACGGAGATCTCCTTTCCGCTGTTCTGGCGGAGATATGGCGGAGCTCCCCCGCATCTCCGCCTGACAGCACAGTCTCTCGGCACGTCTCCGTCTCCGCTGTCAGTGGTCACCGAGCCAAGGCGTCTCCCTACCCTGTCCTGAAAAACTTGCTCGTCCAGAAAGCATCTCCCTACCCCGTCTCCGCGACACTTACGCCGTAACTCCGCGTCTCCGCCCTACATCAACCTGTCAAATTTGTATTTCGTCAATTTCGCAGTAGATGTTGCGCACTCCTGCTGTAGCCATCTGCTCCCTTTCCCAACAAGCATTCTCCCCTCAATCTAAGCATCGTCTTCATCATCTGCGTCGCCCGCGATACGTCTGCGCTTTGTAACGCCGCCATGTTCATCGACCGGGTCTTCGACTTCCGCGCGCTTCTTACCCTTCGCCTTCTCCATAGCTTCTTGTCCCTTTCGTCGTTCAGGTACGTACCGAGGCAGTCGGGAGGTACCCAGCCCTCGCGGAACCAGCCACCAAGAGTCACCATCTGGCCGAGCTTGACCGCCTTGAGTCGATGTCGGAGGGGAGTTACGTGACGTCCGGCCTTGGAGAAGAGTCGTTCCACGTCGACGGAGGTCGCCGGAGCCGAGAACACATCGAGCGCGAGAGCAGTAAGTCCGCTCCACATCAATCCTATCTGCTTTTGCTTCCACCACCATTGCAAAGGATTCACCAGCTTGTTCTTCACCGGCGTGTTTCCTGTAGGGCAAGAGGTTATTTGTGTCAATATAATGCCTGATCAGCCGAGTCGAAGCAGACTGCGTCATTCTCACCCGAGATCCATTGCGTGATTGGATCAGGCGCATCCTGCGCAGCCGCCTGCTTTTGCTCAAGTCGTTGAACGAGGGAAGTCTTGGATGCGTGGGCTGTCTTGGCCGATTTCGGATCCTGGCTGCGTGATTGTGATTCTGGTTCAACCTCGTCGCAGCGATAGCGGTCCTCGAAGATCCTACGAAGAGTATCTTCGGCCTTCTCGATCCACACTTCCTCCCAGCACAGACTTTGCATGCCGGAGACGCGGAGATTCGGGTGCAAGATGACGGCAAGATAAAAGACAGAGGAGTTGTCCGCCAGGCCATAGTATGTCGAACACACTGCTCCTGCTCTCTTTGCCGCTTCTCGCCAAGCCTCGGAGCAACCTTCGTCCTCCTCGATCTTGCGGTAGTGCTCATCGAGGTTCTCGTACGTGCCGACGATGTCGGCGATCGTTGGCTTGGAATCGGTGGAAAAATTGGGATGTGGCATCTTTGAGGGGCTGAAGAAGCTTGACGAGCATCTCGAAGGCGGGCTTGTGGGACCTCTTGATGCGGAACTTCAAGGGAACGATCTTGTAGTTGTGTTCCTGCCAGGTTACGATGGCGTCCCATAGCCCCATAGCGCAAGAGCCCTCTCGATCATTTCGAACGTACTGTTCCAACGAGTGGCGACGTCTCGAATAAGCGAATGCGGCGTGGGGAGCTTGAAGAGAGCACATGTCGTTTGGAAGGAGACGCGGAGAGGGATGTTGTACCGGAGTTTCCGTGCGAACCACGCAAGCTGACGGATCTGAAGTCCCACCGCTCCGCTGTCGGCGCGTAACTCCGCCGTGAGAACAGGAGGAGAGGTCCCTGAGGATGAAGAAGACGGCCGGGCCTGATCTCCGCTGCCGACGTAGGCGACTCCTTTTTCTTGAAGTGCGTGGCGAATGAGCTGATCATCTTCCTCGTCGTAAGCATCGGATGGGTGCAGATTGGTGGAGAAAGCTCGGTCATCTTCCCCGGCTAGTTCGTCGACCTCCTCTACGTCGAAGTCTTCTCGGATCTCTTCGTCTGTGGCCCAGTCTTCTTCCTCCGTTACGCCCTTCTCTTTGAGCTCTCGCACAGCTTGGTTGAACGGACGAATGACTGCCTATGATGATGAATGGACGGAAAGAGAGGTATGGAGTCAGCAAAACTACGGAGGACGGACGGAGCTGCGGAGACGATCTTCGGGACACCCACCTCGGAGATCAGGTTGAGGACGTGTGCCATACAGCGTATTTGTGTTGCTTCGCCCTCTATCAGCGGCAAGCTCTCGTCGTCTCCAAGAATCTTCATCATAGCAGTGTTGACGGATGCACTGTCGCTCGCGATGAACCACACCTTTCGCTCGATGCCCAGTCGCTTCATCATTCGAGCGATCTCCGTGGCGATATTCTGTGCGGTGTGCCGGTTCGTGATAGGGATCATCTCCAGTACGTGTCTGACCGGCTTGCCTATCTCCTGCCAGCAACCCACCACGCCAATGTACGAGTGGCCGTTGGGTGACGTCCATATGTCCATGGCTAGATGGATTGCCCCCCCTCGACCTCCGCGAGCTGCTTGCGCACCACATCCTGCATGCCGAGAAAGGTTCGGGCTATGTCTTTCGTGATGGTGTTACGATGTGGGACCAGACCGCGTCGATCCTCCGGGAGCCATTCGATGAACTCTTCGTCTTCCATAATGCTGATTGGTCGGGCCCTCGCGGTGACCCAGGCTACTGCGATTTGACGAGCTTGCATGCCGGAGAGAGGCGGAGTAGCGGAGGTGGATTCCTTCTTGGTGCTGACCAGGTACCTCTCTATGGGCCCGGTGATTCCACTCTTGGCCTTGGCGGCTTCCAAGTTGCCCTGGACCTTCTTGGTGTTGACGTGTGACTTGAGAAGGCTGGTCGAAGTTCCTTCGAGAACACGCCACGCCGTGTACGGATGTTCGGCGCAGCAACGACAGTCTAGAGCTATGCCTACGTTGTCGTGGCGGGGATCAGGGTTCTGCTTGAGATAGGGCTCGTTATAGTAGAGGTAAAAACGGAGATGCCGGGTTGGAGGGAGCTACGTAGGCCAGACCTGCAGATTCGCACTTGGACTTCGCGTTTGCCTCAGTGTGTGCCTTGGTCCAGGCGGTTCGAGCTCGCTCTGTAGTCAGGAAAAATAGATCAGGATCAGCACTGCATCAACCTCCTCCGCTGCCATCATCAGCACTCACTCAATGCCTCCTCCGGGGTCAAAGTCACGGAGCCGACAGCGGCTGACTTCTCCGGAGACGTGGACGTTGCTTTCTCCGTTGCCTTCTCCGGAGACTGGCGAGCTGAAAGACGGACGCGCGAAGAAGAAGCAACGGGAGTGGTGGGAGTGTTGGCAGCTGTTCGAGTCTGAGGCGCGGAGCTCCGTGAGGTCGTCGAGGCCTTCGATGAAGCTTTGCCTTTCTGCTTCTTCGAGTTCGAGGAGACAGTCTTCGAGATGGAGTTGGCCTGCTTGTTGGAGTTGACGACCTTGGTCTTTCCTTTGACGGTCTTCGGCGGAGCTGTGGCAGGGGAGGGACTTGAGCCGGTGAGATCGACAATGACCTCTTCTTCTGATTGGTCTTGGTCCTTCTCCGCGAGATCGTCGTCCGAAAGAGCTGTTATGGCGGTGGAACGCTTGGATGCCGAGGACTTCGTCTTGGAGGTAGAAGCAGGTTCGAACGCGTCTTGGTCGTCAGTATCGTCTTCGAGCGTCACCGTTTGGCGTTCTGGTGGATGTGCTTCTATACGAAGAGCGACCTTACGGCGAGTGAAGAAGTCGACGTCGCGATCCGCTCGAACGCGTCCCTCGATTTCTGGTTCCGCGACAAAAGGACGGGGAGTTGGTCGGAAGGGTACACCGGGCTTGGGGATGATGATGGATGTCTTGGAAACACCGACCGCTATCGCCAGCTCACTGTCGCTCGGCTCCTCGTCGCTCTGTATCTCCTTGCTCTTCTCCGCTATATCGGCCTTGTTCTTGGGAGCGACTGTGGGCTGCTTGCGTGGCTCGGGATCCTCGGTGGAGCTGGAGTTGGGCTGCTCCCCGTCCGAGTCAGGCGTTCCTGCGACTGGGTCGGTGCTGAGGGCTGCTGCTGCTGTGGCCGGACGAGAACGAGGAGGGCCTGGTGCAACGGGAACTGGGGGTGAAGACGGCGTTTGAGCAGGGAGAGGAGGTGAAGGACCTTTGCTTGAGAAGGCAAGCATGTTGATAGCAGCAGTCGCCTTGCTGGCGCCGCGCTTGACGGTTCCGGAAGGAGGAATGTAGCCGGGAGGAGGTCCAGGCGCAACAGGAGAGTCACCTCGACTGTGAATGGGCTGAACTCCGCCGGAGACTGTTGAGGGAGGGAGGGAGGTCTTGACCGTAGAGGAAGAATCTACGCCGGAGTTTTTGGAATGCGTGTCGTCCAATTCTGATTCTGCGTAACGCGCGGGAAGCTTTCGCGCGGCAGCATCGCGCAGACTGCGGCCTTCAAAAGGAGCGTCCGTCATGGATTCTAGAGCAGTCGAGAGCGCCGATGATCGAGTTCGATGGAGACCGCTCTGAGCCTCTGATGTATCTCCGCCCTGCGGCCATGAAGGGTCTGCCAGCCTCAGCCTTTCAGGCAGTGTCAAATGCCGCCATGTGGATTTTTCGTACGATAACTGAGCGATCGATCAACCAACAATGCGGAAACTGCAATCAAATTTGATTCTCACGCGTCAAGATCAGAAATTGGTCAAACATAGTGGCGGAGACGCGGAGTTACGCCGTAGATGCCGCGGAGATGCCATTTTTGAAAACCGTCTCCGTGACTCCGCCATTTTACCGTCACCGCGAGCCGTCTCCCTACCCTGTCCAAAAAAAATTCGTTCCAGAAAAAAATCTCCCTACCCTGTTTGGTCGAGCGGAAAGGAGATCTCCGCGGAGATTTGCTCATCTCCGGGCCGCGGAGATATCGTACAGCGGAGATGGAGTGCATCCTTACAACCAACTAAGCATCATTTCACTTCTCATTCAAGCGGTCCTCACTCTCAGTTACACCCAGATATTCCTATGCGCTCTCCTTATCTTTCACCTGCGCTCTCAGCGCTCCGCTTCTGCTCTTCGCTTTGCTTTCAAATGTCAACCTCTTAACTTTCAAAATCTTGCACCTCGTCCCTCACACCTTCGTTTGCGTCAGAACTATGGAACACCACTGACCAAAACCACCCCTCTTAATCGTCCACCGCATCTTTGGACGCTCCTACCACCCCTTTTAATCGTCCACCGCACTTTGGACTCTACTACCTCCCCTCCTGATCATCCACCGCACCCTCTGACTCTACTGCCATCCCTCTTGATCATCTACCGCACCCTCGGACTCTACTGCCATCCCTCTTGATCATCGACCGAACCTTTGGACGCTACTACCACCCCTCTTGACCATCCACCACGACTCTAGAAGACGCGCAATGCTTTCAACAACGTACTCGAGCGCGCAGGCAAGCAACTCCCTGCCCCCCCTTCCCCCAACATCTTTCAGCATCCCTCAAGTATAAGTACTGGGTGAGTTCCAGGTTCCTCCTTTTCTCGTTCTCCCGTTTCTCCTCATCCGCCCCTCTCTCACCTCACCTGTTCCCACCTCTTCTTACCAACCTATTCTTCGCCCTCTCCCCTTCCCATCCTCTCAGCCTACCTATCCGTCTTCCACCATGCCGACCTCTCGCAACACCAAATGGCCCATTCATTTGTCCCTCACGACCGACATTGTTCTCGGCCTCGCAAACAGCAAGGAGTACGCCCATGAAGTCGACAGTACCGTATATGACATACGGGAAGGCGAAGTCGACCTCAAGCTCTCCGTTTGGGGTCGCGTTCCCCCCACTCCCGGCACTTACATGATCAATCAGTGCGGCTTGTCAACAGAGCCTGAGCTGAAGGCCGTCGCGAACGAAGCCAATTGTCTCCGCATGATACCTGAGGAGGTTGATGGTGAGTATGATTTCCTTGTTTCGTTTCTTCCCTTCTACATACTGACAGCATCCACAATCTGTTCAGGCTCGCTGGACGGCAATCCGCTTCTCCCCAACATGCTTGCGTATCTCAACGGCATCGCGTGCATCAAAGCCCTGAACGACGATAAGAAGGGTGCCATCCTCGGCGGACTCACATACCAAGGCAAGCAGCATGGATGGTTATCCTGAATGGTTGGCCAAGACAATTGGCGCAAGCCCGATCTGCTCACAACACGTGGTGACAATCAAGCCAGAGCGGGGGGGCCGGGGGGCTGTGCCCCCCCTCGACCCCTCACCTCGACTCTAACCGTGTTTGTAATCTATTTTGTAATCTCCACCATATCCATCCTAACCTGCTCGGGCTCCCGCCCTCACAGACTCGTCTCATAATCCTAACCCTAACCCTAACCCTAACCCAGCAGGCCCGTCTCTAACTGAGGATTACACAAGCTCTAACCCAGCATTACAACCAAATTCTTTGTCACCAGAGAAAAAAATTGCAATAAGAGGGATTCGAACCTGCGGCATCCACAGATTTAACCAGACGTCCTAACCGCTCGGCCAGAGTGAGCGGCTTTGGATGAAGGCCCTTAATCTTTGGTACAATATAACCCATCAAACCAAGAAAGACCCAATGACCATATAAAAAGCTTAATTCTCCTTCCACGTGTTTTGAGCAGATCGGGCTTGCGCCAATTGTCTAGGCCGCCTAATCGGTTATCCTTCCTCATCCACGCGCGCTTCCCGGAAAACGGTCGCTTTGCTTCGTGGTATATGCCGGCTCCGCGAACTCTCGTCGCATTCGAAGCCATATGGGAGTCGATGTCGGAGGAGGGGATGATAGAGGCTTCGGTGTGTCGCATCGCGACCATCGACAATGCCCCTCAAGCTCTTCTGGCCGCCCTCAAGATAGGACAGCCTTCCGGCGAGAACAAGGTTGCTCGCCTCCGTCAGCTGCGCACAAGTGTCAAAGCCGTCCCTGCTCAGGCCACCACCAGTACCAGCACCTCTGCTACTACTCCTCTCACCGCCACCATCAGTGTCGCCGCTCCTCCCACCGCCACCACAAGTGTCGCTGCTCCTCCCACCGCGTTGCCCGCCAACGAAGTCAACACGCCTTGCAAACAGGCAACGATCAGTATGGAGCCTCCCGCGGCGCCCAAGACCGACCGCAACAAGGCTACCGCTGCGATCACCGAGCCGCCGCCTTCGCCCAGTCCGATCGTGCAGACGCGCAAGCGCGTCCGCGCTGACTAGGGTTCCTACTCGTTTTCCACTTCCCTTTCGAGCTTCTTCGTGCCTTTGTCGATTCTTATTACATTACCTCCTTTTGTAGCTAGTTTTTCTCTACCACGACCACCACAATCCACCACTTTTCTCTCCTCTTTCCCTTTTACCCTCTGTCCTCACACCTCACAATTGGGCATCGGCCCTCGCCAATCTTTGGACACTCAGAAACCTCGCTCAACGACTCTGACTGGACCGCGGGCTCAGCAATCTTCCCCACGAGTACACCCTGCCTGCACCCGCTCCCGGGATCGATTCCGACTGGCGAGCATCTTTGAGACTGACCGCGGATTGCGGCATCAGTGAGTACCTGCTTCTCGCTCTACGTAATACGCCTGCTGATGACTCAGTCTCGTCTGTCTACAGAGGGTTCTTTCCACATCGCCGAGCCTCACTATCTTGCTGGCTGCATCCGAGATGGCTCCGGCGCCGCGAGCCAACCGATCGATGCTAGCATTGAAGACAAGACTGTTCCAGAAGCGTTGGCGGAGCTCGAGGTCAACTGGCTCAAGCAGCACGCTGAGGCAGCGGCAACGAAGGAAAGGGAGACAAGAGAGCAGGCCGTCTTTCAACGATCGGAGGCGGGCAAGTCCGCCCTTCGCGCTGTGTTGCCGTGAGTATGATCTCCCATGCAGAACTTTGGGATTCAGCGATTGATGTTCTTACGCAGTGCCACAGCCTACTCGCACAGCGCGTGCTGTCAGCTTCGCAAGCATTCCTCTCCAGCTTCAGCCAACTCGCCACTAAACAGACCTCAAGTTGCTCATCCCGATTCAACCCAACCCCAAGCCATACACGCCTCAGCCCCCTCTGGCGAACATTCCATCAGCCCTGCCAGACTTGCAGATGTACGTCACCTCAAATCCTGATCCCAACTTTCCCAGATGGCTCTGGGTCTCATCGCACGGGTGTTGGGTACAAGAGCAGTCGGAGAGGAGCTGTTTCACTCGAGCTGCGAAATGCCGGCCCGAACGACAAGACACACTTGCTCTTCATCACTCGTGATCACGTTGGGCACACACCCCTTGCGAACCTCAAAGCGACCATCATGGCCGACTTGGTCCGTCTTTGAGACGGTCTCTCCAAGGTGAGCCAATTCTGGCTCAGTCTTCTTGCTCATCGTATAGTACAAGTACTGACAGCATCTTTGCTGCCCATGCTTTACAGCCAGATGGCCTGGAGGGATAGGCAATCACAGACTTCTTTGACTTCAACTCCACTACTCAAGAATCTCCACGCCGAGGCGCCTCTCTCACCACTTCTACCCAACCAGCTCGCTGCTTCATCTGTCCTGCCACGACCGACATCAAGATTCACCCCCCTGTCATCCGAGAGGTGAGACGACGTTGTAGCATTCATCGGGAGGTCAATTGCTGATACATCCCATCTCTACCAACATCAGCCCTGCAACCTTACCTATTCCTTCATCCGCCCCTTTCCCTTCCTCGCTGCAGGAAGCTCAGCATCTTCCTTCTTCCCACAGCGAAGGAACACCATCCGTCCTCAGACAGACATCTCCGGCCACCTTTTCGACCGCATACCCAACCAGCTCGCTGCTTCATCCGCACCGTCAGTACCAATATCAGGATCCAACCCCTTGTCATCTGAGAGGTGAGACGACGTTTCAGCGTTGATCAGTCATCAGGAGGTCAATTGCTGATATTCATACAGGTTCCAATCATGGACGATACCTGCGCCTTGTACGGCTACCGTCCCCCGCGGGCGAAAGGCAAGCTTTTCAGGTGGTCTTCCGGCACCGGCAACCCCCCTCGCAAGCAATACCAAGACGACTTCAATGGTCAACCCGGCGACTCCGCAGCCAACCCCATCGTGATCGAGGACGAGCCAGGAGACACGGCCGAGAATCTCATTGTCATTGATTAGGAGTTTTCATAATCCAGAACAGACTTGAAAGGCCTCAGTGCTGGCAGGAAGTTGAGACAGAGAAAGCGATATGATTCAGAAAATTTACAGCCGAGAGGAAAGCAAGAACGAGGGAGACATCGGAGAAGATGGGAAGTCATCGAGGGGAGGTCATCGGAGGCAGACATTGGAGAAGATGGGAAGTCATCGAGGGGAGTGTGGTAGCCGCTCAGACCCCCTCGCGGCTAGGTCACTCCAGTCTCATCTCTTCCGGATAAAACGGCCAGCCACGCTACCCACCCCGATCAAAGAACATCTCATAATTCCTGTACCCTGCTTCATGCATCAACCCAAGCCTGCTCCTCATCTCCGTTCCCCCACGCAGCCCCATCATCTCCCCTCCTCTCCTTCCAACATGACCCTTCTTTCCACCTCACCACAGCTATCCTACATGCGGACACCCACCAGCCTTCACGATGGCTCAGCAAGGCTCTCCGGATGCGGCGTCCGCTGGTCGTAAGCCAACACCCACACTCGTCGTTACCCTCGTCCTCTCCCGCTCGCCAACCCCGTCCCCGAGCCCTGACGAGCCTCCGCTTGCGCAGCAACGAGCCAAGGCCGACGAGACCTTCCGCATCGAGAAGCAGTCCACGCCCAACCCAAAAACACCCCCGGCACCCGAGCCAGCGCCCCCCATCGAGAAGCAGTCCACACCCCCGGCACCCAAGTCAGCGCCTCCCATCAAGCAGCGGTCCACACCCACCATGAAGACACGGTCGTCAACCTCCTCACTCCCCAAGAGGAGAAGGTCTTGAGCGACGTCCACATGCGACAACACATCCTCCTCTGCTCGATCGCCCCGAGGCCGTCCTCCCTCCTGCTCAATCACCCCAGTCTCATCATCCTCTGCTCGATCGCCCCGAGGCCGTCCTCCAACCAAGGACGACCCGGTGCCCGGATGCGTCCAGGCGCTCCTCCGCTCAAAGATCCCGAACCCCCCTAAGGCAAATCAAGGCCGAACCAAGGACAGCGCAGCACACGACCCACACACCACTTACGCACTCTCGCCCTTAGCTACCAATCCTGTCCTTCCCTAGCTATAAAAGCCCTGTCTCATTCCTCACTCGCAGAAGAAATCGACATCTTGTTCTCTCCGAATCTTTCTCTCGTCTGATATTGCCTGACTCCTGACTCTACAAAGCCCCTCTCAACTCTACCCTTCATTCACCTACTCCTCATACGACCCACACCCTCTTCAATCGCCTCGCAAGTCCCATCCCCCTGCTTGGCCCTTCTCCGACTGGTCGAGCCCACCTCTTCCGGCCCGAGCGAACCGCACAGACCCGCACTAAGCGAGACCCCCATCGGCCTTTCGGTCAACAACAGGGAGGACTTTCTATCAAATGAATTTTTGAATGCACGTGCCATCGATCTTAACGACCGCCAGTCCTCCAGAGCTTCTCTGGATCACCAGAGCTTCTCTGGATCACCACACCCTCCTCTTGATGACTCTTCGAGCCTTCTTGAGCAGCCCAGCCATCACAAGCACCTTCCTCGCAACTTCTCCATGCAGTTTTCGACGCTAATTCTTCCTGCTTCCGCTTTCCCCATCTCAATGCCGAGCAAGTGGGATCCAGTCCATCGTTGGTAAGTTCCAGTTCTTTCCTCTGCGTACATTTGGCTCGTCGCTGACCTCACACCGTCTCTTGGTGCTTCCAAACTACCAGCTACGTCTCGCCGCACTTGAGCGATATTTCGAGAAGATGACACGAGGTGAGAAGGCATATAAGGATAGCTTGAATGCCCATCACTTCTTCCTTCCCTTGCGTCCCCTTACCTTTCCCACCAGCTGCAGCAGTGACTGTCTTGACTCTCTGTGTCCCCCATTCCCTTTGCTTCAACCTCGTCATCGCCTCATAGATGCGTCCGCATACGATCCGCACTCAAGACTCCGCGGCGGTAGCGGCACCATTGACACCCGCCCTTTTCGAGCAAGGCGACAACATAGGTGAGCAGGTCCGGAGCAGAGTGGTGTGGGCTATGCAGCTGATGCTTGGTTGTTTTGACAGCTTTCAACCCCCTTCCTACGCCTCCTTCCACTCCCACAGCCCAGGTGCAGGTTAGCGCTGAAATGCTGCCTTCCGAACCCACTGCCAGCTTGCACCTCGGGGAACTCGCAGTCCAGACGATATTTGATCAATCAGATCAAGCCGAAGAGCTCGACACAACTCCCGCTCACCCCGATGAACCCTTGGTGAGACAGGAATACTTTCGAGAAGGAGTTCAAGACTCGTATCTGACAACGGTCAATCTCGCCCTGATCAACTCCCCGTCTCCGCAGTGGTCGGACTTCTGCTTCGGCGTATCTCGCGACTGGGCGATAATGTTCGGCTCTGATGGCCGACCTTTCCATCATCATCAGCGACGCGAACCAACAGGCGCCAAGTTTTTCGACCAACTTGTCCAACCCTGCGTCCGGATCAACTCCGTCCCTCAGTTCACTGGCATCTTCGATACGGTCACCGATGGCATTCTAAACGGTCTCGACTACGACAACTTGCTCGTCGCCGGAGGTATCGTTCTCGCCTGTCTCACATATGCGCAATTTGAGGGACATATCAGTCCCGACTCTGACATCGAGTAAGTCAATCATCGGTATATCACGAAGTCGAGGGCCCTCGCTGATCCCCTTTCTTTACAGTATCTTCGTTCATGGAGTGACTCCTTTTGAAGCCCTTGCAAAGCTTCTGGACATCGAGGCAACTCTGCGCGAACGCTCCGAGATCATACGAGCAGTACAGCGTCGAGAGGACGGCTACAACGATCTCTTTCGTCCCCAACGATGCCAGTTCTGGTCTGCGCAAGCTTCAGATCGTTCTTCGCCTCCATCAAAACCCCGGAGAGATCATAGCGAGCTTCGATCGAGACGAGGCGGCGGTCGGATACGACGGGAGCGAGGTGTGGCTAGAACCGCGCGCCCTACGCGACATCTTGACAGGATACAGCGTCATCACTGCTAAGCTTCTGCATGCCACTAGCGAAGCGCGGACGATCAAGTGAGTAGTCTCCTTACCTCGAAGCTCTTGCGCAGTGTCTGACCAGCCATCTTACATTCCAGATATGCCCTACGCGGATATGGACTTGTGTTGCGACCGAATGATCTAGACGATCCCGACGAGATGGAGCGTTGGGTCGTTCTGCTGGGTCTGCGCGCCACTATCGCTAGGATTTGGGTCCTCGAGCAAGTTCTGGATGCCGAATCGCGCCAACTGTCTTCAAGCTCCGCTGCAGGATCCACGTTGAGCCAACGCAACGTCAACATGGCTCATCTGCTTACACTCGGTCGAGCAGAGATCGACGGGATCTGGCTTGAAAGATTCGAGAACTTCGTTCTTTTCGCTGCCATTTGCCATTTGGGATCGCGCTGCCTCCGACGTGCACACCCAGGCACAGCTCCTGCATGCGGTCTCTGGCTCTCAATTGGAATATGGCAAGGCCCCTCCGGCGTTGGACTACAACTCAGGCACCCAAGGAGCACCCGGCTTAGACCAAGCCGAGTGGATTGATCTTGCGGAAACCAGCACAGGATCGGATGGACTGCGTCCGAAGTTGACGGACCGCTTTCACATCTGGACCCTGCGCGGAGCTAGATCTGTCTCCGAGGCGCTTGAAACTCCCCTCGTGTTTCTGGTCTTTCTTCCCTGCCTCCTTCGCGATGCAATTCAGTTTGCATGGGAGTCAATCGGAGAACCCGACTCTCTCTCGTCAATGGACAACTCGCGAACCGTTTGCGATGTCGACGGCGTCGAATTCGAACTGTCGACTTGGATCCATCGGGCAGACAACATGTGGCAACCTGCCCTCGGCTTGAAACGTTACCTCTGCCAGTTCCTCCGCGACACCACACTCTCCTCGGCGTGGTCCATCGGCCGCGTTCACAATGGTGCCCCATGGCCGTCTGTGAGATTCTCCAAGGTCATGGAAAGGAATCTGCGCACTGCTCGACTTCCACGTTCAACAGCGGAGGACGTCGAATGGTTGAAACTGTGGGCCACTCTGTCTCCGTAGCTGTGGTCTTCGCAGCCTGTGTTTTTGCCCCCTTTTTTTCTTTCAAGCATTAAGTTGTCTTCTCTTCTATACATTCGTTTGACTTCCCTCACGTCCTCTCAATGTCAATTCCTTCGCCTTGCTTCCTACTAGGGTCCTTAGCTTGTCACGAGTGAGCGTGTGAGCCTTGGAGCAAACGATGGACAAGAGTGCAATCAGCAGCACACGCCGGCCTCTCGGGCAGCGCGAGGAGCCCACCTTCAACGACGCTGGCGCAGAGAAACAGCGGGAAGACAATGATGAAGGTTATGGAGACATCACTGTTCACATTGTTTGGGACACAGATACACGGCGTTGTAAAGGGGAGAGTCCCTTGGCCCGGGCAATGGAATGGGATGGAGAAGTTACAGATGTGTGGGCGAGGGATGATAGCCTCCTCGGGGGTGGCTGGGTGAAATGATGAGAGGAATCGTCGAGAGCGAGCGAGGCTGGCTTGGACTGCCCCCCGCCACCACCGAAGAACGAAGATATCTTGTCCCGCAGCATGTTGCCCTGGTTCCTTCGTGGCGCAATGTCGAAGTAGACACGAGATGATAGTGAGGGCTTGTCCGCAACGAAGATCAGGTCAGTGAAAGCACGAGCTGGAAGGCGGGTTCAGAGCACAATACTCACATCGCCCACATGATCCTCCTGTTCGAAGAGCTCAGGCGCCTCCCGTTGATATTGCCTGAGGAGAGTCCAAAATGACGCGGTCAGCATGCATTGTGCACGATGAAGATTGGAGAGACAGAGACACTCACCCTTGGTGGTCTGCTGAGGCTGGGACTCGTCCATGACTTGAAAGGAGGTGCCGAAGAGCTTGTTGAGGAGAGTCGACTTTCCGGTTGACTGTGAGCCTGTGGACAACCGGGAGCAAGAAGATGACTTGTCAGTGCGACCATTGTGATGCGATGGCGAGAGGAGAGGTGTGATCGAAATGAAGACGCGTTCTATACTCACAGTCGAGAATGTTTCTCAGCTGAGAAGGAAGAAGGAAAGTGAGCAGCCGCGATGGAGATAAATCTGTTGAGTAAGAGTGAGCATCATTCAGGGTGTAAGGCAACTGTAAAAGGGGGGGATGTCTGTGTGGCCCAAAGAAGAAGTGGTGAGCAAGCATCAAGGAAGCAGATACAAGAAAGCGCGACTAGGCGTGAGATTGTTGATGCTACTGCCGCGGTTTCATTGATGAATGGAGCCGTGGTGATGGGTGATTGGGAGGGAAGCATCGTGGAGGCATCAGGATTCATGAAGCAGTGTCTGAACTGAAGTTAGTCACGTGAGCATATCAAAGATAAGATAAGATACTCCAAGATATTAATCACGTGGCGGGCGCAGAGAGGGAAGTCACAGAGGTCTGGCTAAGACTCTAGCCCCGAACCGGGTCACTATCCCTTTTTTTGCTTGGCTTTTTATTTAGCAGGTTACTTAGCAGGCTAGCGGCTAGCCCTCCAAACACCGCCCACCGTACCACCTGCTCTATAGTTCGGGGAATCTGGCTTTAGCCAGGCTACAATTCCCGATAATAACTCCTAACTCCTACCCTTTCAAAGTCTGGGGAACACTCTGGCACGCAGGGAAACCGTGACAGGTTGGCCACGATTTTTGCCATTGCACACCTCCGAGCTCGACACACAATACATAAACACCCTGCCTTCCAAAGAAATGAATTGTAGCTATCATAGATAGCAAGCACCTCCCGCTTGATTGAGGGTCATTGATAGGCGGGTCGTTGAGAACGGTGGTGCTGAAGAATTGTACAGTTCAGAAATTTTTGGACAGTGTGTGGGTCAATTTTCAATCCATTGTATCGAGCGATCGTCGTCATCAATTTTTGCAAATGAGCTTGCAGCTTTGAGTGACCGATGATGAGCAGAAATGGAATTGAAAAGGTGCGCGGTGACCTTCGTGCTCTCATATCTCATAGCATACAGATTACAGACACGCCACCCCCAGCATCAAGATTACCCAGCAGTATGGATCTAGCACCTCGCCAGTCTTCCAACGAGGTGCGCGTTATAGCCGGCGTCGCTTTGGTGAGTCTGCATGGACTCTCTCGTGCGCAGGCAGCTCGCCTTAGCGGCGCGCCACAGGAAACTATCCGGCGCCGCGCAAACGGTACTTTTCCTCGTGATCAGCTTTCCACTCATGGCCCTCAGCGACTTTCTGAGGCCGATGAGACTGCACTTATTGATTTCATATTGCAGATGGAGAGCTCCGGGTTTCCCCTGCGATGGTTAGACGTCGAGAGCTCTGCCATGGCTCTCATTGCAGCTCGATGGCCGTCTGACTCTGCTCCCCCTCCTCTCGGGGTGAAGTGGTTTCCGCGATTCATGGAACGACACGCAAATTTACTTAATTTCCGCACCAAGGCGACTCTTTCTCGCGAGCGCTCGAAGGGTTTGAGTAGGGAAAATGCGAGTCACTTCTTTGGCTTGGTATGTGTAAAGCAATGTTGGTCTATTATTGCTGCTTTGTGCACTCAGCGTGACAAGTGGCGTACAGCTCATTGCCTCTGTAACCATTGATTGCTCTCTGTCCCTCTGCCTTGCCCCGTCTTTACAGCTAGAGTGGACGATCCGAGAATACAATATCCCCAACATCAATATCTTTTCGATGGACGAGACGGGTGTTCAGCACGGTGTGGCATAAAAGCGGTCAGATACGCTGGCTCTTCGGACGCGAGGAGGAACTTGAACACTGCCAAGCGGGGTGCGTACAATGACAGACTTTGCTTTCCATCATCTTCTCCCCTATCCCCACTCTCTTGACAACTTTTCAACTGCCACATGCTGCAGGCCTGCAGGGGTAGGGTCACATTTGCACTCAGGCGCTCTGATGATCGTGTCTGAAGTCTAAACGTGTGCAGGAGATGGGCAGTGGACACATATTGAATCAAATCTTGGGGGCTGACTACTGATTTATTGCCTCTTCTATGCATACATAGATAGCTCGCAAGAGCTCACGACAGTCATCGAGACGATCTGCGCGGATGGGACGTCTCTGCCGCATACATTCATTTTCAAAGGAAAGACATACGACGCGACTGTGTGCTTGGATGCCAAGATGGCATACCTGTTCACAGCCAGCAAGACGGGATGGACCAACGCCACGATCACGCAGCGCTGGTTCGAAAAGGTTTTCATTCCCTACAGCGCAGCGAAGGCCGAAGGCTGCGAAAGGCGAACACAGACTGCTGATCATGGTGAGAAACGAAATGAACACTTTGGGATTGGCATTTCAATTGATGAAGGATGAGATTGGATTCAAAAGGCTAGCATGCTGACGACGCGTCTCTGTTATTTTGATATGACGGACACTCTTCCTATTTCACCCTCGAAATGCTCCAAGCTGCTCGCAAGCACAATGTGCACGTCCTCTCGCTGCCTGCCCACAGCACCCACGGCATGGCCCCGCTTGACCGGACGTGCTTCGCGCCACTGAAGGTGGCCTGGGCCGAATGTCAACGATGGGAGTTTTTTATGACGGGCGTAATACGCCGAGACGACGTAGTGAGGTCAGTAGGCTCGCACTTTGAATCTCTGCTGGACCAACTCCGAGGCACAGTGTGACACCTTGATCAATGAGCTGGCTGGGAAGGGCCAATATCATTCTCATTGCTAATTGACCCTTTCTTATCACACAGACTGTACGAAGAGGCGCGCAAGAAGGCCATGACACCCGCGAACATCATATCGGGCTACCCGCTACACTGCCACGGGTATTTGGCCGCTGAAAGGCATTAGCGCCATACCCGAGGCAATGTTCTCGGAGAAGCCACTCAGCGAGGCGCAGATGGAAGATGCCGAGAACGAAGCTTGGCTGTCGGACAGCCTGGCAGAGGAACTAGGCGAGCTAGTGCCTGCGCTCCGTTCTCAGAGTGCCAAAGACACCGTGCGCGAGGCAGCTCAATGCCTCCGTCAGGCGTCTGGTGCCAGGGTCCTTTTTAAGGACATGCTGGAACGCATGCGAATGCATGCGGCCTGCCTCAAAAGCAAGCCAAAGCCCTTTAAGGTGGCAGAAGAGGGGTTTGGGCAGGCTAAGCTGTGGACGCTGGATGAATCCATTGCAGTGATGGAGAAGGACAGGCAGGACAAAAAAGAGGAGGCAGAGCGACTGGAGAAGAGACGAGAGGAGAGGCAGCGGAGGAAGGAGGAAAAAGAAAAGGAGGAAGAGCAGCGGAAAAAAGCGCGGGAGGAACGGCAGGTGACCCAGCTGGCGATGAAGGTAGAGGCGGAGAGGGTGAAGAGGGCTAGGAAAGAGCAGGCGACGAAGTGCAAGGCAGAGAGAGAGGCGATGGGAACCAATAAGCCCAAAAAAAGGCAGCGCAAAAATGGCTCCGAAATTCGACAATCGCCAACTGTCGACCCGAACATCCACCCCGTCAACCGCCCAAACAGCTCTCCTTTGCAACCCACCCAGCTCCTCAACCAGTGATCCAATTTCTCGCCGGTTTTTTTCTATCTCCTCTTCTTCAATAACATCTCAAGTCTTCTCTCTGCTCAAGCTTGTTCTGTTCAGTGGCATTTGGTGTGGTTGGTGTTCAAAGTCGTTGTACAATTTTTTTTCAATGAATCTCGAAATCTCAGATCGACCTCGACCTGCTCGCAGCACCATAGCTCAGCCGTTAGCAAGGAAAGTACGTCTCAAATTTGCATGGCGGGGTCGCTGTGGGCTAAGGAATACAGTTCATGTGTCTGCGGCTACTTTTGTTGTGTTGTGTGGTAGTAAGGATGAGCCCGGAGCGCCCCGGAGTGCTCCGTACTCCCGGGCCCATACTCCGGGGCGCTCCTCCCACCAGCAGATCAAGAGCTGGTGGAGCAACTAATCCAGCCTCATCTGGACGCGGCGGGTGCAGCAGCGGAACTGCTCGAATCGCTCACCATCAGCATCAAAGGACGAGACCCTCGACCTGGCGAGCTGCAGCAAGTGCTCCTGAAGGAAGGACGACTACGGTCGCGAGACCAGATAGCGCAACAGCTTCTGTTCCGGTGCCCCGTTCAAGATTGTAGAGGCTCATCCGGCTACCTCAAGAGCCTCGCCCGGCACTGCGCCGTCCAGCACCCACAGCCTCTTCCATCCATTGAAGCAGACCCATCGGCCCTACAGATCTCTGGCCAACCCGTACACACCATCGCCCCGGCGTCCTCGGCCACGATCGCGTTCGCTCACGAGAGCGTGTACGTGGCCGACGCGGTCCGCTTTGGCGCAGTCACCTGGACGCGGACCAACCTCTCACTGATCGCCGCGCTCGCAACTTTTGCGTTGCTCCTCAACTTCGTCTTCTGTCTCGTGAACGCCGCGATACAGAGCTCAGCTGGTGAGTTTCTGTTTCGAATACTAACTGATCCATTACCGACTACCGTACTGACAAATTCTTTCGAACGCAGCGAAGTCCTTCGAGAGGTCGAGCTTCGCTCTCTACCTCCTCGAGGACTGCAACTCCGCGACAACATCCCTGATCAAGGCACAAAATTGTCGGGCTGCGTTCATCGGAAGCGCATACCAGGTGCCGACAATCAACCTTGGGTCGGTGATGTCGGAGGTGATGGGAATTTCATTAGTGAGTACGACAGAGCCTTTACCTTTTTCTCCGAATCCTTGCTAACCTTCCCCATATCACCATAGGCCTCGATCCAGCCCTTCCTCTTGCTGTGGCCTTCCCTGGTCACGGCCACAGTTCGTTGGACCACCAACTACCTTCTTCCATACCTCGGCAGCACCTTCGGGGGCTTCGCCTAAACATCTGCTCTCGGCTATATCAGCCAAGTGCGATTTTTCATAACTATTTTAACTATTAGTTACTCCGCGCCGATCTGAAAAAGTTATAGCTACTATTTTTTCTAGGCGGCTTCGCCGCCCAAAGTATAGTCAAGTTATCACTATTAGTTATAACTATATAGTTATCATAGTTACATAGTGAAGATAGTTGCCGAGCCTTGCTGCCATGACCCATGATGCATTAATGCCCATGACATGGAGTAACGTTATAAGGCCAAATGCGGTAGACGTAGAAGATCAAACTAGAAGCGATGAAACTGATCAAAAATTCAGAACCCAGAATATCAATCAAGTATCAGCAGCAGCCAGAATAAAAATCGGAATGGAGAAAAAGAACGGAGGTGATCAGTACTCAGTAACGTTCTGGGGCACCATCACCAGGACACGTGGTAGGTGTAAGCGTGTAGCTCAAGAGATCTAAGCAAGGCTCGGCCAGTTATTATAAGTTGTCCATTTTTGGTCCGCAGTTAAGTTTAGTTTCAGTTGGAACCCTTTGCCGGCGCGCGCAGTTTATTTTAGTCACAGTTTAGCCACTTACTATCATTACAGTTAACTTAATTTTGAACCTTTCACTATACGTTACTTACAGTTATTTATAGTAACTTAATCGCGTCTCAGTCACCCAATTCACGCGGTATCTACCTCAAGATGTCTGGTACTATTCCATTTTGCCTTTAGGCACGTACTTTGTCGCCTCCGAGCTCGCTCGTACATGTTTCCTCTCTTGACTACCTCCAAAGACTCATGCTTTTTAGTTATTTTTAGTTACTTGTTACAGTCATTATTAGTTACTGTGGGCACAGTTGTTAATAGTTAATTGTTCCAGTTATTGTTAGTTAATGGATACAGTTATTAATAGTTGACTACTATAGTTGTGATTAGTTACTGTGCGCACTGTGAGTAACTTTAAGTAACTGTAAGTAACTATAAGTAGTTATAAGTTCGCACTGTAAGTAGCTGTGAGTAACTGTAAGTTGGGTCAAATCTTCGGCTTGCGAACGGCAACTTCTAGTGACTATAAGTTACCGTGTCCGAACCCATACAGTTTAAGTTGACTTAATTTTTTTTCCGGAGGCTCCACCGCCCGCAGTTTAGTCACAGTTTAACTAGATTAAGTTAACTTACCCGCAGTTGCAGTTAGGTAAGTTGGTAAGTTGCCGAGCCTTGGATCTAAGAATGGCACGACTTGTAAGTTATACTTTGTAGGCAGGTCAGAGTTGAAACTTGAAGGTTAGTGAACGCTGAAGTAAGTTGGGCAGTTCACAGTTGGCACTTTGACAGTTGCGTTTGTCGAAAAGTTGAAGACATTTCAACTTCCTCGGAGCGTTTTGAGTTTTGAGTATGGCTATCAACTTCATCGGAGGGTTTTGAGTTAGGCGTAGGAAAAGTGGAGGTGAAAGAGACACCGAAACGGGTAAATAACGGCGAAAGGACGGCATGAGAACAGCAAATTTCTATCTTCACAAAGAAGACTTGGAGATGTCATGAGCGTCGATGGATGCTTAGAACACGGACACCCAGACGAAGTTTGAAAAGATTTCAAGGAGGTTTGAAGTATTTCATTCGAGGGATGTTGCAAAACTTTTTTTCGGCCGCAAAAATCTAAGGGGCAGATATGACCCCATACTAAAGTCTGGGGAACTATTTCAAAAACATATTATAGTATGTAGCAATTTTTGGCACTTTTTCGATTGTCATACTATATACTATTTGGTTTTCGTGGCGGTAATATAGTATGACTATAGTATGTTTTCCCTCACTTGCGGAAATATACTAGAACTATCCTACTGTAGCATACAAATCACAAGTGTATTACACTTTACAGAACTCAGCAGTATCCTAGATGTCTCCTCTTTTTAATTTTTGTACTGTATTATCTTTCAGAGTAGTATGAAAAATTACCCTAGAAATATCCGCAATAGGATGTATTTAGGATGATTGCAAAAACGCTTCTTGGATACTAAAGTATAGTGTATACTATTTGTGTGCTATAGTATACTTATGGTGCATTATGAATGTCATTTTTGAACCTCTGGTTCGGATCTTCATGGTGGATGGGGGGGGGGGAGGGGGGTCCTCTGCCGAATTTCTGCACACAGGATGCATTCACCCGGCCGTACGAGATCCATCAAGACTATGGAACGCGGAACCCGACCACCACTCACACTGACACCCACCACCGACCCTGTCGACGTCATTCACAGCCTCAGCAACGTCAATAACATTGTGAGTGCGTTTCTATCCCCGTCCAAAGCCCATCAGTTGCTGACACGATTCTATTCTAAACTAATCTGCTTACTACAGTCTCTTCACCGCTGCCTGCTACCGCCTGCTACCGCCTGCTGCCGCTTGCTGCTGCTGCCTGCCGCTGCACTCATCCTCGCGCTCGTCCCCGCCCTCCGCTCCGCCTTGCGCTCGTCTCTGTGTTCTTGCCCCCGCTCCCTTCCGCCCGCGCTCCTTCTCTGCGCTGCTCTTTCGGCGTCTCTCTCGACTCGCCTCGCGCTCGTTTTCCGCTCGTTCCTGGCGCGCTCTCTCGCTCTCGTTTTCGTCGGCTTCTCCTCTCTGTCTCTCAGGTGCGGGTCTTCCTCTGCGCGTGTATTTCAGCCTCTGACGTGGTTTTCGTCCCCGGGTCCGCACCTACTGTCTCCCCTCTCTTTCCGCGCCGTCCTGTCGTGCCCCTCGTGAGTTCCTTCGTCCCCTCAATTCCTCAGATTCCCGCTGATCCAAACTTTTCTTTTTTTTTTCTTCAGCTTTCTCTCCGCTTTGTAACAGTCCTTTCGACACCCTCACCTGCACAATCAACATGCTACTTGGTTCATATTCCTCCCTTCGTCTCTCGTCCTGTCGGTTCCAGTCTCCAGGTGTGTTCACAGTTCCGAGCTAGAAAACAAAGCGAAGTTTTTTAAGGCATGGGAGATGGAGATACAAAGACCGGAAACGTACCCTTTTTTGGGGGGGGAGGGGAGATGAGGGGCATCTAGGGAATGACATTCTTCTTTCCACCTCGCTTACTAGGTCTCGCTCCGCCGTCCTCGTCGCCGTCTAGGCCGAAGTAGTCGATCTTGCGTTTCAGCGGCGGCGGACTCACCAGCTCGCTAGGAGGAGCCTTGCCATGCGCGACCAGGGCTTCCCGGTCTCCCGCATCGTGGCCGCGGGGAGGACGTGGGCCCCGTGCCAATCATAAACTGATAGTAATGTTTTCGGGCAGTGTCGAGCACCGCAACCTCCGGCACAGCATTGTACCAAAGGTTCTGGTCCTCCCCGGCGTCATCAGAAGGTCGTGGTCGCCCTCCCTGCCCAACACACGACGTGGCTGTATGAACAAAGATGAGGTTATATGTGTATCAATTGTTTAGGGTCAAGTGATAGCATAGGCCATAAGGAGAAAAAAAAGAAAAACCGTCCGTTTTATCCTCATGGCGCACCAAAAGAGCACGCTCCGCACGCGGCCACAGCACAGAACCACCCAGCAGCGACTTCGTCCACTGGTATTTTGCAACACCAGTGGTCGAGGTTAAGGTTGTCCCCGGAGTAACGCGGAGGGCTCCGCCTCCGCACTTCCAAATTCCGCCGGAATTTTGACTTTCTGAGGCGAGCTCCGCCTCCGCAGACTAAGACAGAGCGGAAAAAAACCAGCTCCGCGTTCCGACGGAATTATACAAAAGTTGAAATCCCAGCTCCGCGCTCCGCGTTTTTTCTGTGCGTTTTCGTAATGCTCCTCCGTGCTCCGTGTATGCGGAGCTCGGAATTCCGCGGAATTCCGTCGGAGCGCAGTGGTGGTATAAGTTGCTCTCAGAATGACTCTAATACACTCAGAGCTATACATTCACCATCCGACATTGTTGCGGTGTTGACTCCAGTGCTATTTTGAAGCTCTCAACGGATGATGGTGCCTGTTTTATCCCCTGCGGGTGTCTCGAGGATGCCTATTTTCTCGAAATTCCGCACTTTCCGCGGAAATTTTGCGGAATTCCAGCGGAGCGCACCCAAAATGAGGTCACGTGACCCTTATTTTGAACTATCACGTGACCTCATAGCTCCGTCGGAATTCCGCGGAAATTCCGCCGGAATTTTCACACAAGTTTGACGACTCCGCGCTCCGCACTTTTGGCAAGTGGGCCCAGGATTGGGCTCCGCCTCCGCACAAATTCCGGCGGAGTCCTCCAAGCGGACTCCGTGCTTTTTTAAGATCAAAAATTTCTCAAAAGTGAGCTCCGCGCTCCGCCTCCGGCGGAGCCCTCCGTCGGAGGAGTGCGGAGTCCGCAAAACCCCAGCTCCGCGTCAACTCCGGGGACAACCTTAGTCGAGGTGCCGAGCATGCTGCTGTTCAGGGTCTGTCCGCAAGGAAAGAATGCATATCAGCTCGGCCTGCTTCGCACCCAACCACAACAGGCACCTGAGGCAACACTTACCTTGGCCCGGTTCGTACTGGTGGCCAGTCCTTTCTTGAGGTGTGTTGTTGCCTGAGCAGTTGCGCATGACAGCGAGCAGGAAATATGCCACTGCTGTCATCGCTGGGAGTTCTCGAAGCTACGTGCCAGGGAAACCAATTGTCAGCAAGGCTCGGACAGTTACTGACAGTTGTCCATTTTGGGCATACAGTACAGTACAGTTACAGTCATAACTTACCGCCAGCGCCTACAGTACAGTTACAGTTACAATTAAGTGACTTTAAGTTACTACAGTTACTGTATTTTTTTCGTCGCGCACGGTCCTCCAATCCAGGGCTCGGCAAAACTAAGGCGACTAAGAAACTAAGACTATCCGACTAAGCCTTAGTTGTGCTGGCAACACGTGGCTTCGCCACATGGCCAGTTATCTTATCTACTATTCTTATCTTCAGTTCTTCCTTTCCCACACCTCCGCATAGCAACCCTTCCATCCTCCACATTTCCCACGCCATTCTTCCAGTCGCCTCTTTTCTCTTCCTCGCCTCCCTCTTGTAATTAGTCCGACACTGCATACTTGTTTCTCATCTCAGTTCTCTCCGAACACAGTCCTTAGTGAAAGCTAGGTGATTAGACTATCTCGGCCTGTGTTCGCACATGGTGATGAGAGGGGATCTTTCACTGACTTGAACCGATCCAAGTACAGTGACCCCCACCCCGAGACGGCCCCACAGTCTAACGACTACAGCGCCTCTCAAACCCTTCGTCCTCGCACTCGACGGCCTCCCAGTCTTACGACTACAGTGCCTCCAGTGCCTCGACTACCAAGAACACCGTTCTCAGCCATCTCCTCTTTCTCTTTCACACCGCACTTCTTCTTCAAGCCTCGGTACCTCGAGTCCTCGAACAGCCAGCTCCTCGTTCCCGCAACATGACGGCCCCCGAACCCAACGGTTCCAGCGCGCCTCGGTATCTCAACGACCAGCCTCTTGTTCTCGACAACAACTACCCTCTCGCCTCCCATCTCGTTTCCCTCCTTCTTTTTTCGCAGCAGCTGGCCTGTTCATCGTCTCAGTCGTGTGCGCGTCGAGGTTCTGTGCCGGACATTTCAGTAGGTGCGTAGAGTTGAGGCATCTCCTCCGCTTTCCCTGGGTGGACCGGCCCGGCAGCTTCGAGCCGCCGACTGGACGACATCGACTCCGCGGGTCGGACAAGCTTCTTTTCCTTTCGCGCGCTGGAGTCTGGACAACAGCTGCAACTACCGACCACAGCCTCTTTTTCTACACCTTCAAGCTCGGCGCGACGACGATCGGGTCCTTTGATCTCTTGGACGGCCACTCCGACGCCATCGTCCTCGCTGCCGAACTCGCCAGGCGCGGGCGTAGGCACTGGCTCAGGCTCACTTCGAACGCGAGGACCAACAGCCACAGCGCTAGGATCCCGCCCCGGGCGCTCCGACGAGGCAGCGCATCAGCACAAACGGCGTCGAACACAGCACGCGCTGCATGCAAGCAGTCCATCCCCCAGCCTGCTTCTTTCCCATCTCGCCCAGATCTCGCACACGCGCGCTGGCCGTGCCACAGCAGGCCAAGGGGGACACCGCCAGTACCGGCAATGGCAATGGCAAGACGCGCCTCGTCATCAAGGGCACCGTCACACCCAGTCGCGCCGCGCCCTTCTTCCAGCCGTCGGGCGAGCAGACGCCCAACATCTCCGAGGCGGCCGAGAAGATCCGTCGCAGTCTCTCCGTCGCGTCCCTGCACGACCTCGCACACATGAAGCCGAAGGAGCTCCGCAAGCAGATCGCGTCTAAGGTCTGGCGCGCCCAGGATGAGCAGGTCCGCATCCCGACCGATTGGGAACGTCTCGCCGTCCACGTCGTCCGCGGTACCATTCGAGCCGGAAATCTTGCATTCAGTCTGCGCGCCACTATGACGTTGGTCCTCGGTCTTATCAAGGCCCTTCGCACGCACAAGTTCCAGGGCCAGACGCTGGTTAGGAGCATGTTTGGCCTCGACGCCTGGCGCTTCGCGGGCATGTTCGGTCATTGGGCGGCCCTGTACAAGGCTACCCACAACTCTCTGCGTCTCCTCACTCCGTTCCCGACCAAGCGACCCCGCTCGCTCTCCCAGAAGAACATCGCGCACGACACTCCAGGAACGAGTAGCTCAACTGCCCTCTCCGCTTCGAGCACCGATGTCCTTAGCACCCTCGACGCCCGCAGTATCTCGAATTCTCGCAGCACACCCTTTTTCGACGTTCGCGCTGATCGCCACGTTTCAGCCTCCCTCCATGACGACAGCTGCGCTTCGCTCGACCAACTCATCTGCGCACTTCGAACAGAACAAACAAGAAGCTCCGGTGAAGTGTGGACATCTGCGGACTGGCCGACTGGCCGACTGGCCGACAAGGGTTCCGCGCGTCACGACAAGTTCCTCCCCGCTACTCCGTCCGCGCACACATGCACGCCAGGGGCCGGTCGACGGGCAGACGGACAACGACGCTCTTCTTTGGCTGTTGTCGGTGCGTGCGGGCCTGACCTGCGACTTCGCCGAGAACGCCTTCTTGTACAATCATACCGAGGCCCTCGATCAAAAAGGCCGAGACGGTCGAATTTCCTGATCGCACCGCCGCCGCCGCCAACAGCTGAACTGCTGAAGGATCGGACACGTCGCCTCTCAAATCCCTCGCGTCGGATCAGCTGCCGGTGACGACTGACGATCATGGATGACTCGCATGTGGAGAACGGGCACAGTTTCTCGCTCTCCTTCCACGGCCTCGTCTTCGCGCGCTCCGGACTCCGACTGCAAACAGCCCGGCATAATATTCCCCTGAATTAGCTGGCCGCGCGATAGGTCTCGCTGGCGTTGCTTCCGCTTGTTCAGAGCCACTCTCCCACAACAATGACCAGCCTGATACCAACTTCGGTATCGGCCTCGGTACTCGGTCCGGGCGGTTGCATTTCACGACACGATTGCCTTCGATTCACACAGCGACAGCATCCTAGTTCCATTCCCTTCCCATCCCTCCATGCGCATCTCGCTCCCTCTCTTATTCACTTCATGCCCGTTGCAGTTCCTCCCGCTCATACACAACTGAGGACAGTTGTCTCTTTTTGGGTGGGGATGTGCTGGCAACACGTGGCTTCGCCACATGGCCAGTTATCTTATCTACTATTCTTATCTTCAGTTCTTCCTTTCCCACACCTCCGCATAGCAACCCTTCCATCCTCCACATTTCCCACGCCATTCTTCCAGTCACCTCTTTTCTCTTCCTCGCCTCCCTCTTGTAATTAGTCCGACACTGCATACTTGTTTCATTTCAGTTCTCTCCGAACACAGTCCTTAGTGAAAGCTAGGTGATTAGACTATCTCGGCCTGTGTTCGCACATTAGTCCCGACTAGACTAGACTATGACTAAGGGTTTTTGGCATCCGACTATGACTATGACTAAGGCCCCGCCAGGTCCGACTATAGTCGGTCTTAGTCTGTTAGTCAGACCCTTTTTTGGGTTTTTGTCCGGGCTGATATGCTTGGAAGGTCCTCCTTTGCATTCGCAAACTATTTCGAGTCGCGCATTTCGAATTAGTAGGAGCACATAATTGTGACAGATATCTCAGACTAACATCCGACGATTCGTCGGATTATTCCGACAAATAGTTTGAAGTGTCCGACATCTGACTAACATCGCATTAGCTGAGTCTCTATTACATAATGTGTTATGTACACAGCTTTCCGGGTGTGGTACCTCGTCCACCTCTGCACGTCCGCTTGCGTCTTGCGAACGATACGGGGGTCATAATCTTAATACGACGATCTCAGTACCAGTATCCAGTGGTGCTATAGTAGGACTATAGTACCAGTGGTCGGTGCTATAGTAGGACTATAGTACCAGTGGTCGGTGCTATAGTAGGAATATAGTACCAGTGATATAGTTGGTGCTAACTGCTATAGTACCAGTACCAGTTATCAGTGCGATAGTAAGTATTACAGTCTTACAGACAGAAGTGCTATAGTAGGTGCTATAGGAGTGCTATGGGAGATACTATAGTAGTGCTATAGTACTGCCTGTCTGAAAACCAGCTGGAAAAACAGTACGAGAACGGCTCAAGAATGGCCTGTGATTCAGGATCCCGAATCACAGGCCATTCTCAGCTCGTTTCGCAGTATCGGCCGTAAGTCTCAAGACTATTTGTCGATCAATAGTCTCATAGTCGGACTTAGTCTAACTAAGGAAACTAATAGTCGATTAGTCACACGTTAGTCACACGCTAGTCAGTTCCGCCTCCGACTAAGCCAAACTAAGAAACTTAAGTGACTATTAGTCCCGATTAGACTAGACTAACGGACGGTCCAGGTCAATGTGACTATGACTATGACTAAGGATCTCAGAAAAGTACCGACTATTAGTCGTTGCCGAGGCCTGCTCCAATCACAGTTTAAGTCACTGTAACAGTTACTGTAGAAAAAGTCTCAAAGTAAGTGTAACTTAAAAGTATTTTAAGTCACAGTTTTGCCTTTCAACTGTAAGTAAGTGTACGTCAACTGTAAGTATTTGTATGTGTCTGTCAGTGGCTGTAAGTGTTTTCTCAAACTGAAAGTGGCTGCCAGGTTTTTTTTTCAACTTAAGCAGTGCTGTACAGTCATAGTAATTTTGAACAGTTTGGGGCCCGAGAAAATTCGAACTTAATCAACTGTACAGTTGACTGTACCCAGGCCCTACAGTTACAGTCAACTAGATTTTTTTTCCGGCTCCGCCGCCTACAGTACAGTTACAGTTATGACTTGTTAAGTCAACTTACCTACAGTCACAGTGGGCACAGTTATACAGTCATACAGTCGCCGGGCCTTGATTGTCAGCATACCATCATCGAAAGGCTCCGAGCGTACTCACACATTGCAAATGTAGGAGTCACCTGCCTCGTGCACCCGCTTGGTGCGCATGTTGGTGTGCGAGGGTGACTTGATGAGGTGGACGGTGGAAGGGCAAGTAGATTCGTTCGCCCACTGCGGAGGGAAATCGTTGCCGGTATTGCCGTACACAAACGCAAACGCCGAGCGGCCTTTCCCCGCGTATGACCAGCGGAGCTCCTGCGCCGGCTTGCCGTCGCTGTGTACCACGCACTAGATGGGTGTCAGGCATTGCCGAGTCCAAGCGTGCCCTCATGTTTGCACCTCCGATGTACTCTCCCGTGGCCTCCAGTTTGCGGATAAGATCCCCTGGAGTCATGGTCTGTAACAGCCTAGCTACGGTGTGAAGGTGCCACGAGAGCGGGACTGGAAGAGGAGAAATTGAGAAGAACGAGAAGATCTGGGTAGGAGGGCGCCAAAAGAGAACAGGAGATCGCAGAGAGAGAGCGGAGAAGCAGGAGGGATGTTGGAGCGCGATGCGGATCGCGTCCCGCCGACGAACCGACATCCATTGCTGCTGCTGATGTTGTTGGTTGTTAGACGAAGTCATCGACATCCTGCCTTCGACATCCTGCCTCCTGGCCACTACGAAGAATGATAGAGGTCAGAAAAGACTCAAGACCAAGATCATTATCACCACTAAAATCATCACCGCCACTCTCCGACAGCACTCACCTTGAGGCCATCATTTGCGCGCTGCTTTCCTTTTCAGCTTCGGCGTGCTGTCGGCCTCTCAAGCTCGCTTGACACCCTGCTTTGAGTGACAGAGTCCGTTCTTGACTTCGTTCCGATACCTCTTAGAGCTCTGCCGTTGCTGCCGCTCCTTGTATACCTCCTCCTGCTCAGGATGAGCCCGGAGCGCCCCGGAGTGCTCCGTACTCCCGGGCCCATACTCCGGGGCGCTCCGCTGACTCTCTGTGGTGCTCCGTGCTCCGTCTCTTTTCAGAGTTACCCCAGCATCTTACTCCGTACTCCGTCACGATGAGGAGCACAAGAGAAAACTTACTCCGTGCTCCGTCAAATTATGAAGTGTTTCAAAAAGTCTACTCTGTACTCCGTAGCTACGGAGCCCGGATAATTCGGGGGAGCTCCGTACTCCGGGAGATGATCTCACAAATCCCAAAATATGGTATGATTTCAGAAATGTGTATGCTGATGATCAAGCTTGTAGCAGCTGTGCTTGAGAGAACAGCCTGAGAGCGCTTGAAGAGCTGTTTTGGTCAGATTTAGACTGCGAGATGAGATTTCTAAAAATGAATTTTGAGAATTGACACCAAAATACCCTCAAAAATATCCATATTTATGGGGAAATACCTTCCTTATGAGAAAAATGTGGAGGTCCCGGAGCGCCCCCGACTCCGGGGGCAGCTCCGTACTCCGTCACATTTCGCAGGTATTTACTCCGTACTCCGGGGAAATTCTGCAAAGCCCAGAGGTCGGCTCCGTACTTCGGGGAATTTCCTACAATGCTTAAACGTCAGCTCCGTACTCCGGCAACGGTGAGGTAACCTCCCGATTCTCACTCCGTACTCCCGGATCCCCCGGAGTGCGGCCCCGGATAACCGGGGCGCTCCGGCAAAGCCGCTCCGGGGCTTACTCCGTGCTCATCCTTATGTGGTAGTTATGGTGACCGACCCACTCACTGTCCGACGACCCACTCACTGTCCCCGTCTGTACTTAATCAGGTATACAGTCGGCAGCTTTCGAATTGACGTTGGTGTTTGGAGACGTCACTACTCAGTCCTTCCTCTCTGTGAGCCTCTTCCCAAACGCGATCAATGTTTCCTCTCCTGACTCCCTTGCTGCTCCAGAGCCCCTGCGCTCAACCGCGTTTGGCGTACTGATAGCTCACCGGTGGCAGCGCCCGTCGCTGACCTCTTCCCTCATCCTTTCCCCACTGATATTTGCCATCTTCCACAGCTTCTCCCCAGAACAAGCCCTTCCTCCATCTTCGCGTTTTCTTCAACCACGCCCCACGGTGCCACCTAAGGTCAATTGTGAGTGTCTATCTCCTTCTCATGATCTCCTCGCAATGTTCCCTAGACTTACTCCTCTTGTCTCATTCCACGCGCAGCCGCACGAGCCAACCGTGGCCGTCGTTCGGCAGTGGGAGAAGGAGCTCGCGACAAAAAGCACGAAGGTACCGGCTTTGTCCTTGCGCGAGCCCAAGGTGGTGCCGCAGGACGACGGGGTCATCGACCTGAACGACGACGACGAGGTCCGAGGAGTCGGCGGCGTATCATCGGCAACCCAAGCTCATTCAACAGAACGACGCGCTCGAGAAGGCGGCGAAGGACGTTCCCCACAGCAAGCCCTTCTTCCGTTTTCGCGTCCTCCACCACGATGCCAGCAAGGTCAGGTATGAATGACTCTTCCCTTCTCACAATCCCCTCCCAGAGTCTGCTAAGCTCATTGCTCTCGTCTCATTCCACGCGCAGCCGCAAGACAGCTGCGCGAGTACGACATCGTGGTGAGTAGCGGCTCCGTGTCTCGCCCTTCCCTTCCTAGTATGGCGTTCTGATGGTCACCTTCTCTCTCGATCAGGTCACGATGATAGTGTCAGAATAGTGAGTACAGAGCACCAGTACCTACGCCAAGAACGAGTACAAGTCCGCCAAAGGCAAGGCGGCCTCGAGCGACGACGACAAGGGCGACGTCTTCCCCGTCTCGTCCGACGATGATCGTCAACGACGACAGCGATTTCGACGAGTTCTCCAAATTCAGGTGACGAGGCGGAGAGTCACTTCCGCACTTCCGCCCGGCATCGGAGCGGAAGTCGTAGGCCTGCGCTAGCCGCGGAAAGCAAAGGCTAAGAGTGGAGGGAGGAAGAAGATGAGCGCGCATGGAACGCCTACTATGTATTGACCATTGTGTGCTTTGCCCACTTTCCATGCATCGGGAAACACTAAATTCCGATCTACTGCTCCCACTTTCCGCCACAGACTTCCCCATTCACTTACTCCGCATCAAGCCCTTCGCCCACCACGCCCATTTCCAGTACAAGATCGGCGAGCCATTGAAACCCAAGAAGAAGCACGTCCACCAGACGACGGTGAACTGGGCAATGAAGATGAGTGTTTCCCTCTGCCCTATTCTCGGATCTCTCATGGTTATCCATTCGCTGACGATCGAGTTCCTCATGGGTTGGTCAGGGTCTACATGTGGTCTTGCAGCCAATCTTACTGCGGAGGACCAACCAAGGCAACGATGCACGAGGGCAGAAGCACAAGGGCAGAAGCTCTTTGACCTCCCGCCCAAGCACATCAGCCTTGGCCCTTGTCGCAACTGACTTCGACGATCAGATGGACCATATAAACCCTCCTGAATACGAGGATTCGGGACCGGGTGCAAGAGGCCGAGGAGATTGGGGGGATCAAGAGATTGAATCAGTTTGAGATTCTGACGCTGTTGATTCGGTTGCGGCAGGGTGAGTGTGACACAAACGAGGTTTTATTACAAGTCAGTGGAGGAGCTAAGAAGGAATGCTGAACACGATGACCACCATGATCCTCTGTTGTTGCTGCTCCTGCGCCTGACAGCATGCAGCCAATAGTCATCCAGTGCTGCTCAAGGTCAAGGTGGAGCTCGATGTGGGCTCGGCTGCGTCAACGACGACGTCGATGGGCTTGCTGCCCTGCCATGCTAGGTCGGAGTCGACCTTGCTGATCCAGGCAGCCATATGCGAGTAATGCCTACTCCCCCTCTAACAACAAGACACTCTGGTCATCGTCCCTCCCTCTGCCTGACGACAGCGCCGAAAATTCGATCGTGGTGAGCCAGAACCACCCAGACGCTAACAAGGGAAGGTCGGAAGCTTTGTGCTGGTTGTGCGGAGAATACTGATCAGCATCTTTGCGCTCATGTGGTGTGGTGGCTCATTTTGACCGCTGAGCGCTACCAGCTTTTACAGTCCTGCAGCTCACACTTTTCTCCTGTTTCCTGTTCCACACCACACTGACTACAGACACCAGGGATATTCCAATGGGGCAACGGAAGGCTCTGTTGCCCGCGCGCTGCACAACCAGATGGTCAGTTCATGCGTTATGTTGCTGGGTCCGATGAACTTCGGGCGGCAGCTGATGTACTCACTGACTGCTGCTCCCCACTCTTTCACTTCCTACAGATCCTTATACATCCGTTCCTCTCCTGTGCGCCTTTCTCGCTCTCGCGGACAACGTCTTCTTCTCTCTCCTGCGTTACCCTTCCTCTTTAGTCCCTCTCCTACGGTGCGCTTCTCTGTCGCGATCGCGGTTCCCTTCGCTCTTGTTCTAGGTCTTCCAATTTCATACAGGGCGCTTCGACAATCTCTAGCCACCAAGAGTAGACCCAGCTTGGCCATGAACACCGCGCTATGATCCGACTGCAGGGCTCATCTGTACCATGAATCGATTATGCTACATATGCTACAGTACCGGACGACCTGAGTCTTTTTGAAAGACTTCAGAAACTCCGCAGGAAGACTCAGGGACAATTAGAGCCCATATGGCTCAGGAAGGGTTTCTCAGATTTTCTACACCCTTCCGGAAGACCTCATGAGGGAAATCCTCTCAAACTCTCAGGAGGAATCTGTCCAAACCGTGACTGGGCATTTTGAGGAAAATAGGAAAATCGGAAAAAAGAAAAAAAAATCGTCGAGACCGGAATTTGACCCTCCGTGTGCACCAAGAACACAAGCGCAGGTGTTGACCGCTATACTCCAAAAGCATTTCTGGTTCGAAAAATACTTCTCCTCTATACTATTTATCATACTCATAACACTGGTTGCTTCAAAACTCGCTATAACACGCCGTCTTTTGACATCGTAAACTTGAATGTTGCATGATGCAAGACCTAGAACCACTACGTACAGGTGCCTGTGAGGACCAAAGATTGCCAGAGGTCTTCAGCCTGCTTCAGGCAGGTTGTCTGCAGGAAGATTCTGGAAGAAAGCTTTTTGATGTCTTCTGGAAGTTAGCCTTCATGAGGACATGTGAGACTTTCTGCCGTAGACTCATGAGGTCTTATTCGTCTGAAGACTTCCAGGGTCTGCTACTTCCTTCGGCCGTGTACATATGTAGTTCTATGACTGATGTGCGATTACATAAGCAACCGGCATTGAGGTGACGATGGCAGCGGTGAGGAGCAGCAGCAGTGAACGAAGAGGAGCAAGTAGAAGGTTATGCGTAATAGGCAGCGCACGGAGGGAGACAGAGTGGGTTAGTTCCTGGTAATGAAGGTAATGATCAGCTGCTGGAAGAGGCGGGTGGGTGGGTTCCCACTTGCGTTTTGAGGTGAGAAGAAGGAGAACCCGACGCTCACACAATCGCCCAAGTATGCCTTTGCCCGGAGGACGCGCGTTCAAGGGCCGGTGGTACGGACCTGTGGGAAGTGAGAGACAGACAGAAAAATGGATCAGCAGTGAGGACTGGAAAGGGAGGTTCGCTGTTCGCAGAGGGAGCATGATGATGGGAAGATGTTGTCAGCAACTGAGAGATGTGCACAGCATGAAGGGAATCAAGAGAAGTAAGCGCGCGCACGTGAAAGCATAGGACAGCTGCTGATACAGTTGCCATTGGGGCCTGTCTTGTTGATGACCCTATGGTTGATGTTGGTGCTGCCGGTGCGAGCCGTGGTGAGATGGTCGTGCTCGACTCTATCTCACAAGACGGCGCTGGCGGTACAAAGTACAAAACCAGATTTGACAAAGTACAAAGTACAAATCAGATCAAGATGGCTGGAACGGCGTTCCATATAAACCTATTCGCTACATCGCTCGAAAAAAAAAAACTTTTGATTTTCGTCCCCAAATCGCCTGAAGGTTTCTCACGAGTGGGGTATCCAAATTCTCTGTGATGCTACCAAGGAATGGCCCTTATCCGATCATGGCGATGGTCGAGGTTGAGGATGCGGAGATTGTTCTGGTTTCCCCTGGAGATATCATGGTGCCGGGTGCGCACCTCGGAGCATTTCCGTGGAACATCATGGAGCGCATGGAACAGACTTTAGCTGCGCACCCACTCGAGTCTCGACGCGTCAACATCCGACAAGGATCATACAAACCATCCACTCCTCGACTTCTATCTACCACCAATTTCATTCTCAGGTTCTGACTGTTCCCTGCTCCCTGCGTTGCTGATGCTCGCCGCTCTTCTGCTTTTCTTATCTCACTTTGGTTTCCGCTGCCACTTCATTCGCAGTTCCACTCCGTCTCAGCACGCAGCAGTGGCTGCCTCTCCGATTTACATCTCTCCCTTCACTTTTTCAAACTCACTAGGTTTACGGCGACGGGCGGACGGCCGGCGCGCACTGTGATCAGTGATGTCCGAGTGAGTACACGCTCGTCCCTCTCTCTTTTCGTCTTCGACTCCGTCACTCAACAGTCCAACGCATCCTGCAGTTTTCTGATTTCTCTGCCATATTTAGCTTCTCCTCCTTCCACTTCCAGGTCTTGGTGAGGCGCGTCCACTCCATTTTCGTGTTTGCTGATCATGCTGACGCTTTTTTACACTTCCTGTTCGTTCTTCTCCTACTCTCTTAGCTTCCCTGCACTGAAGCGAAATCAGAGTGAAGAAGCGTAATCAAGAAACGCGTCTGCAACGTGGGTGTCCACAGCTTCTCGGGGTATATAAGTGTGCTGATTCGATCATTCCCCTTCTTCTTCCCGACCACCAACACCACACACCACACCAACACCAACAGCAGTAGCCCACCAGCAGCAGCAAGTAGAAACAGCGACAGCAACAGCCACCAGGGACAAGGTGAGTGCTTTCTGTCGCACTCTTCTGCCTCTTCTTGCGCTCATCATCCACAACATCCGCATCCGCATAACAGCAGTCAGTAACAGCACCAGCAACGAAGTCACAGTGAATACATTGTCATTTCATCTTCTACCTCCCTTCGCGCTCATCAAAATCAAAATCAAAATCAACATAAAAGCAGCGGCTCAGCAACAACAACTACATCATGTACATTCGACAATGTGAGTGCCTCCCTCGCTACCTCGTTCTTCTACTTGTCGTGAACGCGCCCTCATCTCCGAATCTAGGCGCATATATGACAAGCTTTACCTCTTCAGTGCGAGCTGTGCGCGTCAGGGCTCAAGCAGGGTAAGCGTTCCTGTTCTTCGCGAATACTGCTACAGCTCCCTGCGACCCTGCCTTTATTCACCCACTGTTTTCTTTCTGCGTCTCCATCAGGCATCAGATCATGCGGATTCCTTGGTGTCGTCAAGGTGAGCACCTTCTTCCTCCAGACTTTCATACAACGAAATGTAGGGAGACTTCGGCTAACAGACCCAGCACATCCTTTCATACTGTCTCTTGTAGATGACGAACCTCCTTTGTTACGTGGATCACAGTGTGAGTATACGCTCTCACCGCCTTCTATTACGCTCGTATCGCTGATTTACATTCTTCCTACTCGCTCTTGCAGTCGCTGCATCGAAAATAAGGTGAGGTCACACATCTCCTTCTCTTATGTGATCTCTTCTCCATTTGCTGGCTAAATGCTGCTGGTCGTCCTTCACTGCAGATAAACGCTGTCCTTTTCCAAACGACTCGTCTAAACAAGGGTGTGTCTTTGCTTATTTCTCTCCTTCCATTTCTGCTCTGGTCTGAGTTTCTGATGTCCTTGTTTTTTTCCCTCTCCTTCCATCTTCGCAGGCAAACGCGTCACGACAGTCAGCAGTGGGTGGGCGTCGTATTGTGAGTCACTTGTCACCCCTCCGGCCTTTGCGGCTTCGCGCCCTGCATTCGACAACGACACTGACCTATTTCTGCTCCTTGCCAACTTTGTCTTGCTCAGATACGCATTCTCCACTGTATCTTACTACATATTAATGCTTCTACAGACGATCACAGCTGAGATGACATATTTATGCATCTTCGGCTGAGCATGGTCGTCAATGTTCTTCCGCCTCCAACTCATGGCGGAGCGGACGAAGGGTAGCGAAGCTACCCTGAGCATGCGCGTAGCCATGATCGGCCTCACACACTCCCATGCATCTTTCTGTAATAGTAACCAGGCCTGAGAAATGCAATTGTCCTTACTTAGTAGCCTCGGAGCGGTCTGATAACCTCCACTGCCCGATCACGACCATGATGTCCGACACAGGGGGAACCTATGTCATTTTTTGTTTCAACTTATGGAAATGATAGCTACAATCTACCTGATCGTGGATGTCAAGGTTTGAGAGAGAATGAGCCAGAACTGAGCGAGATTGATAAGTGCAAACTCGGCGCCTACTTAGTACCCCTGCACGCGAGCCACATATCCGGTCAGAACTCGACAAGGACGCTGTTTCCGAGCTTCAAGCTCTACGCCCTAGTCTATCACACGCTCATCTATTTTTCTGACAAGACCTGACACAGATTGAGTGAGAATAACGAGATCCGACTGTACATACGAAGTTGGCCGTGTAGATGTGCGGGAGGTTTGAATTTGGGAACCTTCTCTCGGCCGAAAGAAAAAACCCAAGCTTTCTTACAACATAAATGGATTTTGGAGATCATCACAACATTGAGTGATGGGGAATACCTCTGGACTCCAGAAGGCCAGGACGGTCTCGATTATTATCATTAAACTCTGGAAAACTGGTTACGTACCTTTGACGCACCTTTGCCGCGCCTGGGACGCGCCCGAGACGCGCCTGACCCTTCGAGGTCTGAAGCGCGTGTCTAGACTCGCCTCTTCCGCGCCTCATCCGCGCCTTCGTCGAGCGCACTAGAGCAGTTTGTATATTGCTTCGAGCGAATTAATTGATTTTTTGGGCAAAACGCGAGGAGACACAAAAAGTCTGTGAGGGTCTCAAGTACGTACCATGAGCGGCAGCAGCCAGCACTCACCAGTTACCACGTCGAAGGCACAGATTCACTGATTCACATCACACCTCAGGCCTCAGTAGCTCAGTAGCTGCACTCTGTCGTTGTGCCGATCGGGCACGGGCGAGGTCTTGCTGTGGACCTGGCTCCGCGAGGTGAGAGGTCCCGTCGCGCAGGATTTGTGGGCGAGGCCATCGTGTAAAGTGGTCCAAGAGACGCTGTGAGACTCCAAAGTCACGATAATAAGTAATAATCATGAAACTCAGGCTGGCCGCTGGCGGGCGTAAAATATATATTTTCGATTCGGAAGAAATATGCAAACTGCTCTAAGTACTAAGTTGATCATTTCCACTCTTCCAGCCTACGCGCTTCACACGCGCCTTCGACGCACCACGTCCACAAATTGACTTTTTAACTCTGCACATTTTTGTGCCCTCCGTACCTGTGTGTGCCCAGCCTTCTCTGACCCCGCCTTTGGAAGAGAGTGTCAGTATGAGTTACTACGAGGTCACAGGAGGCGTGACCAGCAGTCAAAAGCCAAGTAAGATGCGAGACAATATTTTTGCTGGTATATATTTGTATGATGAGAAATTTCCCACGGCAAAATGCTTGTTGTCGGTAGCGGTATCCAGCTGGAGTCCAGGTGAAGCTCGGTGCAAGGTTCCCTATTCGAGTATGGCAATGTCCATTCATTTTTGCCTGTTAATTTTTAGATACATTGTGAGAGGAGGAGCGGGGAAGAGGCGCGTCTAGACACGCGCTTTCTGTGTCGAGGCGCGCCTTGCACGCGCTTGTGACGCGCTTCTACCCTGAGACTTTCCCACTCAAACTTCAGGTGCGTCTCGAGCGCGTCAAAGGCGCGTAACCAGTTTTCCTGAGCATCAGAGGGGTTTGCAAAATGGTTGAGACTGCTTGACAATCGATTAATTTTAATTTTTTTTTGGCGAAAGGTGTGCAGGTGTGCTGGATGAGTAGCATCTTCCTTCGCCCTTTGTTACGCTTTCCTTTATTTCATTCCACAACCTCCACTGTTCCGGCCCGTTCCCGTTCCTTTTCCATTTCCCTGTCTCTCGATTCCTTCACTTGCTCCACTCACGCTCAGATCACCTCCACTTTTCCCACGCTCACCTCTCTGCGCTCTTGCTCCCTTGCTTATATTCCACTTCTATTGTATATACTTGTTCTTCTCCTCATCGAACCACACTCTACTTTCACTTGTCATAGCTCTGCTATTACATGTTGATTATAGTAGATTCACTCTTGCTGCTCGTCTAAACTCACTCACGTCTCACACACTTTTATAGATGCCCTCAGAGTCACCTGATCGACACCGAACAAGATCTCAAATTTCCTACCCAGGTACCGTCCACGACGTCCGTGGCTTCACCCAGTCCATCGGCATACCTTCAAGAATGCCTTCCCAACACGACCCCAACGAGAGAGGGTCACAAACACCTACCCTTCTTCCTCCCACCATCTCCGTTGAGACTGCCGAGATCATCGGCACCTTGACACGCGACTTGACCACTCGGCTCGAGACATTCGTGCATAACGAGATGGTCGACGTCGCAGCCAAGCTCGCCGAGATGACGACGCGGCTTGAACGCGTTGAGGAATTCTCCCGTCCTCCGTGCCCGCCTCGACCGCCGCTCCTTCGGCTTCAGTCGTCGCCGAGGCCGGAAACCCCACCACCGAGGCCGCCACCGGGGTATATGCGGGTCGCCCCGTCTCCGACTCTGTCCGCGTCAAGTGGAACGACCTTTCCTGCTCCGAACAAGTCAGGCTCGTTCTCACTTCGCCGGACTCCCTACCGGCAGCGATTCCGGCCTCCCCCTCTCCTTGTCGGCCTCGCGCTCCTCAGCGGACACGGCTCCCGCTCCTGCTCCCAGCCGCCCGCTGTACTGCAAGACCGACGAACTTTCGACGGCGATTCTCGTGGGCTGGACCGATTCATTCGTCGCGTCGCCGACATCGTCCGCTCCAACCCCGAGAAGGCGTGGGACTTCGCCGTCAAGTTTGAGACTTTTTGTACAGTGACTTAAACTGTGATTGGAGGTCCGTGCGCGACGAAAAAAACAAAGTAACTGTAGTAACTTAAAGTCACTTAATTGTAACTGTAACTTTACTGTAGGCGCTGGCGGTAAGTTATAACTGTAACTGTACTGTACTGTATGCCCAAAATCGACAACCGTAAGTAACTGTTCGAGTCTTGCTGGAAATTGCCGTCCAGACACACAATGACTTGCGGCGAAACCTCCGCACGCCGAACAGACTGAACATCTATGTCTCCTAAGTGACCAAAACAGGCTGCACAAAGATCATGCATCGTCAATTGAAGGTCGTCGTGTTCGCAGTCGAGTAAAGGGCGTCGCAACGGAATCGATGATTGAGCTTGTGAAGCAGAAATCAAGCCTGGACCCGCCGGTGTTAGCGCCAGTGCTGCCGGAGGAGCCTTGGGATTCTGTGAGAGTAGGCGGCTTCGAGTTCCCAAGGCGCGAAACCACTGGGACACGGACTGCAGCTGCCGCCTAGCCATGTCCTGATCAAAGAAGAATGGAGATTAGAGTCAGATGAAGGTGTTCGAGACTGGACTCTGGTCTCTGGAGATTCTGTATAAATCTGTACTAACTTGGGACGGGACGGATACCACAGAGGGCATCAAGGTTGTGTCGCTGCCAAAAAAATGAAGGAGCGCGTTGATGTAGTTAAACGCTCCGACTCGAGCGCGATCTTGAAGAGCGAGAAACATTCGCAGCAGAACAAACGTGAAAACCGCTTGTGGTTTGGAGGGAGTGGCCGGAAAGAGGCCTGCACGGACAAAGACGAAGGATAGGTGTCGGACGCACGACTGCGAGGTATATATCGTTATCGATTCAAAGTCGAACACGGCGATGGCAGGGCCGGGCGCTGCTTGTGCCTGAGAAGCTTCGGAATACAGCTCGTGGCACCCGCACTCCAAATCGTTCCAAGCGGTGGATTCCGGCAGCACGCGTCTTGTCGCGGCCATGTAAGAATCGACCAGCGTGTCGAGGAGTCTCGACCATTCTTGGAAGGCTTCGGCTGCCTCCAACGCATGCGTTTTCCTCCTGTTTGCTCGGCGGGTTTTTCGTAGATTGAGGAGGCGAGCGAGGATTGTCGTTTTGTCGCCCCTAGGATTGAACTCATTCGCAACCGGCTCAGAGAAAAGCAAAGGGAGAGGGTTTTTGTCAGGACCAGGATCGTCAAAATTGAACCAATCGTCAGCACCACTGCTGGGATCGAAGCTGAGGCTTTCTTGTGTGGTGCTGTGCGAAAGAGGACTGAGAAGGTAAATAACAGCAAGGCTCGGCGACTGTAGGTAAGTTGACTTAATCAGTCATAACTGTAACACTATTGTAGGCGGCGGAGCGGCTAAAAAATCAAGTTGACTGTAACTGTAGGGCCTGGGTACAGACAATTGTACAGTTGATTAAATTGGATTTTTTTCGAGCCCCAAACTGTTCAAACTTACTATGACTATACAGCACTGTTTAAGTTGGAAAAAAACTGGCAGCCACTTTCAGTTTGAGAAAACACTTACAGCCACTGACAGCCACGTACAGTTACTTACAGTTACCCACAGCTCCTTAAGTCAAATCTCATTTCCTTGTCGAAAACCTTTACTCGGAAATCGGAGTACGCGGCGTCATTGAGTCTGTGTACACTCAACAGGACTATGTACAGACGACCATCATAATTCACGGCTCAATGTTCTTCCCTCGCCATGTCGACCAGCAGCTTTGACTTACTTTCACAACAAGTCTTCACCGAGTTAGATCCCACAGACGTAATCCTGCTGCGACGAGAAGGCCTGCGTCGTGGGTGGCCACCACCAGAGTACGATTTCGGAACAGTGGCATCAAAATTGCTTGGGGGGCTTGACAGCCTCCGTCATGATAGCGAGGAGTGGATTGGGGTAAGGAATGCAGAATGCTGCTGGATGCATTTTGGATGGGCGATGGCGATGGTGAGACGTTAGGTATGTGGACGGTAAGGGCGGAGATCAGGATTCAGGAATGCTACTTGTGAAGAGAAATGGGGTCGTTGACAACTGTCGGTGTGGCGGTGACTGGTGTGTGCAAAGATAAATGAGATGAAGAGGTAAAAGGGCTGAGCGGCGACTGGAGAGGGTCCGTGAAAACTGAGAGCTGCGGGAACTGTAAAAGCTACAGTTACAGTCACTTTAAAGGACTGTATGGCGTCAATTTTGAAAGGCAAAACTGTGACTTAAAATACATTTTATGTTACAGTTACTTTGGGACTTTTTCTACAGTAACTGTTAGTAACTGTTACAGTGACTTAAACTGTGATTGGAGGTCCGTGCGCGACGAAAAAAACAAAGTAACTGTAGTAACTTAAAGTCACTTAATTGTAACTGTAACTTTACTGTAGGCGCTGGCGGTAAGTTATAACTGTAACTGTACTGTACTGTATGCCCAAAATGGACAACTGTCAGTGACTGTCCGAACTCCGAGCCTTGGGTCCCCTGTTTAAGTCCGGGTTTTGTCGAAAAAAATGGGAATTTTTATTTGTGCGATTTTTGGGTGCCTGTGTGCGGTGAGATTGAGGAGCACAGCTTGGGCAAAGCTCAGTGCGCTTGGAAAGGTCAGTGTTATGAGGCCGGGTCATAGTCTGATGTCTCTGGAAAGCAGAGCTCGGCAAGTGAAGATAGTGAGCAATTTTTCGTACAAAGTATAGTGAAAGTGAAAGTGAAGGTCTCAGCCGGCCGACAAAGTATAGTTTAGTCATGAAAAGTTGAGATAGTGACTACTAGTTTTAGCGCTTTTTGCGACCGTGCCGGCCGCATAGTAGACCGCGGGTGTCCCTGATTTTTTTCAATTCAGAGCTCTGCCAAGTCACTAGGTAGTGAAGATAGTTGCAAAAGTTTCGCAGAGTGATGTGAAATGAGGAGTCTCAGACATATTTGGACACAGATCGCAGGTAAATAAACGTAAAGGGTTTTAAACAGCATGACATTTACGAAAGCTAACCAAAAAATACCAGTAACTCATCATCCGATATCAAGACTACAAAGTCTTGAGAGTAACTGGGTAGTAAACTATTAGTGACTTTATTGACTGGATAGTTACATACAAGTGACTACTTTAACTTGGCAGCACTACTAGTGATAGAAAGTGACTCCAAGTTTACCATGAAGACAAACCTCACTATATCCATACTTTCTTCACTTTCCCGGCCCGGCCAAAGTGAAAGTTCACTATCTTTTTTTCGACGGCTCAGAAGCCAAAGTATAGTGAAAGTTTCACTACTAGTTTTCACTTCCAAGTTACAAAGTATAGGAAGTGAACAGAGTTGCCGAGGCCTGCTGGAAAGTCAGCGGGTCCTTCCTTCAAGGTTGTTAGTGACCGTCAGCGCGTTACAGGCTTTAGGCATTGTATGGGTATTGTGGAATGGAGGGTTGTATTTTGCCGGGTTGCCCACCCCTGCATCAGTACTGCGCTTGATGCTCTAAGACCTCAGCAGAGAGTCTGCCAGCATCTGCCAATTCCAGGAAGCAATACACCGGTGTCGAGGATGTAACAGTGCACAATTCCACCTCATTGAATATTCATCATACACAGTGCCACGTGTAATCGTGTCACGTACGCGTCGCGTTTGTGTCACGTAGAGCGCGCTCGCCTTCACGCTCTGGTCAGACCACAATACCACGGTCCACTCATCAGTCAAGAGTCAAGACAGTCATCCAGTGACCAGTCATCACCAACAAGGGCCAAGGCCGAAGGCTCCAGATACGAGAACCTTCGACCACGATGGCGCCAAGTGCCGAAGCAGACGGTGAAAGGTCAAATGCCGTCGCTAGCAGTGAGTACTGGATTCCATAGCATCTTTCTGCTGACTCATTGACTGAGCATGCAATATGCATATACATCCCTGATTCCCTTCACCGACAACAAAAACAAGGCTGTGCGTGCCAGAACTCTTGCACCTCCGTCGCCCGATGATTATGCTTCTCCGGGATAGAACACCAACTCGGACTCCGACACCGACGTCGAAGATTCCACCGGCAGCGTCGCTCTGGACGTATCGGTCGAGTACATCGTGCTCAAGGCAAAGAAGGGCCCGATGCTCGACAGAAGAAGAGCGATTCAACTCGCCTCATGGTGGAGTTCTGCCGTCGAACGAGCTCCAACAAGTTCCAGCGCCGATTCGTCAGCGCCATCGAGCCGATGGCGAAAGGTCACAAGGTTGGCATCGTCAAGTAAGGAACTCTCGCCATAAAGGTCCGAATCCCGAAGGGCGGCACAGCGAAGTGGAAGAAGCCTTTGCCAATCGACACCGACTCGAGCTTCAAGAACCTTCGCTCTGCTCTGTTCTCTAGCACTGAGAAGTTCGCCGAGTCTATCATTGTCCTCAAGGAACAAGATGTCCAGCAGGGGGACGAAATTGATGACCTCCAAGATGAAAGCGACGACGATGTTCGCCTTGCCACTACAACGGAGATCAAGAGAGCTCGTGCAAAGAGCGAGCTTGCATCAAGCTCGTCTGCCTCATCGTCAACTACGAAGGTCGCCAAGAAAGTCAAGACCAACAGTGGTGCGGTTATCCCCCCCCTTTTCTCGCCGCACAAGGAGACGATGAACACGATTGAAGAGACGTACAAATGCTACGAGGACGACTGCAATCCTGAGGGCCATTGTCTCGTTGGGAAGGTCGACCAGTATTTCCGCCTCACGAAGCGCGAGATGGCGCGCTTTGTCTCCGCTGTAGTCGACGGGGCCACGCATACAGTCGACGATCCGCCTTCGACATAGGAACTCCTCCTCCTCGCGGAACGGTGAGCGCAAGGATCACCCAGTGACTCCGACTCGCACCTCAACATACGCAGAGAAGACGGTAACGATATCGTGTTCGTCGGGGTCCACCCCTCGTATCGTCTCGCACAAGACGCGTCGCAACACGACGAGCTCGTTCCCCTCGTCTTCTCACACTCCAATGGTGGAACTTGAGAAGCTTTTGCGCACTCTTACGATCCCTGAACTCAGCCCACTGCGACCTGGACCGGTCGTGCTGATTGATGAAGCAGCCAAACGTCTTTATCTGCATGCAGCTACCGTCTCATCTCTTCGGAAGGCCGGATACATGCGGGCAGGACAGCTGGCACGTGCATACGAGCACAACTTCATCACCGAGCGGCGAAGACGCCCTGAGCTCCCAGAGCGCGGTAGCATCAGCGGGAGAATGCCACCATGGACAGCAATATTCGGAACAGCAGGAGCCAGTCCAGAACACAGGCGCAACGGGAACCTCGTCCGGTGGGGACGGTCGACGGTCACAGAGCAAGCATGGGCAGCTCGTCGAGATCAAGCTGTACATCCCGCGGGAAGCGACGATGGTCAGGCTAAGCCCGACACAGCGGGCAATGACTTCCATGAGGCCATCAAGGCTCGGCCCGACATCGACGCATACACATACAAGGACACCACCAACCGCGCATCAATCTATCAGCAGCAGCTATCTCACAGCATTCGCAATCACAATCGCAATCGCAGAAGATTCACTATGGTCAACACGCGTTCACGGTCTCTCCTGGGATCACATGACACATATCATTCTTGGATCAACGTATCAACCAGCTCTTACCCTCCACTCTCACATGGACAGACCAAGCTGGCCTTTGCAGGGCGCGGCTAATGATCTCAAGGGCAAACGATCAAGCTTTGCGGGGATATGGCGTGTTTCTGATGCGGTCCACCATGAGTCTAGGGGATACGAATTGCGCAGTTGGTGAGGGGGCTCGTCACCTCCACCTGGCTCCATCCCCGAGGGCCAGCAGCAGCACAACTCAAACAGTCGTCAACAGCCTCCAGAAATGTGCGAGATGCATCTCCGAAGAGCACATCAACTTCTAATCCTCACCCTCGCCCTCCTCTCTCACACCACAGCACTCGAGCAGAACGTCCTTCCCATCTTCGAAGCATCAGTCCGCTCACGTCGGCGCAGCTCCCGCTATTCTCGAGATGGATCTCATTCCCGCACCTCCCAACAGACTCGCAAGGAAAACAGTGACGGAATGCTCGGCTACAGACTCTTCCTAACTTTCCTCGACTCCTTCACCGAACCGATTCTACAACTTACAACCCACCTCGGTCCTCAGACGTTCACAACGTCCATCTCCTAACCATCGCCGAATAACCTAGTAACATCTATAATCAGGGTACGACCAGGGTACGGATTTGGCCTTGGGGCCTCTGGCGGATGCGTTCATCCCTGCGCTTATTATTCCATACTTATCCTTGCGCCTGCTCAGATGGTTACAGGCATCATCCCAGTCGGACATGGTGATGGCGGCCAATTCATCTTCCGTCCTCACCACTCGACCCATCCTTTAACTCCTGATTTCGAAAATGAAGTAGTGTGTTGGACAGGTGATGATGAGAGCAAAAGAGAGGATGAGGGGGAGGGTCTATGCATTCTGATGAGAGGTGATGATCGGGTTAGTGTACAAGCAATGAAACAAGCAGTTCCAAGCAAGAGAAAACACGGCGCGAGTATCTACTCCCCACCTGGCGTTCTAGTACATATTGACAGTGCGATCTCCGTTCGTTCCCTCTGACCGCCTTCCATCCAGTCTTCCAACTCACCCTGCTCTCCATTCATGCCGAGCCCACAGCTCTCAAAGGTGGATTCAGTGACCCTCAAGCTCACCATGGTCCAAGTGCAGCTCGCACACGGCATCGCACCTGCCCGGACAGCGTGGCCGAAAGAAAATTGGGAACGCCATCCCGACCCAGCCTTCTTCGCATGGTTGGCCGGAAATCTCTCCGTCGAGGAGCAAGATTTACGCAAAGCTGTCGACCAGGCGATACTCGACACGGAACTTGCCATGAATCACAAACGAATATGTGTGGCCTGCGCCAGAACCCTCACGGACGGGCTCTGCGAGGAGTGCCAAGAGGCATACAACGCGCTCAATTGCTCCGTCGAAACGACTCACATCCGATGCAGCGGCTGTGACTTGTGAGCGCATGCTCCGCTAACTGAAAAAACACAAATGTCACAAAGCCAGTGACAAGAGTGACAAGACCAGGAAGTCCAGAGTTCTGGGGCAGACGTCGGTACGAAAGGATCGGAACCGTCAGTCCAGTAAGGAGCACCGCAACGGCCTCACACCAGAGTAAGGATGAGCATGGAGTAAGCCCCGGAGCGGTTTTGCAGGAGCGTCCCGGTTATTCGGGGCCGCACTCCGGGGGATCCGGGAGTACGGAGTGAGAATCGGGAGGTTACCTCACCGTTGCCGGAGTACGGAGCTGACGTTTAAGCATTGTAGGAAATTCCCCGAAGTACGGAGCCGACCTCTGGGCTTTGCAGAATTTCCCCGGAGTACGGAGTAAATACCTGCGAAATGTGACGGAGTACGGAGCTGCCCCCGGAGTCGGGGGCGCTCCGGGACCTCCACATTTTTCTCATAAGGAAGGTATTTCCCCATAAATATGGATATTTTGAGGGCATTTTGGTGTCAATTCTCAAAATTCATTTTTAGAAATCTCATCTCGCAGTCTAAATCTGACCAAAACAGCTCTTCAAGCGCTCTCAGGCTGTTCTCTCAAGCACAGCTGCTACAAGCTTGATCATCAGCATACACATTTCTGAAATCATACCATATTTTGGGATTTGTGAGATCATCTCCCGGAGTACGGAGCTCCCCCGAATTATCCGGGCTCCGTAGCTACGGAGTACAGAGTAGACTTTTTGAAACACTTCATAATTTGACGGAGCACGGAGTAAGTTTTCTCTTGTGCTCCTCATCGTGACGGAGTACGGAGTAAGATGCTGGGGTAACTCTGAAAAGAGACGGAGCACGGAGCACCACAGAGAGTCAGCGGAGCGCCCCGGAGTATGGGCCCGGGAGTACGGAGCACTCCGGGGCGCTCCGGGCTCATCCTTGACCAGAGCAGGAGGAGGTATACAAGGAGCGGCAGCAACGGCAGAGCTCTAAGAGGTATCGGAACGAAGTCCAGAACGGACTCTGTCACTCAAAGCAGGGTGTCAAGCGAGCTTGAGAGGCCGACAGCACGCCGAAGCTGAAAAGGAAAGCAGCGCGCAAATGATGGCCTCAAGGTGAGTGCTGTCGGAGAGTGGCGGTGATGATTTTAGTGGTGATAATGATCTTGGTCTTGAGTCTTTTCTGACCTCTATCATTCTTCGTAGTGGCCAGGAGGCAGGATGTCGAAGGCAGGATGTCGATGACTTCGTCTAACAACCAACAACATCAGCAGCAGCAATGGATGTCGGTTCGTCGGCGGGACGCGATCCGCATCGCGCTCCAACATCCCTCCTGCTTCTCCGCTCTCTCTCTGCGATCTCCTGTTCTCTTTTGGCGCCCTCCTACCCAGATCTTCTCGTTCTTCTCAATTTCTCCTCTTCCAGTCCCGCTCTCGTGGCACCTTCACACCGTAGCTAGGCTGTTACAGACCATGACTCCAGGGGATCTTATCCGCAAACTGGAGGCCACGGGAGAGTACATCGGAGGTGCAAACATGAGGGCACGCTTGGACTCGGCAATGCCTGACACCCATCTAGTGCGTGGTACACAGCGACGGCAAGCCGGCGCAGGAGCTCCGCTGGTCATACGCGGGGAAAGGCCGCTCGGCGTTTGCGTTTGTGTACGGCAATACCGGCAACGATTTCCCTCCGCAGTGGGCGAACGAATCTACTTGCCCTTCCACCGTCCACCTCATCAAGTCACCCTCGCACACCAACATGCGCACCAAGCGGGTGCACGAGGCAGGTGACTCCTACATTTGCAATGTGTGAGTACGCTCGGAGCCTTTCGATGATGGTATGCTGACAATCAAGGCCCGGCGACTGTATGACTGTATAACTGTGCCCACTGTGACTGTAGGTAAGTTGACTTAACAAGTCATAACTGTAACTGTACTGTAGGCGGCGGAGCCGGAAAAAAAATCTAGTTGACTGTAACTGTAGGGCCTGGGTACAGTCAACTGTACAGTTGATTAAGTTCGAATTTTCTCGGGCCCCAAACTGTTCAAAATTACTATGACTGTACAGCACTGCTTAAGTTGAAAAAACCTGGCAGCCACTTTCAGTTTGAGAAAAACACTTACAGCCACTGACAGACACATACAAATACTTACAGTTGACGTACACTTACTTACAGTTGAAAGGCAAAACTGTGACTTAAAATACTTTTAAGTTACACTTACTTTGAGACTTTTTCTACAGTAACTGTTACAGTGACTTAAACTGTGATTGGAGGTCCGTGCGCGACGAAAAAAATACAGTATCTGTAGTAACTTAAAGTCACTTAATTGCAACTGTAACTGTAACTGTACTGTAGGCGCTGGCGGTAAGTTATGACTGTAACTGTACTGTACTGTATGCCCAAAATGGACAACTGTCAGTAACTGTCCGAGCCTTGCTGACAATTGGTTTCCCTGGCACGTAGCTTCGAGAACTCCCAGCGATGACAGCAGTGGCATATTTCCTGCTCGCTGTCATGCGCAACTGCTCAGGCAACAACACACCTCAAGAAAGGACTGGCCACCAGTACGAACCGGGCCAAGGTAAGTGTTGCCTCAGGGGCCTGTTGTGGTTGGGTGCGAAGCAGGCCGAGCTGATATGCATTCTTTCCTTGCGGACAGACCCTGAACAGCAGCATGCTCGGCACCTCGACCACTGGTGTTGCAAAATACCAGTGGACGAAGTCGCTGCTGGGTGGTTCTGTGCTGTGGCCGCGTGCGGAGCGTGCTCTTTTGGTGCGCCATGAGGATAAAACGGACGGTTTTTCTTTTTTTTCTCCTTATTTTTTTTGGCCTATGCTATCACTTGACCCTAAACAATTGATACACATATAACCTCATCTTTGTTCATACAGCCACGTCGTGTGTTGGGCAGGGAGGGCGACCACGACCTTCTGATGACGCCGGGGAGGACCAGAACCTTTGGTACAATGCTGTGCCGGAGGTTGCGGTGCTCGACACTGCCCGAAAAACATTACTATCAGTTTATGATTGGCACGGGGCCCACGTCCTCCCCGCGGCCACGATGCGGGAGACCGGGAAGCCCTGGTCGCGCATGGCAAGGCTCCTCCTAGCGAGCTGGTGAGCCCGCCGCCGCTGAAACGCAAGATCGACTACTTCGGCCTAGACGTCGAAGAATGTCATTCCCTAGATGCCCCTCATCTCCCCTCCCCCCCCAAAAAAAGGTACGTTTCCGATCTTTGTATCTCCATCTCCCATGCCTTAAAAAACTTCGCTTTGTTTTCTAGCTCGGAACTGTGAACACACCTGGAGACTGGGACCGACAGGACGAGAGACGAAGGGAGGAATATGAATCAAGTAGCATGTTGATTGTGCAGGTGAGGGTGTCGAAAGGACTGTTACAAAGCGGAGAGAAAGCTGAAGAAAAAAAAAAGAAAAGTTTGGATCAGCGGGAATCTGAGGAATTGAGGGGACGAAGGAACTCACGAGGGGCACGACAGGACGGCGCGGAAAGAGAGGGGAGACAGTAGGTGCGGACCCGGGGACGAAAACCACGTCAGAGGCTGAAATACACGCGCAGAGGAAGACCCGCACCTGAGAGACAGAGAGGAGAAGCCGACGAAAAACGAGAGCGAGAGAGCGCGCCAGGAACGAGCGAAAAAAACGAGCGCGAGGCGAGTCGAGAGAGACGCCGAAAGAGCAGCGCAGAGAAGGAGCGCGGGCGGAAGGGAGCGGGGGCAAGAACACAGAGACGAGCGCAAGGCGGAGCGGAGGGCGGGGACGAGCGCGAGGATGAGTGCAGCGGCAGGCAGCAGCAGCAAGCGGCAGCAGGCGGTAGCAGGCGGTAGCAGGCAGCGGTGAAGAGACTGTAGTAAGCAGATTAGTTTAGAATAGAATCGTGTCAGCAACTGATGGGCTTTGGACGGGGATAGAAACGCACTCACAATGTTATTGACGTTGCTGAGGCTGTGAATGACGTCGACAGGGTCGGTGGTGGGTGTCAGTGTGAGTGGTGGTCGGGTTCCGCGTTCCATAGTCTTGATGGATCTCGTACGGCCGGGTGAATGCATCCTGTGTGCAGAAATTCGGCAGAGGACCCCCCCCCATCCACCATGAAGATCCGAACCAGAGGTTCAAAAATGACATTCATAATGCACCATAAGTATACTATAGCACACAAATAGTATACACTATACTTTAGTATCCAAGAAGCGTTTTGCAATCATCCTAAATACATCCTATTGCGGATATTTCTAGGGTAATTTTTCATACTACTCTGAAAGATAATACAGTACAAAAATTAAAAAGAGGAGACATCTAGGATACTGCTGAGTTCTGTAAAGTGTAATACACTTGTGATTTGTATGCTACAGTAGGATAGTTCTAGTATATTTCCGCAAGTGAGGGAAAAACATACTATAGTCATACTATATTACCGCCACGAAAACCAAATAGTATATAGTATGACAATCGAAAAAGTGCCAAAAATTGCTACATACTATAATATGTTTTTGAAATAGTTCCCCAGACTTTAGTATGGGGTCATATCTGCCCCTTAGATTTTTGCGGCCGAAAAAAAGTTTTGCAACATCCCTCGAATGAAATACTTCAAACCTCCTTGAAATCTTTTCAAACTTCGTCTGGGTGTCCGTGTTCTAAGCATTTATCGACGCTCATGACATCTCCAAGTCTTCTTTGTGAAGATAGAAATTTGCTGTTCTCATGCCGTCCTTTCGCCGTTATTTACCCGTTTCGGTGTCTCTTTCACCTCCACTTTTCCTACGCCTAACTCAAAACCCTCCGATAAAGTTGATAGCCATACTCAAAACTCAAAACGCTCCGAGGAAGTTGAAATGTCTTCAACTTTTCGACAAACGCAACTGTCAAAGTGGCAACTGTGAACTGCCCAACTTACTTCAGCGTTCACTAACCTTCAAGTTTCAACTCTGACCTGCCTACAAAGTATAACTTACAAGTCGTGCCATTCTTAGATCCAAGGCTCGGCAACTTACCAACTTACCTAACTGCAACTGCGGGTAAGTTAACTTAATCTAGTTAAACTGTGACTAAACTGCGGGCGGTGGAGCCTCCGGAAAAATTAAGTCAACTTAAACTGTATGGGTTCGGACACGGTAACTTATAGTCACTAGAAGTTGCCGTTCGCAAGCCGAAGATTTGACCCAACTTACAGTTACTCACAGCTACTTACAGTGCGAACTTATAACTACTTATAGTTACTTACAGTTACTTAAAGTTACTCACAGTGCGCACAGTAACTAATCACAACTATAGTAGTCAACTATTAATAACTGTATCCATTAACTAACAATAACTGGAACAATTAACTATTAACAACTGTGCCCACAGTAACTAATAATGACTGTAACAAGTAACTGGAGGCGACAAAGTACGTGCCTAAAGGCAAAATGGAATAGTACCAGACATCTTGAGGTAGATACCGCGTGAATTGGGTGACTGAGACGCGATTAAGTTACTATAAATAACTGTAAGTAACGTATAGTGAAAGGTTCAAAATTAAGTTAACTGTAATGATAGTAAGTGGCTAAACTGTGACTAAAAATAAACTGCGCGCGCCGGCAAAGGGTTCCAACTGAAACTAAACTTAACTGCGGACCAAAAATGGACAACTTATAATAACTGGCCGAGCCTTGCTTAGATCTCTTGAGCTACACGCTTACACCTACCACGTGTCCTGGTGATGGTGCCCCAGAACGTTACTGAGTACTGATCACCTCCGTTCTTTTCTCCATTCCGATTTTATTCTGGCTGCTGCTGATACTTGATTGATATTCTGGGTTCTGAATTTTGATCAGTTTCATCGCTTCTAGTTTGATCTTCTACGTCTACCGCATTTGGCCTTATAACGTTACTCCATGTCATGGGCATTAATGCATCATGGGTCATGGCAGCAAGGCTCGGCAACTATCTTTACTATGTAACTATGATAACTATATAGTTATAACTAATAGTGATAACTTGACTATACTTTGGGCGGCGAAGCCGCCTAGAAAAAATAGTAGCTATAACTTTTTCAGATCGGCGCGGAGTAACTAATAGTTGAAATAGTTATGAAAAATCGCACTTGGCTGATATAGCCACTAGATAGTCACTATGTAGCAGCTGCAGCTACTCCTAGTCATATATAGTCGCTATCTCAGTTACTCATAGCCACATATAGTGACTATTTCACTCAAATGTAACTTTTTGTGTTGGACAGGGGCTGGCTGAGACAGCTGCTGAATAGTTACTATATAGTAGCTCCAGTAACTGATAGCCACATATAGTAACTATGTTGATCTCACTTTGTGCTGAACTAGTCACAGGTAGCTACTGGAAGTGACTATAGTGGCTATTTCAGCGAAGAGGCCAACGAAAATTTGCATGGCTGAAATAGTAACTATAAATTTTATAGTAGCTATATCTCACTTGACTATACTATTTCCCGCGGAGGTGACCGCTCACTATAAGTTGACTATACTATTTCGTAGAAAAGTGGTAACTCTAGTAGCTTGCCGAGCCTTGCATGGCAGGCAGCATTGCTTGCTTTAAGAACCGATGGGTGTGACTGGGATGGGATGGAATGCGACTGGCGATGGAGTGTGACTGGCGATGGAGTGCGACTGGCTATGGAGTGCGACTGGGTTACAACTGGAATGAGATGGAATGCGACTGAGCAATAGCTGCGACTCAGCGGGTATGCGATAGGTGTGAGAGGGAGGAGAGAGGTCGATGGCATGAGCCGATGGGTGTAACTGAGGTGAGCGATGAGCCCTTGACGACAGAGGGAGAACTGAGGAGACTTGCAGTGGGTGGATAGATTCTACAAAAATGCATCGAATTGGACTCATTTTCATTGAAATTGATTTCATTGACATCGTATACGCGTCGCATGAAATCCATAATGCTCCCCCGGCTCCAGCTTTAGAAAAGTCAAGGCCCGTACCCTTGACTTTTGGCGCGGAATGCTTCTTTCCGGCTTGGTTAAGATTGTTCCGGACGCAAAGCGCCGTTGCAGAGGTGCTCCGCAGGGTCCGCGCCAACCTCAATGACAGACACACGTATCTCCTTTGTATTTTCACAGTGACATTGGCGCGCAAGTACAACCTCGATTGTCACGGCAAGTCGGCATGGATCACAAGTTTTACGGTCGTTCGGAACTGACTTTGATGTTTTTTTTTTTCTGTAAGTGCCCCCCTTCCACTTCGTGCTCATGTCTCTATCATTTGTACACGTTCTCATCCATAATCATCTTCGTAGTCGGAGCGGCACTTGAACCGCATCCCTTTTGCCGCTCAGTGCTCGTCGCTGCAGCCCTACAGCCTTTACATGTTGCTTCTGTTTTCCTTTTACACGGGCGTGCGGACTTTTTCACTCATTCAGACCGAGAAAACGTCCGATTACTCTAAGGTCGAAGACGTTGTGGTCTTGAAGCGCAGCCCGTTCGAGTTCACGATTCAGTTCAACGTCAAGAATCTGAAATGCTTCTCTGGCGCCCTCACCCGTGGCATCAAGCAGAACTGGTTGCTGCACTCCGTTACCAAGGTGAATTCAATCCCCGCTGCACTCCTTCTGTAGACCGAATTTGGCCATTCTTGGCTTTGCACTCAGCATCACAGCTGTCCTCATCCCACAGCTGATCATGCGAGGTGTCCTGGTCGATGGCGACTCAGGAGAGCGGGTCCCCGACATCGACACCTTTCTCCGCAGCCGTACCAACAAGTTCACGTGCGTCAGAGATGCGCCTCTCTTCCTCAGTGGCTCGCAGGGACTTTTCGAACTTGGGGACAAGCCGCTGAGCGGTTCCGCCATGACCCGGCAAATCCATTCGCTCTGCAGCAAGGGAGGCCTGCCTTCCCTGGGCTCCTCTAAGCCAAGTCGACCAGCACTCAACTTTCTTATCTTACATCACAGACACTACACTCATGACACTGCGAACGTCAACTGGACGGCATTGGCGCTGGAAGAAGACTTGAGCGATGAAATGAAGGATCGCATCAGACGACCAAACACTTTTTTCTGCAGTGGTCTGGTTTTGCGGCACGATCGGTCGTGGATGCCCTGCGCGACATCGACGACGCGTACGGCTTGACAGCGCCGCAGGGATCATCAAAGGCGGCAAGAATCGAAAAGCTGAAGATCGACCGGTCGGCAAAATTGACGGACCAAGAAAAAGAAGACCTCGAATAGGATCCCAAGCTCGTCGAGGCGGAAAAGCAATACCATGCCGCGGTGAAGCGACTCTCACGACTCACAGCTCACGGGACACTCTTACAACGTCAAGATTCGCAATTCAACCTTCGCTAAACTTTGCACGCATTCCGATCCTAGAATTTCCAAAGCTGCCCAGATCGTCGTCGGCGCACGCACAGCGGTGGGAAAGACTCGGCAATTGGTCCGATGATGTGCTGGACAGCCACGTGGTCACACACGTGGGTCCAGTATCTTATCTCCTTTCCTTATCTTCCTTTTCCTTTCCCTCTCACGCATACCGCATAGCAACACCCCACCTCCACTTTTCCCACGTCACACTTTTCCCTCGCTCTCATCGTTACCCTTCTCGAGCATTACTGCTCTACAGGCTCCCTCTACTGGCTCCCCTACAGGCTCGCTAGTATATGGTGATGAGAGGATTCTCTTGCTGACCATCGACCCGACGATCCTCAGCAGCCCACGACGACAACAACTTCCAGTTCCCTCGTCGAAACGCACCACTGCTCCAGCTCAGGCTCCAGCACACAGAACTCGCCCCAGCAACCCGCTCCGGTCACTTCTCACTGCCCCAGCTTTTTGCTCCAGCACCACCGTCGCCAACGCAGAGTCTCCTTCGACACTTCCGCGTTCCCGACTTCTCCTTCATCTTTCTCCTCTTCATCTCTTCTCTTCTCTCTTCATTCTTCCTCCTTCCTCAAGAACCAGGACCTCAAGATATCATCTTTGTCGTGCAAGGCGGTCCATGCTGTGTGGTTTTCGGCGCTGCCTTCCCCGTTCTCGGTTCTGTTCGGGTTCCAGACCGTTGACGGCGTGCTTCGCCGGCTGCCTGCGCTGGACCACCCTCTCTCGCCCTCCTCGCCTACACCACCAGGTCGCAGCTTTGGACCGGCTCAAGGTGCTTCCCTTCTCGACCTCGTTCTGATCCAGACTCAGAAACTCGACAGGTTCGAATCACCCGCCCCCGGCCCTCTACCTCGCCGCCTCGGTGGCAGTCCTGGCGTTCTCCTCCTCGCTCTACCAGCCCGGCCGTCCCTCTCACCGCTCCATCATCTCGCTCCGGCTCATTTGTCGCCAACGCTGAGTCTCTTCGACCCTCCAAGCGTTTCCAGCACCCTTCTTTCGGTTCCACCACCCACCACCAGCCTCTCGTCGGCTCGCACCCTCTTCGTCGATAATCAGAGGTTCCCTGGTCGCGTACTCATCGACGGGCTTTCACAGTTTCACCCGATAACACGTCGCGTTCTTCTCTTTTGGGCCGCTGCTCTGCTTTCCGTCGTTCTCTTCCGGTCCGTTTCTTCTCCGCCTTCGAACCGCAGCGTTGCAGTCGAGAAGCTCTCTCCGCTTCTTTCGACGGACATCAAGCACCTTCCGCATCGGCATCAGCGCGCCGAGACGAGCCAGCGGGAGCGACCGACAACAACGGTCGCAATCTGTCCGCGCATCCATAATCCGAATCAAATTCCACACCTCGACCTATTTCCGATCGTTGCCGGTCGCCCGTTTTCCTCAACACTGGTCTCCCGTGTTCTGATTTCACGGATTCATCATCGACATCGTCGTCAGCCGGCCGTCCCCGAGAAGAACGCACGACCTGTCCGGGCCGAGATGGGGTTCAGCGCGCATACCATCTCACGAGTTCGGCTCATCGCGCTTCTAAAGGGCAGGCGGCCAGGCCTTACTCTCACATTTCGCACCACCCCCTCATCGAGCAACTCAGCTACATCATGTCCGCATCGCCGTCACACCAGAGCGCGTCGATCAAATCCGTGCGCGATATGACACCACGCTTTCAGGACACAGCAGGCATCGACCAGGCTTGTCACACCTCCGGACGCGCATCTAGCTCCTCATCGGCTCATCCACGACTCGCCGCAGCGGAGAAGAGTCTCCTAGTCCACCGGTTCCCCCTCCCTCCAAACATGGCACGCATCAGTGACCAGACTCTCTGCAATTTCGCCCATGTGTTCCCCGCCCCGACCAGTATCAACCTCGGTATCGACCTCGGTACTCGATCCGGGCGGTGGCATGGCGACTCGCGAGCTCGGTGCCAAGAGCTGAGTCGAATCAATCACGACTCTTCCTGTCGGGGGCTATGAAGCGCATATGCACCGGTTCCACCGACCGATCTCGGTTCCAAGTTCCGCTTTCACTCGCGGCTTGCAGTCGGCAACGGCAGCCTTTCGCTTGACCTTCCCCTTCTTGTTTCACGCCTTCTCGCTCTCCTATTCCGCTTCCAGTTTCAAGATCGATTCCGATGACCCTCGTGGTACATCGGTACTCACTTCGGTACTGGGTGTCCTTCCCTTCGTTCCTCTTCCTTTTCACACCAACCTTGCGTTCGCTTCACAGTCCACACAGCTTCCCTTCCCTGGCCGTCCTGGCAACGCGTTCGTTCCATGCGCTCGTTGCCATTCGTCTCCATTCCCCCATGCCCGCCGCAGTTCCCACTTCCCAGTCTCGACCACGACTCGGGACAGTCGTCTTTTTCTGTGTGGGGATGTGCTGGACAGCCACGTGGTCACACACGTGGGTCCAGTATCTTATCTCCTTTCCTTATCTTCCTTTTCCTTTCCCTCTCACGCATACCGCATAGCAACACCCCACCTCCACTTTTCCCACGTCACACTTTTCCCTCGCTCTCATCGTTACCCTTCTCGAGCATTACTGCTCTACAGGCTCCCTCTACTGGCTCCCCTACAGGCTCGCTAGTATAGATGACGAGCTACAGATGCGAAGAAGAAGAAACACAACGAGGAACTCTTCAAAACGGCGGCGGGTACATTCGACGAGCTAGATACGGCAGCAGACATCTTGGCCGACACTCGCACAACGGACAACCGTCAGGGTGAAACCGCCACTCTTAGCCGGCAGTTTGGTCTAAAGCAAGGACTTCAAGGAGATGTTGAAGAGAAAGGCACTGGCCAAGGGTTGCTGGAAACTAATTACGACGACGATGACCATGAGGATGACGAGGGAGAAGATGCCGAAAACCGATTCTTCAACGAACAGGACGGCAAAGAAGATCCCGAGCGGCCGCATTTTACCTCAGTGATACTGCAGAGACAGAAGCTGAGGCTCTTTCTGCCGGAAAAGCTGTGGCTGGGGCCATGCGGGTTGCATACGGTCACCTCAAGGGCCTTGAGCTCGTGCCCTCGTGTTGAGAATTGACCTAATACTCAACAACCATCATACCTTATCACCGCTCTTCTGATCCCACACGGGCGGGAGTTCTGGAAGCTTCCCCCTGTTGCGCTTAACGAAATTTTGCAACTGGTTTTTGTTTGCCAACGTTTGCCGAGGACTTGCCTGATCATCCAGCACATTTTTACTCCGCTTTTGCAGTACCCAGGTCCCACTTTCCCAGAATTCCGCCATAGACCACTCCTTCTAAAGGACCGCTAACCCGCCTCAAAACAAATTTATACTCGTGGTTATAATTGGATTGAAGAAATGCAACGATTATAAATCGTCGCTCATACCTCTCATCTAGCTTTATTTTTAAACTTTTTGGACTGCCAAAACAAAACAAAACCAAAAACAAAAACAAAAACAAAAAATATAAGAAAACGTGTCGCGGGCAGCTGAGAAGACTTTTGCGGAAGTGAATTCCTTTTCCTTATATAAAATTTGAATTAAGAAAGGGTACTGTGCGTCTGTCCTCAAAGAGAGCGAGAGAGCCAAATCGTATAAAGGGCGTGCGGGGGAGCAGACTAAACTGTTAGATAAAGCGCCTGAAAATAGCGGTTTGAAGGACCTGCAATTCATGAGTGAACGGACCAGTGCGTTGAACGTTCGAATCTTTGTCATTTTCATAATCGTAGCCAATTTTGGCAAATATAAGGTCCAGGAGCGTCTTGGATTTCTGAGGAACCACTTCATCCGATTATGAATTCAATCGCTCCATACCCCGCCAAAATGCTTCATCAAGCTCTCATCTTACTCCGTACTCCAGAAGGATAAAAACCCAAAGTTCCTTCGACCCTGCAGGATTCGATCATCCGGAGCAATTTCTGAACCTGCGCTCTGTAATTTGTTATACTCCACCGGGTTTAGGTCTCGGACAGTAGGGAAAGAAATCTTGTACCTGCTCCGACGACAAGAAGCACAAAAGAATAGCCACATCTCTCCACCATCGCTGTCCTCGATGGTTTCCGCGCAGGACTCCAGATCAAGTCCGTCATCCCTGACCCGGACAAGGCCGTCGTTCTTCTGTACGGTTATCGGCTGGGCATTCAAGCAGGTCCCTTTATACGCCCCAGAGCTCGAAATTCCGGCGGCTGTGCTTATTGGACACTGTGAGAACCGGTAGTCAGGAGTGGAGGTGGAGGAGCAGCTTGTCCCTGTATCTTCTCTTCGTTTTCTCTCTCTCTCTCTCTTCCCTCAATACAAGAGATCAGGTTTCCACAGGTTATGAGTCCAAGGCTCTGCCATTGAGTTACGAAGATGGCAGCGGAACGACAAGACGAGGAGGTCTCGAAGAGCGTCAAGCATCTCCAAGGGGAGAACTACTCCTCCTGGGAGTTTCAGGTACGACAGACCCTGAAGGGCAAGGGACTCTGGAAGATGGTCCGCCCAGGCAACCCCGACATCCGCATCAAGGAGGCCGAACTCGCCGAGGACAACGACGGCGACAATGGCGACGACGACGAGTACACCATGACGCCAAAAGACCTCTGGGATTTCCTGAAGGAGGAATACGCGTCGTCATCCATCCATGCTCGGATCCGCATTCGACGAGCCCTCACGGACGCACTCGCCAACCCCAAGCCCGCGATGCGCGACCACATCGCCGACATCAGCAACATCTACGCCCAGTTGGCGGAGACCGGAGACCCGGTCAAGGAGGAATATCGGTGCGCCGAACTGCTCGGAAGCCTCCCGGACGCGTTCCAAAACTGGGTCGCGGCGCAGTCGGACGCGACGAAGTGGGGCATCCTTCGCCTCAATATCCTCGAGGAAGAGCGCCGGCTCAAAGCCATCGAGGACCGGACAGCACGCAACCGAACGGAAACGGCGTTAGCAGTCGGAGCAAACCTCCCAGCAGGATCCGGCAGCAGCCCCGGATACGCGAACAACAGAGGCGGCTACGGTTACGGACGGGGAGGCGGCTACGGTTACGGACGGGGAGGCGGACGTGGTCGAGGAAGGGGAGGTTTCGGATACGGACCATTCCCCGGCAAGTGCAACATCTGTCGGAAGCAGGGGCACAAGGCGCTTGAGTGCCCCCACTACGACGCCTACCGCAAGTTTCAGGAGACACTCCCTGCCGGTGACGAGGCGCCCGAGCGAGTTGCCACGATCCGGGAAGCCGGTCACGCAAGCCAAGCTCAGAACGATGGGAACGTCGAAGATTTCGAGTTCGAGATCTGCTCCGCAGTCGGCGCGGCCCCCACTAAGTCGCACACCTTCATACTGGACACGGCAAGCTCGCGGCACATCGTCACGGACAGATCCAAGCTCTGCGATTACCGCCCAGCAGCTCCGGGCACCAGAATCGAGTGCGCAAACGGATCCAAGATGGCGATTGAAGGTTTCGGAACAATGGCGGTGGTCACCAGCGAGGGTGCCACCATGAAGCCAGAAGAAGTAGCTCACTGCCCTTCAGCCATCGGCAACCTGGTCGGAGGCAAGCGGTTGACGAAAGCTGGCTGCGAGATCACATTCACCGACAGCACCGCGCGGGTCACGAAGTCTCAGACTGGCAAGGTCGTCATGATCGGAGAAGTGCAAGGCGGAAACTGGACGGTCGAGCTCCTGCCGCTCCGTGAGGTCGTCGCTCTCGTCAAAGCAGAGGCAAAGGTCGACCCGGTTGCCGTCAAGATCCACAACGCATGGGGGCACCTCAAAATAGATACCCTGCGCGCTGCTGCCACCGCGGGTCTCATTCCAGGTCTCTCGAAGCAACTTGGTGACATTGGTTTCTGCAATGCATGCGCGCAAGGTAAGATGAGCCACACTCCCCACGCACGCGTTCTGGCCGAGGATCAAGCACAGCGACCATTGGAACTGATACATGCAGACATATTTGGCCCCACCCGCATGAAGGACGCACTGGCTCTCGGCGGACATAGATTCGGACTCGTCGTCGTCGATGATCACACGCGCTACGTTTGGGTCATACCGCTGCGCTTCAAGTCGGATGCAATCAAGGCGCTCAAGTCATTCCACCTCTCAATGTCAACCCAGTATCCCAAGCTTCCTATCAGTCGCGTGCGCTCAGACAATGCACTGGAATTCAAGGCTTCGGAACTTCAGCGATTCTGGGAGGAGAAGGGTGTGAAGCATGAGTTGGCGCCGCGGTACTCGCCGCAGAGCAATGGAGTGGCGGAGAGAAATGTTCGGACGATATCAGAGATGACGAGGACGATGCTAATTTCTGCAAACCTCCCAGTCTTCTTTTGGCCAGCAGCAGCCGCGTATGCGGCCCACGTCAAGAATCGTGTCACTGCAGCCAGCCTCAAAGACGGGAAGACCCCGTATGAGAAGCTCAACAAGAAGAAGCCGCCCCCGCAGTTCTTCAAGCCGTTCGGATGCACGGCCTGGGCGATGAAGCCGAGCACGGAGCGGCAAGGGAAGTTCGATGCCAAGTCTCGCGCCTGCGTTTGTCTCGGCCCAGCTTTCAAGGGGGCCTCCAAGCTTTGGGATCCGGTCGCGAGCAAGGAGCTCATCGATCACTCTGTCGTCTTTGACGAGCACAACAGTGCCTGCACCCTTCTCCACGACCAGCAAGCAGGGACCGTCCCCGAGTTTGCCTTACTCGACGACGAGCGCGACCCTGAGCCCCAGCAGCCACCAGCAAACCGACCCCAGAACGAAGCCCCGCCGGCGCTGCAGCATGCAATGCAGAGCGCCCTACAAAGCGGCGCCGTTCCCCCCGACGTCTTGGCGCCGGTACGAGCTATTGCGGACGGCGCGCAAGTGTCGAGAGACGCGTTGGCGGCGGTGGCCAGGCGCCTGATGGCTCAAAGCCGGGATCTGCAGGCAATGCCGTCGACGATGGATCATACGCGCACCGGTGAGCGTAGGGCTGGAGCGGAGCAGCAGGCCAGGTCGACGGAGGAGACGAGGGCAGAGGAGTAGCTGAGTGACGATCTGAGAAGGGGAGAAGACGACAGAGGGAGCGGTGAGCAGGCTAGAAGGGGAGAACGTGACAGAGGGAGCGATAAGCAGGCTGGCCGTAGGAGCGGGAGACTTGCTGGAGAGGAACCAGCATTCGGAATGCTGGGTTCAGAAGGGAATCGGAAACGGAAGGAGCCTGTGGACCCCGAAGGAGGAGGGTGTTATACGGTGTTGGACCCCGCGGAGATGTCATCCGGGGACCCAAGGACGGTCAGGGAGGCGATGGAGCGATCGGACCGCGAGCAATGGCTCGAGGCAATGCACAAGAAGGTCAAATCGCACATCACCCGAGGAACCTGGCGAGTAGTGAAGAGTTTTGGAAAGGCCAACCTCATCAGCTCGAAATGGGTCTTTGTCCTGAAGAAGAATGCTGACGGTTCTATCCAGAAGTATAAGGCGCGACTAGTCGCAAGGGTATTCACACAGGTGGAAGGGGTGGACTTCGACGAAACCTTCGCACCAACTTCAAGGCTTCAAAACATGCGTCTTCTCTGCGCGATGGCGGCCGCACTGGGACTCGATATACACCAAATCGACTACGAGACCGCCTACCTCAATGCGCCATTGAAGAACGAAATCTTCATGCTGCCCCCGGACGGAATGGAGCTTCTCGGCCACGACCTTCTCCCCGACGATGCCCTTGAATTGATGCTCGCTCTGTACGGGTTGAAACAGTCGGGGCATGAATGGCACCGAGTTTTGAAGGAAGCGCTCAGCAGGATCGGATTTTCCCCGAGCAAGATCGACCCACCATGTTCGCGCGAGGAGGAGATCGGCCAGCAATTTTTCTGGTGTACGTGGACGACATTCTGGTACTGGCTCCTCCCGGTGGAGGAATCGAAGCGGTCAAGAAGGAGCTTCTGGCGCTCTTCAAAGGGACGGATCTCGGGCCGGCTCATCACTGCCTTGGGATCAGAATCGTTCGAGACGACGTCGCGGGAACGATCTCGTTGGATCAAGAACGATATGCAGAAGAAGTCCTTGCTCGCTTCGGAATGTCCAAGTCGGACCCCGTCAAGACCCCACTGTGCTCGAAGAAACCCCTCCGAAAAGCGACAGAGGACGACATTCGATGCGACATCCGAATCTATCAAGCCGTCGTCGGCTGCCTCGCATACCTCGCCCAAGGCACGCGCCCTGACCTCGCGTTTGCAGTCAGTACTCTGGGCAAGTTCTCTTCGGACCCGACAGAGGAACATATGATTGCGGCTAAACGCGTCCTGAGGTACATCCGCGGAACATCAGGGGCGAAGTTGACTTTTGGAGGAAGCAAGGGGGAAGATGAGGTTGAAGGATATGTTGATGCGGACTGGGCGGCGGATAGGGACGATAGGCGTTCGATGTCGGGCTTTGTGTTTACGATGGCAGGTGGCGCCGTCTCGTGGGGATCACGAAAGCAGGGAGCGGTTGCGCTATCGACGGCAGAGGCGGAGTATGTGGCAGCAGGGGTAGCGGGACGAGAGGTATTGCTGCTGAGTGGGGCAGTGGCGGCAGCACGGAAGGAATTGGGGTGTATTACGATCAATTGCGACAATCAGGCTGCGATACAGCTGGTGAAGAACCCCAACTCCCATCACGATAGGAGCAAGCACGTCGATATCGTCCACCACTGGATCCGGGACAAGGCTCAAGAAGGAGCGTTCGCGTTCCAATACGTGCCAACGGACCTCAACCCGGCGGACGCCTTCACTAAGGCTCTGGGGCAGATCAAACATCGGCAGCACGCAGAAGCAATCGGAGTTGCGCTGGCACTGGGGGCATGGATTCCGGGCTCAGAGGGAGCAACGAGTGTCGATACAGCGAGCGGCGCTGAGAGGGAGTGTGAGAACCGGTAGTCAGGAGTGGAGGTGGAGGAGCAGCTTGTCCCTGTATCTTCTCTTCGTTTTCTCTCTCTCTCTCTCTCTTCCCTCAATACAAGAGATCAGGTTTCCACAGACACATTATCAATCTTAAGAAGGAAGGTTCTCTTCCTCGTCCCCGTCACGGTCTAAAAGCGACTGCGATTTAAGGAAGAGCACGGAGTGCCCCGGAATTTCCGTACTCCGGGGAAGACCTCCGCAGCAATTCCGGGGCCTCTCAGGGCATTCCGCATTCCGGTCAAATTAATCTTCTCTCGGGCGTAGAGCTCCGTATTCCGGGGAAATATTCAGATTCATACATCTGGAATTCCGGCTTCCGTCAAAATTTAGGCTTCAATCAATTTTCGATTCCGCATTCCGCAGCTCCCGGAATGCGGAATTTCGCCGGATTCCGGGACTCTCCTCCGCAGTCACAAAATTATATGAAAACGAGTCGACCCCTTTCTTAATCGGCTTTGTACTCGTCCATGGTCCACATTGAAGCTCTGCATTGCCCATTTGATGCCTCACTCGCGTCAATTTGCTCTTCTTCAAGCCTCATATGTCCTGCTGAGACCACAAGACTGGGTCTCCTCATATGTGGAACCCGCCATAGAGTCTCATTTACAGATGAAACCCCGAACGAGACCCCACATCACGTGACCCCCAGAGCCTCCCGGAATCCGGCGGAATTTCGGGAGAATGCGCTTGTCTGGCCACAGATTCCGTATTCCACAAGAAAAGTTACGGCCAAAGCAAAATCCATTCCGCATTCCGGTTGAGCGGTACCAGGAAATTCCGGCTTCCTGCTTAAAAGGACTAAATTGACAAAAATGGAAAATTAGCATTCCGGGTTCCGGGTACCGCCGGAACTCTTCCCGGAGCCCCCCGGAATTCCTGCAAACCCATTCCGGGGTCTACTCCGTGCTCTTCCTTACTGCGATGCTAACCAAGTTTCTGTTGCTCCTACACCCCCTGCAGAATTCTCCTGGACAACAAAAACAACTCGACCGGGCGGACTTTTAGATCGGAGGTGTCGCCCTTTGCAGTATCCATATGCGACTCGATCTCCCCCGAGATCTGGGATGCGGAGGTATGTTGTTCGCTACAGCTGGACTTGTTCCAGTCTCAACTGTTCAGGCATGCAGACTTTTACTCCTCCGTTTCCTCTTCCCGTCCCCTTCTCCCGTCGTCCTCCTTTTTCTCGCCATCACTTTTCCGTTACCCTCTGTTTAGTCAGCTATCATCTGACACCCCTCCTAACTCCTTTTCGTCCTGTCGCCGGGTGTGCGCTGGTCTCTCATAGGCCCCTTAACTGCCGCGCGTCTTCGGCACCGGCACTCACTACAACAACGCTCATTTATTTCTCCTACTTTATAGGTTCACTGCACAGAAGTGTCTCTGGAGCGCCCCTACATCCGTCTCAGCGCCAATACGTACGTCGCAATGCAACGCCACCTTGCCTGGTTTCGTAACCCTTGCTGATCTTATTTCCTCCTTCGTCTCTCTGGCCTCTACCGCCATATCACATGACAATCCATCCTGCTTTTCGTACCTTCTTCTCCCCTGCCCTCTCCCAACTAACCAGATCGCACTCTTCATCCTCTCCCCTTCCCCAGCTGACGTGACGGGCGGCTCCCCTCACGTTGCGAGCTGGCGTCCTTCTTAAGCGCGCATCCCGATGTCACGGAGCGCTCCATCTCACTCTTCTTCCATCTCGCGTTCCAGGCGCATTGTTCTTCGCCGCGCAATGCAGCGAGCAGATCGCTTATTCAGCGGGGTTCGCCTCTTTGTCCGAGGATCCCGCGTAGCAAGATCTTTACAGCGGAATGCGACAGGTGCAGCCGGTAGCGGCGGCCATATCATCAAGATGTGAAACAGCTAACAGGGAGCATCATGGCTGGGCGTGATCAGCGATCTGCTGACAGCCTCTTTCCCTTTCTTCCCTACTCCTTCATCCTTGATCTAGAGCCACTGACTTCTGATCGTGCTGACCTTTGCTTCTCCCAGTACCCTCGCCTCGGTCAGCCCATCCAGCCACTCTCACGACTCAGAAGTCTGAGAGCGCCAACAAGGGCCTCTTCCTCCACTTTCACGTCCAAGCCCACCGCCACACTCAAGCCGAATCCTCATTTTCTCCCTCTCGCAGATCACGATCAAGCAGGGTACGAAATGCGCTGGTAATGAAATCGTCATTTTGATTTCAGAGAACAGAGAGCGGATTTCAGAGAGCGAAGTCATGGTGACTTGTGAGAGCAAAACGAGAAAGAGCAGGTGTGACTGGTGAGAGAAAAACGAGAAAGAGCAGGAAGAATGGTGTCGTTTTAAGAAGGGGATGTGTTCCCTACTTGCCTCCGCTGGTGCGACCTCGACCGCCCCGCCCAGTCAAGGGTCGGCCGGTCGCAGTGCTCGGTCCAGCGGTGCTAGATCTGGCAGTGGTGGATCTGGCAGTGCTCGATCCGGTCCCGGTCGCAGTGCTCGGTCCAGCCGTAGTGGGTTTGGCGGCAGTAGGTCGGCCGGCCACCATGCTTGGTCCAGCCGTGGCGGTTTTGGCGGTGGTGGTAGAGGGTTTGTTGGTTGCAGGGACCATGAACAAGTCTCGCGGCGTTTCCACCGCGAGGACTCGCTCAAGCCAGTCGAATCCGGTCGATTGGACAGAAGGAGGGAGCGACGGTGCGCGAGCGCTTGGGGCGAGAGCCTTGAGAAGTAGATTCTGGTGTCGGAGCACCGCACAGCCCAGCTCGATGATCGCACTTTGCTGAAGTGCGAGCCACTCGTCTGTGGTATTCTGCGTAGCAGTAGACAGATGAATGAGCTGTCTTAGCTCGAAAGAAAACTGTGAGGCAGGAGAACTTACTTTTGTAAGCGTCCGACTCTTACGCTGCGACGTCGACTTCTCTTCAGGTTTGGGTGGGGTTAACGGACTCTCGTCATCCTCCTCTGCTTGTGCGGCCTCCTTCTCCTTGCCTTTCCCAGCTACCTCCTTCTCCTTGCCTGACCCAGCTGCCTCTTCCTTCTCCTGTTCACCAGCGGCGCGGGGGTCTTCCGAGAGTTGGGAGCTCTCCAAATGCTGGGAGAGCCGTTCTAGATCTTCCACGTTTGGATCATCCTCTGCGATGTCCTCCTCGTGTCGTTCCTCGGCCAGCCAAGCTCGTTTGGGATCGGAAGGGCGGACGGAAGCCGAGGCCGCGGATGAACCTGAATGAAATCGTGTCGTCATAGGGGGCTCGCGGTTCTGAGAAGATGGAAATGGACAGGACAATCAATCGACAATGAGCTCGAGAGAAAGTGCTTGTGGAAGTCAGGAAGAAGGATTCGAGAAGGACGGGAGAGAAAGAACATCTCCCACAGTCCCACAAGCGCCTTCATTTCATCTCCCTTCAAGTACCTTCAGGCTTCAGTCCTTCGCGCCCAGAAGTCAGAACCTTCACGTTCAGCACACACAGGGACACACAAGCACAACAGGCTCGACTGTGGTCTGTGAGTAAAGCCTCCGCCTTCCTTGCCATTTTATGCGTATCAGCGTATACAATGAAGTCGGTCCTTGACTGACTCTGGCCCTTCTCTATGCGTCCGGACTCGAGCGGCTCAGCAGCAGCAACAGCAGAAGGGAACACGCAGCAGCAGTCTCACTTGGCACATCCCCTTCCGCAGCAGCAGCAGCACGGTCGTCCACTCGGAGCCCCCCCTTCCGCAGCAGCAGTAGCACCCCCGTCCACATCCACTCGGGACCTCAGCACATCCTCGTCCGCAGCAGCAGCAGCACTCGGGCCTCAGCACCCCCTTCCGCAGCAGCAGCAGCAGCAGCACGGCCGCGTCTCCGTTTCTTCACTCGTGTCTCGTTTCCTCGTCCTCGGCCGGCCGTCAGCTCCGGCTTCACAAGATGTCCAAGGCAGCGCGGGCACGCCAGCCAGGGGGCCGTTCGGCACTCAAGGCTGCTATGGACGCTCAAACCCCCGAAGAGGCAATCAAACACCTCGAGGCGGCCAAGCAAACGTGGAGGGAATCTGAAGACATCGTTGATACTTGTAAGTGACTCTCCAGTCTCTACTCCATTGATTCGGTGGCCTGTGACACTGACGCAGCTGTGCATCCACCACTCAGTCGCAACAGCCTGGAGACTCCGGTTCAGCTTCCTTCAAGAGTATGGCTGGTACTGTGCGAGATACTACCCGGGAGTAGATCCATGGGAGGACGACGAGAATCTTCTTGACCGAATGAGCTCTTACCTTCAAGTGAGTGTCTCTTGTCGGTCTTGCTCTCGCTCTTCCGTCAACTGAACAGTATCTACGTCCTTTGTCTTACTCTACCCATCCAGTTCCGTCTCGAGAACGTCCCAGGAAGCAAAGGGGAAGGCACGAAGGTCAAGGCCCGTACCTTGGACTTCTGGCGTGGCATGCTCCTGTCCGGCCTCGTCGAAATGATTCCCGAAGCAAGGCGCGTTGCGGAACTGCTTCGCGGGGTCCGCGCCGACCACAAGGACGGGTACGCCTATCGCCTTCGAATTTTTACAGTGGCATTGGCGCGCAAGTACGACCTCGTTCTTCACGGCGATGATTGCAAGTTCTATGGTCGTCCAGAACTGACCTTGCTGCTTTTTGCTGTACGTGTCCGCCTTCCACGTCTGACGTCGCATACATGTCTCAATCAGCTGCTCATCTTCTCACTCATCTTTGTAGTTGGAGCGCCGCTTAAATCGAACCCCTTTTGCCGCTCAAAGCTCGCTGCAGCTGTACACACTGCTTCTGTTTTCATTTTACACGGGCGTGCGGCCTTCGTCACTCGTTCAGACCGAGAAGACATCTGGATACGCCAAAGTCGAAGACATCGTGGTCTTCAAGCGCAGCTTGTTTGAGTTCACCGTCCAATTCAACGTCAAGAACTTGAAGGGCTTCTCTGGCGCCCTCACCCGTGGAATCAAGCAGACATGGCTGCTGCACTCTGTGACCAAGGTGAGGTCAATCCCCATTCCCCGCTGCACTACTTTCGTAGACTGACTTTGAACATTTTTGATTTTGCACCTAGCTTCACAATGTGATGTTCGACATCACCGGCCACCGCTGTTCTCATCCCCCAGCTCATCATGCGAGGCGTCCTCTTCGATGGCGACTCCGGAGAGCGAGTCTCGGACCTCGACGCCTTTCTCCATAGCCGCACAAACAAGTTCACGTGCGTCGGCGACGCGCCCCTTTTCCTCGGTGGCTCTCAGGGCCTTTCCAAGCTTGGGGACAAGCCCCTGAGCGGTTCCGCCATGGCTCGGCAGATCCACTCGCTCTGTGGCGAGGCAGGCCTGCCTTCCGTGGGCTCTTACGCGTTTCGCCACAACCAGGGCAACAGGATGTCGGTGATGCTGGGAGCTGAGGCGGCGAAGATGGCGCTCTCGCACGATCTTGAGAAGGACGTCACTCGCAGGTATGTACTTGCTTTACAGTTCACTGTGAAGCCAAGTCGACCAGCACTCAACTTTCTTATCTTACATCACAGACACTACACTCATGACACTGCGAACGTCAACTGGACGGCATTGGCGCTGGAAGAAGACTTGAGCGATGAAATGAAGGATCGCATCAGACGATCCAACACTTTTTTTCTACAGTGGTCTGGTTTTGCGGCCCGATCGGTTGTGGCTGCCCTGCGCGACACCGACGACGCCACCGACTTGACAGCGCCGCAGGGATCGCCAAAGGCAGCAAGAATCGAAAAGCTGAAGATCGACCGGTCGGCAAAATTGACGGACCAAGAAAAAGAAGACCTCGAATAGGATCCCAAGCTCGTCGAGGCGGAAAAGCAATACCATGCCGCGGTGGAGCGACTCTCACAAATCACGGGGCACTCCTACAACGTCAAGGTTCGCAACTCGATCTTCGCTAACCTTTGCACCCATTCCGATCCTAGGATTTCCACAGCTGCTCAGATCGTCGTCGGCGCACGCACAGCGGTAGGAAAGACTCGGCAATTGGTCCGACGACGAGCTGCGGACGCAAAGAAGAAGAGGCACAATGAGGAACTTCTCAAAGCAGCGGCGGGCACATTCGACGAGCTGGACACACGGTCTAGCGCAAGGACCTCAAGGAGATGTCGAAGAGGGAGGCACTGACCAAGGGTTGCTCGAGGCTCAATACGACGACGATCAGCATGAGGATGATAAGGGAGAAGATGCCGACGACCGATTCTTTAACGACCAAGACGACGAAGAGGATCCGGAGCGGCCGCATTTTACCTCAGTGATACTGCAGAGACAGAAGCTGAGGCTCTTTCTGCCGGAAAAGCTGTGGCTGGGGCCATGCGGGTTGCATACGGTCGCCTCAAGGGCCTTGAGCTCGTGCCCTCGTGTTGAGAATTGACCTAATACTCAACACCATCATACCTTATCACCGCTCTTCTGATCCCACACGGGCGGGAGTTCTGGAAGCTTCCCCCTGTTGCGCTTAACGAAATTTTGCAACTGGTTTTTTGTTTGCCAACGTTTGCCGAGGACTTGCCTGATTCATCCAGCACATTTTTACTCCGCTTTTGCAGTACCCAGGTCCCACTTTCCCAGAATTCCGCCATAGACCACTCCTTCGAAAGGACCGCTAACCCGCCTCAAAACGAATTTATACTCGTGGTTATAATTGGATTGAAGAAATGCAACGATTATAAATCGTCGCTCATACCTCTCATCTAGCTTTATTTTTAGACTTTTTGGACTGCCAAAAACAAAACAAAAAAAAAACAAAAACAAAAAATATAAGAAAACGTGTCGCGGGCAGCTGAGAAGACTTTTGCGGAAGTGAATTCCTTTTCCTTATATAAATTTGAATTAAGAAAGGGTACTGTGCGTCTGTCCTCAAAGAGAGCGAGAGAGCCAAATCGTATAAAGGGCGTGCGGGGGAGCAGACTAAACGCGCCTGAAAATAGCGGTTCGAAGGACCTGCAATTCATGAGTGAACGGACCAGTGCGTTGGACGTTCGAATCTTTGTCATTTTCATAATCGTAGCCAATTTTGGCAAAGATAAGGTCCAGGAGCGTCTTGGATTTCTGAGGAACCACTTCGTCCGACTATGAATTCAATCGCTCCATACCCCGCCAAAATGCTTCATCATGCTCTCATCTTGCTCCGTACTCCAGAAGGATAAAAACCCAAAGTTCCTTCGACCCTGCAGGATTCGATCATTCGGAGCAATCTCTGAACCTGCGCTCTGTAATCTGTTATAATCCACCGGGTTTAGGTCTCGGACAGTAGGGAAAGAAATTTTGTACCTGCTCCGACGACAAGAAGCACAAAAGAATAGCCACATCGTGCGATAGCTGTCACGAGAAGAGACGCCGATGCGAAGGATCGACCCTTTTCATTCCGTGCCTTGCACCAACTGCTCCATCAAGGGATATGAGTGCAAGTTCACCAATACCGCTGGGCCAAGGCCCAAGAGCTCCACCGAGGACGAGCCAGCGGTGTGCGATGTTGGAGCGGAAGGTTGAGAAGTTGGAGCGGAGAGTAAAGGAGTTGATCCGGGCTGCCGATTGTTCCGCGCAGGGCGGGTGGGGGGGGGGAGAAGACGGAGGTTGAGTGAATAGGTGGCGTAGGCGACGAGGGGAGGCGTTGGCTGGCCTGCTCTTGTCTTCTTATCCAACTCAACGTTCCGATTTCCGGCGTCAACCTCGTTTTTCTCAGATGCCTTAGAGTTCACAGCTTCGAGTGTGCGCTGTAGCCATTCATCGGCCACGATTACCCGTGAAGTGTGGTTTGACATGGTTAACCGTCAAAATTTGGCGAGTCAATCGTTTCGCAAAGGAACGCAAACTACTTTCGGGGTCGACCCTTTCCTTTGCGCGAGACTGCTTGATAGCCGAGGCGACCACGGCAGAGCGGCTAAAAAAAAGTGTGGAGGCTACCCGCCCCATGCGGCGCTCTGTATATGTGCGAGAAGGTTTCAGCAAGACAGCAAAAGCCGGATCCCCGGGATTGGGAACCCTCTCGCTCACAGTGTGCTCTACATGCCCATTAAGATGTTAGACTTTCGCGGTCGGTCGGGCACAAGGAATATCGCCAGGTTGACGGGCGTGTCCGCGTCAGAAGGGGCTTCATCGTCGGCCGCTTTGCCGCCCGAAGTCTCGACCCACTCAACCCAGCCTCGTTCTCGACGAGTGAATGTTTGACCGCGGAGCAACCTTTGCTAGGTGCTTCGAAAGTCCCTGCCGGAGGACCGCTTGTGTTAGGCTCCAAAGGGCGGAGACCTTGCGTACAACCTTTCGAACAAAGTATGGTGGAAGTGAAAGTGGAGTTCTCAGCCGGCCGACAAGATGAATGATGATAGTTTAGTTGTGAAAAGTTGAGATAGTGACTACTAGTTTGAGCGGGGTTTGAGTCCACGCAGGCCACATAGTAACTCGCGTGTGTCCCTGCGTCTGTACCATCAGAGGTCAGCCAAGTCACTAGGTATTAGGTAGTAAAAATTGAAAACAGTTACAAGATTCTTACAAAATGATGTGGAATGAGAAGTCACCGACAAAATTTATTGCAAATGGTAAGTAAGTAGTAGGTCATTTCCCCAGACTTTAGCATGGGGTTATATCTGCCCCTTGGATTTTTACGGCCGAGAAAAAGTGTTGCAACATCCCTCGAATGAAATTCTTCAAAACTCCTTGAAATCTTCTCAAACTTCGCCTGGGTGTCCGTTTTCTAAGCATCCATCGACGCTCTCGATTTCTCCCAGTTTTCTTTATGGAGATAGCAATTTGCTGTTCACATGCCGTCCTTCCGCCGTTCGTTGCCCGTTTCTGTCTCTCTTCCACCTCAACTTTTCCCACGCCTTCGATAGCCATAGTCAAAAGTCAAAACCCTCCGAGAAAGTTGAAAGGTCTTCAACTTTTTGACGAACGCAGCTACCAACTGCCCAACTTACTCCAGCGTTCACTAACCTTCAACCCTGACCTGCCTACAACTTACAAGTCGTGCCAGTCGTAAGTTGCTTGAGATACACGCCTACATCTGCCAGGTGATGGTGCCCCAAAATGCTACTGAGTACTGACTACTGACTACCGACTACTGACTACTGAGTTACTAACTACTGACTACTGAGTTACTGACTACTGACTACTGGGTTACTGACTACTGACTACTGGCTAGGAGTACTGAGGTCTGACTGTCTGAGTGCTGATATTCCTACGTTCTTTTCTAATCCGATTTTATTCTTGCTGCTGGTAGATGGTAGTCCGGGGTCCTGATCAGCTTCATTGCTTCTATTCTAATCTCCTACGTTCTACCAGACTTGGCCTTACAATATTGACCCATTGTCATATGCATTCATGCTGCATGCTGCATGCAGCATCGCGGGCAGCATTGCTTATTTTCTGACTTCTCAGAAAACTCTTGCAAGAACACCTGAAGCTGAGTCTCCTCCGCGATGATGCGGCTGATCTACGCCCAGTTGCCATGTTCCTGGGGCTCATACCATCTCATCGTCTGAATAACGTATTCAATGACCATATCTCGAGAGGCATTATTTTTTTTTTCTGCTGAGTAGCAGGGGTCTTGTGACCGTAGGCACTTTCCCTCAGCTCCAGGGAAGCTGTGGGAATGCTGAGCCCACCGCCCTCAACCATTTTGTCCTTCAGGGCCAACCACTCCTGCTTACACCTCAGGAAGGCTGCAAACAGGACTTCCAGAGCGCTTGTAATGTAACAAGTCTGGGCTGTGTGGCTATATGAGAGAATGTGACCGGGTGGGTGCTTCCTCTTCCTAACGGTTGGGACGTTCTGCATCGGGGAACGTTTTTCAGTTAGCACACGTAATGAAACAAAAACTTCTGCCACCTGGTGCCTCCTGGGATTCTCCCTCACGCCTCAGGTCGCAGCACACAAAGCAGCAAGCTTACCTGGGCAGTGGTTTCGGAGTCTGGCTCTGGAGCAGGCTCCGATTTGGCTAGCTTTTTCTGCAGATGTCCATACTCCATAATAAAACGTTGAGTAATTGTCAGTGGCTATGTTTCGATAAGCAAGGGAAAGCGTTAGCCCTTTCCCCCGGGTAAACGTTGCTATATTGATGCTACACCGACCATCTTCCCCAGAGTCTCTGTGCGCGCGTGTAATTGAAACCAGCGAACAGCTAAAAGCGATCTTTAAGGCAGAATGGCCGATGATGCAACAATATGCATGTTTTACGGGAAAGGGCTACTGTGTGCTGTTTCGCTCTCACCTCTACCGCCTTCTGCGCCTTTGCCCCCTTCTCCAGATCCGCTGTAGAGTCCGGAGCTCTTCCATCGTTCTCGTAGCCCTCGGAAGGATCAGCCGCAGTGCGCTTCCGCCCCTTCTGCCTCTTGTCTTCTTGATGTTTGTACCTTGTAGCAATCCCCAGCTTCTCCGCTGCGTACTCATCCTCTAGAAGCTCCGCCAGCTCCAGAAGATACTGCAGCCCTGTGATGAGATCCATATTGGTCTCCCAGCACAAATAATATAAATCCGGCAAACTTTCGGGAGGATGAGCTTGTTTGGCCACACAATTCCGCATCCCCCCCCCCCCCCCCCCTTCTTCCCCAAAAAAAGATCAAAACAAAATCAACTCTGCATTCCGGTTAAGCGGTACCAGGAGATTTTGGCTTCCTGCCTAAAAGGAGTAAAATGACAAAAATGGAAAATTATCATTCCGGGTTCCTGGTACCGCCGGAACTCTGCCCGGAGTGCCGCGGAATTCCGGCAACCCATTGCGGTGTCTACTCCGTGCTCTTCCTCAACCCTGCTTCGCAGTGACGATCTCCTTACGAGACTTGGAAGACCCAGCAAACTTGAATTTCTTGCTGAAGGCACCGTGCTGAACCCCAGTCTCGTCTAGAGAGAAAATCTAAGAAGCGGTGATGCTGTAGTCTCGAACAGTCTGAGACAACTGTTGGTAGCACAAGAGGACCGCAATTGAGTAGCATACCCGCGGTACATATCCAAACAATAGAAGCTCGAGCACACTTACCAGGCCATAGAAGCGAAACGCATTTTCTCGGGACAAATCCTTAGTGCACTCCCGCGAGAGAGACTTTTTCGTGGGGAAGCTGAGCCGGGACTGACGCTCAAAGAACCGGGGAAACCACTTCTCCCCGCGAAACATCGAGCTGAAATGAGTTCCATTGCTGACTGCTCGACATCGACACGACGGAGAGGGAGCCTAAAGCTCTCGATCTGAAGAATGAAGTCCACGAGCGCGGTTTCCCCAGCGTTGGTGAGGCGCTGGGGGCCATGAGTACCCATGCTGCCCCTAGATTGAAGTATTGAACGCCAGTGCGGCGGCGGCGGATCGTCTCCTTAGCTGCTCCGGTGAGCCGAGCTGCTGCCTTGTAAGTATAGCCGGTCTCAAATAGCACGATTCCAGCTAAAACTCGCGCTTCCCCATCATCGATCCGCGAATACAGTATGTTTTTGGTCCGGAAGATCTGAGTACTGCGACAGTATGGAAAAAGTAGTACTGTTTCCTTCAAGTTTACTGGCGACATACTGGCAAATTTTCGGGTACTTACATTATACTGCAGTACTACTGCAGTAGTACTTGTCAAAGAAAACATAATTCAACTATACGAAATTACGAAGCATAGTACTGCAGTATGTCCACATCATACTTTACAGGACGATGTGTCCGAAAACATACTGCAGGACAGTTCCAGTATACTGCAGCACCGTTCTCGCAGTACTACTGCAGTATGTCCACATCATATTTTACAGGAAAATATGTCACGAAACATACTGCAGGATAGTTCCAGTATACTGCAGTAGCTCGAGCCATTATCCTTCAAGTACGCTGCAGCATACAAAAAGGAGGTTTCCTGCATATCGCTCCTTTTACATACTGCAGTATAGTGCAGGACCGCGCCGGAGGATTCAAACAGGATACATTACCTTTTCTGAAACCGCCCAGATTTTCCGACAGTATACAGTATGTTTTTGCAAAAAGTAGTACTGCAACAGGATACAGTATGTAGTATGTCGAAACACTGACTATAGTATGGATATAGGAGACTTCAAGTAGCATATAATTCACGCCGCATACAGTCCCTCACCGCCCAGTGAAAAAGCGATCACCCAGTGAAACACCACGACACCGCACCACACAAAGATGCTACAAAACTGAGAAAGGGCGCATTCTGCGCATTGTGTGTCTGAGAGTAGCCTGTCCAAATCTGGAGGCGCTGCAAGGTTCCTACGAGGAGCTATGGTATTTAAAGGGTGCGGAGCATAGTAAATTTACTTAGAAAAAATTCTGTACAGAATTTCGAACACCAACCACACAAAATTGGCATAGAAAGTTACCAACCGGGTCTCGACAGTAATCGTAGAGGAGTGCAGTAGGAGTACTCTCCAGGTGAGAGATGGTGAATATCTCAGATAGTCGCGACGCCATCAAGGTTGAAGTTGGTCGAAGTTGGGGGCAAGGGTCAGGAAGGGAGGTTGACTGCCGGCATTTGGATCGGGCATGAAAATCAGTTTCTGCAGTGTCAAAATTATCCGTCATGTACACTGCTCCCACGCCGTCGGAAGCCAAAATTGGTCCGCGGTCGAAAGTGTTTCACTCGTTGAACCTCCGATCACCTCATTTGTACACTTTTCCCAGCAGCCTCTGGCAGCACCTCCCTGCTCAGCACGAAGGGCTACTCAGAAACGGAAAGCGGGAGCGTGTGGCTCCCTACTGTAGGTATAACCCTTTCTAAATGCTCAAGTGTGGTTGTGTTGTGCTATCGGTGTGCTACTCGAGGGGTCAAGGTCAAAATGTTGGGTCAATTTATTTCACTGGGCGGTGAGGGACTGTACTATAGTATACTATCAGGAGATAGTGTATACTTTTTGCATACTATGGATAGTATGTGGCTCAAATTCAAAAAAACATACTATATACTATAGTACATTCTGCTTCAAAACTGACATACTATAGTATTATATGCACCACTGATTAGGTCGGCCAGGCTAGTGAAACTAACCCGCCACCTAGCATAGGCCTTCTTGAACCCGTTCCGCTGGGTCAATGAGAAATCCACCACAGAGGCCATATTATCCTCTACCTCCTTCCGTTTCAGACCATTGGCGGTCAGAAACTCGAACATATATTAAAAGTGCTGCGCAAAGTTCTCCTCTTTCTGGCTTCGGAGGGCGGTCCAGAGGATTGGAACCCATCTACCCAAGCGCAC